>OY720680.1:74508535-75167290 GCA_963170755.1 Amphimallon solstitiale
GTGCCTTTAACATAGGGTAAGTAGGTTTTGGCAGTTGGTGTTTCTTTTTCCTCTTGTGGTGTTGTTGGTTTCGGCTTGGATGCTCTTTTGATAGCAGATTCACTGAAACCATTCTGCTGGAGTGCCTTGTGGAGTTTGTCCATTTCTTGGGTGATGTTATCTTCGTCTGCTAATCTCTGCGATCTTGTCACTAGGGTTTTCACTACTGATTGTAGCTGAGCTGGGTGGTGGTGAGACTGAGCGTTCAGATATCTGTCTGTATGGGTGGATTTTCGGTATACCGTGTGGCCTAAGTTCCCATTTTCTTTCTTCTTGACCAAAACGTCGAGGAATGGTAATTCGTTGTTCGATTCTATTTCCATCGTAAATTTTATTTTTGGATGGGTTTTGTTTAAATGTCCCAGGAAGATGTCGAGGTGGTCCCTTCCATGTGTCCAGATCACGAAAGTGTCATCGACGTAGCGTAGCCAGAGTTTGGGTTTGTGGGTGGCCGTCCTTAGTGCTGTTTTTTCTAAGTTTTCCATAAAAAGGTTTGCTATTACTGGTGATAGTGGAGAACCCATTGGGGCGCCTTCTATTTGTCTATAGCGCTGATCTTCGTAGATAAAGTATGTGTTTGTCAGACAGTGTTTCACCAAGTTCATTATGTGCACTGGGGGTTGGTATATTCGTTCGATGGTTTCTAGAGCTTCGGCAACTGGTATATTGGTAAACAGTGATACTACGTCGAAGCTTACTAATAACCATTCTGGTTCTAGTTTTTCTTGTCTCAATAGATCGATGAAGTGGCTTGCGTTCTTGACGTAAGATTCGGCTTCTTCGACATAAGGTTGTAGTTGTTGGGCTAGGTATCTAGCCAATTGTTGAACAGGTGATCCAATGGAGCTGACTATGGGTCTTAGGGGTGCACCTTCCTTGTGGACTTTAGGTAAACCGTAGAATTTGGGGCATCTTGATGACTTCTCCCTTGCAATGAGTGCTGTCTGGATTTCCTTGTCGATGGGACTCTCCTTGATTTTAGTTTTAGTTCTTTTCTCCAGGTATGTTGTTGGATCCGTGGAGATTGGTTGGTATGCTGGATCCTCCAAGAGGGTTCTTATTTTGGCGTCGTAGTCGGTTGTGTTCATTACCACAGTTGCATTTCCTTTATCGGCTGGTAGAATAATAATGTTTTCGTTTTCCCTTAGTTGTTTCAATCATCTTCCTGGAACATTTAAACAAAACCCATCCAAAAATAAAATTTACGATGGAAATAGAATCGAACAACGAATTACCATTCCTCGACGTTTTGGTCAAGAAGAAAGAAAATGGGAACTTAGGCCACACGGTATACCGAAAATCCACCCATACAGACAGATATCTGAACGCTCAGTCTCACCACCACCCAGCTCAGCTACAATCAGTAGTGAAAACCCTAGTGACAAGATCGCAGAGATTAGCAGACGAAGATAACATCACCCAAGAAATTGACAAACTCCACAAGGCACTCCAGCAGAATGGTTTCAGTGAATCTGCTATCAAAAGAGCATCCAAGCCGAAACCAACAACACCACAAGAGGAAAAAGAAACACCAACTGCCAAAACCTACTTACCCTATGTTAAAGGCACCACCGATAGAATATCCAAAATCCTACGAAGACACAACATTGAAACAACATTCAAAGCAGACAGAAAAATCAGTACAGTCCTTCGAAACAATAAAACAAAAATACCTTTAGAAAACCAAGGAGTTTATGAAATTCCGTGCCTCAACTGTGAAAAAACTTACATTGGACAAACGAACAGAAGGGTAAACGCAAGAAGAGACGAACACAAAAATTCCGTAAGAAAAGACGAGAAAACTTCATCTCTGGCTCAACATGTAAAAGAAACATCCCACACGATAGACTTCAGTAACACCAAGCTATTAGCGAACATCGAACATACTAAAACCAGAATCATCAGGGAAGCCATCGAAATTGAAAAACATCCGAACAATCTGAATTCACGAGATGATACCCAGAGGTTACCAACAGCATGGAAACCAGCACTAACAAGAACAGATACCAACAAAGAACACCAAACTAATACTTCTACATCGCAAACCAGCCGTCACACTCCAAACACGAGCCCAACGACACGGAACCATGCACACACTCGTCCAAGGGCAACCAACCGAAACGCTAACGAAGTATATAACCACCATCCGAATCCCGAAAACGTCAGTTTACGAATAACAAGAAGCAGAAGCAGACAGTTATCGCAGACCTGAAGATGGCAAGTGTGATTTTGCCGAAACGTCGTCAAGAAACCAGCATCGGTCTTTCCAAAGACCAAGCAGTGGAAACGCGGAAGAAAACCCGGAATCCAGTGACAACACATACTACTACCCGCGGAAACCTGAAAGAGAACATATATATACAGGGTCGTCCAAAAGTCTGGATTCACGTGGATTTTGAGTAAACTATTCACTTTTTTGGAAAGCTGAATTCTGTATCTTGAATGGGAATAAAATTGCAACTCAATAGTATTTTTTATTTCAAAAAAATTGTTTATAATTTTGAGATAAAGTTAATAACAATGTTTTTTTAAATGGAAACCTACCGTGATTTTTATTTCAGAGAGAGTACTTTCGATAAGAATTGCATTGGCATAGAAATTTTGGCTATAAACCTTACGATTATTGTTTAAATTAATATTAAATTTTCGATCCGAACACTCGTTCGCGCTTGTTCGGAAAATACACGAACGTGTCTTCTCTTACCACGTTTCCAACTGTAGGCATGGGTCCACCCCCTAATAAAGCATTCTATTGAAGGCGTTACGTTTATCTTGAATGAAAGCATTTTTTTTTATAAAATGGAGATCTACCGCGATTACGATATTTAAACGTTATGAGAAAGTACAACGTAGTTTAATAAAAATTAGATCCGAAACGTAATTGGCAAACGTAAGGAAAGACGCGTAAAAATTAGTAAATATCTCAGAATAAAATATTAGATTAATGATTAAAAACGCAACGTCATAGTTTTCGGCGTCCTAATTAGACATCAATCCACGGAACTGCGGATGTGCAGTTTCTCTTTCATTATGTCAATTTAAATAACAGCAGTGTCAAGAAGACGAAAAATAAAAATACCAATTACCACAAAAATCCCTCAATCGATGAAATCAGTTTTTCTTTTAATTAAAAAACGCCATAAGAATGGCAAATTGCAAAGCGAGTTATTTTAAACAATGAGTGCCTCAAGTTCTATAAAATGATTTTTTATAATAATATAAAAAAACCATTTTATAAGACCTTAAGGCACACATTTTTAAAAATGATTTGTGACCACTCGTTTTTAAACTTTTTTTATACTAATTTTTCTTACTTTAGTAATAAGCAAAAATTTTTCTTACTGAATGCGAATTTGATTTTAAAAATATTTTACAGATATTTTTATTTATTAAAAAATGGGGTAATACAGGAAAATAACAAACACAAAATATAAATAAAAATTGTAATTAAAATTTCGTGTAAAAAGAAATACTCCTAATATAAAATTAAAACAAACAAAACAATGAAATTAAACTAGATATTACCAAAATCATATTAAATGTTCAAAATGTTCGCCATTAACTTCCTGGCAGAATCCAACTCGATGAACTACACCTTGGACAGCATTATTCAACATTTCCTGAGGTATATTCGCCATGGTCTCTTCAATTCTCTCTCTCAGATCCTCTAGATTTCTTGGTCTACTTTTATAGACCAAACCTTTTACGTATCCCCATAAAAAGAAATCTAATGGGGTGAGATCTGGAGATTGTGGTGGCCATTCCACGGTCCCCTCCTTCCAATCCACCTTTCGGGAAAGATTTCATTTAGGTAATTTCTTACAGCAATACCAAAATGAGGCGGTGCACCATCTTGCTGGAACCAAACTTGATTCGGAATTGCATTTCGAAATATTCTTCGAATCGCTGGAATTATCTGGTTCCTTAGCAAATCCAAATACAATACAGCAGTTAAGTTGCCCTGGATGAAGAAAGGACCAATAATTGTCCCATTAACAATACCTGCCCATACATTAAGTTTCTCGGGATGTTGGGTATGGTGCTCCTGCATCCAGTGGGGGTTCTCCAGCGCCCAATATCGACAATTGTGACGATTGACTATTCCATTTAGGCAGAATGTTGCTTCGTCCGAAAATATGATGTTATTTGTAAAATTCAAATTTTGTTCTTGCTGGAAGAATAACCATTCACAGAATTGGAGGCGACGATCGTAATCTTCTGCGGTCAGCTCTTGCTGAAGTTGCAGTTTATATGGTTTGGCACTTTGGTTTTTCAATATCCTCTTGACAGAAGTGGCACTTACATCATAATCTAGTGCCAACTGCTCGGTTGAAATGATTGGCTCCTCAATAATCCTTTCCATTACAAGCTGTGCGACATGGTCGTTCGTTGCTGTCTTGGTTCTGCCAGATCTTGGGAGACTCTTGACGGTTCCGTTTTCAAAAAATCTTCTGTATGTTTTTGCAACAGTCGATTTTGAAATTGGGTTTCGCTCGGGGTGAAGTTGATTGAAGAGATCACAAGCTTCTTGATGTGATCGCTTTTTGTCGCCGTATCCCACCATAATTAGAATTTCTATCCGTTCTCTCTCTACCAGTTCCATATTTACGCAAATTGTTCAAAATCACAGATCACAAAAATAATAGATAAAGTCAATACCAAAACAACACAATTAACAACAAACAAAACGTTCAAGAAAACAGAAAATAAAAATTCAAATTCGCTCCGTAAACGTACACTAGTAATACCAAAAACAGAATGAGATAAGATTTGGACCTTCCAAGTGTCTAAAAACGGAAAAAGACCATAAAATTATTTTTTATTAAACTACGTTGTACTTTCTCATAACGTTTAAATATCGTAATCGCGGTAGATCCCCATTTTATAAAAAAAAAATGCTTTCATTCAAGATAAACGTAACGCCTTCAATAGAATGCTTTATTAGGGGGTGGACCCATGCCTACAGTTGGAAACGTGGTAAGAGAAGACACGTTCGTGTATTTTCCGAACAAGCGCGAACGAGTGTTCGGATCGAAAATTTAATATTAATTTAAACAATAATCGTAAGGTTTATAGCCAAAATTTCTATGCCAATGCAATTCTTATCGAAAGTACTCTCTCTGAAATAAAAATCACGGTAGGTTTCCATTTAAAAAAACATTGTTATTAACTTTATCTCAAAATTATAAACAATTTTTTTGAAATAAAAAATACTATTGAGTTGCAATTTTATTCCCATTCAAGATACAGAATTCAGTTTTCCAAAAAAGTGAATAGTTTACTCAAAATCCACGTGAATCCAGACTTTTGGACGACCCTGTATATATATCTTGAAGTTATGCAATTTGGACTGATCTTAGATTCTGAAGTTTTATTAACCGTTACACTTAATTCTTTTAAGAAATTGTTACCAGAACAATAAGAATTAGTGAACTTCTATTTCCTTGAAATCATCGTATTTGTTTATTATCTATTTAAATAAGCAGACACCCACAATTATATCATTCCTTCAAACATTCTTATCGGCTTATTTTTAATAGAATTTTATTCAATTTCCTACATTTATTCGTTAAATATTTACTTTGGGAATTATATGTAATGGAATTGTGATTATATCAGGAAACAATACTTCCATTATATCAATTTTGAGTACATAGTAAGGGAAGTAGTATATGTACTTGTTTACTTTTCAGAATTTACAAAGTTCATCTGTGTTTGTTTAATAATTTGAAAAGCATATATGGAACGTTTAATAATTAAATCGGAATATGTCTGACAGCGGAAGGGTGATAATGTTTACAAATAAAATAAGTAAATAAATAAATCGTCTGGCATTGAATCATGGGGCGTACGATATGGGTAGCCAGCGAGCTCAGTGCCGCCAAAAACAGTTCCAATCTGTCAGAGATAAAAATTATGTTTGCGTTACTGCTTTAGGAAGGATTCCTCTTTAATAAATTAGGCAAACGCTTTTTCCGTTTTTAGGAATTAATGCTGCTACTTTTTGTTATAAATTATCTCATTGAAGGTGGAAATATTTAATTTTTGCACTGTGCATCTGCTTTCTAAATTTTGTCAGTTTGCGCAAATAACTATTTCGAATATATATACAGGGTCACACCTAGAATCTTCAGCATTGGGTTCTAGCCATCTGTAAGGCATATAAGGTCTACAATTCTATCATTGTTATTCAGTACTTTTTTATATTTTGTAGTGGTCGGCCTAGTCCTAGTAAATTTATTAATTATTTTCTACACATTTTGAGTAATGTGTAAGTATAAATCTACGTGTCATGTTATGAGAAGTAGCATTTATATACAGAACACTTAAAGTAAGGATCGCTTTACTTTATATGATTTTGACGACTGCGGATGGTTATCCAATTACGGTAGAGAACAGAAGGAACATGTGGAATTGACCATCTACCTTAAGGAGGATTACATAAAAACCTTATAAATGCATCTAGGAATTATGTATTTGAATACTATTATGCTAATACTATGTGTGAATATACACCGCTATACTTTCCTGCGGGATAACACCTTGGCGGGTTCAAATGATCGCTTTCTTGTGGATAATACCCCATCTTAATTTCTTTTTCTATATTTTTCTGTGTATTTTAATCTCACCCTCTACTTGTATGTGTTTTTTCTTGTCATTAATTAATAATTACTCTTTATCTTGGTATGTCTAGTAGGTTCATGTCATCTATGACCTGGTTTTCCCATCTTATACATGGTTTACTTTTGCCACTTGTTGGCCAAAAGTAATCCATGTATAAGATGGGTTGTTGGTTTTTGCTTAATGATGGCTCGTGCACCGGTCTCTTGGTGTCTTTCTTGAAATGTGCCCATACCACATTATTATTAGAGATATCATGCAGTATATTATAACTTCTTCCTTTATAAGTTTCCTAATTTCATGATTTATTAAGTTGCTAGGTTTGTCTCATTCTTTCGTTGGTCCATATATTTTTCTGATATATAACTGTTTCTCTTTTTAATAGTCTCATTGTTTCTGCAGCGTAGGTCATTATTTCTGTTTACTATAATTTCCATTTCTGTCTATTATAACTATGTCGTCTGCATATGCATTGCATATCTGCAATCTAGACTGCTTTTTTTCCTGTTGTTCCCGTTTGTGTTTACTTCTTTGACTATTTTTTCCAGAGCTATTCTAAACAACGTTGTTGACAGCGCATCCCCTTGTCTTATTCCTTTATGTATTCTGACGTTGTTTGTCCCTTCCCTTATATTTAGAGAAGCCTGTAATCTACCTCTAAACTCATACGATCATAGTATCTTATTTGCTTTTGCCTGAATTTAACTAATTCATTGGTAATTTATCTGGGCCAGAACCTTTATTTAATTTTAGTTGTTTTACAAATTTTTAAAAGTCTTCTAATAATCGTCTTCTTCTTCGCCATCCTCCTCTAGCTTTCATTTTTGTTTGTTTTTTTTTGTTTTCTACTCTGTCTATTTCGGTTATCTTTAATAATTCTTAGAAGTGCCTTTTCCAAACATTTTTTTTCTCGATATTCACTATAGTTTTCTGTTGTCTTTTTCGATGCGTTCTACTTGTTTCATTATTTCATCAACACATTGCTCCCATTTTACCTTGAGTGTTTTGAATTATTTATTTTTGTTTCGCTATATATCTGTTAGTCTTTTCTTTTCCTTCCTTTGATCCATTTTACTTATTTCTTGCTTACCCATCCTTCACATTGTCCATCAAACCATTCATATTTTCTTCTTTTTATTCTGCTTTTTTAATAAAATGCGTAAACTTTGAAGGCTCTTTTTGAAGAACTAATCTAAAAAAGAAATCTGATACTTTATTATATTTAAATGTTCTTACTACTAAACAGAAATATTTAACTGTACTACGGTTGGTAGATTTATCCTCAATTAAGGCAAATTCATGTTTTCTAAGATGGATATAAAAATCTTCCACTTCTTGCTGACCCAAAACGCTTTCATACAATAGCAGTGGCTTTCGTTTTATTGCAAGCCCACCCTCTTGCAAATTCCGAATCATGGCGCATTGCTGCTACAACTGGAACTAAATGATCCATGACGGCAGGTAGTAAACTATGTTTTGCAGCAAATTCAGCTAAATAAATTTGCATATTTCAAAGTTTAAAACTATTTTGATTTTATTAATTCGTGTGGAAGGCTCAAACCTCATGCTTTTTAATTTCCTAATGTACGTGTATGGAAAATTCAATACGACAAAAATAGTATTTACCGTATGATTTTCCAGTGTAGAATAAAATTCTATTAATCGCCGTACCTCTACCCCATGTCAATGTATAGACTTATTTAAAAGTTTTACGGTAGCAAAACTTTAATGATATCTTATATAGTTGTTGGATAGTAGCATTATAATATTTTTTGGTTAGACAATTAATATAGTAAAAGTAAAAAATTGAAATAAACTCAAATTGAGTTCAAAACAGTTTATTTATTCACTTCACTACAATTATTTCACCATACTAGGGCTTCATCAGGTGATGAAGATTATAATATTCATCACCTGTAGTGTGAAACAATTGTAGTGAAGTGAATAAATAAACTGTTTTGAACTCAATTTAAATTTGAGTTTCAATACTTATCTCCGTCTTCAATCAATTATTTAAAATCAATATGGTTTTCCTAACCCGGAATACTGTTATACCTTGAAATTTGGAATTTTAAACTTGAGGAACAGACTTTTGATTCGACTCGATGGAAAATAATGGCTCATGTTGATTATATACTAGAAAATTTGTTATAGCAATATTCAAAAGCAATCTATTTTCATCAAAGCATGTTATGACATGATAAACTATTTTCATTTATCCATCGTAGACATCGTAGAAAATTCGTCCGTAAAAACAACAGATTTATTATCCGCATATTTATGTAAATACAATTTATCAGTGACTTGTTTACATCATTTACTTATATTAAAAGATGGAGGAGATCATTAAGTACAGATGTATCCTCATCATAATCTATTTGGCAAAAAGCCATACTGACTATTATTATTCTTGTTAAAATATACGTAATGATATCGGACGCTGCTTAGAGAAGATCACCCTGATCACCATCTTGAGGAATGTATGTGAAGCTGCCTCCAAGAAATGAATATTATTGATATATTAAATCATCTATACTTCCTTACAGGAGACATTAATATAAATTTATTATTTTCAACTCACACAGTTTAAACTTTCAGGGTATTCTTTCTGTCTATGGTTTGTGTTATGAACCAACCGAAATAACAGTTGGTTTCGGTAGTTGTGTAGATAATATACCTATGTATATCAGATGTTTTCCAAACGTTCAATAATATACACTCCAAGGAATTGCATGAGAGGATTTCAGATCATTTGGCATAATATGACGATTGTGAAGTACCAATGTCATTCTTCTCGCTTTGCTCTTCTAAAATTCTTGACATCACTTCTTCATACTTAATTAGGCAATAGATGTGTATCTTTTTACTTCACTACGTTTATTTGCGTATGAACTTGCGATGATTTCAAACCTTCACTATAAAAATTCACTGAAAAATTGGACTGTTGACAACAAACGCCATGTGAAGGTGACAATGCTACACTGATCAGTCTCTTTCGTTTATAATATACACGAAAGAGATTGATCAGTGTAGCAGTTAGAAGCAATACCAATGTTGCAAAACATTACTTTATGGATTACATTTATTTCCAAGTCAAACCTAACCAAAGATGGCCCTCAACTGAAAATCACTTGTACATTCCTGTGGATTGCCTGATATTCCAAATTGATGTATGCTCTATTGACGCCTATGCTTTGAACAATGGTGGGAGAGAAACGCATCATGTTATGCAAGTATACACTGCAATATCTAGCTAACCATAACAAAGTTGTCTTGATGGTGGTAATATAAGAAGGCATAGTCTAAAATGAATAAAACAGAGTATCCAGAGTAAGATCTTTTATTAGGTCAATACGACCTGAAACAACATTGAGAATAAAAGTGAGTGGAGCAGAGCGTTGGTTAATACACCAACATATTCACTAGAATCACTTATCTGGAATGTAAACTTTAAATCCATGATAAGTGGCCTACAAACGTCATTAACTGCCGAAGTCTTGCTACACAGTAAAAACCAGATCAGCATCCTTGCTGGGCTTGTCACAAGACACTGTACTTTGAAGAAGTATATGCATAATATGCTTGAAGCCGTGTGTAATTATGCAATTGAGAAGACAAAACAGCGTTCATGTTACTTTCGAATATATAACATTGTTTAGGTGGAGGTGTGATCTTCTTGGGTCAGTAAACCAGAGAGAGCAAACTAGAAAATTAAGTGATCAAATACAAGAATGCGGCACTGCATAACCCCATTAACAAATAAAATAATTAATACATATCTTCGGAATAATGATTGAATGAATACCTTATATATATATTCGTATGAAACTACATGACAGGTACAAGAAAAGAAACATATATAAATTATATTACAAAAGTAGAAATATATTTAGAAGGGTCATAACTGCAGGGGGGGGCTCGAAAACACTGCACCATTTGGTCTAGGATGTAGGAAAAAACCGGCAGAGTAAAAAACCTACATCACAGTGCCACAAAACTAAAGGTCTTTAGTTGTTAAGATCCAAGCAACAGCCTCTGAGTTAAATTATGTAAGTCCGTGTATCTAAAATCAAACTTAGCTAGAGGACGTTCTTCAACAATATGTATAACTGTTTCAATCTCAGCTCCGCAATCACAAGCTTGACTTCAAATAATACGAAATCCAACTAATAACCTACAATGCAGATCTCTTAAAAATTGTCTATGGGAGGAAATGGGACGAATCAAATGAACTTCTATAATTTTATTTAGACATTTTAATTTACCAGATCTAATTTAATCTAATTCTTCTTTTCAATTTTGTTATATTGTGTTTAAGTATGGAATCGCAATAATATTATGCATAAATGTTGCTTGCGGGCAACAATATAAATGCCCTTTTGCTTATCGCAATCTTTTCGAGCTAAATAATAATTTTATATAATGCAAAAATACGAAATCCATGAATGTCACTTTCACAATATTAGTCTTATTCCTTACAGTGCGACTATATACCAAATAATTTCTTTTAACCCAATATATATTTGAAATTGTCGCGTTTTTAAATACTAGTAGATACTGTTTGATAAATAAGACTAATTGTTTTATTTTATCTGTCTCTTTCATATTTAATCTAATGTTACAATTTTTTACAAACTGATATGTGAAACGCTTGAAGCTTCCTACACAATGTTACTCTTTTTTACTAAAGAATATTTATTAATCGCGTTTCATACTTTTATCTGTCAGAGAATTTTCCGAAAAGTTATTAAGCCACGAGCAATTAGTTATTTAATTTAAAAACACTTTCGTAAAATCCCTTTTTATATTATCAATCATCGTCGTCGACTTTTTGACACAGATTTTCTCTTAACTTTCGGGCAAACTGCCAGATGTTTTGAACATTTACAACTTAATAAATATCGCTTGTTTTTTTTCCTCTGAGCCCGAGCTGGGCGATGGCTTTTTATTTATGTGTGGCTTCTAGTTCCAGATTAAAAACGCCTGGTCTTGGTTGGTAGAGAAGTGTTATTTTTTATGTTACGCCCTTTGGTATTAAAATTACCGAAATGGCTACAATAAATAAAAATACGTTTCCCCGAAGAAACTTATATTTCAAACTGAATGGGATCGTAAAACATCTTTCTGCTTTTTTGTTTTTATTTATTCGGCAGATCCGTTTTTGGTGGTCATAAGTGAATACAAATTTTGACACTAAAAAATAAATAAAATGGAAGGGCATAATTTTCTTTATCAAGAATTATTGCTTGTCGAATATTGATACATTTTAAAACGTGAAAGCTAAAGAAACAGTGACTTTTTAAAAATAATTCCATTGCGACGGAATGCATTTGTTCCATCTGACTCCATGAGACGGGAGAAGATATTATAACTCTTACATTGTAAATATGATCTGTTATTGTAGTGTTTCGTATATTACTGTGTTAATACCAATACTAATATTTACTTTACCTACTTAATATTGTAATACTAACATAACACACGTTATTATGTACTAATACTACTACTGATGCCTATCTCTTCACACTAACTATTCTAGTAATATTGGTCACTAAAAGTGCATAATCCTTAAGTAGGTACCCTACTAATAATTGATCTACTACTATGTACTTGTTCTACTTAACAGAATCGACACCGATTGTTGGGAATGTTCCCTATGTTTAGTAAAACTATTGTTTAATAAGAGTATAGTGAAGTCACTAATAAACGTAATATGTATAATAATATGTTGTATCGTCTTGTTCAGTGCTCACTCTAAAATAAAAATAAAATGCCGCCACCCAAGGGCTCCCCACTCCTGTACCATTAGAATATTGCACATCCATTCTATTCAAAATATTGTAAATAGTGTAAATAAACAAGACCTTGTCACTTATTTGGTATTTCCACAATGCTTTAATTTCCATATTTCTTGGCCTACTTTATTTACACAACGCCATACTTAACAAAAGCCTGAATTACGTGAAGCACATCGAATCGGAAATGTGTCTTATCCGTAAAAATACGCAAAACAAAGACTAGTGGATCTTCATTTCTTTATGAGTTATAGCATTTGACAAGCTCACAAAACATATTTTAAGTTACAACTCAGCCCATATAACTTGAGCGGTGAAGGTCGTATGCGCAATGGAGAAAGAGAAGAGTGGTAGTAGCTGGGTGTAAACGCATGCATTTGTCACAGCTTTATCCATCTCTATCGTGCATTCTCTCCTTCTTGATCTGCGTCGATGACCGCTCAACTTATATGGGGTGAGATGTAAAAGGTTTTAAAAACCTACAAAAAATGATTATGGCTATGTTATTAAAAGAACAAACGAAATGAAGATTTTCCTACCAAAAGCCCAATCTCTGCATTGTTGAACTCATAGTATAAACATTTTTAGATAAGAAATTGTTAGAGCTCACTTGAATATTAGAAAAAATAAGTAAAGTAGAATAAAGCAAAAACTCCATTGCCCATAAAAAGCGTTATCAGATGTAATTTTTGGAATTTTCTGATGTTTTTTTACAAGTGGTGAAGGTATAAATCATTACAAAGAGCCAGTTTTAGATCCACATCATATTTAACGTATTAGCGACGCAAAACTCGCAGTTTCAGCTTTATAGCACATTTAACTGTGACATGAAGGTTTAAAATTTTAATTCACAAGAGGAAATATTTTATTTGGTTAATGCGTCAATGAGGCTACGTCTAAATTACGAGAAGCTGGAGATCAGAAACTGAATTTTGTTTGTAAGTAAGGAAGAGACTTTTCACAATACGTCTGCTAAGAAAGATGACCACAATCAGTTTTGTGGAATTATAATGCATGTTTTGTGTCAGTGGCTAAATCCTTATTAGACCGCACATACTGAACATAGTATAAATTAGATGTGTGAGCTAGAATAATTGAAAGCATAACAATAAAGCTTCTTTGAGTGATTCCTCATGGGAACAAAATTATTCAAATAAATAGGTAACGCAGACGAAGACCCAGGTTTGGAATTAAGACAAATAAAAAGATGCTACGAATACAAATATTTGGGAAGTGTCATCTCTAGTAAAGGAACAACAGAACGCGATATCGAATATAGAGTCCAACAAGGTCGGAAGAGTGTACAAATTATGAACGCAATACTGTGGTCTAGAATAGCAACACTGAAAACCAAATGACAATCTACAAAGTAATTGTAGAGCCTATCCTTACATATACGGAGCCGAATGCTGGCAAATGACTGAGAAAGGAAAGAAAAAAGTGGACGCTGGTGAGATGGACTACCTGAGAAGAGCCTGTCGCATATCAAGAACTGGAACATATACCTAATATGGAAATCAGACAAAGAACCAACAGAATACATAGAACGTCAGAAAGAATAGAAACGAGGAAACTGACATGGTACGGACATGTAAAACGGATGGAGGAAAATGGATGGCCAAGAAGAGATCTAGAATACAACCCAACGAATAGAAGGAAACGAGGAAGACCAGCAAAGTCATGGATAAGTGGGGTTATGGAAACAATGGAAGACAGAACAATAGATGAAGACATCTGTAGGGACATGAAGAGATGGAGATCGAAATGCGGGAAACAGCTAAGGCTGTAGGACCCCCGCTTATATATATATCTTCTTCCAGGGCTTGCAACATTTTTTGCAAACGACAATGGTATTTATTTCCCAAATAATAACATATGGTTCAAGTAAATATACCTCTGCTATATGCGCGCCGTCTTTGATATGGTCCTCAAAACCGCTTTTCAAGGAAGTGGATTGGTAAACGACGATTTACACAACGACGCCCGAAATACCCAGATCTTTTCAGCCCTTGACAATTTTTATAGTTATTTAGAGTCCAAGATCTACATCAATAATCGAGCACAAGAATTAGCTGAACCTGAAATATTTGATGACATCATCGAACAAAAGCGAATGATGGCTGAAAACGACTTTCTTGCAAAATTTTTTTTCCAATAAATTTGAATTTATTAGATACCATGGGTATCTATATCAAATAGTTGGCAAAATACTTTTACAACAGGATTAAATAAACGCCCGAATATTTCCTCCGCAATGCTCAATGAACGTAAAATTGCGTTTTTTAAAGTTGATTTTTAAAATGTTCTTTTTCTAAATTCTGGAATTACAATTATTACCTCTAATTTAGAGAGTCAAAACAAAAAAAATGCATAATTCAACTTATATGTTTGAAAACTGACTGCGGCATCTAGCGGTAACGAATGTTATTTAGTTATGTACTTGCTAGAAAATATGTTCTCTTACTTGATATGATGATAGTATATTCATAATTGAATAGAAGACGGTAGGCAAAAAGCGTAAATGGGAGGGAAATGTAAGGCTCTGTTTTTATATTTCCCTTAGCTTTCGTACAATATTTAATTCTTCATCAGAACACCAGCAAATTCAGAACAAAGAGGCAAACTCTAATATTTTTTCCTTTGATATGCTGGATAAACATATTACAGCAGACAAAATAATATCCTGTAGTATAATTTTTAAATCTTTGTTTTTTCCTCGAAGTATCGTGTTTTGCTCCATGAAATACGTTTTTTGCTGTATTCGTCTGATTTTTCCTAGTTAATTTAATTAATTATGGTATGGTATGGTAAAGGCATGCGAATTCAATTATTTAAATTAACTCCTTATAGCAGCCGAATATCAGTTCTATTACAATTATGAAAGCAGAATGTACCAGTTAAACGAGGACGTCTCGTTAAATTATTTATGTACCTACCGAACGACTGGATAACGCGACGTTCACCAACCAATCGTACATAAAACTAATTGAATTTTTATTATTCCGGACACGGCCCAACTGCTCACTATCTCAGGAGGATTCATTAAAAACTTTTAATTAAATAAAAACTGTATCGCGGACATTTCCTACCAGTTTTAGTAAAATTATATGGCATTAAAGCACTGAAAAGTGTAGAAATTCAATACTGGACACTGTATATGTTACCACAACTCGTAAATGTTGTACACAACTCTAATTGATTAATTGTGTCATTCCGTAATGTATCTATTTTATTTTATTCTTACCCATTAAATATCCTAATAAAAGTTTAGTTTTTAGTTCAGAATTAAAGAAGAATTCTTAATTTTTATTATTCAGTCGATATTTTTTTAAGCTTCAGTTTAAGTTTAGTCTTATATCCACAAAATTTCAACACAGCGGTATGGAACAAATAAAAAAAATATTTTCCAACGATATATTACAATTCAGGTTACAGGTCAAGAATGTCAAAATTAATTCACTGTTACTTACAAAAAACAAAAAATATACCAATAACAAGCCAGATCTTATAAATGAAGGAATAACTACTACATTAATTTAAAATTACCAAATAGTACAACAAGAAAATTATAATGATTACTATATTTTTAAAGTGTATCATATAGTAAGTATAATATATGTCCTAGTACTTATAAAAATATTGTAAGTTTCTGAAGTTTCAAAAATAGGTAAAATAATGAATATCTGTTATGAAGAAATAGTAGTTTGTGCAACGAGAGTGAATATGATGTCTACCGGGTGTCAACGAGATCATGTATCAGCACGCCATTTATTTATTAGTTCAAATAAAATTAATTATTATTATATTGAAATTCAGACCGTATATATGAGTGATTGGTGGGCTTCTTCAGGTACACTCAGTTTTTCTATAGCACTTCCGGTCAAACCGGAAGTGACCTTAATTTTGAATTTTTAAATACAACATTTATTATTTCTGTTCATATTCTCTTTCTTCTGAAAATTTGCCATATAGTGCAGGTTAACTTTTGACATTTCCATCAAAGATGGCGGTATCTGTTAAATTTATCGATTAAAGTGAAACTGCTTCGCAACAATTGTCGAAATGTAACAACCATCAAAGTTAGCTTTGAAAACAATTAAGAAACGTATTTTTCTCATTTACACGCATTGGTGAAGGAAACATGTATTTCACGTTGAAATTACTAAAGAAAATAAGATTTTTTTTTTATTTTCAAATGACAGGACCTCGTTTTTTTAAATAGTAACACCTATTTTTTTATTACAGTGCCATATCGGCATAATTTTTAGCTTTCAAGTGATATAAAATATGCTGTGGTTTAGTGGTAGACAGGTAGTACAAAATATAAAATGTTTTAAAAGTAGTCTAATTCCAAAGCAACAGAACAATTAATTTTAAGGGATAAATTTAACAGATACCGCCATCTTTGACAGAAATGTCAAAAGTTAACCTGCACTAGACGGCAAATTTTCAGAAGAAACAGAATATGAACAGAAATAATAAATGTTGTATTTAAAAATTCAAAATTAACGTCACTTCCGGTTTTACCGGAAGTACTATAGAAAATCTGAGTGTACCTGAAGAAGCCGACCAATCACTCATATATACGGTCCGAATTTCAAAGTTTTATTTTAAATAATAAATAAATGGCATGCTGATACATGATCTCGTTGACACCTGTATATTACACGAAGAATAGTTAGTTCATGTACTGTTGAGGTGAACACATGTAATTGATTGCGGTCTCATCGTGTCTACATAACGAAATAAGATTTTTTTTCATTTCAAAATGAGTGCAAAGAGGTGTTGTACGTGTAAAAACGATTTAAAAAGAATACACAAATACGTAAGTTGTTTTGTGTGTGGAAAAGATTTTCACTTGAAGTGTCTAAGATTAAAGTCAACAGAAGAAAATCTGAAATCAATATTTGATACAAGGGGTATAAAATATTTGTGTACAGAGTGTGAAAATAATAAAATGCAAGTTCAAATGGATGAATTAAACAAAAAGTTTGAAGCATGCTTTAATATGATATCAGAACAGAGTGATGTTATTCATCAGATGGATATAATGATACAGAGTTTGGTAAAAGGAGAAAATATTTCTAAAAGTAAATTATATAGTATTACAGTAAAAAATAAAAAGGAAGTACTGGTGATTAAATCTAAGAATGATAAGCAACAATGCGAACAAACACAAAAGGATCTCGAAACAAAAATTAATCCCAGTAAATTGGCAGTAGCTGAAAAGAAAAATTAAAAGACTCAGTAACAAATTGGGAAGTAAATATGATGTAATTGAACTTGTATTAAGAGAAACCGAATTGATCATAGTTGGTATTGAAGCAGAAACTTTGGACCAAGCAGATGATGATATATTACACAGTATTATTGATCAGAATGAACTGGAATTGACCAATGTAAATGCTCTGGAATGTATGAAGATCAAAAGAAAATTCTCCGATAAGAATAAGAAAAACTATGGCAATATAGTTTTAAAAGTTGAAGCACAGGTATATAAAAGCATATTCAGCAAAAAAAAAATTAACATAGGATGGAGAAAATGTAATGTATATGAACATGATAACGTGTTAAGGTGTTACAAATGTGGAGGATACAATCATATGGCAAAGGATTGTAAAAATGAGGCAAGATGTACTAAATGTGCTGGTACTCATAGAACAAGAGAATGTAATGTGAAAGAAAATAAGTGTATTAAACTGTATAAACACTAACCAGAGATGAAAGATGAATTTAGATGTTAGTCATCCAGCAACAGATAGAAAGTGTCCTTGTTACAAAAGGATAATAGAGAAATTGCGTTCTAAAATTAATTATATCAATAGCAACTAATAAATGTCGATAGTGGTGAAAGAGGTAGGATTTCTAAGGATATTTTAGTATTTAACTGTCAGGGTCTTTTCCATAATAAAGACTCTATATTGCATCTATGTGATATGTGGAAAACGAGTATATTGGGTCTTGTAGAGACCCATGTTGATGATGAAATTACTGATGGTGAAATTTCAATTAAAGGATATAATGTAATAAAGGCACTCACAGAAAATAAAAGAACTGGTGGAGTTTCGCTTTATATAAAAAGTAATATAAGCTATAAAATACATAACATCCACATTGACAAATATATTTGGATGGTAAGTGCGGAAATTGTAATGGGTAGTCAAAGAATGCTATTGTCTGTTATGTATCACTCTCCACAAAACATGGATAACCTATTTTTGGGATATATTGAAACCTATATTGATAACATAATCAATTTCAATGGGACTATTTTAATGATGGGTGATATAAATATAGATTATACAAAAAACACTTATTATAGTAAGAGACTGAAAACCTTAATACGTATAAATGGCTTACAGCAAGTGGTAATTGAACATACAAGGATAACAAGCAATAGCAAAACACTCATTGACTACATTATTACTAACGAAGAAACATTACAACATGAGGTTCTTCATACAACAAAAATAAGTGATCATTCGATGTTAAAAGTTATACTACAGACAAAAAGTGATGTGACAAAAAAGAAAAAGAAAGTTATAACGAGTTTTAAAAATTATGACATTGATAAACTGCATAAACACATTTACGAAAAAAGTTGGAATAATGGAAATGATGTCAACATTATGGTAGATCAGTGGACTGAAACAATAAATCAAATTATTGAAGAAATGTGTCCAAAATGTGAATTTGTTTTACCTGAAAAGTATTGAGTGGATGAATTATACAATACTAGAACAAATAAATATTAGAGACGATAAATATAAGGTAGCAGTATTTACGAAACGTGAGGATAACTGGAATGAATACAAATTAATTATAAATAAAGTAGTTCAAATGATTAGAGAACGGAAGGAAGAGTATTTGAAAACAGCACTTGATCAAAACAGAAACAACTCAAAAGAACTATGGAAAAATCTCAAAATGTTATTACCAACAAATAAAGAAACAAATAGTACAAGCATTATTTTTGATAATGAAGAAATAGAGAATGATAAAGAAATTGTTGAAAAATTAAATGAGTACTTTGTAACAAGCATAGATACACTAATACACAATAATGATTGTTGTGGAAATTTTGGATGTCGTTTCTGGAGAAACTGACTTCATCGGTGAATAAAATTTCCGTGTGAAATAATGGATTCCCAATCAATTTATACCATTGGCAAAAGTTTATCCGTAATGAAAAGTCGCGAGGTAGTATAGCCTGAACCCGTTGGAAATGGTAGAGATATTGTTAAGGAAACTTCCTATTTTAAAAATACCATAAATAAAACTCAATTTCAGTTCAAATACACATTTATTTATTTTTGGTGTGCGCTGATATGTCGGGGCCGCTCTGCATCGAACATAAGATACACAGCATATAATCGCTCGAGAAGCTATGGGCCCCTATATATACGCACATGCCAGACACTGCCGTCCGTACGTATACATAGGAGGTCTTGCATCGCCTTCGGTGTACAGTCGTGTAGCCCTGCCGGCAGACAATAAACTCGGCCGCTGACACTATACGCCCGAAGCCAGCTCCGCATCAGTATGCTCACAATATTTGTATGTAAAAAATACAGTAAGTGACAATATATTTTAAAAGTTAAAAAATAAAACATACATTACAAAAATATAATAACACATAAAAAATGAAGAAAAACATTCATATATAAAGAAAGAAACAATAATATAAAATAAAAAATGTTAAGTTCTTAACAGATATAATAAAAAAATCATGGTGAATTTTCCAAAGAAGAATATGTAAGATATTCAAATTGTTCGCAATTTTTTGTCTACTTAATCCTGAATATTCCTCAACTGAATTCTAAACCGCTACCTCAATTTCTGGAGTTCTTACTGTATGTTGTACTCCTTTTAGATGATTGTGTAGTTCGAAACTTCCCTTTCTGCACAATCTTCTATGAATGCTTCGTGCATTTGAAATATTTCTATTTGGAAAGCGGTCTTCATACAACCGCCTGGCTTCCAGTGCATTACTATGAACTAACCCGTACAGGTAATGCATGTCTGCATACTTAGAATTCGTAAATTGAACCATTTTTTTAAATAATAGTTAACGTTTAACGACTTAAATACGTGACAAGTATACTAGGTAGATAAATGTCAAAACTATTTATGATTAGAAAATAAAATCTGCTTCTTACCTACTAGATCGTTTTTAATCCTTGTTATTACGTAATTTCATTACATCGTGCACATGAATGAATTTTATTTTTTAAGGGAAAACCCTACGTCAAACAAAAAAAACAAGAGACCACATTTGCCCAGAAACGACTGGGGATTTAAAAAAAAGTACTTTAAGAAAAAGCAATGGCGTAGCATATGATTTTTCAAAAAAAAAAAACCGTATAGGCAAAACAGGTCAAAATTATTAATTGTACATCAGAAAATGCATCTTGATGCATAAAAGGCGTGTACAAAATTTCACAAAAATATCTAGGGTATAATACCAAAGTTAAAAAAAAAAAATTTTAACTTTAGCAACCTACAATTTAATTAATTCTACAAAAAGGAAGGTGAAGAGTAGAAGATGGTCCAGCAAAGAAATGTTGAAAGAAAAAGTCAAGCGATGATAATAGTTTTGAAAAGCCAGCCTTAAAGTGAAGTAGCTTATAGATGAAAGTAATCCTATTGAAGGGAAAATAACGTCAAGACGAGAGAAAGCACAATTAATTTTCAAACCAATAACTTGAAAAATCACCGGTGGACTAACCCCAGTGGGCGTTTTTGAGATATATAAGATCGAGGTAACCAGCAAAGTCGATATGATTCCTGGTATTATTGTATTTGAGAAAACTCTGGAGTTACGAATGAAATATTCCGACCTAGAATGTTGTTTAAATGCCTTTTTAATTTAATAATTTGATAGTACCACGCTGTAAATACGAAAACAATAGAAAAAAGATAAGCAACAAGTTTTAAAATATGTTGAAAATTAGATACGAAATTGAGAAAAAGTAATGTGGGTTATTCAAAACAAATGTTCTTAAATTATGGCAGTCGAGGTTGATTTGCTATTATTGAAGTGTAGTATATAAATACTTATGCGTAATAGCAAAGTTTCATTTGGATAATAAGAATATTGTAAATTAAAAACTTATGTAGTTAGTAGTTGTTCCAACTAAGGTTTTATGATTCAACATTGTAATGTCAAAATTTAAAGCACTTGGTATATTTGCTTTTTTTATTCAGTTCGTCTTTATCTTATTATAGTAATGTAAAGTATTTGTTAAGTTAGTACCGAAATAACTTTAAAAACCTTTAAATAGATTAATTATAGATACTTTGCAGTTTATGTTGCATCAAAGGGAATGAATACTAACACAAAAAAGAACGAAATTAGGTGAGAAAGAAGGAATGCTCTCTAATAAAAAAGTTATGTCCCAGTTCCTCTTTGATTGTTTTTTTTCCTCTTATAGAGGCAAATGTCGACAGGAAAAGGAGGTTCCCTAATTATTATGTGCTAAATTTATTTCACGGCGTTTCATCGCATCCGTAAGATGAGTTCGTCTGGTAGATAATAGCCAATTTATTTAATTTCCAAAGGTCCACAGTAATTTTCGAACTCAATACGCCTCCACTGTCTTACGAGTTCCTTGGTGCTTAGTCATTTTCGAATAGACGCAAACTCGATATTTACGTTTTCGTCTTGTCTCTCGAATAACGATAGCTAAAACAACTGCCAATTGATTACGGTGTTATATCTTTATAAACATGTAGTTGCCAGCGTGTATGATTGATCGCCGCGGCAGATTTTTTGACTCCAAATTTTTTGCTAAGGTTTAACTACTTTACGCTATACCTAAACTCTCATTATCTTTTAATATTCTAAGTCAAAGCAGGGGATACCTCAATGTATCTTTATAATGTCGTACATTTTCGTTGATTAACTATTAATAACTATCAAATTAAACGCAGGGGTTGTCTTATTTTTGAAATATAGAAAAATAGTTATTAGATAGTGATGTCAGATCCAGGGAATAGTGTATGAACGTCGAGTTCCGCAGGACAGTGGCTTGGCTCTTCTCACATTTCTATTATTTATAAATGCTCCACCAAATTTCATTAATTAAGGGTGTTTGTAAGGTGACGATACCGCATAAAAGTAGTTTCAGATCAAGGAAGGAATAAGTATACAAAATTTTCAGAATAGCAACAATAATAAGACAGCATCTTTACATTTTTTGTCAAAATGAATTGCGATTGGGTACCGATATAACTTTTAATAATCAAATTATAAGAGTTTATAGAAAATGTTTGTTCCTAATTGCAATTCTTGATGGAAAGTTATCTTGGAAAAACCAAATTGCTTACATTAAAGATAATTTAAATATCGTATCTCTACACAAAGTTCATTATGCGTATGTCTACTCTGTAATTTCTTATAACAATGTTGTATGGGGCCATGCAAGCGATATACAAAAAGGAGCCATTTTTCTATTGAAGTATAGTCAGATTTATTGAGAGTACACGATTATTTAGATCTTTTTAATTTGAAACATTAAAAAAAAAAATTAATTTTCTACTCATTCAAAAAAAATTTTCGCTTATATCTTGCAAATTATACTTTCTGTTGAGATGTATTAAAAGGATAAGTATTTAGAACTTAATTAACATTGCATTGCATTGAATTTGTTGCGTATTTGGCTTTTTCTAGTGGCGTCATATAAACACGGGGAATAACCGTTGCAAATTGCCGCGCCTCGCTGTCGCCCGATTTTTCTAGAATATTGTTACCCCCACACACCCGAGTCTTTAAAAAGGCCCAGCGCATCCAAAATTATTCAATATATTATATATCAGAGTCATTATTCAGTATATCTCCGATTAGTCAAATTAATCAGTAGTAGTTAAATAATGATAAACACCGGTTCCCATCGTCGAAGAGTTCGTTAGGCTCACGGTGACAAAATATCTATTTATTTGGCTGAGGTATTAATATCCAGAAATATGGATACATGCTGATGTGATTTTTTTTTCCTCAATACCCAACTTTAAAAGAATTGTGAAGCATTTAGTGTCTTACATTCACGGAGTAATACGGATGTGAGAGATATTATTCCACCGACAACTCAAGGGCCATCTTTAATTAACACAAGTATCGGACTATCGATAAAACGACGATTGGGACCCGAACCCTTTGCGAATGCTAAAAACTTCTACTTGCAAGGTATTTAAGTTTAACATTATTAACCTTACATAGTGCCGCGAAATAAATAAACTATATAACTACCAAACTGTTGTTGATAGTTTGCTAATTTAACCAAAGTCATAACTTCAATAATAACAAAGTTAGCAATAGTGCCGAGTTAATTTGAAACAGGCCTGCACAATCTTTGCAGTATATTTGGTATTCCCCTGATTTATGAAATTTTCTTTAATATTAATTAGCGCAATACCAAGGTTATACTTATTAACTGTAACCGTTTTTATTTCAATATACCTGATGGTTGCATTAATTTTATTATTCCTCTATTTTAGGGTAAAAGTTAGTTCTCATCTGTTTTGTTTATTTCTTAGGATGAAAGAGATTGATGAAAAACTAACTTTTACCCAAAAATATAGGTGAAAGAACATAGTAGTTGGCATTATATTAACTATATTCCTTCATTTATTAATAAAATTAATGCAATCTTTAGGAATACTGAAATAAAAACGGTTACAGTTAATAAATATAACCTTTCCCTAAATAACAATAAAGAAAAGACTGAACAGTTCGATAAAACAGGGGTATACCAATTAAACTCTAAAGAATGTGCAGCCATATATATTGGACAGAGTGGTCGAAAGTTAGAAGTACGATTAAGGGTGTTGTATAGGTACATTTTCAAATATTTACAGATTACAGGCTATCTTTAAACTTTATGCAAAAATGATTTAGATGAAATATTCTTATAATGTTTATCTACACGTCCCTAGGCATTTTGTTTTTTCAATTTTTTATTAATTGTTATAAAAAATTAAATATAAATAGATAATCGAAAAATAAAATGCGTACCGACGTATAACATATTATTGTGAACATTAATTTCTAGCAAAATTTTTTCGTATTTATTAAGATAAATGTGTAATTTGATAAGAACGAAATGCATTTTTGGCACTGCTTTAATACGCCACCTGCAGTCAAATATTTGATATATCCTTGCAATCCAAGACAGGGCGGAGTTACTTTGTTTAGGTGGGGATTCACTTTACGAGCGATATTCGGAATACAGAAACTGTTGTTACGGTTTTGAGTATGTAGGTATTTGATTAAACATTTTTTTATATTATTTTACATTTCATAAAATTGAAAACATTATCTAGTAACCTTGGTTTAACTTTATAAAATTAATGTATATTTTCTTTTTGTAAAATTTACTTATATTATTTTGTATTACATTTCATAAAATTGTACACATTCTCTGGCAGGCTTTTATAACTTTTACATAAATACAAACTTAAACAAAAACATTACATATGATTCATAAATAATACTAGCTTTTTTAGTTCTTCCACTATTAATTTTACATTTATCAAGATAAAATACTACTGACATTTATAAGTGAGTTAAAAATAATGTAATACTAATATAGAAAATGAGATGGATATAGATGGTGCCTACTTCCTCTGTACAGATCGTCAGATATTGTACCAGACTGCAATGGTAGACGTTCAAAAGAGTAATTTACGACCTAGCAAAAAATTACTCTGAAACGATTCAGTGTTCGGACAGTTATAAAAAGATTTGAAGTAAACCAGAAATTGCAGGGAAAGGGTATCTTTTATTTTAAAAATTTAACTACATTACTCTTCGTGTTATGGTAAATAAAGAACAGACATAAATAGGACTTATTATTTTACAGATGTAGTTACATAATAATAATGAATAAACATTAAACTGTAAATAATTTATATATAATAATAAAACAATGAAATTTCATTCAATACATGATATTATAAGTACAGTCATTCTGCATCTTTTTTGGAAAAAAATATGCGAGACTATTTTATTTGATAAATCGTTAGTTCGACGAACAAGTCTGTCGAACAAAACCGCAGTGTGTGGGCCCCTTTAGTCATTGAATTCATGTACGAGGTTTCTCGGATACCTTGCCGGCCACCTTGTATTATAATAGTACCTATAGATATAAATAATTATCCTGTGATTTTCAATACGGCCAATGGAAAAGATAATCAAGACGATGACATTAGTGCCTTTCAACAAAATATTATTATTATTTTATAGTATTCATAGGCACTAAGTAATATTTCTTTTAATCAGAATTCCATCTTACATACATATTAACTTATTGAACACATGTCAGACTAAAAAAACTTACAATCTACATTCCTGTGGTGAATAGACACCAGACTAAATAAATCATACAAAATATTACTAGCACCTACGTTACGTAGAGTATGTGTAGCCTGAAAAGAGACAATTAGCACTTAACGCATCAGACGTATGTCATTTCGAATGCATCGCTCCATAAGGGCGGTATTTATAAACTGGGAACTATACAATTTAGATTTTTACTATAGCATTTAGCAAAACAGTACGTGGTAGTGGGGTATTGGCAAGCTCCACCCCTGAGTAGAGCCCCCCTATACCCGCAGCGAAGACGTCGAAATTTTTAGTTTGCTATAGAACACCCTTAAAGGAACATAGAAGAGTGATTTTATACAACAATAAGAATACATGCTTCGCAGAGCAATATATAGAAAGTAACCATTTTTTGGATATAAATGACTGTAAACTTTTACATAATGTAAATAACAGTAAAGACTTACATTGTTTGAAAATTTAGAATGTAAGAGGACCGTGAACAAAAACAGAATTGTAAATAACACAAACACAGATGTTATAAATACACCCATAATAGACGCATTCATTACGCTAACGACAACTTGATTTCTTGCATGTGCATGGCCCACAGATGCACATTTACTTTTAATTCTATCTCTTTGATAATAAGAAGTGATCTTACCAAAACATGTGTTAGAGGAATCTAATAACACTTGTGAAGTTATTGACAGTGACAGTTTGATTAGTAAACCAAAACTATTAAATTGGTGACACTTCAATTTATTTTATTTTAATGCTACAATAGTGATCAATCACCTACTTTGTCTCGTGCAGGCTTTCTTTCTTTCTTATTACTTGTTTTAATGTGGTTGGAGTTCTCTTGAAGACATAATTAAACTTCAGACATCTGATTAGGTTGCACCACAGCTCTGAATACCTTAAAGACAGAATACAGATATTTACTTTTCTAGGTCCTCGGTTATAGTGTTCCGTTTCGCGTATTTTTATTACATCCTGCTACACAGATTTCATTAACGGTGTTACTTTCATTCATCCTGACAGGGTGACCAAACTAACGTAATTAACGTTCTTAAATTTGGCTTATAGTAAGTCTTTTGTTAATTCTTGTCTACTGTATGTAGTGTGATACACTATGAACACAATGGTTTTTTAGCAATATCATCCATGGGCAGCTTTAAATGATATCAGTCTCAATTCTTCCCGTATGATCCTTTATATACGTACCTGTGGATATATTCTCCTCTTCTAATTACATTGTTAATTTAAAAAAAAAATTGTTTACATGCACACTGCGCTCCACGTATCCGGGATTGATTAGTTATAACTGAACTAATTTTAATTAATTAATATATTAATTGCTTAAAATTATTAGAATTTTTATATGTATTCTGGAAAAACAATAAAAATTCAAAAATGGAAGCAAACTTTATATTGTACACAGTTGATGTCATATGGTTGTTATAGAAATATAAGTGCTCAAAACAAGTTCGTCATTTGACCAAATAAGACCGTATAAGTTAATTTCTACACATACATCATAAAGCTTTATTGTCAAATAAGAAATGTATATAAATAAAACATCAACAACTTATAATCGTTAAACGTTATATCACGAGAATAGAAAGAAGTGTCGTAAAACTGAAATAAACACAATCTCCCCAGCTTTTTACAAGCCAATTATATTTTATTTGTATAGATATAGTTATTTGTGACACTTTATATTTAGTCGAATTGAGGTTTACTGTCTTCACTTGTTCCACTTTCTTTTCCTATTCAATAATGCAACTATTTCACCGCTACAATAAAAAGTTCTTGTTTAATGATATCTCTACTTACTATTACTGTAGAATCGTTATGACAGATTCATGTTCTTATAGTATTTAAAAGGGCGCCTGCAGTCATAATGTCAAGTAGGCATAATTTATTGCGTATAATTTTATTCAGTTTGAACAATACTTTGTCCTCCGCGTTTTATAGGATATTTTGTTTATCATTTTCCATATTTTTAAATATGTGGCTTAGTACCTACCTTTTTATATTTACTAGTGATCGCCCAATGGTCGAAATTCGAATTAAATTTTCAAGCTTGAACGCTACGTAAACAATTAATGTTTTATTTTATTTAATGTATTTGTAACACATCTTACTAATAAATTTTACCTTTCTGCACTCCTTCTCGATATAAACTTTAACTATGCCAAATCTCACACTCCTCCATGCCTGCTATGGTACCCCCTCTTCTGTTGCAGACCTTCCCACTGGGCAGAATTGCAACTGCAATATTCATTTTGATTGCTTCTCGGAAGATACTAGGTTTGTTTGTGTTTAATATTACGAACGGTTCTAACACAGTTCTGTTACTGCGCAGAACTGATGCGTCATAGTACACCGTTCGGAATGGTTCCGAACGATTCTGTAACGATTCGATGCCTTTAGCCCGAAATAGTTCTACAGTTCTAGAACGGTTCCAGAACTGCCAATCACAAACCAAAACACAACGTTTTTTGTTCCAGAACAGTTCCGGAAACCCGAACACATAACATAATTCTGCGCATGACGTGAACAGTTCTGGAATCATTCTTAGTGAAACAAAAACAAACCTACTATTATCAGTGCTATTAATAGCTTGAAAAATGATTTAATTTGTGGACATGACCGTATTCCTGCCTTCTTAATTAATGACTGCAAGTTTGTCTTCGTGAGGCTGCTACTCAAAATATTTCAACTCTCTTTGAGTTCCTCTACTTTTCCTGACGTCTGGAAAATTGCCAGAATTACGCCCGTCTTCAAGACTGGTGTTCAGACAGTTATCACAAACTACAGGCCCATTGCAATCCTTTCAAATTTTTCAAAAATTTTTGAACTCTGTATTCATTCAGGTCTTTATGCATTTGTTAGGCGGAATTTGTCACCGTGTCAGCATGGTTATCTGCATAGGAGATCCACCATTACCAATCTCTGCCATGTCACGCAATTCATTTCGGACAGCTTGGATGGCAGGGGGTAGGTTGATGTGGTGTATACTGATTTTGCCAAGGCCTTTGATCGTTTAGATCACACTATTCTTGCCATGAAACTCAGAGCCTTCGGCCTCAGTGATGCTCTCGTTAGCCTTCTGATGTCCTATGCAAGTAATCGTTCTCAGTACATTTTTTGCAATGGATCATCTTCTTTCACGTATACCGGTACGTCTGGGATCCCACAGGGTTCTAATCTGGGTCCCTTAATATTCAATATGTTTATTAATGATGTTACTTTCGTGATCGGTTGTGACAAGCTTCTCTTCGCGGACGATTTAAAGATTTTTTGTAGTATCTCTTCGATTTCAGACAGTATTCGCATTTAGGCTGATCTGGATAACATCTTCCATTGGTGTACTACGAATAACGTACCACTAAATGTATCGAAGTGTAAGTCTATGTCTTTCTCGCGCTGTGCGGAATCATGTACTTTTCTCTATAGTTTAAATGGCGTGGATTTGGAACGGGTTCAGACAATGCGGGACTTAGGTGTGATTTTTGACATGAGACTCACGTTCGTTGACCACATAAACAATGCAACTTCTACTGCTTTAAGAATGCTGGGATTCATCGTCCGTAATTGAAAATCTTTTACCAATCCTGAATCATTAATGGAGTTATACTTCTCGTTGGTTAAGTCACGTCTTGAGTATGCTTGTGTGATATGGTATCCACTTTATCACTGTCATATGCGGCAGCTTGAATTGGTTCAGCGCTAGTTTTCTAAATTTTTATGGAGTCGAGTTGACGGAGTTTATCCGTGTAAGAATGCTGACCACTGTCTATTGTTAGCCCGTTTCGAATTAATTTCTCTCCATTTCAGGAGTATTGCCTCGGGTATATGCTTTTTGTTTAAGTTGCTTCACAATGTAGTTGATTCTCCTGCATTACTCCAGCAAATAAGGTTTGCTGTACCCCCGTCCTGCGTCGCGCAATGCCCTTACTTTCAATTTGCCTTCTCCGAAAACTAACGTCGCGATTAGATCACCTCTTTATTCCATGTGTTCTAATTTTAATGAAATCATCGTAAATTGCGATGTCAATTGCTCTAGCATCGGGTTTGTGAGGGCAGTAATCTAGGAACACATCAATAAATATTATTGACATTCATTGTCACTACATGCTCTACATATAATATTTAATATTTAATTTTTCTTTTCTTCTTTTCTTTGTTCTATTGTATAACTTGCATGTTACATACTTTATTATTGTAATGTTCCAATAAATTGGCCTGTAATTGGTAGTGACTGTTGGGTAATAAATCTTATTATTATTATTATTATTATTATTATTATTATTATTATATGCTTAGAAAGGGGCACAACGTTTTTCTTCACGCTTTAATATACAGGGTTATGATAAAGTAACGCACAAAATTCATAAAACGTACAATGTTCATTTTTGAAAAAAATGCAAAAACACGTCAAACAGTTTATTTTATTCCGCGTCTTTTAACATAAGTCAAAAAAATAAAACGTCAAATTTGTCAAAGTTATGACGTCATCAATATTTTTTTAAATATGAAGCTTGCTTTTTTTTTTTACTTTATTTGATAAAGCTTGTTTTTCAGCATTATAAAGAAATAATTGAAGTAGGTGCCACATAAGAAAAAACTGAGAGAATTAATAAAAAACAAAATAAACTTTATTATAGTAATAACATTTAAATTAACCAAACAGTCCATTAAACCAAAACGATTTCTTACAGGAATTGTTCATACTGTGTCCCGTTCACTATCTGACATAAGCCAAGACGATGGAAGACCTGATTTACAGAGTCTTCGATCATCTGCGGAGTTATACGAGTCATTTCATGTCTAATTCGTTCCATTATTTATTTTGTTTTTTATTAATTCTCTCAGTTTTTTCTTATGTGACCCCTACTTCAATTATTTCTTTATAATGCAGAAAAACAAGCTTTATCAAATAAAGTAAAAAAAAACCAAGCTTCATATTTAAAAAAAATATTGATGACGTCATAACTTTGACAAATTTGACGTTTTATTTTTTTGACTTATGTTAAAAGACACGGAATAAAATAAACTGTTTGACGTGTTTTTGCACTTTTTTCAAAAATGAACATTGTACGTTTTATGAATTTTGTGCGTTACCTTATCATAATCCTGTATATAGATGTGTAATATTGTAGTTATATATCTAAATGTTTATACGTATTATTATGAATCCAATTTAATGGATATTTTTAGCTTTCTCATTCACTTTACAGTCGCATGATACGCTTCATAAGGTGAGAAATATGCAGAGTTCTCAAGTAATCTACGAAAAAGGTGGTGCACAAAATTATATTTGTATATGTCGTAAAAATGCCTTTGTGCAATTTTTAAAAAGTGTTTTCAAATGTTTAGAATGAATGGATATTTTTAATATAACATTGAATACATTTTAAAATACAAATCGTAATCATTTTTCTTAAGAGATTTTATGCAATACACTGCAATTATAATTAATCTATATAGTGTTCTAAAATTATATGAAATAGAATACATACTGCTAAATTTACATATCATTATTTAATTAAATTATATTCATAGAAAACAAGAATCTCTGTATGATATTTTTTTTTTCAAAAATGTTAAAATTTATATAAACAATTTAATTATTAAATTAAAACTAATTTTATTCTAAAATATTTTATGAAACAAAATAAAATCAACGTTAAATAAGTTTGTTCCAATAAAAAAAAATTCTATATAATTAGTTTTACAAATATTCTAACGAGGCTTGTGTATAATATCTAAGTCAGTTGGTATGCAAAAACAATTCCCGAATATCCTTTGTGCAAGCCTTCTGTTGGATCCATCCTAGAATAGTTTAGCACGAACGAAGAAAACGAATTGAAAGAGCAGAGCAGAATAGTCTGAGCAGAAGCTAGTTTCGTTCAGCAGATTTATCGAATTATTGGTTTTTCAATGTGCTTGAACTGTTCGTAGTTTTTATTTTATATTGTTGTTATATATTATGTAAGTCCTTGTATAGCAAAAATAATGGAAAATTGAAAGAAATCAATGGATACCAAAATTGCATCTACATCGCAAGAATAATTTGTTATTGCATAAAATGACCCATATTATTTAATATATTAATATGCAAGACACAAAATTGTGTAAAGCAGTACCAGTTAGAGAAATCTGTTGACTCTAAATTGAGTCTTTTTTTTCTGACGACTCTTGTAACAGCCTTTTTGTTTAAAATATCGAAACAAAGTGTAATTGTAGCAAAAACCTGCAACGCGGTGACTTTGGTTTAAAGGATCCACTAATGGTAAGAAAACATTAATTATTTTTATATTCATATTATAGGATTACATTAAAGAGCATGGGAAATAATTTCAAGTAGTGCCCCATTACTTTTACCAGTTTCTCGAGAAAGTTGAATCTGTTTCATTTGAGTTTGATGGCTTCAAATAGTCTATACCACTTAAAGGCAATGACAAATCATTATATGACATACCACATTATTACTATTATACCACCATCCCGTGTGAATATAGTTTTGGAATAATAGTGGTAGGGGTATTAGTGTGTAAAGTTGTTGAAGAATTTAGATTGTAAGGACAGTAACACATCGTTGCAGGATACCTATTTACATTAAATTGAACCACATCAGCTTGGCATAGTATATCATTAATGTGATACTAAACCAGAGCTTTGGCTCTCTCAGAATAATCCTTAACATATTCCCGACATGATTTGCATAATTACTGCATACTTCAGTAACCTCATTTGGCGTTTTCTTTACCATTATGCTTTACAAAAGGTCAAAAGCTTAATCGATTTTACCTTCGCTATGAAGTTTTAATTTTCCCCTTTTTTATATTATTGAAGAGCAATTTCTCTTTAATCTGAAATGTGTAGTTTGGTTGACAAGAATTGGTTGGATAATGTCTTCCTAACTGGTATTAGTAATAACTGACTCATTATTAACAGGAAAAACTATTTGGCAACTTTCATTTAGAGCATCAGCCTTTCCTATTTGTGTGTCGTCCTAGAAAGAAAAATATACACAATTATGCAAAGAATACATTAATATTAATTTGTTTTCACCTTTTGTATATTTTATTTCAGAGTCCATAACCGCCTGCTGGTTTAAAATTTTCAAACATTTGGGTAAACAATGTCAATTCCGACATTGCATAGGTTTCATGGACGGGATACGTATCATAATAAAGTCGTTCAATAGTAGAAGTGAATGTTGAAATTATAGATCAGATTTCAGTGTTGTACTGATTGCACAAGTAGCTGGTGCAAACAGTTTTGTTTTTGGGGATACTGGTTATCAAGGCAGGATCTTAGATGGTTGAGTTTTAAACACACTTTTTAGCGTACAAACATATTCAAAACGATATTATATTCTGAACCAAACAAAAAAATGCGATATCTTTTTCTAGCCGATGAAGCATTTCGCTGGACAAATCGAATAATGAAGCATCACTTGGGGATACACGACAAGAGTGAAAGCAAAAAAAAAATAACTTTGAGAATGCTACTAAATCAGAAAAGGCAAAATAGGCAATTATGGTAACGGTATGTCTACATAACTTTTTACGATCAAACACATCTAGAAATACTTATACTCCTGGAATATTTGATCAGAAATATAGTGCGGGAAATATAGTTCTGGGTAAGGGGAAGTCATAAGCTAGGGATCGGATGTCAGGTTTAAAATGAAGGTCTGCACTAAAATGAATAATGTAATTTGATATTGGGCACAGTAATAGTAATATGATAACTATTGCAGTATTATTTCGCAATGTAAACCTGATTTCCGAGCCTTATGCAATGTAATATGTTTGTTAATAAGTACAAATATACATAGCTCGTTACAACTATTTATTGCTTGTGTTGTTTCATCTCTGTCCAATAAAAAAAAAATTTGTTTCTTTATTATTATTGTTATTATTTTTGTTATTATGTATTAGTATTTAAGAATTTATGTATTTGTATATTTGCTTTTGTACTGCATTCATATAATTTTTGTCCTGTAAATGCTTGATGTTGGGGAATAAATGTTATTATTATTATTATTATTATTGAAAACACCATACACTAAGCAAATTTATTGCATGACTGTAAAATAATATAAAATACTATATTAAACACATACCAGTGTTGCCTCTGTTATTTCTGTAGTTTTGTATAACTTAATTTTTGTGATTCTAATATTTTTTTCCGTTGGCTTTTTTACCCTGACACCCGCCTACCAACTAACTACTTTCAGTTTAATCTCTTGAATGGAACAGTGCGATACTTCACAAGCGTACGTCTAAGACTCATGCTTTTTTCATTTATTGTAATAAAACCATGCTTGGTATTTTATAGGAGAGACTATTGTTTGCAAATGTCTGTTAACTCCTGTTTCAGTACTATTGTTTTTAATCTGTTGTAAATCACAAATGCTGCGAACAGCCCGTGAATGATTCGGCATTCAAGAGTTCATTTTAGGCAAGCTTGATTTAATGACAAGCTGCGGAAAGATTTGGCGCCTTTGGTAAGGCCATGCTGAGAACGTTTTCAATGTTCGCGCTAAGTAAACTGTTCCAGTATGACCCATCTTTAACGGCGATCTACTATTCTCAACAGAATGAACAGTAAGCGTTAAATAAACACACAAAATTACATACTTATTTTTGGATATACGGGATTTATATTTAGGATTTTCAAATTCAACATTCATTAATAAAAATATTATAATCGGTATGTTATAGTATTTATTACATTACATTCAAAATGAAACCAATACTTATTATGTTATTCTATATGCGTTTTAGAGATACCCAAGATATATAGAATAATAGTAATGTAATAAATATTATTTTTAATTTATCATAACGCTTAAGTCATGGTCGTCATATCAATATATATAATAATCAATATATATAATATAAGATAAAATTTTCTGGATACATTTCCATTATTTACTAATTTTATTATCTCCAAAATGCCAATATTGAAACCCATAATTGTCGTATGTTGTGAGTTACAGTTTAATTACAATTAAAATAGATAATAAGAGGTATGAAAAACATAATATCGTACATTTATTGTTTTATTATATCTATAGGGACATATAACTTTTATAATATGTTGAATAATAATTTTATAATTACTGTTTTATATTGAATTCTATTATGTACTGTTAGTAAGTCTGAATATAATTTACATTCATTTTGTAATCAATTGTAAATAAGTAATATTATGTGAAATAATAATGTATGGTTTAATAAATTGTATTATACAATTTATTAAATATAGTCGTACCATGTTGTGCTACAGCGTTTAATAAAATATAGTTTATTGTATTATAAACTCTAAGTATATATATATGAACTAGAAAATGTAATTATACTCCACAATAAATTGTATAATAATATGTAATGTATTTTAATTAAAATTACTATTACGTTAATATTTATTACCAGTAATATACCTAGATGATTATACACTTGATATATATCTTTATTATTATTTGAATTATTGAAAATATTATGATGAGCGTGATCCTTTCGATACATAATGTGAGGTGCATTCATCCCTGTTTTACCTGCTCGTAATTGTATAATATCTGACTATATAAAACATAAAAATGTGGATAAAGCAGTATATCATGTGAAATGTTTTCATAACTTTAATTAACAAATATAATTTTCTAAACATATTTTTAACAGAATCTACTATATCAAAGGTTTTAATACAGACAATAGAAACAAAAACTGTTGTACAGGGTGTCCTATAAATGAAAAGACGGAGTAGCAGAAATCGGAAGCTAGATTCTGTAAAAATGTACCCTCAAAATATCAAGTCTTTATTCGTGTGCAGACAGCAGAAAAAAAATATTAATGAATTCAATTTGTCTTACGCCGACCCTGGACTAACTATCTACCTGCTTCACTTTCACAATCGGTCCTTTTCAGAACCACCATATTACTTGTGTTAAAAAAAAGGAGGAGGAATAGATACTTCATAATAAATATCAAACCATTAATTACATTCTTGATATTTACTGTAATAAAGGCTAGAAAAACTACGATTTATTGAATATTCTAAAATAATAATAATCAGCTGTTTCCGACTACAAACACATTAAAGAGCAACAACCTTCCTATTTTAAAAATAAAAACAATCTTTTATTGTCTGCAATAAAGTGGGTCGCCCATCTGGGTCAACAACCGACTACATAGCTGCGTTATCTCTACGCATCGGGCAAAAAATATGTTTTATATGAATGAGTACGATTTAACGTTTTTTCCCGTTTTATACAAATAAAAGCGTATTTTTCTATGAATGCGTGTTCGTTTCTATTTACAAATGAGCATTCTTACGTGTATTTATAAACATACATTCTGTGCCAGGTCCGTAATGTAATTTTTTTATCTAAAAAACAACATAGAAAATTATTTTTTTTATTTCTTCGTTATTGCGGTATATTTGGGCCTGTTTCTGTTCGAACTTTACATACCTGCTACTCCGTTTTTTTTTTATTTCTGGGACAATCTGTATATTTACAGGTAACAAAAAGATAATAAATCTCATTAGATATATATTTATTATATGACTTGTATAATCCATTTTGTCCTTTTTAGTTTTCGTGTAAACATATTCTTTGTTAATTAATAAACTTTCTTCTTGATAATATTTAATTGTATGCATAATATTTAAATAAATTTTCAATTAATTGGCGCTTGCTACAACACTGAAGGCAAACGTTTATCACTGAAGAAAACTTTTAAGTGTAATTTTGTCTTGATCTAAAAGAGGAGGTTTCAAGAACTTACGCTTTATAAATCTTTTCTAGGTAATCTAGTTTATAAAACTCTGGAAATAAAATAGTTTTTCTATATGGTCGTCCTACACCGTTCCTTAAGTTGAAAACGAATGCTGGACATTTAATTACGTAGTGATTTATTGATAATCCAGGTACACTCTGGTACACGAGAATATCGTATATTTAACATAATACACAGATAACTTTATCTGACTTGTTATAAAAGTGCTGATGAAGTAAACAAAATAAAATTACAATTAACAGTATAAATTCAGTTGTTATATAGGATGTCTAAACGAAGTTTTGAGTTTTCTTAGGCGAACCATTACTACCAAACAACTATTGTTTTGTTTGCGCTACGGTGCACAGCAAAGGCAACGCAATTTTTATTAATCTGTATTCCTGATGATGACAATGTAGTTGTCGAAATGCACATTAAGTATTTTATGCATTAGTGTGGTTACAGCGTTTTAGTGTATTTTGTTTATTGTCGAGCTATAGTCTTAGAATTAGTTTTATAAACCATTAGAAACTTATAATTTTTTTTTTGTAAATTTCTATTAATTTGAGACATTTATCTCTCGCGCTAAAAATCATTGTAATTGTGAATATATATTTGGAATTCCTTTATTTTCATGTGTTTCCAATAGAACGCGACAAGTTCCCGCAACTATATAGTCGCAATATGCAATACGATTTTTCCTTTGTTGGTTAATAGAGAAACACATTCTACCGGGATATCAACAATTAAATTGGTCAATGGTGGTCATGGATTTTAAAATTATTGTCGTAGCGTGCATTGTACATTTAGGTATGTCATAATTTTTTGAATGTCAAAATCTGTCAAGTTATTGTGTTGAAGTTTTCTAATCCTGCACGGTTTTTGAATCATGGTTCTCACCACAGAGCACAAAATTTACATGATTGAAGCCTATTTTCGAACGGGTGTGCTAGTTAATGGAACTTGGGAATACAGTCAACGTTTGTGTTTGGACAATTTTCGAGAGCACTTCCCAACCGTAGCAGTATTACCGGATAATTTTTATACATGCCTTACAAATTGTGTTAAAGTGTGTCGCGAAACTGGTTCTGTGACGCATAAAAAAGGTGCTGGTAGACCAAGAGTTCGTACAGAAGAAGTTATTAATGACGTTCGTCAACGTATGGAAGAAGAGCCTACAAAACCTTTAAAACGTCTCTCTCAAGAAATTCGGCTTTCTTATGGAACATGCCAAACGATTGTAAAGAAGGACCTGAACATGCATCCATATAAGATGCAATCATATCAAGCTCTTCTGCCTGCAGACCACCCCAGACTGCTTGCGTACTGCCATTGGTTCGTTAATAATTTAACGAATGACGATCTGCTGAACTTAACTTTTTTTTCGGACGAAGCTTGGTTTCACCTTTCGGGATACATCAATTCTCAGAATATGCGAATGTAGAGCACTGATAAGCCGCATATTTTTATTGAAACGCCACTACATGCTCAGAAAATTGGTGTTTGGATGGCAGTTTCTCGCAGAAGAATAATTGGGCCATTTTTTTTCAATTTCACCGTAAACGCAGAAAGGTACAGAAATATTTTTTTGACTGAATTTGTGCAACAGTTAGACGATGATGAACTTCAATACGGTTATTTCCAGCAAGACGATGCACTACACGAGAAAATCTTGCTTTTCTCCGCGAGTTTTTTGATGACCGGCTGATAAGTTTGGATACGGAAGTTGAGTTTCCTCCGAGATCACCTTGTTTGACAATTATGGACTAATTTATCTTTCCTTATTTAAAAAACAAGATTTTCGCAAATTCGATACATAATTTGCAAGAACTGCAACAAAGAATTGTTCAGCAATGTGCAACCATAACGCCAGAAATGCTGCAAAACGCTATTCACAGCATGAGGAGGCGCGTAAACTTGTGCATTGAACAAAACGGGGTACATTTCCAACAATTATTGTAATTTAGTTTTTCTGGTTAATAAAAACGTTATTTATTTCATAACTTGTAGGTCATTATTATTTTACAGCTGAACTAAGTAGGTAACACATTTGTAGGTTATTGATTATGTCAGTGTAGCTCGAGGTGTAGCTTGACAATGATTGAATTATTTCAAAAGGATGATTTAAACTAAGACAAGCGTTTTACATTCCATGACCAACCTTGACCAATTTAATTTTTTATATCATAGTATTTTCACAACTACATGTGCTTACGTAATGCGTAACTCAAATCCGGTAGACGCTAAATAGGGAAAAACAATTTCTTGACATACAGTGCTATTATTTTACTATGCAACATATCCATATGTTGCATTTTAAAATAATCGAGTCAAAGCATTATGCGATAGGCAACCCATTATATATACTACCCTAGCGCCAAGAATAATCATTGTTTTGTCAATTTATTGAAATACGTCAAATATTATTATTATTTTCCCTATTGTGACATTATCTAAGTTACAACACTTTCACAAATGTATTCCAAGGAGGAAAAAATTCAAATGTGCTTATGGTATCAAAACCATCAAAGTTTACAAATGGTGAGCGAGTTATTTTCTGTAGAATTTCCCCATAGACCAATACCTACACGTTCGACAATTTTAAGAGTGTATAATAGATTTAAAACAGAAGGATGTGTCGCTGACCATAAAAAAAAGAATAGAACGAAAACAGTGTTAACGGAAGAAATGAAATTAAACATTTTGTTTTTCGTAGAAGAGAATCCTTTTAAATCGTTAAATTTTATCGCGTCAGAGTTTAATATATCACCCTCAAGTGTGCGCAATGTACTTAAAATTGAAAAATTTCGGTGTTACAAATTGCAAAACCATCAACAGCTATTTGAAATTGACAAAATCTCTCGAACTGAGTTTTGCGAAGAAATGTTGGATTTACTAAACCAAAATGAAGATTTGTTATACAAAATTTGTTTTACCGATGAAGCTACCTTTTATTTAAACGGGAAAGTTAATTCACAAAATTATAGGTATGATGGCTGATTTTATGTTTTTACAAAGTCATTGTAAATTATCCTTACAGATATTGGGCGCACAGGAATCTTCATATACAAAATTGTACACACGTACAATATAATGAAAAGGTTAATGTCTGGTTGGGCATAATAAATAATACATTGATTGGTCCCTTTTTTATAAATGGTATTTTAAATTCTAATGCTTATTTGAATATTTTGCGAAACTCAATACTTCCTGAAATTCGGCAACTTGCAATACAAAATTGTTGGTATCACCACGACGGAGCTCCACCACATTCAACAGTTGAAGTAAGGAACTGCCTCAATGAAAATTTTCCTGATCGCTGGATTGGAAGATACGGGCCGATAGGATGGCCAGCAAGATCCCCAGATTTAGCCCCAAATGATTTTTTCATTTGGGGTTACCTCAAATCAAAAGTATATACGCATATACCAATATTAACAACACAGGAATTGAAAACCAGGATCACAGAAGAATGCAATAATCTCAGAGCATCACCAAATAAAATAACCAATTCTATACGAAATTTTTATTATCGTTTAGGTTATTGTTTAGAACAAGTAGGCGGTCATTTTGAAAAATACTTATAATAAAAACAATTAAACATTTAATTCCTTATGTATATCAATAAATGACCTACTCTTTGTCTGGTTTTAGAGTTTAAACACATTTGCATTTTTCCCTTAGAACACAACACAGAAGAGTATTAAAAAAGTACTGCAAATTAGTTTGAAACGCGAAAGAATATTTGACGTATTTCAATAAATTGACAAAACAATAATTATTCTTGACGCTAGGGTAGTATGTATAATGGGTTGCCTATCGTATAATGCTTTGACTCGATTATTTTAAAATGCAACATATGGATATGTTGCATAGTAAAATAATAGCACTGTATATCATTGTGTAGAAAATTAATCCAACTACATGAGTACTCATCGTACATGTGAAAGACTAATTTAGTTCAAAAAGTTTAATTATTTTTTAAAGTTCAGCATGAAATTCATTAACTATAAAAAAATAGCAAAATATAAGGAAATTACCGATGAATATTGGAGCAGAGCAGTCCAGAGCAACACCTGACTTAACGGATGTTCTCATGGAAAGCTTGTGTCTTTTCAGAACCTGAGAATCCTTTGAACATTGTCCAAATAAGCCATATTTTCTTGTCATTTAAGCTTCAATTCTAACAAACGAATGTATTATATACACAATAGTCACAAGTAGATTGGTGTAAGAGCAGTTAATGGTGTAAACAAACACAAACTCAATTTTCATACGTTTGTAAATAAGAAAGCACATTTATTTAAAAATAACAAACAACCTTTAGAATTTATAACAGGGTCATTTAAGCATTGATTTAGCTTTATTGTTAGTTACTCAGAACAAAACATTTTCTTATTTTTCTCTAGAATATTATTTCCATTATACGGTATAATTGCATCTTCCAGTTTTTCATTTCATCTAAATATAGTGTAATAGTAAGATTAAACAAATATTCTTTAATCATAACTGAACTCACCACTATCTCAGTCTTTTAATTGTCTCTCCTAGAACAACGTTATAGAGTATGTACATTTACGATAATTTATTTTGTTGATGATCGAGTATTTGACATTCCCTAAGTCGGTGTATGTGACCTAACTCCGACCTGATAAAATTCGAAAACTTATACGGAACAATTGGAGGGATATTTAGAAACCCCAAATGAGCTAACATTTAAAATGGGATACTAATAGTATTCATTTTTAATTATTATCTATTTTTATGTAATTTTTCAAACATATAATTTATAATTTGTTATTCATTCAGCCAGAATATATCAATTATTTATATATAACAGTTATAGTCATGCTTGATAATAAATTTTGACGCAACTTCAACTAAATGTGTTCACTATAACAATATAATATAATACTGGCTTTCCCTAGTACTTAATTAAATAAGAAAAATTATTTATCTTTCAGATGTCTATAGACACCGTAATTTCGAGGTCGCTATAAACTATCAGGTAATGTAAATTGATTTTCAAAATTTATCGCAGTCATCAATAAAATTAATTTAAAATAATAAATAAAATATATACATACATATAAAATATCTTATAGTTTGTAAATTATAACTTTTGTCAACTAAAACTATAACAGCAGTTGTACAAGTTTTGTATCTTTTATTGTGTATATTACCCCATGAGTCGCAGCGCAGATTTCGCACTTTAAGTGATAAAGTGGGAAAGCGATTTATATCAAAGGGCCTTAGCTGTTTTAGTGACCCTAAACGTTAAGAGACTTTCCATTTGTGTCACGTGTTACTGAAAATAATCTAGTTTGCTCAGAGTGACTGTGTGTTGTGGTACAGTGTTAAAACTTTATCTCTATACACGTCACGTTTCATGAACGAAACTTGGAAAACTAACATATTACGGAAGGTCTACTCACATTTGCAAAACTAGGAAAAGTGTGTACGTCTATAATTTTACTAGAAATTATGATATGTATATTTATTGTAATAGTTATTTATTTAATTCTAAATAACAATTTTTACGTAATATTTATTAAATATATATGACAAACGTGTAACTTTTATATACTTATGTTAAAAGAAAGATTTATATTTTATTGTTTAAAATGCATAACATTTAAAGACTATGAAATAAAATTTAACTAAATAATATTGACTTAAAAATATTCTTCATTTATATAAATAGAATTATTATTTTAATAGTATAGAGATGTAAAAGACAGATAAATACTAATTGAACGTAATTGTAATCTCAACTTAATGAAAGAGAGGTAAATTTAACAAAAAATCTCGTACGTATTAAAGTCAATGTGTCAGTATTAGATATAATAAAGATATACAACTTAATTTACTGCGTGCAATGTTAGAAAAAAAAAAAATCACATACGTTGTTTAAATAAGAAAAGGTCCTTAGATACGGAAAAAAAATAATTGATTTTTTTGAATAGAGAGTAAAAATTTGTGGTATAAAAGAAGAGATTTAAAAATGAATTTAATGTTGAAAATTATCTATTAGAAGTTTAAAATGACAGCATATAGCAATTTAATTAAACACTTCCCAAGTATTTGTGAAGTAACAAAAGTGAAATTCATAATTTTTTTATTACTGTTACGAGATGTTGATGAACTGGTAATTTACTTGAAGATATCTGCAAATAAAAGAATTTGGTTTTATAAATAGATAAATCATTTTAAGAAAACCGGAAAAAAAATAAAACCTGATTGTAATTGCAGATATTGCCATTTTTGATAGAGGGATGGGCCTGGACGTTGTGTGCAGAATTATGATGAAGTTACCTGGAAATTATAAATTGAGTTTATATGTTAATAAAGTATACAGGGTGAGTCAACTACGGGGGTAAGGCCGATTGTGCCTTTACGAGTAAAGATATTTCGAAGCGGATTTTTCCTTGTGGTAGCTGTTCATTAGCGGCACATTTTAAAAATATTTTTTATTATACAGAGTGTTCCATAACACCCTAAAGTCTATACGAGAATTGTCTGCACAATCAGGTTTGTGTTAGTTAAGAGGGGCCTTTACCTACAAATAGAAACGTATGCAACTTATATTACTCGCGGGACGAGTAGACGCAAGGGGGTGTGAGTGGGTGGAGCTACACGTTATGAGGTTCCGATCCGAACGCTTCGGTTTTATTCATAGATAAAGGAATACTACAGATGGTAAAAATATGTGTAAAGAATGAAAAACTTACGGAACTGCCCTCTTGCGGGTCTAGTCACGTATTACTTTCATATACTTATTCATATTTTGAAATATTTAATTATTATTTTTGGATGTGAACAAATTAAATGGGTTCATTTTCACTTCGCTTTAATGCACATCTTAAAGTAGGATGAAAATTAATACATTTAATTTGTTTAGAATAAAAGAATACTCTCTTTTTAATTTATTTTCAGCCATCACAATAGTACAACATTATTTCTCATTATAATGTACAATTGTAATGATAAATAGATCTAGAAAAAAATAATAAAAAAGAAAATCTTATAAAAAAACAATTTCAGAAATAATGAAGTTACTTTATTACAAATAATTGATCGATATACAAATACATAATACAAATACATACATGTGTATAACAAATAATAATATATAATAAATTATGTACATAAGCAAGTATTCTTAATTTTTATGAAGAACTTCTTGTGTTTAATATATTATTTAGACTTATATGATCTTTTAGCCCAAGTACCATCAACAACTACAGTTAGAAGTGGAAACCCATCACTATCTAGCTCTCCTTTAGATATAGCTTCAGCCTTCTCTGCTTCTGCAGCTTCCGCCATTTCTTCCACGGCATTTTCTTTTATTACTTCATGAACGTGCTTTTGTATATCATAATACGTTCGCGAAGACATGGTAAGCATATTCATAATTGACAAACGCTCTTCCATTTGAGTAAAACCTTGTCCCGTGCACAAGTTTCCAAAAACCTACAATGCACATTTTGAAGACAAGCGTTTGCGGTAGCTATTTAGCCATACTCAAAATATTTTAAGCATCTCCTTGAAAATGTTGACTTTTACTAATATAGACATAAATAGCTTAGATTACCATAACAAAATCATTAGTTTATAGTTTTCCTGGGGGACACCTAACATTATTTTGAGTCTAATTTCTATGTACATTAAAACATATAAAGAGCAAATACTACAATAACACATAGACACCGTAATCATAACGACTTCCAGGTGATTACAAATTCTTAAATCTCTTACCACAGCTTCATTTATGCCCATATCTTTTGAGCTATCATATTCAACGTTAGAAAAAAGTTTTTCAATTGCACCACATATGCTACATTTAAATACAAATTTACAATTTAATCCATTTCTCAATTCTTTTAAAAAAGTCATGTGAGTTGAATTGCATCCATATGACGATTCATGGCCGCCAAAACTTTTTAACTGCTGAATTATCGTTCCTGGTTTCTTTTTTTACAAGAAAATTACCTTCCTCGGGTTCATTTTCAGTTGGAAGCTTGTAACTGTAATAATTTGTAAATTTGTAAATAATGCCCAAAGTCTACAGTTTCGATTGTAATACGTACTTCCCATTACCTTGTGAGTTGCCTAAATAGATGTGTTCAGAGTTTCCAACATTAACCCCTTCAGGGGATGACAAATCAATGGAAGTTGCATCAGACCTAACAGCAAAAGCGTATGTATTAAAAGCGGACTGTAAGAAAGGCAATCCAAAACTACTGTGAGTTGAAAATTTTAATATACACATAAAATGAATCGTCATATATTTAAATTCTGAAATCTACTCGCATATTGGTATTATGTACTTAGTTAAATTAAATCGAATTAACAAATATCAAAATAATGTAAATAAAATTGTAGACTAAAAATTACTTACCTCGTATTTTGATTTTTGATACGATTTGCATGCTTACTTCTTTGTATGGTTGATCTTTTATGATAATCCAATTTTCGCTTGCCCATAACTTATATTATTGTAGCGTGATTCGTTCGTTAATTTAAAAAAAACAGAACACGCAGTTATAGCAGTAACTATTTATTATCACTAATTAATGTTATTTACGTATATTTATATCCAATTCATTAAATAGACACATACATTTATTTCTACAATTTCTCTATACCGTCAGTCATGTCAATTTTAGTTTTATTGACAAACCTTGTCTCCATGACACCCATTCGTATTTCGTGACATTACACTCGAATATTATATGACATTTCTTTTTAATTACAAACTGTCACTCTGACTTGGAATAGCCGACCGATTCCGATAGATTTTCGTCTTCGCTAGAACTGGTAGAGATACCGTAAAGTGGGGATAGACGACGCAAAAGCTTCGAAAAACGACGTGTAAAATGTGTGTGACAATGTTTACTGTTTAATGTTTTTTATCTTCAAAAATAATTACAGAAAGTTTTTTTTTTTATGTCGTACATCAAATGTGCAGCTGGCGCGGGGAGGTCGTTTTTTTCTTTTTTTGTATTAGCCTTAGTTAGTAGACATTCATCAAATTAATGCATTTTTGGGGTTATTTCTGAGACACATAACTTTTTTAAGAAAATAAATTAGTACAAAAACGGACCTTGCCATTATAAATTGATGCCTTTTGCATCACTAACCCAAATTTGAGATTCTAAAATTACAAAATGAGTTTAAAAAACGCGGAACGGCGATGCCTTAATTTTCGACAGGTAAACGCCTCTCTTAATTGGAAATAAGAAGTAACTTAGCGTTCATAAAAAACTGAAAATACATTTATACCTGTATCCCTACAAGGTATCTGTACTGCAGCGGTTATATTCTCGAGATTTTGAGCAGAGAATAAATTATTGGCAGTGGTTCAGCAATACAATTAGCAAAGATGAAATATTGGATAGCACAATTTTTCTCATGAAGCGTGGTTTCATTTGTCAGGTTATGTCAATAGCTAAAATTATAGAACTTGTTCTACCAAAATCCACGTTTTCCCGGAAACCACTTTACATCGAATAAAGATTGGAGTTTGGATTGCCATTGCCATGTTACGAAGACGTATACTTGGACCATTTTTTTTAATGGCACCACTAACGCACAACGATATTGAGAACTAATTTTACAGCAATCATAAATGATTTAAATGAAGTCGGATTGCACAAAAGTTATTACCAACAGGAAGGATGGTGTTACATCTCATATAGACAAATCAATATAAATTATCTGACAGAAATTTTCAATGATTGGTTTATCAGTAGGAGACGGTGAACAGCTCGCTCTCCTAATATTGTGGGATATATAATTTTTTCTTACTTATATTATAATCATTAAAAATCTTGTTTATTTCATTTCCTTTATTGATATAAGTACAAGGTATACAAGTTTTGCCCTTATCCTGACATTTGCTTTACTGATTTTTTATATCTATTTTGGATATATTTTTCTATTTATTTCAAACATCGTGTTCTCTGTCATTGTGATCTAAATGATTTTTGTTGTTATAAATATTGAAAATACAATTTCTTTTTATTCCCTTTGCTGATATAAATATGACATATCTGTCAAAATCATATGCGCACACTATTTCTCAATATGATCAACTACTCTTAAAAATTTAGGCCACGCAACCTTCACTTCAGATTGGTCACATTGTACCGTACACCAATTACTAGTACATTATAGCAAGTCCAACGTGGATCTTAGTAAATTTGAAAAATTTTTTTTTTTTATAAGGTGCAATTCATTTATATAGTATTATAATTTTGAAAATTCAAACAATTATATGAATAAATGTAATTTACCACCCACTCTTTCAAGCTTCTCAATCAATAATAAATTTATCATGACATAATATTTTCCTTTCTTGCAGCATTAAGATATATTTATGTTGTTCTTGAAATAACGAGCAGGCTGCTGATTAGCATGAAACAAAAGCGTTCATTTTTATATCGACCTGCATTTCATGAATTTTAAACGTCAATGTAATATCAAACAAATTTGTAAATTCCGACCAGATTTTGTATGAAATATATGTTTAATGTAATTATGCGTTAACTTTAATTTTACATACATTATCGGACTGGGAATTTGAAACAATCAGCAATTTAGATTAGAGCCTCGTATCCGACCTGCCGCATTACTTGATTTGTTGCATTAATTTATTTACGCGAATGCCGAACACGTTATTAATGCATCGACAAAACGAATATCAGCCTGTGGAGAGAATAATTTCGAATCGTCCGTGTACCGGTAATTATATGACGGTTCATTAATAAAAGTAGAATGATTGTAATAACTGAATCTGCCAAGAGATAAACGTTCATGAAATTAACGACATTTTGTAGCTTTCATGTTTTATATCTATAAATATACTTATGGTTCAATTAGTGAACAAATTCAGGACATAAATATCCTGCTACAAGTCTTCCTATTTTTACTTATTTTTGTTATTAGTTTGCTATATTTGTCAATGCAGCTACTAAGTCAAAATGCTAAACTGTGATTTTCATTTTATAGCTGTTTTTAATATATTTTTACCTATTACCTTATGGCTGGCGGAAAACAGTATTTACGCAATACAAATAAATTGTATAATGCACGCGTGTGTTCAAAATCTAGAACAATTGCCGAAATGTAGTCTCATTTTACATTGCACAAAAGTATGATACTTAATTTCTAAGAAAAATGGACTTAAAAAAAACTAATGTAAACGCCATTTTCCTGAAAAGATTTAAATTAAAAAATGGGGGTAGGTTGTAATAATTATTTTCGCAACCTTTTAAATATGTCTTGTCCTATCTTTTGTTGTTTTTACATGAATTACTAATTTCTATAAACATCACATTATGTGAAACGTAAATACTTTATGCGTCGATAACCTAAAAAAAAGTATGTTCAAAGCTTGTCAGTGCTGGGCTTTCTAATTTGAATATCCATATACACTGGGTGGCACACTCTAAAACTCATCGCAAAATCACAGGAGCAGCCATGACAATCAATTCCGATTACCCTTTACGTTTACTGTATATTTGAATGTTCCACCGTTTAAAATATAAAGTAATTTTTAATATGTACATTTAATATTTATTTTAAATATGCATGAAGACAAGTATGTTTATTATAATTAGGGGGCGGACACGAGCGGTTGATGACTCATCACCCATGGGCGCACTATTGAAATGTTGTATTTTTAAAGAGGTTTTAATTTTATTTATATGATTGGATAACAAGTGGCTGGTGATCTATAAAATACAATATACCTTTTTATATGTTCATTTTCTCTTCTGTAAGACTTGTTCTCTTTGAATTAAGCACATTCTTGTAGATAGAAAACGTCCTTTCTATATCGAAACTGGTTATAGGTGCGTACTGGAAATATTCTTTTATTTCATCGTATTTAGCATATACAATTGCCGCAATGTTATTAAATCTGGATTTCTATCAAAAACGGCGTCTAACTTTTGCCGAAGGCCACATCCGAAGTCGCTTGGAATACCTTTGAAATTATTAATAGCCACATCTAATGTGGTTAATCAATTTTTTAATTTGAGATTCGATTTTCAAAATATGTGATTAGTTTAGGCCAATTTTCAAAGTGTTCCTGAAGGAATAGCAACTGATTTTTTAAATTTGGGATTTGTGTTGGTACCTTGCACTCAAAAATACTTCGAGCAATTTTGTAAACTATCGAAATTCTCTGCATAAAAACTATTTCTGTGTATGTTTTAGCAAAGCTAAGTGACGAACGTGCGATATTTTGCCATTCTGTAACGATATTTTACAGACTTTGTAATAAATTTCGGAATCACTGACAATTCATTTTCATATCAGAAAAAGTAACATAAACAACGTTCTAGATCTAAATAAATGATAACTAAAAATGTACGCAAATACCACATATTATTGCTGAATTCAGAAAAAAATATACTTTTTATTTCCAGCAAAAAAAAAGGAGGTTCCATTTGAAAAAGAAGTCGATGACATCAAAGGTCCCAGAGTAGTAAACCAAAGGAAAAAAAATTGACATACATAAAATCCGGAGGAACAAAATAAAATTGACCTGTCCGAGCTTTTCTCCCAAACAGCGATAATAAACAAAATATGAATATTATTCCTCACTTTATTTACACACTGTATAATCATGTAAAGAAATTTAATGGAGTAACTCCCTTTAAAAGGCAACTGCACACACGTGTTTCAAACAACTTGGTTCTAGTCAGTGCAGTGTGGCCAAGGAATAGGATAGGATGACCTTTCAGATGAAAAGCAACAATCAGAGACAATCACAGGAGACAGCCTACCAATTAAGGCTTCAGCCAGAATGTCCTCGATACTGAAGATGAATCTAAACGTCGCCGCGAGGTAGACATTGTCCACTTGCGTGCCAACTGAACCCACAGGGTATAAAATAAAGAAAAAAGTAATGCGAATCTTAGGATAATCATGTAAAGAAATTTATTGGGGTAACTCCGCTGAAAATGCAACTACATTCCGTCTACTATTAAAGATTACAGTGAAAGACAATCTGCTTGCGATTCACATGCCCTTTCAATGTGATTTTGCTGATTTACGCATAGACGCATCTTGCGTCATAAGGACTGTTATTATAGGTCATTGAAAGTATCTGTGCAATGTGGGCAGATACGGAATAGGTGGGAGAGCCGTTACAGGCCACAATAGGATGAAAAGGTACATCAGGTTTATGGATCTTGGGTAAAGAGACGCATCTTGCATCTTACATAAATGCTGTCAAGGTATACACTACAGGTTGCTTTGAATTAGGTTTTTGTTTACGGGATTTTCTTATTTTGATTTTGATATTCCATGACAAGTAGCTTGAATATCCTTTTTATTGACTGACAATTAGTTTTTCTGACAAATAAAGGGATTTCGAACTGTAGCTATTAAAAATATCACAAACAATGTTAATGTAAACTTATGTATAGGCGTTCAGTTTCTATCGAGCTGGGAATTTCCACAACACAACTCAGCAGACCAGAAGTCATTTTGCGTCTTCATAATTGAATCGAACAGAAGATGAAAACAAAGGGGGAACGGAAAGTGTTCCTGCTTCCGGTTTTCCGATTAATAAAGCGCCCGTGAAACTTTACACCGCCGTTCTTCCGTGTTAAATCGCCGTGTAAAATTCCCTACCTTACGAGATGTCGCCCGACGACGTTTATTTCCGACAAAACAATAGAAACTAAACTTTTAGCAGCGCAGCCGAAGATGGAGAACAGTCCTAAAAGGAAATAAAAAGTATATATATTCTAACAACTTTGTCGTCTGGTAAGAAACGAAGCGCAAGTTACAAGTTGTTCGAATACAAGGAAATATGAGAAAATAATGCGTTAACACGAAATTAGATTTTTTATCTTTAAATTTCATTGAAAGTCAACTGTTTAAATGGAATTCAAAGTTAAACGAAAAACTAATACAATTTCCAAAGCTAGAAATAGTATGTGTTACAGTGAATAACAAAGTATTTTATTAAGTTATTGAACTTTGTATTTCAATGGAAAATTCTGAACATGAATTTCTGTTTTAAGCAGTTATATATAGTACAAGTAATAAAATTAATTACTTAATAATCCCAATTAATTTATTACAATTATTTAGTACATATATGATACTAGTAAATATGTGTATAGTATAGTGTCTTTTTACTTCTTAAAGAATATAAAAAATAATATGTATGAATATATACCGGGTGTCTGTTTAAGCTCGGCCACCGGCCATATCTCGGCAACCGTTTATCGTACAACGTCGCGGAAAAAATCTTGATAGTAAAATGGACGACGGAAATTACAACTAAAATATTTTTAAGTTTCCACAATGATCGCAAGGGGGCGCGATTCTCAAGATAAATTAAAAATTCGATAATTTTTCATTAAATTCTAGATTAAGATAGATTGAAAATTTTTCTAGCAAAATTTTTAGACGTTTTTATACAACTTTCATTTGAAACTTTTTGATCTAACTCCCATACGAAGGGAAGTGGGGAGGGGGGTATGTCTGCGTACAAAAGTCGGTATAATTTTGGTTTGCACACACTGATATTAATGTTTCTGGGCTCATTAGATAGAGAATCTTACCAAGAATTGAAGGAAATGTAGCACGAAATTACGTGGTTGTTAAAGTGCCGTGCCGTATTCCAGTGGCGTATCAAACCTATATTTTTTTAAACGGAACAATATATATCTTATGGCTGATTCGGAAAGCCCTTGAAGAGTACTTTTTTTTCTTATGTAACGTCATACCGCTAACTTTAGCGGTTTCGCTGTTATAACATTTTTTTTGGCAGGAACTAAATTGTACCGATGTTTGGATTTCGAATTTAGGGATAGACTAAGACCACTTCTACCTACTCTTAATTTTTTTTCAATTGATTTAAGTTTTTATTTTATCATCTTCCGTGAATTGAACATCTACCTTAGGGATTTGATGAAATCTCCGTTTTCATCATCTCCCTGCGACTAGCAGCTTGCTTACATATATAAGTTTCAATACATATTATGTTTATCTATACAAATTTCAAAGTACGAAATCAACATGTTGGATAATTGTGCTTATATGTATGCCTAATTTTCTTGGCCTTTCAGATAGAATTTTAAAAGTATTTGGTTGGTTCATTAATTTTCTCTATACGCACATACAATCCTAAAAAATCCTATAAACTTCACATAACATTAACGTTTCAAAGATATGGAAATACTTATACAAAAGATAAACACAAACATCTTTAGTTAATTGATGAGGCTGATACATGTTGAAACTCCATATTTAACTGAATAAATAAAATACGTAAACTTAGTTTCAAAAATTATTTAATAATATCACTACAATATTGTTTCGCCAAACTTTGGTTTCATCAGGTGATGAGTAACTGAATATACAAAATTATTACAACATAATATATAGTGTCACAACAGTATGGGATATGAGTGGGGGTATTTTATAAACTATAGCATTGTAACAACGGGGAATAATTGAATTGAGTCTGATCGTTTAAAGCACGACCTAATTTACTATATCTATTAATTTCTAAGGTTTCTAATAAATTAAGTTTCTGTCCTTTATCTTGAATATGTAAAACTTTGAAATCTCTATTGAATTCGTGTTCTTCATCTATACAATGCGTTGCGAAGGTAGAGTCCGTTTTTTTACCCATATAACTTTTTTCATGTTCCCCGGTCCTTTGTTCAAAAGTACGGCCTGTTTGACCCACATATACCTTATCACACTCAGAAGTCAACATATAGACCCCCGATTTCAACCTTTTATCCGTTATGTCTTTATCATTTCTAATATATTTTTGAACTGAATTATTAGTTTTAAATGCTATTGACTCGTTCTTAACGTTTTTAACTAGTTTACCTATTTTTATTGATGTATGTCCTATATAGGTGAAAGCATTATATTTGTTATCTGACTTTTCTTGTACTTTTGGATAAATTAACGATAAAGCCTGCTTTTTTCGTTTTCGTGCAAGAATATTGTCTACTAAATTTACTGTATAGCCATTATTGTTATCTATCGTGTAGATTCTATTTAGTTCTAATTCAAAGTTAGTTTTATTCATCGGTACATTAATTAATCTGTGTATCATTGACTCATACGCTGATAACTTCTGTGACCAGGGGTGAAAAGAACTTTTATGTATAGTAGTATCTGTGTGCGTAGATTTGTGAAAAATTGCAAATTCATGCCTGCCTTTATTATTCGAAATCGTTAAATCTAAGAAATTAATGGATTTATCCTTTTCTATTTCTGTTGTAAATTTTATATTAGGGTGTATGGTGTTAATGTGGTCTTGAAACGCTTTTAACTGCCTAACTGTACCTTTAAAGCAGACTAATATGTCATCAACATAACGGTACCAATAAACACAATTGTTAAATAAGGGGTGCTTACTTATTTGTGTTTCGATGTAGTTCATAAATATTTCTGCCATTAGCGGACTTAAGGGATTTCCCATTGCTAAACCTGTCGTTTGTGTGTAGAACTGTTGTTTATATTGACAGTAATTCTGTCTTACCCAGATGTTTAAGAAATGTAAAATCTCGGTTTTGGTAATCGGGTTAACGTGTCTTAAGTCCAGCATTGAAGATATTAATTCTATTACCTCTGTAGGGGGTAGTTTATAAAATACCCCCACTCATATCCCATACTGTTGTGACACTATATATTATGTTGTAATAATTTTGTATATTCAGTTACTCATCACCTGATGAAGCCAAAGCTTGGCGAAACAATATTAGTAGTGATATTATTAAATAATTTTTGAAACTAAGTTTACGTATATATTTTATTTATTCAGACAAACATCTTTATTTGTATAGTTACTACGTTATTTACCGTATAAGTACCGAAAGTTTTTAAAATATTTACAAATAATTGTAAAAGGGGGCGGCCAGAGTATTAAATAATGGTTATAATTCGTTACGGATATTACAAACGCTATAGATTTTCCCAGAATCTCACCATAAAGCGCAAATGCAAGCCATGATATACATAAACCAATTGAGCATTATGTTTTCAATTTTTTGTTTCAAGACTTCCTTGTCAGGAAATTTTGGTATTATCCTATGAATTAATTATTTAATATATGTTGGTATACAGCTTTTATGTATCACAACTGTTCACTTTAATTCAAACAAAATTACTACGATTATAATTATTCAATAAGTCTAGTAGCAAAATAGAATTATCACATATGCATTTAAAAATTTAAAGGATATGAATTAAAGATACATGGCACAACTCTTTGAATACATCTGCTAAGAACGATCTACAATTACACAAGAAATACAACACGGGCCATTTTAAAACGAAATCTCTGCATTCTAGTACGGAACGTAAATTGAATTGCTAAACGTGTGCAACACATGTAAGCTATTAATTACAAGGAATTAGTTTCCCGTATAAATATTTTACAGTTTCCATTCGTGCCATTGCAGTTACGGACCTACGAACAATTGTTACGCTAATAATTAAACTCCTTTTATTTCGTGTGCCAGGCAGCAAAATAACAATTAATTAGATAAACTCGGATTCAGCGTAAAAAGAAAATCAAAGAATATAATTAGAATCATGTGAATTATAATTCTTAGGACGTCAGTGAATAAATTTATATTTCTAATTATAATTTCCTGCTTTGCACTGATAAGTTAATTAGGAAAATTTAATTATAAAAATGTATCCAGAGATGAGATTTGAACCCATAACCTCCCGGTCGCAAGTCATATGCCATTGCCTCCAGGTTACCGATGCTTGTGCGAGTTTAAGCCTTTTAAATCTTATTGAATTGTATCAAGTAACAGATGTTGAGACGCTGGTAGTCGGACGTAGTTTCTAATTTTTTTTATGATATCGGTTCAAATTTTACATGAATTTATAAGTACAAAAATTGATTATGTTCTTTAAAACATTATAGCAATGTTAACCACTTTGTGTCAAATAAATGTCCTTCAAGGCGTAGCTGAACTAAAATGGATTGTAAAAATAACTAAAAAATTGTACAGGATAAAAGATTGAGCTCGAAAAAGGAAATTTTAGCCAGGAATTTACAATTATATTGAAAAAAATTGTGAAAAAAAAACTTTTACATCAGTAGATAACTAGAAAAGAAATTCTGATACAAAATAGTACAATTTTTGGAAACTGGAAAAATATGGCTCTGAAGGGGCAGTGAGATACAAATATTTCCACATATCTATGTAGAAAACAACTCTAGATATTCTGCGGGGATATTAAATACATGCAATAGTAGCGAAATTGAAACGAAACAAGTCTCCGGGACCAGATGGATTAACTCATGAAATATTAAAATACGGAGGTGAAGAACTGCATACAAGATTATTTAAACTAGTAGTCGATGTATGGCAGAATGAAGATATGCTAAATGATTGAAAATTAGGATTGCTAGTGCCAATATGAAAAAAAAGGAGATCAATGGGACTGCAAAAACTACAGAGGGAGAATGTTGCTGAACATCGCATACAAAATTTTCTCCACATTAATCAATAATCGTCTGAAAACCTATGCAGACACAACGATAGGAGACTACCAACAAGGCTTCAGAGGCGGACGGTCTACAATCGACGGAATTCATATTTTAAAACAGATATTGAAAAATGTTTCAATGTTGAAGCTCTTCATAAGAGTTGGCTGTAGTTTTTCAAAATTATGAATTGATGTGTTAAAACTTTGATAGAAAAAAAATTAGCAATAAAATAACGCAACAACATAACAACAACTTTATGCAATTCACGTGAGTATTCTGTTTTCCAATGAGTACTAACGTTGCGTAAAATGTTTCGACATATTCTTGTAAACGCTTTTCTGATTTTAATGTTCATGTCTTCAAAAAGTTTTAAAATCCGTGCGTAGAAAATGAAGATACTCTTCTCCATTAACAGTTTTATCAAAGAAATAAGATCCAATTATGTAACTACCCACTATTCCTCCCCACACATTTAATGCCCAACGATTTGGAAAGTTTTCAGGTGTGATAAAGTGAGGAGTTTTGTGTGTTATAATAACGAAAATTGTGACGATGAACGTATCCACTTTAATAGAAGTTGGCTTCGTCGGTAGACAACAAAAAATTGTGAAAGTCAGGATAATTCATGTGCTGCCTGTTCACAAAAATGTAAGCGATTCTAAAAATTTCTTTCTTCTAACTCTGTGTATGAATATGCTACGGATGAATTACATATTTCCTAATTATTCTGGATTCTTGACTTACATCTAACTAACGACTAATTTTCGTAGTATTTATTAGTATGGGGTGTTTGACTACACTCGCAAGTACCATAAACGTCTTATCCTCACCAGTTATTGATTTATCCGCTCTTTTTTTCATATTCAATACTTTCTGTTCAATCGAACTGTTCCTTTAAACTTTCGAAAGTTTCTGGCGTCGGTTGACTTCTACCAGGGATCTTTATGCATAAAGTCTGGATGCTAGCAATGAGTTTCTTTCAGATTCACCCAAACCGTCAATCATATCTATTAACTTTTCATAAGAATAATTCATTTGAATGATAACTAATAGCGATGCTTTTATAAATTTTACATAAATGTTCACCGACACTTTTTCACAGTTGACTCAGGCAGTCGGCCGCATTCCAGTCTTTATTGGACGAATATTTGGGTGCATAGAAGAGCGCTCGTAGTTCTTTATTTGACCGCTGATTGCTCGTATAGTGATTATCTCAGAAATTACAAAAGATAGGTATTGGACATTGTTAACAAAAACGAAACAGAATAAACAAGGGAACAAAATGCCACAGTAAAATCCCGGGTGAAAAAAGTATGATTTTGGTATGTGAAAATTTCAGGATGTATAGGCTTTGAAAAAACAAAGTTTTTTGAGATATTGTCGAGTGCAACTTATACCTAATGATTCAGAATTTTCTTGGCTACAAGCACCACCAAAGTTAATGTTTTTACTTTTAAAAACAATGAAAAAATGTTTTTTTTCTGAACACGTGTTTTCGTCAAAAATTTCCAAAAAAAATTTATAACTCAAAAACTATGGGCTCAATTTCGAAAACGAAAAAACGGTTAAGTAGACAATTTCAGACAGTACTAGAAAATCCAAAAATATATAGGGTGAGTCGTTTAAAAAAATTAAGTTCCATGCATTTACGGTGAAACCGGAAGTGCATCAGAACTAAAAATATTTTTAGAATATCCCTCCCAAGCAACCATGAATCTTCCACTAATTGTTTTTTCTTTTATTTAAAACACAAAAGAGCAATCGATGATGCGGCTACTAATGACTCACCCTGTACATTTACTGAGACCAAAGTTAAATGCTTTCAAAATGCTTTAGACACGTGTCTATATAACGTTGTGGCGCTTGCAGAGGATTGGTTGTCAGTAGAATACACATCGAAAGTATAATTAGATGGATATCAAATTTTAAATTAGACATTTTTTATTCGTGAATCAGACCAAACATGGAATATTTGTATAAAACTTCACTTGTGCCAAACTGGTTCCTTCTCTAAGTTATGGGTATATTATTTGGGGATATAGTAAATTACGCAGACCTTTTCTTTATTCACACTGCATTCAAAAAACGTCCCTTATTCGTTAAATTGCAGTTCGATTTCTATTTAGTGAGCTTCTTAGAAGATCTCTCGATGGTTAGGAATTTGAAGTAAAATCAGCTGTATTACAGAGCCCAAGACTTTTATTGCAACGTCATACAAACTTTAGCACTAAATTTAAACTAATTCAGATTTTAGATTAAATCTATTACATCAAAACTTTAAAAGCGTAATTCCCCACATGACTGCGTCTCGATGCTTAACTGAAGCAAAATATTAAAAAAAAAGTAATTGGGAAATCAATCGATATTTTACATATACTCCAGAATCATCACCGTTGGATTTCTTAAAGGATATCTCGGCCGTTAGAAATGTTAAGCAAAACCTCTTGTATTATAAGGCCAAAGAGGTCGTTTGCGACGTTATATTGACGTTATTACTGTAAGGCTAAATTATTAGATATTGTGTTAGTTTTATTTATAGGCCATGATCTCTGGCTCATATAGAAAGGCTCAAGTCAAAGGCTGAACACATATTGTGCACCTCTCTATATAAGTTTAAATGAAAATAGCATATCTTATGTCCTGAATAGGGTTGCCAAATAAGTGGTTGCGTCTATTCATAAACACGATTTTAAAGTTTCTTATCATTGTGTTGTTGGTGATGATCTAAATTAAATTACTTAAATATAAATTCCGGTCTCTTCTTGATTTTTTCTTATTAGGTAATGTTCACTTTACGACAGCATTGACAACGGTAGGCAAGTTTATTTTAGCAGTCCGAAACAGTCTTTGTAGACTGGGTGAACTCTCCAACTTTGCCTCAGACAGATGATATTCAAAAAAATTATACTATTTTCTCTAGGTTAATAATATGTATGTGATTAAAGTAAATTATAAACACTGAAAATGTCTAAATAAAGACTGTATTTCTATCAAGTAAATATTTGTGTTAAAAAAATATCTGACTGAACTGCTCTGCTTTATATATACGGGATAGAAACTAATCTAAATGTATAATGTGTATTATATTTAGCTGTACGATGTCGCAGGATTGATCTGAACCCTTGTCCAAAGTCTGCCGGGGATTCACTGATCTGAGATAAACTACAGAACACGCCTAATTTGATTTATAGGAAAGAGATATGTGTCGTTTTGGAGATGTTTCTCATTCCTTTTTTTCTTCTTTTCTCGCTTCTTTCTTTTATTATGACCTACGCTGGCTACCTACGCTTCTCTGGAATCTCACACACGAACATTGTCCGACGCATCACTTTGATAGCTGAGGCTTACCCCTTAATCCTATGTCTAATAATGAGACGTGACTGTCAGACTTACCTAATGTGAAAAGGGTTTTTGCAACGTGTTCACCCCCCATAAAACGTGAACTTATTAGAATTATTAATGAATACATACGCTTTAAAATATTTCAACTTAGCATATATATACATATGGAAATGATTTCATTGTATTTAATTTGAGTTCTTTTTAATATTTCGTCACACTATTTGGTTTTAACGGATATTAATGAGGTTGCTGTTGACCGAAATTTTTACTCGTCTGGCGCAATATTAAAATTTGCGACAATCAGATCTTTTTTGTGTATTAATACTTCTAGGAATTAAATGTATAGAAGTAATAATACTCTATTGATTCTTTTTAAAATGTACGCAGACATTAAAGAAGTTAAAAGTACAATAGAAAGTGTTTCTGACAAAAATTTACGTAATCACATATGACATATATACATACATAGGTATATATATATATATATATATATATATATATATATATATATCAAAAAAAAGGAAATAATACGGATACATAAAATAACAAGAAAGGGAATAATAAGGGGTAACTTCCGCTGCAGAGCAACCGTAGACACGTGTTTCTGACTATTGGTCGTCATTCCGCTGTAGTGCAACCGTAGACATGTATTTCGGACTAATTGGTCGTCATCAGTACGGTGTAGCCAAGGAATAAGATGGGATAACCTTGGAGAAGTAAGCATACACGGAAGACCATCAGGTGACAGACCGCCATTTGCAGCTTCAGTTAGAAGATCCTCAGTTTTGAAGACAACAACTAACATCACCACATAAAAGATAGATAAATGGGAAAATATTAGTGCTAAAACATAAAAACTACAATAATTAAAACTTACCCAGGAGAAGAAATTATTTGCGTATCAAATATATAAAGTTGGTCCAAACATATTCCGAAGAACACCGGGAAATTCAAAACGTGCAGAGTACAGGCACAGTATAGAGCTGTATAGACACAGTAGTTTCTCTCACCGTCGGCACCTTTGATGTTTGTGTCCCAAAATTGTACTGCGCATTCACGCACGCGCAACCAGAGGCGTAGTCCATTTTTCTATTCAGGAATAAACCAGTGGCGCAGAACCAAATCGTTTATGAGATAATTATGTTAATCTATTTTTAAAATTATGAAAAAGCTATATCAATAATACAAAAAAAACGAGGATAAAACACTGCTTTTTATTAAGTACATATTACACACGCATTTAAAATGTAATACATTTTACGCACGACACAAAAAAAGGCTACTTTAACCTAAAGATTACTTAAATTTCTTGACACAATTCATCAATGGTGTTGTAAAATTGTTATTTTATTCGAATTGCCACTAACTTTGAAAATTCTTACACGAATAAATAGCTTTATCAAAAATTCAGTAAGAAAATTTTCGCAGGAATGTTTATATGATATTTCTTTCAACTTCTGTTTTAATTTAAAGCTAACATTTGGTCCGAAGGAAAATGAAGAAAAAAATTCACAGAAGGCTTTTTCCTAATGCGGTATTTATATATATACTGAAATTATGGTCGGGCGTTGCCAAATTAGTAAAGCTGTTTCACACAGTTAAAATAAGTGTAAAATTTGAATTCATTCATTTTTGTGTTTTAAACGTGTAATTGTTGGAAAACTACGCTTTTCAAAACATTTGTGTCCCAAATAACCTACAAAATAAGTGAAGGTATTTTGTTCAGTTATATTTTCCCATTTTCCCAAGTTTGAGTAATTATTCACAACTACAATAAACAATATGCACATTTTAACAGTTGAGGACATTTTAATGCACTTGGGGATCTTACCGCATTGGTTCTTTCGAAAACCTGTAAAAGCTTAATTTAGAATTGTTCGAACTATTCTTGCACCGAGGTGCACAACAATAATGGGGCATTTTTGTTCCAAGTATTCGCGAAACGAAACACTACAAATTAATAATGTGTTAATAAATTTATTTGACGTTAATTATAAATGCCAAAAGAATGTATAATTTAGTTCTACATATGCCTTGTTTAATTTGTGTACAACTACCCATTAATTTGTAAAATTATTGTTCATAATAAATTGTTTGTCAAACATTTTGAATAATTGGTGTACACCCAGCATAACTTACATTAACGGCCATTCACAAACCGCATGCCGAGAAGTCGCATAAAATAATCCCGCCAACTCAACAGCTGATGGCTGACTACTGCGCACTCAAAAATTGTCACGCACGCGTCGGTTTGCCGGTGGACAATTATTTCCCTCGAGAGAAACTACTGATTCTATTACATAGCTATATACTGTGGTACAGGCAAGAGGTTTTCCTGGCGATAGACGGAGACCGTAGAGGATGATATCTACACAATGCTAAGAAGGCACTGTGGGCGCACTTCATATATCTTCAATTTCCATATTTTCTGAATTTAACTTATTAATTAAATTATTAGAATTTGAAGATAATATTATTTGAATTTTGAAGTATATTTTAATTTGAGTGAAATACCTAATAGTTTAAAAAAAAGTAATATTCTTGCTTGAAATGTATCTGTGAAATTATATTCATATATGTTCAATTTTATAATAACCTTAAAATGCAACATAGAATAACCTTTAATTATTAAAAGCAATTATAATAGTAATTCCTTTTATAACTTTTTATTTGTATATCAAATTTTTAATTGATTGAAATATATACTTATTAAATAACTTCTAGTAGAATTACCGAACAGATGCAGTAGCAACAGCGCACGACTAATGCGTCACTTGAACGTCATACGTAAAATAACGCTTACTATTGGTTCGTTTGCAAGGACGGCCACAAACGAACCAATAGTAAGCGTTATTTTACTTATGACGTTCAAGTGACGCATTTCTCGTGCGCTGTTGCTACTGCATCTGTTCGGTAATTCTACTATAGTTCCTAAATTTTGCATATATATTTGTATGTCTGTAGTACCTAGGTTATGTAGCTGATAGATTTTCCGTAAGCTTACAGGTTTGTAAAACTACAGAAATTGACCAGAACTCCACCATTATTTAGTATTACACATGTACTTGGCACATATGCAAACCACTGAATTGAACAAAAACATAAATTCAATAATAAGTTTGACATACTACATATACAAGACAAGAGTAAAAAATTAAATTTATTAGAAGGCCTAGAAATAGATGAATTAAACAAATTAAACCTTATTTTAAACGACAAACTAGATGTGAATAATTCACCGTTATTAAATTTAAATATTTAAAATCAACTTCATAATTCTTATATTTATATATATATTTATAAATTGTTTAATTTTATAATATCAGTAAACAACCAATTTTCAATTTTTTAATATTCTTGCCTGTATTGTTATATACTAAATATTACATTAAATATATTAGTTACTCCCGCTCTTAACGTAATGTCGCAAACGATATAAATATGAACACTTACATATATTTTGTATTATAATATTCATCACCTGATGAAGCTCTAGTAGAGCGAAACAATTTTAGTGAATAAATAAACTGTTTTAAACTCAATTTGAATTTATTTCAATTCTTTACTTATATCTTGTTTTATTCCATACGACTTTATCCATTTAATTTAACACGTTTATTATTAATTACTTTGTCAGTTACTAAAAATTTAATAAAATATATAATATTCCAATTGAAGTTTATTCAAACAAACTAATACTAGTCTAGTATTACTTATAAAGACAACGATTGTTAGGATGTTTCGGTAGTTATCCATAAAACATTGTTGTAGACGATTTTAGCATTACCATCGTGACAACCTGTTGAAGGATAACAAACGAATAACTATTAATGAAGTTAGTGCAACTGCAGACATTGCTTCACGGCGAGTTCCTGGCATAACCGACCATTACCACTACAAAATAATGCAAGACCACATACTGCTCGCCAAACTAAGGAAGTTTCAAACAAACTGCCCTGGAAATTACTTCCATGTTATCTTACTCACGTTGTCCGACAAGCAGTGATTATTACTAGTTTCTAAAGCTAAACGTACAACGCTGCGTAAGATTTACGGATTGAAACACAAGGATATGTGGAAATGGAAAATTAACAATAGGTACTGTTTTTTATAATCTTGCTCAAAATTCTAGAGATGCGTTAAAGCAAAAATAAGAGCAATTTTTTCTAAAAATTTACATCGTAACAGAAAGTAAATTAGAGCTTTAGAGACATAAACAACTACAGCTTTTTAAATAAAATAAATACACAGCTTCCAAAATATCTATGTTGTGTGAATGTTACTTATACTAACTTATATGTACTTTACACAAAATTAACCATAATTTCCATTTGTTTCAGGTAAGAGATTATGAAGCTATCATGTCCTAGTAATGTAAGTAGAAAACCATTAATAATTAAAATTCTTTATTATACCAATTATTAAACTCTTTTGACTTTAGACATACATTACTATCTTGTTAGCAATAGCCACACGTAGTATTCCATAAATATTGGAATAAATGTAATAATGTGTAGTTGTATCAATTGTGACAATTATTATTAATGTAAGTATAATTGCCGTATGCTAAAGGTGGCAACATATATGCAACAGAACATCGCAACAGCGTAACACCATAACATCGTAATATAACGGCGTCCAATCAATTGTCGGTTTTTCGCCGTGTCGCATCAAATAAATGTTATGCGTCTGCGTTGTGCCACATGTTCTAAATGTCTGGACGGGCCTGGCTGATTATGGCAGGATGGGACGGCATTATGTTAGCGTTGATGTTACACGATGATGTTCTGGTGCACCTCAAAACTTCATCACACCGTAACTTCATCGCGCAACAAGAAATGTTGCGCGGCGGAGTTACGGTACGATGTTCTGTTGCATCTATCTAGCCACCTTCCACCTTTAGGCTTGTCAAACACTAACAGTGGGTGTAATTATTTGTAGTGTAATGTATTAAATTCGGATTCTTTTTACAAAGCTGCTCGTATATTAAGTGCAATGAATGATTAAAAGAAGGGCACGAATGCAGGTTTAAAACTTTAATCATAGATTTAAAATTTCGTGGAAAGTGAGTGAAATCAAAATTCTAGAATAAAATATAAATAAAGTAAAGTGTATTACTGCAAATCAGTACACGAAAAAACCGATGTCAAAAAAATTAAATATGATACAAGAACAAATAATAATAATAATAATCATAATATTAATAATAATAACTAACATAATTAAATATATTTTCACACACGAGAGATTTCTTTTCACCGGATAAGTTTTCAGTTTTTAATGAAAATTTTTGTTGCTGGGTAACTGTACGAAACAAAGCAAGCGAGGAAATTTGTTGAGTCCATTTAGCAACTAAATTTGAGTTTGAAAATGGAAAATTTATCCGGAAATAAAAAGAAAGCTCGAATGTAATTCGGTAATATAATTTATTAAATGTGTAAACAATTTACGAAACATTTATTATATAGTAATTAAATTATTTAAAAATACAGTTGTTAAAAACACAGTTTCTTATACACTTTGTGAACATTACTTAGTACGAGTTTACAGATTTTATGTCACTTCACAACGAACACAATGATGATAAGGTAAACAACCTGATGTCGGGTCAACCAAAGATAATCCGCAAAGCTGATTGTTGCGTCGACTTTGACATTTTATTTTGACAATGAGTTTGTTGATTTTATAACATAACAAGAAAACATAAATTGTTGTCGGATCAACCAAAGGTAAACAACTTTTTTGCCGATTTAAAAGTTAAAGTAAACATTTTTCGCTGTCAAAGTGACAAAACAATGACTCATGGTTTTTTTACACATGCATTAAATTATAATAACAAAAGAAAAACGACAGCATGAATGTCATACTAAAATACTGCCGCAGTAAGGTTCATCATCACATAGTAACTAGAATGTAGCTATTTTATATTGATTTAGATAATTAATGGTTTTAATAGTTACAGGTAGAGCGAAAATTGTCATTTACAAAGACTGAATTAATTTGTTAAAAAAATATAACTGCCTGCAAAACATGGCGATGCGACGTTCCATCGCCGCCGATTCATCGCCGCCGTTTCATCGCCAGGCCTATCTTGGCTAATCGTTATTTTGTCGCCGTTTAGTAACAACACTACCCGTCATCACTAATTTAACTAAGAAAATGTATGTTTGTATTAAACCATTTGTCGGTTCACTACTTGTGAAATACAAAAGAAAAAAAAATCATGTTTAATAAAGCATTACCTTTGAAAATCACACAGTACAACAAACTACAACAAATTAGAGAGTACTATATAAAAAATCGTTTTTACAAGTAATGCATAATTATTTAGAAAAATTAAAGAAATAATAGCAAGAAACGCAAAAAATATGTGCATAATTAACATAAAGTAATACAATCTCAGATTAAAATAAAAAGTATTCCTACTTTAGTTATATACAGTGTACACATGTAAAAACACAGCAATGTAAAAATAATTAATAATTATTTTAAATAAAATAAAAATAAAATAAAACTCTTGAAAACTTTCCACAATTTTTATTTAGTCTTTGCGACATATGTTTCGGTATTATTCATACCATTATTGAGCATCGAGCGGAAACTAACAGGTCAGTTTGTGTAGGGTTGTTATATATGTCGTTGTGTTTATTGTCTCTTTCTACATAAGTGTCTATTATGGGGGTATGTGTGTTTGAAAAGTCTTTATGTGTGTTCGTTACTTTCTCTTTTCCTTGAATTGATTTTTTAATTTCTAATATTTCTAACAGATTTAATTTCGGTCCCTGTTTACATTATGTATAAGTTTACAACTATCTATATCGGGAAAATGGAGATTATCTATACAATGTTCGGCAAGGCCTGTATTTCTAATATTATGCAATATTGATCTTTTATGTTCTTTTAATCTAGTTTCGATCTTTCTGCCACTTTGTCCGATATAGATAGCTTTACAGTCTGTGCAACTAATTTTGTATACACCTGATTTATCGGTAAGTTTAGTTCTTTCTTTGTTATTGACTAACATAGCACCTAAATTGTTTTTATTTATGTTGACTGTTTTGATACCTATTTTCTTAAATATTCTATTAATTTTATAATTAATGTGTGGAATGTATTGTATAATGTGCCATTTGGTGTTGTCTTTTTCTATTATTTTAGGATAAAAGTGTATTTTGAGTTTTTCTCTTTGTTGTGTTTAATAATATCATCTACTATTTTCTCTTTAAATCCATTATTTCTAGCTATGGTTTTAATTATGCGTAATTCTGTGTTGAAATCTTCTTTACTTAGCGGTAAGTTAATTAGTCTGTAAGCGAAACTATGTAGAGCTGCTGTTTTTGTGCGCCAAGATTGTTTTGAATTAGCTGGTATGATTGTATCGGTGTATGTAGGTTTTCTGTATATGTTGAATTTCAACTTTTTGTCGTCTTTTTTGATAGTTAAATCTAGAAAGTTTAATTTTGTTTCTTTTTCTATTTCTATAGTGAATTGGATCTTTTTATGAATAGTGTTGAGATAAGTTAGGAAGTCGCGTGCCTGTCTTTCAGTACCTGACCATATACAGAAAATGTCATCTACATACCTGACCCAATGTTTTATTTGTTTAATGTATTTAGTATTACTCTTAAACAACTTTTCTTCATAGTCTGCCATAAATATTTCAGCTAGAAGAGGGCTTAGTGGACTCCCCATCGGTAAACCATTTATTTGTGTATAGACTTGATCATTGAATTTAAAGTAATTTTGTTCTATGCATAAATTAAGAATTTCCAGAGTGTGTTTTTTCTTTATCTTCTAAATGGCTGTTATTAATGAGGTTTTCTAAGATTTCTTTTATTTCATTTGTTGGAATTGATGTGAATAGGTTTTTTATGTCAAAAGAAATTAGTTTTGTACTGCTATTGATTTCATTATTTTCTAATTGTTTGACTAATTCTATACTATTTTTAATGGCTTTCTCAGATTTAAAATTAATTAATTGTGGTAGTTCTTTGCTGAAATATTTACAAAGTTTGTATGTGGGTGCATTAATGTATGAAACTATAGGTCTAATGGGGTTGTTTTCTTTATGTAATTTTGGTTGGCCATAAAGGACAGGTGTTCTTGGATTCATAATGAGCAGTTTTTATCTTTCAGCATTACATTATCTTTTACCATTTTGTTGACATTTTGTTGATATTTATTTGTGGGGTCTATTTTTAATGTCTTGAAATCAGATGTGGCAAGCAGATTGTTTATTTTTTCTATGTAATCATCTCTTTTGATTATTGTAATAGTATTACCTTTGTCTGCTTTCATTAGTACTAGGTCATTTGTTTTTAATTTCTTTTTTATTGAATTGATGGTCTTTTGTTCATCTAGTGTGGTCTTATTGATAGGATCTGTTTTTTGACTGGTGTTTTTTACGATCTTTATTATTTGTTCTACTTCTAAGTTAATGTCCTTTTTTGAATTTAATGCTAGTTCTAGATCTACTATTAAATTGTCTATATCTTTTTGATTATCTTGTTGAGGAGAGTATTTAAGACCTAATTCTAGTAGTTTGATTTCATGTAATTGCCAGTTTTAAATACACTCATTGAGTACTCAAAATTGATAATTATGTGCCAATTCTAAAACTGGGTATACTACAGAATTATTTGTATGGAAATTTTTCGATGGCGATGAAACGGTCTGGCGATGAATCGGCCAGCGATGAACTGGCTGGCGATGAAACGGCGGCGATAACACGTTGGCGATGAAACAGCGGCGATAAAGAGTCCTAGTCCTGCAAAACATGGCTTTAGTCGGTTTTATACGTAAAACATGATTGCTACTAGGGAATATTTAAATGTAGGAACAATAAATGTATCTTATATGTATTTATTAACTACTATCTTAATTATGTAGTTGAATTTGTGGTTGCAGCTTCGCGCATTTTATTATGCGATATGTTCATGTTGTAACTGAAATCTAAACGACACAATCCTATCTCTCAAATAATAATCAGAATCATAATCACAATCATCTTCATTACCATAATCTTTAAACAAAATGCACTAAAGCCACTGTTACCACAGTATACATAAAAAGTTAACTACGTATTTCGGCAACTATGTTGTCATCATCAGTAGTACTTCCTGATTAAGAAAACCGCATTGCCTGTACACTGTACGCATACAGATCACAATATCTATATATCTACAAAATTCAAAACAATCACAAAAGGACAGGGTCCGTATAGAAAACTTACAAAACAAATTCTATAACAAACAGAATTTTTAATTCATTTAGTAGAAAGTATTTGTTACTATTCTGGTCTCATTTTTAATTTGAATTATGTTTGCTGTGAATTTGATTTAAAAATGGTTAAATATGCATTTAGATAAATCAAACAGAAATACTTTCATCCTTATATTTTATACTTCATCAAGCATGGGGGGGGGGGGGGCGTTCGCATGTAAATCTATAGGGGACGAAGGAATCCAAAATTTGTGAACCACTGGTGTAGCCAATAAATGACAAATTGTAGGCATACATTTTATTTGTAGTATTTATAATTAGTTACTTTTCGTTCTGTCATATATACGATAAATTGATGGTGATTTCTTCATAAGGATTTTGACATTGACACTGTCGAAATGGACTCTTTGGTTTCGATTAGAGATGTCTTACCGAAACTAGCTTGTGACATCTGCAGTAGCATGGTCTGTATAACAACAACTTAATTAGAGACTTTAGTGTCTCATAATACAAGACTCCAAATGTAATATTTCCATAAAGATGATCCAGTATTGGCGACTCACTTAACTTGCTGGTAATTTGTTTGCGAAATAATTGACAGATTTGTCTAAAATGGTGTACATTAAAAATATTAATTGGTATAGGTTGAGTAATATTATGAAAGTTTATTTTACATACAATCTAATTTTTTTTTTTTTAAACTTCGAAGATGGTTCAGAAACTACGTGGCCTGACACAGAGATAGCGTGAATTAACAGGAATCTGTGGAATCATCATTTAATAGGTTAAATATGACAGTACAGAGCGATCTATCAATTAGTCTGTTTTTGACAGTACACCAAAGAGAACATCTCGTGTGATTTTGTAATATAGTGGAGGCAATCCTTAAACCGTTGCACGTCATTCATTTTTTAAAAACCGTACCACCCAAAAAATTATAAAATTTACAATACACAATTATATTTTTCAGATATTTATATGTCAAATTTGTTTACATTAAAATGGCGTGCAAATCATATGATTTTTCAAACAGACTTGACTACGCTGCAGTATATGACGTCATTAACGAGTAATGACGTGCAACGGTTTAAGGATTGCCTCCACTATAATAGAAAAAATTGATTTGAGAATAGTGATAAAGTACTTTTATTTGAAAGGTTTAACACCAACCATAGTCAAAGCAGATTCAACACTATTAGAATCCTCTTTTTCGTTTTCAGTGGTTAAAAACTGTGTTGCCGAATTTAAGCGTGGTCGTACCTATGAGCCCCGTAGTCGACGTCCAAAAACTGTTACTGTTCCGGAAATGATTGAAAAAGTCCACCGTATCGTCTTGGATGAGCGTCGAATAAAAGTGTGCGAGATAGTAGACATTTAGGTATCTCAAATGACAGTGTGCACAGAATTTAAAGTGAAGAATTGTTTATGAAAAAATATACGGCGCCATTGGGTGCCGTATATATAGTATAGTGTCTTGTATATGTTTTTTAGTTAATAGTATTTTATTCATCCTATTTAAGGTTATGTGTTATTGAGCATTATTTAAATTTTGTTGTTTATTGTAAAGAATCCCTTATTTAATTGATACTATTGAGTATAATAATATTATTATCTATGGTCGAGGCGCGTTAAGTTCCGTTGCACGTCATACTAGATCCATGACGACTCGCCTTGTATATGTTGCCGGGTCTATTTTTATTTCTGTCAGTGACATTTGACATAACCAAAGAAAAAAATTATTCACAATACAATAACTATAACGTAATATATTTAGTAATTGAAATGCTCTAAGGCTTCAGTCTTTCTCAACTTATTTATTATATTGATTTAGATTGTCGAAAATCCTTAAATGTTTCATAACGTATCAATAATAAAATTTAAAATAAACATTACCTACGCTATTCTCGTTAATCAGATGATTATAGAAAAGTTTGCAAAAAGCTTCGACTGTTTACAGAAACCTTTCGGCATTATATTCAATGGACGCAAATAAATAATAAATACACTTCGAAGAAGCACTGTTTTTAAACAATTTATATCAACGTAAAATAAACATGAAAAATTTGATAGGAAGAATATGCACAACGCACGTCTGTTTGACAGATATGATTTATCTGTCAACACCGAATTGAACTATTAGTCTATTAAAAATATGTAATAAAGAAATTTAATATTGAAAAGGAAATTATGTGTTTATTTGCCATGAATGCGTATATTACGATCAATTTATAAATCTTCTATTTAAGCTAATGAAATAAATGCCCTCAAGTATAATTTAACAAAGTAACTTTTTTAGTTTCTCTAATACAGTTATGACAACATGGAAACGTCATCGATGATGTGCAACGGAACTTGACGCGCCTCTACCATACCTTCCAAACTTCTTGTTTTTTTAGTTGTTCATGTATGAGATGAATACTGTCAAGTTTCTGGTAAATCATCGATTCACTTATCGACAAACTTTAGATGCAGAGCATTTTTGAATAAATAATGACAGCATTGGCAATTATATATGAATATTATTTATGTTGCAAAACGAATTTATTTAAGGTTATGTCAGTTAACTGGATATCGTTTCAAAAATCAACGGGTAGAATAATCAAGTAAATTTTAAAAATAAATTATTTTGTATTTCATAATAATAATAGAATATTATCCATTTCAATTTGTTATTATCAATATATTTTGAGTTTACTATATAATTACAATATATTTAGGATCATCTCCAAACTGGTCTGTTGTGAGAAAGCACGTTTAATCAAATATATGTTGTAAATATTTATTTTCCTTGTGGTTTTTCGTATTTACTAGCTACTGAGATCGTCAATATATACAGAATGTTACATAAATATATTTCAAAGAATAAGATTACAATTTAAGTTACTGAATATGTCAATATATTTATTCTTATACATAAAAAGAACAAACAACTCAAATACCGACTGAAAAAGATTTGGGAATACAAACCGAATCCTCAACATTTCAGCGGTACCTGTGAGCTACCGTACTCCCACCGGACAGATTTTTATAATATCTGACGTTCAAAGATTTCTACCTACTACTAGGAGGAATGTTCAAATGTCTCCTCTTACTACAGAGCCACTCTTGTGTTAAATTGAAATTCAATTCCGTATACTTGGGAAATACATGTAAAATTTAAAAACGCGTAGATTAAAGTATTACTGAAGAATCGCCTTGTCGAAAATAGATTGATTTTTTTATAAATTTTGATATGCCGAATTTTAAAGTAATTTCATATTATAAATAAAAACACAATTGACTTCATCTAAATAATATTGTACTGTACGGTTGACATATAATTTTAAAAAGTTAGTTAGTTTGCAGATTTCTTTGGAAGATGTTTTCTTTCACGAGGTATTGTTTTCTCCATCATCGTGGCAAACTATTAAATTCCAAATCACTAATTGTAATTTGCAAATATACTGAAAAACGCTAAGACATATGTCGTTTGCTCTCATCAATGTATTCCTGATGTAAATATAGAAATTCACTACGTTCTTGAAAATCAGTAGGTTACTAGTTGATTTGCGATACACGTGTCTTTAATATTTGTTATCATTTTATACTGATTATTGTAGTGGAATTAGAAAAAATCACTGCATGTAAAAAGAACGGGTTTTGTCAGAAATGTCTTAGTTATAAACATTGTCCTAGAATGAATGACATGTCTTGTAAAGGGGCAGTTTCTAGCTCCTGAATATGTGATTTCCTCTCATATTTAACGAAAACAACTCTTTAGAAATTGGTTAAATTATATACCTGCATAAATGTAATGCGTCATATGTGTATATTATATAAAATGAAGGTTTACTTCCAGGACGCGTTATTTTCTTTCTTATGCTTAATGAGTGTTGAATTTAGGCACTCTGAAGCTAATAATTTCAGGATTGGTAAACCTTTCTAGATATTTTGACTCACGAGCTCCTTTTTGACAAATTTAAAAGATGTGGCTTACGAAACAAGTTTATAAAGTGGTTACAATCTCACTTGAGTACAGGTATCAGAAAGTTACACTTAAGGAGACCACAAATCAGGATTACGCAAGATAAATCATCATCATAGGTTCCTTCTTTTGACTCCAATTGTTATCGGCCTCTTTGACTATACAGAATCATTTAACTGCACCATAATAATACATTCTAATAACACTTTTTAACTGGCGCCTCATTAATGCAGTTATAAGGGCGAGTGAATTTATATTTAAAAAAGTAAATTATTTGATATTTTTTATAATCTGTAACGCTAATACAATATATTTTTCTACATTATAAGTTTTTTGGTAGACAGGTGTCCAAATTTTAGAACTCATATATAACAGGTATCATTTAGGCTAAAAGTTATACTTCCATATTATATGTATAGGAAATATTGTGTTTCTCTTTCAAATACGTGAATAATTAAAAAAACATAACCAGGAGCAGGAAAAAACTCTTGTCTCCTACACTCCGATAACCATTATTTTAAATCGCTTGTAATACATGGAGTGCAAGCTAGTTACCATATGGAAAAAAGAATAAGAATGACTTATCGAAATTCATGAATGTATTGACACCGGGCACGAATAAAAGTACCTCCTGTTAAGGTGCCTTTTATGCGTGGTTTTAAAATCAATGAATCTTGTATATATATTTTTACAAACAACAAAAGAAACGAAATATATTTAAAAGACAATTTCATACGTTTTCTTTTTACAAATATTAAATTGACTCAAATATTTATGTAGATTCTTTGCAATATTAAAACGTAAACAATAAAATCCAGAATTTATTACATACAATGTACATACTATATTATATGTGCTACTTTGAACACGATTTTATTACTTTTTTACAAATAACCACTATTCTTCGGACCGTGGCCGATTATCTCAGTAGTCGATTATTTATTTAAGTTATATTAACAATAACTCTTATGCGTAGTCTATTGTTGGGAGTTAGCCTTTTGATACAACATTTAACGTATCTCGCCTTCGACTCTCTCTTTCTTGAACGGGTATTCTCTTTTTATATCAGAATGTCTGGGGTTTCCCGCTTTCTACAAAGTTCGGGTGTTTCCATTCACATTCACACGCACGTACACGTTCTTTTAGCTGTGGGAATGTATATTACTATCGGAGTGTTTATCATGTTAATATAAACTTTTGGCGTCACGTTTCTTACTCATAAATACATACTACACCTATGATTAATTTCGACTTAATAATACAGAGTACAAATTCAGAAAATGAAAGAAAACCTTAGAGCCCCTGTATATTAAACAAAAAAAAAAATATTGACACCTCAGAGTGTATAAATTGCAGAAAAAGAAAATACCTTAGAACTATTATAACCCCCCCCCCCCTCTATTGAACATACAAAAATATTGACATCTCAGTGTACAAATTCCAGAAAATGAAAGAAAACCTTAGAAAGTACAAGCTGCAGTGCTAAAGTTAAATGCACTTAGCGTCACCATAATAAAAAGAAAACAGAATTTAGTTTACAAGGGAAAAACAATAAGTAAGGTTACCTAACTAACACAACGTCGGCTGAGGATCGAACAAGGTGTTCAACGCTCGTACGTGAGTTTTATTTTGATCAAAATAAAGAACCGTTTACACAGTATTTATACAATTATTCAAGTTAGATATTCAAAAAGCAAAAAAAAACAATGGGAGTATGGAAGGTATATGAAACAATGTCTATACCATCAGCCTGCACGGCTTATAGCCTTAATCAAGAAAATTAATAACAAGTTGAAATGAAAATTTAAGTAGAACAGATTTAAATCTAAGTTACAGGAACTTCAGTTCCAGTGATTCAATAAAAAAAAAAACAACACTAACAGTAGGAGATTGTTAGCAAAAAAAAAACTAAATTAATCAAGAAATATCAACATAAACTTCAGGAATTATAAACTAATATTCCAACACATAAATTAAATTTAAATTAGCGACCCTCCTTTGTAAATATTAGATACTATTACATGAAATTATACTGATAAGTATACAAAAATAATCTCTGAATCTACAATTTTTACAAAATTTAGGCAATTAAAATGTCATCGGTAATGTTAAACACAACCAAAAATAAAGGAATATTGTGTGTCACTTAGCTGAAACTTCACCCGTGTTCCTCGCACAGGACGACATCCACCAGGACAAAAAAAAACAATGGTACGTAGCCTATGTGGAAAGCCCAAAATAAATTGCTCGACTTCCACCAATTCATGAATTTTTTGCTTTTGAATATCTTCGGAATTTAAGTTGCAAAAAAATTTGGAAGTAAATTTGCACTTAAAATGGCACCCGTAAGCAGTTAATTAAAAATCGTAAAGGAAAGTCTTCAGTAAAAATCGCAAATAAAAATCATAAAAAGAAACAAAAATTAATCAACGAAATTTGCAAAATACACGCTTTAAAAGATTTAAAATGAAACAAAGAAATGAAAGAATAAATACCTGCTAGATATGCAGCAACAAAAAAAAAATGAATCGGATAGACCTCGTGGTGTTCTCTACTTAAAACTCCATCAAATTAATTAAGGCCCAATTGCCACACGGATCGACTTGAACAGCCGTACCACATCATTTTCACAGCACCCAAAAATACTTAATACGCTATAGAACAATACATTCTCTCTTAGTCTTAATTTAATTGTAATTTATAAATAAACGTAATTTAATTAAAATTTAAAAATAAACGTAACAGTACTTGTCTTTTTAGATAGAATAGAGTTTATTCTGATTATTATTTCCCTGAAAATCATAAGTAAGACAATGCTGACACAGGGCTTGCATTTATATTTTAAAACCAATATAAGCAGATGAAGAATTTTCTCCTAAAGCTTAACATAGATTAAGCATATATCTTTTTAAACTACTTTGCATAATAAACAAATTAGAAATAACATATGCACTGGTATAACTTCTGATACAGATACTAAAAATGTAATATTCACGATGAAAATCTGGTTGCAACATAAATTACCAAAAATTTGTTTCACTAAAAAAATTAATTAGAATTTTCTAAAGAAGTAGCGTATGATAGTAGGAATGTTTTAATTTTCTTATAAATTCCTTTCCGTGTTCGAGATTCCTAGAGCTATCGTTAGAGAGTTAAGTTTTTTGTGCAGGTATATAGTAGTGATTGACTTATTAAATAACGCATTCGTGAGTTGTGTGTAATATAAAATATTATGTTGCCTAATCAAGTATTCACGTTAAACTAAACAAACGAGAATTTGCCTTTGCAATTTGCGTAGTTTTATAAATGTAAATTGAGGTCTACATGATTCTTTTATTGTATTTCCAAATACAATATATTTTTTTGTGCTACAAATCTCTTTAATAATTTATAGCCTAGATGAAATCCTCTTTAATAAAACAAAATTACCAATGCATAAGTAGATAATCATGCTATTAAATCTAAATTTGGAATTAATTGTAATATGGTTAAACAGCTTTTATTAATTTTTTTACAAACATCATGAAATTGGTTACCAAATGACAAATTATTCTCCACAGATGTGCATACAAATGTTGTTGACAGTCGCAAACTTTTCCTGTAACATCCAGGCCCTTGGCTACGTGAATTGAATGTTCACTAACATCCAGAGATTTGCTGTTAATGTATAATCTAATCATTCGATATGGAAATAATAATTGTATTCGGGTCTAGTGGAATAAACGTGTTACAATTATTTTGCTGTATTTTATCTCTTAATTGATAATTTTAGTTTTATCGATTGAATACTTAAATTATCTTGGTTAAATAGATCATCCTTCTGACTCCTTCTGCCATCTAGGGAAGGATTTCATAAGACTCCTACCGCCGTACGTTTTACATTATCTCATGCGTGTAATGTATATGTGTTGACGGGTAGATGGCGCACTTGTTTTATTTAGTGGTTTCGGCAGTTTTAATTAGTTTCTAATTAGTTTTGGGAGTTTCTTTTGGGTCAGAGTTATGTGACAATTTAATGATAATTATTTTCCACTTTTGTATTGTCATTTGAATCTACATTTATGTCGTATGTTAAAATATCAGGTTAGGTCGTTCTGTTATTAGTTCAAATGTTCGTTGTTACGTTTTGAGATCGGTGTTTGACAAGTTAGAGCCTTTCTCTTTTGATCTTCGACTGTCTTAGAAGAAGCACTTAAAACATCACAAGAGCAGATGCATTTTCTTTAGTCACTACTTGAGGAATTAGTAGAATGTTTGAATTATATCGTATGTAATCGCTAGCAAAAGGCGGATGTTATGGTATTTCTCAAGTGTTAATGTGGTTATGGCGTTATGGTTGTAATCTTGCTGAGGATATTGTTTTGCCGTGGCTTAAGAATTGTTTAACTGCTCTGCTAGTGCATGACAGAAATTTCATTAGAGCACTTTTCGTTGGGTAAAAGTTTAAGAACCACGTGCCTGATGTATTTTATAATTCCAAGGGGATAGATTGTGTACCCTGTGGTGAAGACATAATTTAAGGTGCAGATAGATGTAATGCTGTAGCCTTCCTACACTGTTCTTCCGAAGATGTCGTTAACCGAGGGTATGTGGAGCAGTTTCCCTTTGTAACGAGTGTGATTTGTAGAAGGTATCGTGTATTGTAGCTGTGGATGTGGAATTTCAAAGGTACTGTGTCTGTGTTTGATTATCAGTTATTTGCCAATCAGTTTTGGTAACTACAAGTCAATTCCGAGTATTATCGAACTGTTAATTGTAAATTTCTCGGCTTAACTAATCGTTCAAGTCATCGTAATTTCATTATTTAACTGCATAGTGGCCTGAGTGCCTTATAATTTGAATTTATTCAATTAACATAGTTTTATTAATAACAGTGACTCCAGTTGGGGGTTACTTTGTCAATTTTGGAGACGTTATGTAGCCTTTTTTTTGGATTTAGAATTTTGAACAAATTTTGGATGTGTATTGGCGTTGCAGCCTCACATCTGTATGGTGTAAATCTATTGCTTGTTATTTAATATAATTAGTCACCTTTCAAATTTATTATTGTGGAATCTTGTAAGGAATTATTGAATTTAATGTTGATCACGTACTCTTATGTAAAGCACAGTTAACTAGCGCTGATATTTTTAGTATTAGATACCTTATAACCTAGAGTCTGCACTCTTCTGTCGAACAGATTGTCGGTTGCCTTTGTTATACAGAGTGTTTCATTTGGAGTGTTGTTGTGTTGCAATTTACGGTCAAAATGTTCGACTTTGGAAAGACTTTCGGCAAGTTGCCTTATAATTATATGCTTTTGTAAGAATATTGTCAGGTAATTAATTTAACTTTAAGGTTGTCTCATGTGTTTTCCTTTTTTTGAATTTCTTTAATTTTGTAATTGTATGTCATTGGTAATTTGAAGTTGTGGATCACCTTGGGTGGCCCTTTAAGAGTTTTATTCATTCCTTCAGAAATTTAAATACTTGCAACTGGGTTGCGCTTATGTAATTCATATTTCAATGTTTTTTTTTGTTTCCTTTTAAATATTTTATTGAACTCAATTTATAACGAGCTACGTACAACGTTTGACTTAGGATATTAGTTAGCAATAGCTGTTTTGTTCTGATTATTTGGTCTTGAAACATTTTGGGTGTTTAAAATTTAGAATAAACCTGTTGTTGAATTCTGAATGTTTGTTTCTCATTTTGTTACCTAAGTGCTTTTAATTGATCATTCTCTTGGGTCAATTCACTTTGGGATAGAGATTAATTTTCAAAGAGATGGCGCCGGGTACTCCATCCACCTCTGTCTCGACAGAACCTATGCCCACACACGAATGGGCTAGCGGCATAATCTCTGTCTTTGATTTTCATCGCACTTGGGAAGCAAAAAGGTAAGGTGTCTGAAGGTGGTCACACAGTTTCCGAAACGCAATTTTAAATTTTATTTGTGGATTAATGCTAAAGTTGATTCAGTTTATTTCGACATATCAAAATTACCGCCGGATGGAATTATAGTATGCGTATGCGCCATATTTGACTGCGCCTCTGGCCTGTTTGGTGTTAGGGCTAGATCTCCCGTTCACAGGCCCGGGTGTAGCAAACGGTATAATAAGTTGGTATAAAAGTCTCGTGGGACACGACTTTCTCGAAAACCGCTGGCAAGATATACCCAGTGCCTGGTTTCTTTCCCTAATTGAAGGTGGAAGAAGAGAAGCAAAATAGTGTACTGACATATAGGAACAGGTTAGAATTCCATGTCTATCAAGAATTTTCTTATCAGTCATGCCGCCTAGTGAGATATTTCAGGAACATTTTGCTGAGTTATAATACAAATTCTTTCCATTTATGTTGCGTTTATTATTTATTATTGCCCGATTAGGGTAGGCCTGAGCAAGTTGACACAGTGTATTTAAAGAATAAAAAGTTTTCCGTGAAATAAATTATTAAAAGTTAATAGTAAGTAATTGGTATTGCTAATATGTAATAACATGAAATAAGGTATCCTGTCGTTGCAGGAAGCTACTAGAACCTACGAAATCGACAAGACAAACATATACAGACACAAAAATAAACATATCTACAGATCCTAATGGATTATGCTAAACGTCGACAAATATTTAGTGATAATTTGGAGTTTCAGATAAAGGAGTATATTATAATTCAAAAACCAATTATTGCTTAACTTATTAAGATATACGAGCTTTCAATTAGATTTTCAGAAGCCACTGGCTTAAGTCACGCGAATAGCTCCGATAACCACACTGTTACATTTTTCTATTAACTTAAAAAATGTTTCGTATAAATATCATTATGAAGGTAAAGTCATTTGGAATACTGATGAAATTGGGGTCTAAACTGCCCAAAGCCCCTCAAAAGTTGATGCAGAAAGGAGGATGCGCCAAGTGGGCAAAGCAACATCAGCAGAAAGTGAAACCACAGTAACTTTGATCACTGCAATAAATGCTATCGGAATCTCAGTTCCACCAATGTTCGTCTTTCCAATAATTTATTTTAAGGATCACTTGTATGGCCTTCCTACGTGCATTGGCATTGCATATCCTTCCGGTTGGATCACTGGACCTTCATTATTGCTCTACAATAAACATTTGCATTAATAGATAAATATGTCGGAAGAGCAGACTTAGTATTCACGAATTCTATTTATCTATAGCTGTATTGAATTTTTCTAGAAATATAAAATTATTTTATCGTTATTTTTGTCCCATACCATCAATCACATTCAACGGCTGAATACGTCAGTGTTCAGACCATTTAAAAATTATTATTTTGCTGCAGAATGTATGCATTTACCATATTTCCGAACTAATCAATTTCGCTTTTCCAAAAGATTTAAGTCAACAAAATATCGTATTCAGATTAGTAACCACTGGTATCGTGCCACTTAAGTTCAATGCTTTTATCAATGTTGTTTATTTATCATCTAATATTACGGATTATCCGTTGCCTGAGCACACACAGGTAGAAGAAATTCTTCTTGGAAGTTTAATGCGGGGAAAGATGATGAAACAAGCTTGGAAGAATATAGAGACGTTTCGTATTAAATGCATACCAATCGTTAGTGGGTTTATCTAAAGCATGGAGAACAATGTCTACTACTTGTAAATCATATGAAAAGAGTTCAGAAGATGAGGAGAATTGATGAATTTCTACAATAAACATTCAGATTTCTTACTTTTGTAGAAAAACTAGATTTTGTTTAAGTTCTCTGGCATAGTATAAATTTACCCCATTCCTGTATCAATCTTAGGCGGTGTGCCACACCCAACTAAACAGGTTCTCAGAGGTCTCCGGCTCCCTTTATCATTTATATTATTGTAATTTAACTGGATAAAAACATATTCTACTTGAGCTAATACCGAAAGAGCAAATAATATATAACAATTAGAAGAAGCATTTTTGTCAATCGCTGTAACTTTATGTTTAAATTTCATGATATTACTTGCCATTGTTTGTAAATTTTAATATCCGGTGTGATATATTTATCACCCTTGAATTAGCCATTCAGCCCTATCTACAAGAAGGGAGAAAAGAAATACCCAAGTAACTATCGAGGCATAAGCCTGCTCAACACCACCATGAAGCTGCTCACCAAAATAATAACCCAACATCTATCAAGCACAGTCAGCATCAACGAAGAACAACAAGGCTTCAGGCAAAATAGATCAACAATCGACGCTATATTCATACTGCGACAAATCATCGAGAAGTCCATAGAATTTAACAAACCCGCGTTCCTCTGCTTTGTTGACCTAACGCAAGCATTTGATAGAGTGCAACTAAAGGATGTGCTAAAGATCCTGCAAGAACGAGGAGCCAACAACAATATAATCCAGGTAATAAAACAACTTAATACCAACAACAGTACAAGAATACAGTCAGACACCGCAACCACAGAGGAAGTGAAAATATCGATAGGTATCAGACAAGGAGATAGCCTTAGTCCGATGCTTTTCAGCCTGGTAATGGACCGCATCATAGACCGGGTAAAAAATGTGGGACGAGGTTACAGAATGGGACAAACCGAATTCAAAATATTGTGCTATGCAGACGATGCGGTTCTCATAGCGGAAAATGAGGACAACTTGCAGCGAATGCTATTCAAGCTAAACAGGGCCGCAAAGAAATATAACATGAGCATCTCGATACCGAAAACCAAATCCATGACCATAAGCAAGGAACCGATACGATGCAAGCTAGCACTAAACGACCAACCAATCGAACAAGTGATGAGGTTTGAATACCTGGGGATAATAGCCTCGAGCAGTTGAAATACGTACGACGAGGTGAAAGCACAAGTAAATAAAGCAGCAAGAGTGTCTGGCTGTCTGCATAATACTATTTGGAAAAATAAACACATGTCAATAACCAGCAAGGCTAGGATCTACAGAGCAGCAGTGAGACCCATCCTCACCTACGCAGCGGAAACGAGAGCAGACACCAACCGGACGAAGAGAGCACTACGAACGACCGAAATGAGGGCCCTGCGAGCGATCGCAGGCGTCACATTGAGGGACAGGCAGCGAAGTAATGGGATCCGGGAACAGTGCGATAGGATGCCAGATGTTGGATGGTCACGGGGAAGAAGAAGAGAATGGAGAGAGCATGTCGACAGGATGGGAAACGATAGACTCGCCAAGGCCGCATACAAGGAAAAACCGAAGACGACCAGACCCCTAGGAAGACCACCAAAAAGATGGGCTGACTCCTGGACCTCATCGTCACAGGACATTGCATAAAAGTTGGAGAAACAGGACATAGTTCTATTAAAAAGAAGAAGAAGAAGAAGAAGAATTAGCCATTAAAGATGGGTCGTCATTCGCGCATATGAAAAACCAAAAAAAATATAATTATATCTAGGTATATCATTTATTTAACTACGACAAAAATAGAGCTGGTGGCTCTAGTGACGAGGAATTCCCATAACTGGTAGCAATTTGACAATCGAAAATAAATGTCTAGCAAAGTTTATGTTTTATAATAAATTCGTTACACTTTATTATATACTGAAATAAGGAACATGCCTGTGTTAAAGAAATTAATTTACCGTGAATTAAAGTCTCTGAACGCGAGTCAGTACTGTTTTTAAATCCCAATCAATAGCACACAACACTTGGAATTCTAACTATTAGAAACACACTCGAAGTGGATTGCTAATTGTTGCTTTGAACTGCAACAGGTTAGAATCAAATGTCCTAAATAATGCTCGTGAATTTCGGCAAATTAAGATACACGAACTCTAAAAGGTCACAGATGTACAGGTGTGAAGGGATTTGTATGGCTCGCAAGTTAATTTTGCCAACGCGGTTTTGTAAACTGAACACGTAAAACGGAATTAGCTTTTTGCCTTGGAATAAAAGTTTCGTCACGTCATTATGTACATACATTCATGTACACAATGTATACATACAAGTATAGTTGGTTACTTTGTGAGTTGAATTTTTCTCAAGCGTAGAAAGTTTCAGCGATTTAATTATGGCCTGCATATTCTGCCTTCAACTTCTTTATCTTTTCTTTTATCTTGAGGTTATCATCGTCTAAGTTTGATGTTTACGTTTTTTCTTCTTAGCGCATACGAAAAGAAAGTTCCTTAATAAAGATGGGTCCAAATCTGAAGAAAGTGTTATCAGGATATTCCTTTTGAAGTACAGAATTCGCTACTGAATTATAAAGTTCGTCAGCGTGTAAAGTTTTGTAAATTTAAACCGATTGTATGCTTGTAAGCATGCCTGTTTATTAAACTATAGATTCCTTCTCAAATGAGAAATTCTATTACAAGTTGCTCTGCTCCTGGGAACAGAATGCAATAAATTATGTATATTATAACTATATCAGAAGTTTCCTTGTGTTGTCCAATGTAATAGTATTGTGTTATAGACGAAAGAATTACTTACATACATTTTAATGGAAATTGAACGGCATAAATAATACCACTCACTAATAAGCAATTATCAACTTCTGTATTTGCAATGAAAGGATGTATATTAATGTTTATAAAAAAATAGAGAGATATTTATTTTAATAAAAATTAATTAGTCAAGTTAGCTCTAATTTCAAATGGCTTTTAAAACAAAGCTATTTATAACATACTTTAATATATATTTCATATTCTTACTATTAGAATTTTGCAGTCTTATAAAAAGAATCCGCATAATCCCTTCTGAATATCCGATAGTAAACTGCTACCATTACTGGACTCCATTTGTTCTGGTATCGTTCTTTCATTCCAGATATGTTTTGGCGGAAGTGCTAGCCGTGCTCATCACTGCTCTTATTTTTCGGGCAAAAGTTCAAATGTGAATTTAGAACGTGCAATTTAAGCGACATATTGAATTTAGAGTAGTTGAATCATGTACATTCAAAAGTTTTGTAATTTTCTGCTTTTTGGTTTACCAAAAATCTCACAACTTGCATTATTTATACTCAAGTATATTTTATTCACGCTGTTAATTTGGTTTCAAATTATCTATTACTTGTGAAATAATAGTAGTGAAAATAGGTCGACATATGTGTAATGTAGAATTGTTTAAATTTGCGAAATATCTCACATACACGAACATACCATTTCATCACCCGCTATTTATTGTATCTGATGTTTAATAATAATAAGCTTCCCTTAGATTTTTCGTTAAAATGGCAATATTTTTCAGTATGAGTAATTAATCGCTAAAGTTAATTGAGATATTTATAATGAAATTCAGAGATTGAATTTTACAGATACCTTTTTAATTGCATGTAATTCAAGAGTGTCATAACAGAAAACGAAATATTTGGTATGCTGACAAGGAATGCCTAGTGTTATTTGTACCAAGATCTTTTTCTAATATATACTGGAAGTTCGCAAAATTTTGGATAAACTAGAAAGCTTTAAATAAGAAAATTTTATTTCATTTAAATGGAACACCCAGTGTTTGTTTAAATATGTTCTATACCTATCTTCGATATTTTAGAAGATATTCAAGCTTATTTTAAAATCTTATTCATTGTCACTGTTGAAAAATAATGACGTGTGGCAACCACACGATTTTCTTGTACGCATGCGCGTTTCAAATTATTGAATTTTAAGAATTTTCTTATACAAACATTATTGAAAATCTTATTCTCACCGTTTCTATTCTCTTAAAAAATCTCTATAGAATGCATACTTTGCAAGATATTCGAACAAAGGGCTACTTACTTCCGGTCCGAATTTTGAAATTACCTTTATACAACAGGTGTTGAAAATAAAAAAAAACATACTTCCGGTAAGAATTTCGAAACAATTTTTTATTAAAATTTTGCTTAAATTAAGTTTTGTGTACACTTGAATTCTTTATAAATTTGTTTAAACTTAGTGGTCACGAAATATTGTGAAAATTCGATTTTTTTACTGGAGTAAGATACTATTTCCGTTCAACCGATTTTACTGAAAATCTAACCAGATGTTAAGATGGAGATTATACACGGAAATATACAATTTAGAATTGATATCTATAACCGTTTGAGCGCTATTGTGGTCACATACTCACACACACGCAGAGAGACATTTTTTTGAAACCACTTTTTTTTGTATCAGGGGACTTCAAAACGTGGAAATTTGGTGGTCGACAATTTTTATCACACAATATTTTATTATACAACGTATAAGAAAGTAATATTGATGGAAAAATATTGAAACTCTGTCAAACTTTTCGTAAGATTATAAAAACTATGTTAGTGTTAGTGATTTCTGTTAATATTATTTATAGCTACTGTTGTTGCTCCTACGTTCCTTATTGTTCTAAAAAAGAAATATAGAAATGATATATTTAGAGTGTATTAAAGAAACAAAGTAATAAATTACTAGATTTAACAAATAATTATAAATTTTAGAAGATATGACATTCCGCTTACTGCGAACATAAATCTATTGTTTGTAAAATATTTCTTATTCTTGCCTGCTTGTGAGTGTTTCCTCATAATTCTATAAACCTTATCCTTAATACATCCCTATTAAAATAAATCCAATGGTGTAAGATCACATCATGCTTAAACCCCAGGGACAAGAAATTATAAATAAGTTTATAAAGAGAGATTTATCGTGTACTGAGATTTTTCTCCTGTAACACTACGCATAATGCTGTGCCTTTCCATTAATTAGCATCATACGTTTACGTTTTTCACAAGTTAGTGAGTGATGTTTCAGTAACATTTGAAATTGAACTTGTGTGACACCTCATTAAATACCTGAAGCAAGCGCAGACTTTTACTGCTTTTTACCCCAAAACTAGGCCATATCAATTAACTGATCCTTTTAGAAAGATCATTATTATTGAGATACCTATAAATCTTTATGTAACAGCATAAAAGCAAAAACTCATAAAAATAACAGAAAGAAGAAAGAAAAAACAAGAATAACAATAGTAATACGTAATAATATAATATAGAGATCAATAGTAATATTTAGCAGGCAGTTTTAAAGAAGCACATAGCAATATGATTTCGTGGGTACTATGCTTTTCCATGACTACTATTGCTTTTGTTCCTTCATGGATAGGATTTTAAAATAAATTTGAATATCTTCTAAAATAACAAACACAGAAATAGGACAGAATTAACAAAAAAGTGGTTTCTGCAGGGCTTAATGTGATTCTGTAATTGATTTTTTTTTAAAATTCAATTATCTTTCTACATCTTCCCAGGCACCAAGTATATATTATTGGAACAATTTCTTGCTATAAGTATCACTTGACACACCTTATCTATACGGCATACCAAATTATTTCATGTTTGGCAGGGCACTCTTGAAGTAGGTACATGCAATTAAAAGGACATTTGTATATGTCAGTGTTTGCATTTAATAATACATAATTCGAAAACTGTTAACTTAACTATTAATTTTCCTAATAAAAAATATTTCTACTTCAACTGGAAATCCAAATTTGAACTTATATATGGGATATTCAATTTAAAAAATATATCTGTTTTGTGCTACTGACTTATGTAATCACTCTGTATATGTGTATATATTTTTCAATTGTAAAGCAATAGCAACCCTATCAAAAATAGTGCACTTTTTTATTATATTGAGTAATAAGGAGTAAATTTTTTGAGGCACCCGGTATATATGTATACGTATGTATACAGAAAAAAAGGTATACACGGTCTATACATTGTTGTGATATAGGAGAATAAAAAGATATATTTAATAATGTATTTTACTAATGCCCTACGATTGATATCTATAATATTATAGTAATTCGCCCCAAATTGGATAACGTTAAATTATTATTGAACATGAGACTCTCCAATAAAATGAATAAATACAGATATAATATTACGCCTCTATTGATTAGTGATCAAAATGATATGATTTGAAAGACTCAATATGATTTTAAATGAAATTATATTTTATATTTTATTTTGACTTTTTCTTCGTCTATATGGTTTTTGTAGATCTTCTTCTTTGGTTGCATTCGTTCTTCGTACCAGATTTTTCGTTCCTATTCAGATCTGGTTCTCTCGCATTAACGCCTCTACTTGGCATTTGCTGCTATATTCAATGGTGACTCTCCTTCTACGCTTATAGAGCAATGGTTGATTTCTTTCTAATTGCTCTACTAGTATCCAGCGAAAATAGGATCTGAATAATTACAGCGACCATCCTGTGAAGCATGGCAAACACTTCCCATTATAGGTCTGTGCATGTTGTATCTATTTATCATTTTTATCTATCTGATGTCTAAGTATTTAATATATTCCTTCATCTGTATTCCTCTTCGACTCTTACGCATGGCCCTGTTAATAGTTTGTTATGCGGGATAAGCATTACTTCTGTTTTATTATAATCGAAGCTAAGTTTGCACTCTTTGCTTAAAACCCTCTAGAGGTTTTCATGTCACAACTGTCCCAAAAACATAAAGACCATCTGTACTTAGTGTAATCAGTTTGCATGTCTAAAATAATTGCAATAACTCAAAAATGCATAAATATTCCAGAAATAATCTTCAAAAGGTTTCTCGATTCACAAAATTTAAATTTCCGCAAGTGTTCTTCTTGGAAACAGCATGAGACGCAAGAGTAGAGGTTACCTTTATGGAAGAACACTGCTTTCATACTGGTCTTTAACACTTTAGAATGTCCAAGAACTGGGGTCATGATGTATCTAAAAAGCATCAAAATGTTTACAAATATGATTGTAGTCTGAACATTATTTCCCTAACTAAAGTTAAGCCAAAACTAGCGATTTTCGATTAATTAATACTATGTATATGATGCTTAATTTTGTTAGATACTGACTATGTGTAAAAATTTTGTTAGCAAGTAATGATAAAAAAAAACTGTTACTCTTAAATTAAATGTGCGTTTATAAAATAAATATAGAATTTGCGGCAAATAATTTTGATAGCAAGTGTATAACCACATACCGACAATTAAAAATAAAATAGATAAACAGAAACTTCTCCGTATTTGTAAATCGTAAATGCTTCAATTTTTGATCAAAAATTAGTATTATGTAATTTCAAAATTGTTAAATGGGGCATTTGAAATTACTGTATTTCATTACTTAGCACTATCTCTTTCGCCATGAGCAAATGTTATAGTAGAAATACTTGAAGAATTCTTTTAAAATAATTGTAAAATAGCAGAATATATACTCGTAGACTCGACTATAAATTCTAGAAAACAAAGTTTGATCTAGAATCTCCAAATTTACGTCAAATCATAACACTATCTCTTCCGCCATGAGCAAATGTTATAGTAGAATTACTTGAAGAATTTTTTAAACATAATTGTAAAATAGCAGAATATACTCGTAGACTCAACTATAGATTCTAGAAAACAAAGTTTGATCTATAATCTCCAAATTTATGTCAAATCGAACAGGAGAATATTTGATTAGAACAAACGGTCATTTTTATATATTTTATGAAACGTGTTAAGAACTTAACATCTTTTATTTTATTTCATATTATTGTTTCTTGTTTTACTCGTATATATGAATGTCTTTCTTTATTTTTATGTGTTATCATATTTTTGTAATGTATGTTTTATTTTTCAACTTTTAAAATGTATTGTCACTTAATGTATTTTTTACATACAGTCTCACCAGCCGAATTTATTGTCTGCCGGCAGAGTTACACGACTGTACACCGAAGGCGATGCAAGGCTTCCTATGTGTACGTACGCACGGCAGTGTCTGACATGTGCGTACATATAGGGGACCATTAGCTTCTCGAGCGATGCACATGTATATATGTTGTAATCTTATGTTCGATGCAAGAGCGGCCCCGAAATTCTCGGCGCACACCGAACTAAATAAATGTGTATTTGAACTGAATTTGAGTTTTATTTACGGTACTTTCAAACTAGGAAGTTTCCTTAACATATTGGTCCTTCACGAGTCGAATCGTATACATTGATATACGAAGAAATATTGTTCGTTTAAGCAGAGAATACATACGCATATCGCTTGGTATTTAATACTGCGGACGGTCTTATCGAACGTACTAGTCCGAAAAAACAGCTTTTACTGTGGCGGATCTAGAAAATTAGAAATATTAATAGTCCGCAAAGGCAGGAAATACATAGGCGAGTATCGTATTCAGTTCTGCAACGAACTAAAAAGACACGAAGCGTCCAGTGCTCTGGTCCGCTTAAAATAATACGCAAGACGTATACAAATTTAGTGTTCGCTTACGCAAAGGATACATACGCTGATTATTAACACATCATATCCTGATACTGCGGCGAATCCAATTGAAATATTTAAGTTAGAAATATTTACAAACAATTGTTCGCAAAGGCAGAGGATATATGTGCGGCTATCGTACTTCCTACTATTGCAGCGGCACAGAAAGATTAAAATTTAAGAAAAGTGGCCTTGCAAACCACTAAAAATACACTCTCGTACAGTAACAAACGTACTTACGCAGAGCGAAACAAAGATTATTAAAATCTAAGAAAGGTGGCCTGGCAAACCACGAAAAATACACTCTCGTACAGTAACAAACATACTTACGCAGAGCAAAACAAAGATTGTTAAAATCTAAGAAAAGTGGCCTGGCAAACCACGAAAAATACACTCTCGTACAGTAACAAACACACTTACGCAGAGAAAAGATAGATTACTAACATCTATGAAAAGTGGCCTGGCAAACCACGAAATATAAACTCTCGTACAGTAACAAACACACGTACGCAGAGCAAAAAATAGATTACAAAAATCTAAGTAAAGTGGTCCGTCCCCACCACGAGATAAATGCCCGCATGCAAATAGAAAAATCTGAAAGTGAAGACAGATTTTTCTTTATTTTTTGTTTTGCTCAAATACTAATACGGAGCTTAAATACTGATACGGAGCAAATAATACTGATGCGGAGGTAAAATACTGATGCGGAGGTGAAATACTGCTGCGGAGCTAAATACATTGTGCATAAAATAAGCAGTTTGTGGATGCTGCAATAAATAGAAAAATCTAATACTGAAGACAAGATTTTTCTTTATTTTTTTTTTGCTGAAATACATATACGGAGCTCGATTTACTGATGCGGAGGTCTGATACTGATACTGATGCGGAGGTGAAATACATATACGGAGCTCGATTTACTGATGCGGAGGTCTGATACTGATGCGGAGGTCAGATACTGATGCGGAGGTGAAATACTGATACGGAGCAAGGTATACTGCTGCGGAGCTACGAATATATCTGTATATATTTAAAAATAATAAAAATGGAAGATTTAAAATTTCAGCGCCGAATAATTAAAGCATCGTTGACAAGAGCGGTCACTTATTTAGATAAAAGTGATCCCAACGACATCGTTGACGACGATCGCTATGAAAGATATATTTTATTACTGGAACAATTTGATAAAATGCAGACTCAAATTGAGAAGCTAGATGAAACAGAATTCGAGAATACTGAGCGTGAAGAATTTGAAAATAAATATTACGACAATAAACTACGATATACATCTATGTTAGCTCCTGTGCGAAACAACGAAGTATCCTCAGAAAATAATAGTATCAACACAGTAAATAGCTTAATCAAACTGCCTACAATTGAGTTACCGGTATTTGCTGGTGACTATGATGATTGGCTCTCATTCTACGATACTTTTAATTCTCTTATACATAATAATAGTGCCATACCAAATGTACAAAAGTTTCATTATTTGAAATCGTCGTTGAAAGGAGACGCAGCCAACGTTCTACATTCCTTAGAAATATCATCCGAGAATTACACAAATGCATGGCAAATGTTACAAGATAGATACAATAATACGAGAATAATTGTACAGAAACACATAAATGGTATTTTCAACTTGCCAACAGCACACAAAGAAAACGTAAATATCCTTAGGCAGATATTAGATGGTCTTATGAAGCATTTTAGAGCCCTCACAGCACTGAAACGTCCTACAGAACATTGGGATGATCTATTAATATTCATTGTCTCCAAAAAGTTAGACGTTCAGTCATTAAAAGAATGGGAAGCCAAAATACAGTCTACAGAGTTACCTACATTAAAAGAGTTCACGAATTTTCTCACACAAAAATGTCAAACTTTAGAAGCGATCTCAAAAGCCAGCAACACTCATTACAAAACATCAGCGAACTTGTCAACTGACAAGAGTTCAGTATCATGCACATTTTGTAAAGGTTCCCATATTATTTATCAGTGCAGAAAGTTTATAAATCTTCCCGTTAATAAACGAATTGAGGAAGCTAAAGCCAAGAAACTTTGCATCAACTGTCTAAAGACAAATCATGTAGCTTTTAAATGTTCAGGGAGACCTTGCAGACACTGTCATAAGAAGCACAACGATTTGCTTCATCTTCAAACAATATCTAGATCTGAGACATCGCCATTGGAGACCAGTTCAAGTTCCACCGGTTCTAGTTCCAGTGTGTCACATCACAGCTGCAATTCAGACGCGAACAGTCACATTTTATTATCCACAGCGTTGGTTAACATTTTAGACCGGAAAGGAAAAACTCATCCCTGTCGAGTTCTTTTAGACTCGGGATCGCAATCACATTTATTAACGTACAGAATGGCGAAAATCCTTGATCTACCGCTAACTAATACACAGATATCTCTATCTGGAATAACACAGTACACTACGAGAATAACTAACATCACCAAGGTTTCAATTAAATCGAGAAATAATAATTTCAAGGCAAAACTAGATTGTTTAGTACTGGACAAAATATCGGAATGTCTTCCTCTAGTTTCTATATCAAGAGATGTTATTGATGTACCCAAAAATATCAGACTGGCAGATCCTGATTTTAATATATCCAGAGATGTAGATATGCTAATTGGTGCTGAACTGTTTTATAAACTACAATGTGTTGGACAAATCAAAATAGGTAAAAGAGGTCCATATTTACAGAAAACTTTATTAGGCTGGGTAATATCTGGAAAACTAATTGCACCACAAACTTCAGTAAACATGACAACGTGCAATTCAGTAACATTAAAACAACTTAACGACAATCTAAATAAATTCTTGGATTTGGAGAATGTCAAAAAGGATAAAGTGTATTCACCTGAAGAGAAGCTATGCGAACAACACTTTATTAAAAATACGAAGAGAAGCATTGATGGCTCTGCATTTCTAGAACAGAATGCAAGAGAATGGCCTGGTTTTGAACCGCCAACTATTGAAACTTTGCCAGAAGTAAAAAATATTGTTGGGGTTAATGTCATTACAGAAAACTGTGATCTGTTTACTAAATATTCTTCTTTAAACAAATTAACAAGAGTAGTGGCATACTGTCTCAGATTTAAAAATAATGCACAGGCAAAATGTAGTCATTCTACTATGGAAATAAATACCGGCCATTTAAAATGTTCAGAACTGGAAAGAGCAACAACGGTACTAGTCCAAATTGAAGCCACACTCAATTCTTGTCCTATAACAGCCATTTCAAACGATCCCAATGATTTAACCTTTCTCACACCTTCCCACTTTCTTACTGGTTCCATATCTGCTACCATCCCGGAACCTAGCTTGATGAATACCTGAATCAACTGCAAAGAAGAAACAAGTGGAATGTCAACACCGAGCAGCAACTACGTCCTGGGCGCTTGGTAATCATCCGAGAAGACAACACTCCTCCTTGCCAGTGGATCCTAGGCCGAGTTTTGGAGACCCATCCAGGACGAGATGGTATTACGCGTGCGGCAACAGTACAGACTTCAAATGGTACGGTGCAAAGACCAAGTGTAAAATTGTGCGTGTTACCAGTGTACGATGACTAAGTCCCGCGAGTGTTACGTTCTGTTGAAGGCGATGCCTTCAAGGGGGGCGGTTATGTTAAGAACTTAACATCTTTTATTTTATTTCATATTATTGTTTCTTGTTTTACTCGTATATATGAATGTCTTTCTTTATTTTTATGTGTTATCATATTTTTGTAATGTATGTTTTATTTTTCAACTTTTAAAATGTATTGTCACTTAATGTATTTTTTACATATAAATATTACGCATACTGATGCGGAGCCCGCTTCGGGCACATACAGTCTCACCAGCCGAATTTATTGTCTGCCGGCAGAGTTACACGACTGTACACCGAAGGCGATGCAAGGCTTCCTATGTGTACGTACGGACGGCAGTGTCTGACATGTGCGTACATATAGGGGACCATTATCTTCTCGAGCGATGCACATGTATATATGTTGTAATCTTATGTTCGATGCAAGAGCGGCCCCGAAATTCTCGGCGCACACCGAACTAAATAAATGTGTATTTGAACTGAATTTGAGTTTTATTTACGGTACTTTCAAACTAGGAAGTTTCCTTAACAAAACGCGTGTAGAGATTATATGAATTGGTGATAAAAAATATGGAGAACTGCAAGATTATGTCCCAATATTTTGTTATGGGAGGTATTATGATTATAGATATTGATGTATCTTATCTTATTACTTTTGAAGCATTCCAGTACGTTAAGAATAAAATGGAAGAACTACTGTAGAGCTTGGTACCTATATAAAAAAAAATTATGAATACTATTTTCAATAGTAATTCTGGAAACACATCTATATTGTAGGATAGTTATTATTAGTTCAATTGACTGATTGCACCTTAAAGCCAGTAAACGTTGGTAAATACATGACGTTTCTGTGATAAAGGGTAAGCTGTACTTCTACAAAATTAAGCATTTTATGAATTGAATTTGTTTACTAAAAAACCGCAACTGCTAAAGAATTTGATATTAGTTTATTCAGTATAATTTGTCCTAATTTAACGATATTTGAACTTATTATTAAGAATTTATGGTTTCAAAATAACAGTAATAATTCCCTCACTATAAATGAATAATCAACTATTGGATGAACAGAATGCAGTATTTGCGAGGGTACAACCGTTTGAAGTAATTAATATATATAATAAATAACTTACATTTTAGTAACGTAAGTTATTTATTGGGGACGCTTTTGAAAACGTTATCTTTGTTTGCTTTAAGCTGAAATTCCTGTAAAATATTGCCCTTCTCCATATGTAAACCATTTTTGAAAATTTTACGCTTTCTAATTTTGTTCTAAAAATTTCTTTAAGTATCGTATTTGCATGAATATTTGAAAGTACCCTATTGGAGACCTTCATTAAGGAATAGAGTTTTTGAACGAATATTTTTATAGAACTAACGTTTTATGACCCCGAATCTAATTCGTTAGTAAATAAGGTTTGGGGATTTATATATGAGGGGCTCCTATTTTGGAGACTGATTATTTTCTATAGAAACGTTTGAAAGCTTACATTTATTTTCATCCATATATATTCGTATTGAAATTAAAGTTTTAACATTAGCTTCAAATTCTAGCAATAGCTTTACCTTCAACCCTCATAATACTGGAGGTTTCTTGTAACACTTAATACATAGTACAAACGTGGTCTTCAGTGAGCCATTAGTATTATGAGATCTAAACATATTAAGCTTAGGGAATGTACTCACGGTAGCTTACAAAAATTACTGTATTTTTTCCTTCCACTTACCAAGTTATTACATATGTAGGAGCAACACTTACATCTTCAAAAACGAGTTTTTTATTATAAGCTTTTTCATTAAGCATTCCTTTTTAGGATTGCTAAAAGGTCGGGGCGGAAATTAAAAAAGTAATATGCGTGAATTTAATGAAATTTAAGCTCGTGAAATACAGAAGGAGAACGACTCTTAATGTAAATACAATTAAAAAATCCTCTACGAGGCTGTTTGTACAAGAATGTGCGTAAATTGCGCGCCGAGAAAGAAATAAATGTGTCTGGTAAAATAAAAAATATAAGCGCAAAATGAAGAAATATATTTAGGCCACGTCACAAAATATAATTCTCAACGTTAACCAGGGATGATATTCACCTGTTCAGATACAAGATATTACATATAAATTTTAAATTAAATTAAGTTCTGTTAGGGTAATATCAATATAGTAAAAAGAATTGCGGTTGTATTCAAATAATAGTTAAGGATTATATAAATTTGTAATTTCAGTAGAAGATATTAAATTAATAATAATATATTTTGTCCAATAGATATAGCAATCCAACATAAACAAAGCAAAATACAAAAAGTGACGATACATAAGTACTGGGTGGCGTCTGCAAACGGGCGATCTTGAATCGATTCATATATACAGTGTCATAATTGAAGTTTGTAATACTGTGGTACTGTCATTTTGTTCCTTATTGTTTACCATTTCATTTGCAATGCAGCGGTTGACGAAAGAGCAACGTGGTTTCGCAGTGAAAGGTTCAATGCAAAAACAATAATCGTTTTGAAGTTGTGTGACGGAAATTTCGGCATAATTTCCAACTTGGACGTAATGAGCCCGTTCCTTCAGCCCACGCTGTGAAGACATTTAGAAAATTGGAAACAACACGATCTGCCTTTTGCTCAAAATTTCCTAAGAAAACGTGAAGAAGATGAAACGTTGCTAAACAATATTTGGATGTCTGACGAAGCACATTTCCACTTTAGTGGATTTGTTAATAAACAAAATTTTCGGTATTCGGCTAGAATTCATGAAAAGATTGCGTCAATCGACGTTGAGATGTTGCAGAGGGTTACGTTGATCTTGCATACACGAGAGAAGTGTGAACGCAGTGAAGGGCGTCATTTACAGGAAGTGGCCTTAAAAAAGAACTGCCGCTCTAGGCGCCACCTTGTATAATTCAAAACATATAGACAGAATGAAAAAAGAAGTATTCCCAGAAAATATCAAAATTTAATATGTTTGTCTTTCTCAATGCATGCTGTACTTGTGCCCTCAGAAGTGCGTTCGTCCTGGGAGTGATAGTAAAGAATATAGTGATCGTTCTAGTGGATAGTATGGGCATATGAAAATGTACACAAGCCAGTAAAGCAGGAAAGTCAATTCTACCACGTACAATATTGAGCAGGAACCAAGAACTAATATTGTTTTGTCTGTTGTCCGAGAATTCAAAGCTATGCCTTTCCAAAAGCGCACCATACGGAATATCATGCGACGGATGCATATTGCCCAGATTGAATGAAAGAAACTACAAAAATCGTCTCTGGGTGCATTCAATCTGTTACTTGTGGACGTCGTATATTGGGTGCCAAGCAACCACATCATACTCCAGTTTGCTGACGACCACTGTAACGAACATCGACTGGATAGCCAGGTGATTACCAAAGTGTCACGGCATATTCTTATAATAAATCCGAGACACATGGCAGCCGATGAAACTACGTTGGAAATATAATTATTGAAGCTCAATCTCTCATCGAAGAACGCACCCAGGTCCTATATAACGCTCTTCCTTAATAGTGGAGTATCATTTATTATATAGCTGAAGTCTATTTTGTTTGTCGTTTTAGTGGATGACACAAAGCAGCATTCGCCAATGTTTAGCGTCAATTTATTGACGCAGCAAATCCTATATAACGCTCTTTCTTAATAGCGGAGTATCAACTACATGATACTAATATAGCTGAAATCTATTTTGTTAGTCCTTTTAGTGGATGACACAGAGCGGCATTTGTCAATGTTTAGCTTCAATTTATTGACGGAGCACCATTTGACAATGTTCTCAAGACTCGATTGCAAAGAAATGACATCCATAACGTTATCTATTCTAAAGTAAATCTTTAGAATGTCCTCATATATGAGGACTTATATGGACTTAACAACTGAGTGATAATATACGGTCATTTATGAATATGTTAAATAAGAGAGGCCCCAGATTAGAACCTTGTGGGATACCAGATGTAGAATTAAAATTAAACGACTTGAAGCCACTGAAACAAACGTATTTCTTTTATAGAATAGATTCTAATATCTTTGCAAATGATGGGCAATAGGCCTATAGTTGTCAATGCAAATATTGTCACCATTCTTAAATTCGGACACATTCTGGAAATTTTCTAGGAATCAGGGAATACAGAAGTCTGAAGAGATTATAAATAGCGCTTGAATGTTCGGCAAAAATGCAAGCACAATTTCTGACACTAAAGTACAATATCCCATCGTCGCCCCCGGAGGATCGCGTCTTGATAGCTTAATACACGCGATACCATTTGACGTAACACTTGATATGTGTGGCAATGTGTTCAATTTGCTACAGTCGAAACATGGTTAGTATTACTCGACAAAAACACTCTTGAAAAGGAAGATGCAATGTGGCCTTTTAGGTATTTTTCAAGATTTGCTCTCTGACATTTAACTAAATTGCCCAGCCGTTGGAATTCCAACTTGAAGCATTCGGCACCAGATGATTTCCATTTACGATGGTAGTGTTGATTGAGTAGAAGGAGCCCTCTGATAGCAGGTGTAAAGCATTTTGGATAATGACGTAAAAGAGATGCAGTCACAAGAGACACTGATATGTACAATATAGAATAAAGTGCATCATAAAATGGTGAAGCCGCCAAGAAACGACAATTGAAAGGAGGTCGGAATAAAATTTGTGAAAATTGTCTTTTTAAAGTTTAATATCCTATTATTGTTGACGGGAACGACGTAATGCAGGTCACGCCATCAAAAGAAACTTTGAGCAATAGAGCGGGGTAGAAGACCACATTTAGATTCAAAATCCCATAGGTGTTACTTTATACTTTAAACATATAAAGAAAATCATTAATTTCTTTTACTATAGTTTTCTAGAATTTTAAGCATATATAGATGATTCACCATTTTGACTTGGTCTGTATATAGAAGATTAAAGTTTTTAAAAATTTATTTTATGCATATATAGACGTTCTATGCAAACTCTCAAATTATTTTCAACTATATGTAGTCTTAAAGGAAAGATGTACATGAGAAAACTAATTCTTCAATTAAATATTTAATGTATTTAATGATACATTTCAATAGTACATATCGAATTAGTTAAATTTGTGTTTTAACAGTTTCTAAAATTATAACATATAAAACTAATGCATGTTTCATGAGGTAACATTGAAGATCTAAAGTTATTTAACTTTTAGAGATTGCTAGGACTATTAACTGCCAGAAGATTTTAATCGTAAAACTGAATGAGTATAATATATCAATGTCCTCAAAACGAGTCAAATTTTACTTAAGGCTGAACGCCCGCTTCAAGCTGAGTTCGATTTGAAATAGGCGTACCACTACTTTTCGTGCAAATGTAATAAAAGACAAATGTTTAAGGGTCCGCGTCTTATGCTGAGGAAAAAGATAGAGAAAAGAACTTGTCACCTAAACTAATATACCTGTAATTTATGGCTGCGTTATGGTCCAGGATAATCGCCGATTGGCCCACATGTTTGGCAGTCGGGAAGCAAGCCCCCCTAAATTAGACAATCTATATTTTCTCAAACACACAAAAAAAGTGAAGCTGAATATGTAAAATCACCTGCCGGATTCAAATTTTGAGTTGGAAAATAAAATCGAAATCGCAAAAAGGTTGAAAAATCGTTTACTTGTGTAAATTTTAAAATTTTCATTTTCTTCAATTTTTAATACTTATCTCGTGATATCTCAGCAATGCAGAGAGCTAGGAATCTGTTTTTCTTTAAGGTTATACCCGAAAGTAATTGGATGATACTAGTGTTTTCGATTTTTCTTTATGGTGTGTAAATTTTATTAAAAAAAAAAGTTTTAGTAGACCACCAATTTGTGTAAGGTATTTTTCAGCTATCGAGTAACTAATCTTATTTTTCAGAATTTACCCATATGTATGCGAAACAAAATAAAGCCAACATTCCAAAATTATTTTTTGTGCAAGAAATAAATTTCTAGATCGTTTCAGAAGCAAATTATTGCGAGTCAAATATAATAATTATACTCCCTGCCCGCAATCCATGTGAGTCCTAGCATGCGCTTCTAGCAGGTATACCGTTAGGGACGGGAAGAGATATTGCTTTTACACCGATCTCAGAAGTATTTTACAAACTGCGTAGAAACTGCCCGAAATGGTAGGCGGAGCTACCTCTCGACACCATGTGCGAGCGTACCACATACTCTATTTGATTTCAGTGAATTTCGCCCAAATTTCAAAATTTTGTTTTCCGTTTCGTGACCTTATTTTTAAAAATTAAGAAAAAATAAAATTTATGTATTGCTGTTGAGTGTTACATAATGTTTAATAAAGGCTTGTTTTTTGAAATTTCTTTCATTTTTACTTTTATTTAGGGTCCTTTGGACAATTTCGAAAAAATTACGATTTATCCATTGAAAGGCCTTTTTTTCTTAAATTAGCGTGTAAATTCGGTAAGGTTTTCATGAAAAATACGATTAGGAAATGGGAAAAACGATTTCGAGGCCGGGCGTATAGCCTTAATGTCACGCGGTGTGTTTGGTTGCGTAGTGTACAAATGGCCAAATCCCTGGATATCGGTGGACATTTTGTAGACCACTTTTATCTTGATCTGTTAAGGTAGGATTACATGTGGTAGGGCTTTACTACCTTCATGGCAGGGCGAAAGGCAAAACTATCACCAATTCATGCAATGTAACTAGTTGTGGAATATATTCTCTTAGACGTGTACTTGCCTGTGTTTGAAAATATTTAAACGTAAATTTTCTAAACAAATAGAAGGACAATTGTCAGCGCGATCTCCTCAAAAACATTGTGTTTACTACGCAGGCGATTACTTCAGAGGACATGAAGCAAAACTTGTAGTCGCATGCCAAATAATAATTCCAGAGAATAGAATATTTGGAATTATTGTTTGAAAATGAGCTATTATTGATGATGTGTGCAGTGCACACGAAATGTACATCTAGATTAATAAACTATTTTGTGAAAAAGTATAATAAGGTGTTTCATTTCAACAAATCTAGTATTTCCTTAAGTGTTCAACATATCATAAAATTAGACTACTATGAATTTAGTTACATTAACTTAAGACTTTCAAGTTTCATTTAAAATACTAGTAAGAGTTATTATCAAAATAAAGATATTTTACTTAATTGTAATAAATTTAATATTTCTACTATTATTCTACTACAAAAAATTCACTGAGTTGCTTTCTGGGAGATAAAGTGTTCCTATAATTTATATATTACAGATTCAAATTTAATAGTTGCCAAATTAAGAAATCTTTCATTTATGGATTTACAAATTCAAGCACTTACTCCTATATTAGTAAGTTCTCTTTCTCTATTCTGGAACGCCAACACATTAAAATATTTTAGTACAAAAAAAGCGAGGCTTTAAAATTATTTAACTTAAATTTATTAGAATTTGAATAAAAATGACTGTTTTAACTCTACATGTTCGTTAACCCAATTGAATTGTAATTTTTTAGTGATTACCCCTTTATTTAGTTGCAACGTTACTGCCTGGGCATAGGATTTCAAGAAAGAAAACTTGAGAATTAATTAATGTAGCTGAAGTATACTATTCTTCCTTCATATATTTTAACTACGTTATTAATATTTACGAAATTGTTTATGAACGCGCATGAACTACAGTTCTAAATTTGAATTCACGGTAATTAAGAATTTCTGAATTCAATAAAATAAAGTTCACTTCAATGAATTAATACAAGTCTTTTCTAGCTATTCATATCATAGACATGTACATAGATAAAACCTCTTGCATAGTTTTTGTTGAGTTTATATGGCTTTTTTATTATCTTCCTTCCTGCCTCAATTAATCATGACTTAAAGTGAATACTTTCTTGAGGAACATTTTTATGATCTATTAAAATATTTCATGTTCTTTCATAAAACTATGGGCTTTACAACATTTTTTCTTTATGACACATATTTCATCATTATTGTGAAAATATTTATGACAGATCTAAAAATCATGTTTATTTGACAATATTGTTATGGTCAGGTCTAAAAAGTTGATAGAATTATTAATTTATATTTTAATAGAGAATTTAATATTCGTGTGTTATTTATGAAAATGTTTTCCAGTTGGCTATTGGTACATATGAAGCAAGGCTATTATATCACCTACGTACCTGTATCAATACGTGAAATTTGGATTAGGATGTTTTTATGTATTAGTTTTCTTTTGTATGATATAGGTATATGAAGAATTCGGCTAAAATGAGGATTAATGAATTTCCCTAAACTAAAATTCTTGAAGTGATATCTGGATACTAAACAAGAAAACAACGTCGTGATATGCAAGAATAAGGTTTACCATAAAGAAACACACACGGATTCTGTAGTAAATAACTGTGTTATCTGCCACTCTGGTAAACACAAGCTACCTGCTTTTTATGATATTATCACACAAAAAAAGAATTTAATTTGGTTCAACAAACAGCGGTTAAAAAAAAATTCTCCAATGATAATAGACATAGACTTTAAAAAAGAAACATATAATTTTCCTTAAACTATATAAAAAAAAAATACAGACCTATCACTTACCTAGGCCATAGTTCACAGAAAGTCAGTACAGAATTATTAAAAAAAAACTGAACATAAACATTTCTTTTGAAACCAATTTCAACAGAGCTAAAATTATTAAAAATAATAAAGGAAGTAGAGATGGGGATGATAAATCCGAAGTGTACAAGACGAAAACTGGAAGTTGCCAAAAAAGTGTTAACGAAGGAACTAAAGAACATCTGCGTTCTTTTCATAATAACACATTTAATTTCACATTATGCTAATTATCTATTAGAATATAACTATTATATAAACTTTATTTAGACCCAATTACGATATATAAAAAAACTGCTTGTCAAACAAAGTACATCATTGTCCATTAAAATATATGGGAATATTCAAAAGCACTGCACACCAATTAAACAAATTATTTAACAAACTTTCTGAAGACTATTTTCACATACTCTTAATTGATAGTGTTTGGTTGTTTTTCTTAAATAAATTTATTTGTCATCATCATAAATGTCAAATTGCATACGGTTTTTCAAATATTTTGTTTATTGTGTGGACTTCCCAACTCTATACAACTCACTGAAGTAATCTCAGAGTGCATGTTTGATGAGATGGATCATCATAGGCTATATCTGTCTCCGAGTCATTATTATCTGTGTCCTAAATTAATAAAACACTTGAGCGGACACAGTTTTTCTTCGAAAGTGTATGAAAAGACCTGTAATAGGATTTTTTCAGATGTATCAAAATTACATTCACAGCCTTTTGCAAAAACGCTAAATAAATGTGTTACCATGGATCGTATGTTGAAAAATATATCACTTACCTCCAAATTTTCTTTCTTCGTAATGTAGGTGGATAATATAAAGATCACTCCTCGCACTTAAAGCCTATTGTTTGTATTTGCTTTATCATTAAAGTTTAAAATATACGTTATCGATATTCCTGTTTGATACTATCACATCAATACCCGTTTCTGAATAATATAGTAAATTTAATTATAAATATTTTAATACTTTCTACCTGTGTCTTTGTAATTGTTATTATAATATAAAAATAGTAATTTGGAATTATGGAGACTATGTATCTTAAGGGATTCACGAAATTGCAGCTTTACAAAAAGAATATTTCCTTTTACATTCTGACAAAACTCAACTTAAGGGTATTATCCTATAATAGCTTTTCTGAGCGAACATTTCAAGAAGTATTTCGATTTTACCTATTTTTGTGGTACGAGGTACGCGTCATAAATTCTCGGCCTGACATACTTATACTGGTTCAAACGTGTTCAAACTCCGTCACGTCATGCATGCACATACGCGAAGTGTACACTATAATTATAACGGTTCCAGGCCTAGTGGTTTTTAGTAACCAGCCAACCAAGATGACCAGCGCAAAAAAATATCTGAAGTAACGAAAATTGAATACCACGCGGTCATTAAATATTTAACAAAAGAAGGGCATACACTTTATCACATTAAACAACGTTTTGACAGCGTTTACGGTGATTCATCTCCTTCGTATTCAACTGTAAAAAAGTGGACCAGATGTTTTCGTTTGGGACAAGAATCCCTCGAAGATGCTGATCAGTCGGGTCAACCAATTGAAGTTATAACGCCTCAACAAATTTCAATTATTGAACATTTAGTGCTAGAAGATCGTCGTTTGAAAGTGAAGGAATTAGCAGTAATAACAAAAATTTGCGAAACACATGCTCGCCGAATTTTCCATGACCATTTGGGTATGAATAAAATTACTGCTAGATGGGTACTGCGACTTTTTTCTGCTCTCCAACGTGAACGTCGAGTCGATTGTGCGCAGTCGTTTTTAAACATGTGTAGAGACGACCCAAAACCGATCTTGGAGTCCATTGTCGCAGGGGATGAAACAATGGTTCTGGTTTATGATCCTCTATCGAAAAGGGAGTCCATGGAATGGCGGCGACCTGATGAATTTCGTTCCAAAAATGCGAAAGTCGTTCAATCAAAGAAAAACGTGATGGCCACAATATTCTGGGATTGTGAGGGCATTTTGCTAATTTACTTTAAAGAGCGCAATACAAGTGTGAACGGCACATATTATGCGTCTTTATTGCATAAATTAAGGGACAATATTCGAGCAAAACGTCGTCGAAAATTGACAAAAGGTGTGCGATTGTTGCACGACAATGCTCTCGTCCATATTGCCGCCATTTCACAAGCTGCCTTCCGCGAATGCGGCTTTCAAGAATTGGAACATCTACCGTATATTCCGGATATGGCTCTTTGTGATTTTCTTTGTTTTCTAATTTAAAAAAGGACCTTAGGAGACGTAGTTTTAAGGACGACAGTGAGTTGCAAACAGCTGTTATGAAACATTTTGACGAAAAAACTTTAGATTATTTTTACAAGGGGTATTGAATTATTAATTAATCGTTGTAATAAATGTACAGAAGTTAGGGGAGATTACATTGAAAAATAACAATTCTTATATTGGTCCAAGTTTCTTTTTTTATATCAGGCCGACTATTTATGGTGCCTACGTCGTATATACACACACAACGAACATTGTTCTACACATTAAAAGAATGGCTCATGTTTTATTTGCCTCTGGGGAAAGATCAAATGTCCAATTCTTCCCGGCGTAGGCGGTCTGCTTCAAGGGAAACTCGCTTTTTTATATTTGTCTTTCCAACCGATTCCACCTGAAATCGCTTACCACGGCGACATTATGCGAAACAATTGGAGCAGCAATTAAGTGTACGTTGTACTACCACCATTCCAGACCGTCGGCGCTTCGTCATGACAACCATTGATGATACATGATTAGCAACCTGCGAACACTATGGATCGGCTTTGTTCTGAGATCCTGTAATGAACTGATGTGGTATTTGTGTTTCTGGATGTAACTACCTCTGTACCTATCTCGTATAGGTAATTAATAGCAAAGGACTGACATTAGGGCATATTTTGATGAGCTAGATCAGTCATTTATCTTTCTACTTTATAATTATATAGATACAACCTGCTAATGGAATGTAGCTTTCAGCAGGCATAATTTTAAAATTAGATTATCTACGTACATATCGCAAGCATTTAAAAGGGAGACAGTTTGCAAAGAGTTAAAATAGAAAAAATATTCTGACTAATATATATTGCATGTCCTTGACTGAATTTACTGAAACTGGGTCAGATTAGTAACTACGTTTTACGTATAGAGTTTTTAATATTGTCTTCCAAGCCATAACAGAGAAGAGTTTGAAGAAAAGCAATACTTTATTTTTTAATATATGAAATATTAACAAACAGAAATTTATTTCAACGTTTTTCCAATAAAGAGATGCCTTTTAGGAATTTTTTTGTAAGTCCTTCTTACTAGTATTCATTTAAAGAAAACCGCTACTTTCTCAAGTACTTTTTTAATATAGAAAAAAGATATACTAACTCAAGATGGTTATAGGGTGAATGTTCCATTATTTGTCATAATATAGCATAATTTTTTGGTATCGGTGTTGGGATCTTTTCTACTCTATTGCATTTTTAAAGTTTCTGATTGTCTTTTATAGACGTCTGCTGTTATTGTAAAGCTTCCCTTCATAAATACACTCAGTCCTTCCATAACCCAAAACATTGTTGCCATCAGTTGTCCTGATAAATTCTGCGTGCTTGCGTTGTGTAGGTGGAGATCCCTTGTTTAGCTGATGGATGCTTTACTGTTTTATCGGGAAATTCCTGTGTCACCGACGTTTTGTCACCTGTTAAAATGTTTGAAAAAGCTTTTGGTTATTAACCAAAGCCATCAAGTTTTCATCGCAAATGGGTTGCCGATATAACCCTTCTTTGATAGTAAGCAATTTTCTAAGTTTCCCTCCGGAATTTTTAATAGTGTTTTTTCATTATCGTTATATAGGCAGTCATTAAAAACTTAATTCCTCAATCTGATCAGGATCATAATAGCATTTTTTTAATGTTTAGCTGGTTCTTGTTTCCACATTTTGGATCATCTTCAATTGATGATTCCATCCCATCAAAATGGTTTCACCTAAAATTTTATTTGAAAATATCATGGCTCATCTTCCTCATACACATTAAGCATCTTCTGTTAAATATTCTTGTATTCATTTTCTTCCTTAGTCAAGAATTTTCATATTCTTCTATATTAGAACTGAATTTTACTCATTTTTTAGGTGTGAACCAAATATGTTAGTTAAAAACAAAACGTCATAATAACTTGTTAGAAAAAAAATCCCTATTTGTCACTTGTTTTTTCATACCTAAATTGATAATATAAACATTTCCCGTTATAGTTCTAAAATTAAATTACCTACTTGACTGATCTATAGTTTGCCAGAGTGTAATAGTTATTTATGTACCCAGTCAGTAAAGTTACCCTTTATCGAACGAGACTGGTTTATGAGCCGAACGATCGAAGCGAGCGTAGCGAGTAACAGGCGAGTTCGATAAAGGCATTTCACTGACGTGTATACAAATTTTATCGCCCACCGCAAAAATTAGTAATTTAAAAAATTAAGATGTAATGACTTATAAGACGATTTATGTTTAATGTCATCAGTCATGGCTACGTAGGCAGATATTAGAGGCAGGTAAAGTATTTTAACGCCAACCGTCAGTAAAGTGATGCGTTACCATAGCGTTTTACGGAGGTAAAGAAACACTTTATCGTACTGTACAATAAAGTACTTTACCTGCCGCTAATATCTGTCAGCGTAGCCATGACTGATGACTTTAAAAATAAATCGTTTGTCACTGTCATAAACTGCCATAAGTTATTATATCTTTATTTCTTAAATTAACAATTTTCACGGTTGGCGATAAAATTTTGGATGCACCACGTCAGTAAAGTACCTTTACCGAACTCGTCTGTTACTCGCCGCGCTCGCTTCACTCGCTTGGCTCGTAAATCAGACTCGTTCGATAAAGTATCACTTTACTGACTTGTTACATAAATAACTTTTATCGCCAACCGTCAATAAAGCGATGAGTTACCATAGCGTTTTACCTGCCGCTAATATATGTCAACGTAGCCATGACTCATGACTTTAAACATAAATCGTTTGTCACTGTCATAAGTTATTATATCTTTATTTTTTATATTAATAATTTTCACGGTTGGCGATAAAATTTTGTATGCACCACGTCAGTAAAGTGCCTTTATCGAACTCGTCTGTTACTCGCCTCGCTTGCACGCTTGGCTCACAAATCAGACTCGTTCCATAAAGTATCACTTTACTGACTTGGTACATAAATAAATATTATTTTACAGTACGATAAAGTCTTCGTTTACCTCCGTAAAACGCTATGGTAATGCATCGCTTTATTGACGGTTAGCGATAAATATTATTATTATATAGTTCTACTTTTTGTTGGAATTTATCATTGAAATACAAATTATATGCAGATTAGAGACTTGTAAATAGGTGGATTTCAAAGAGAAGCTCACAATGTAGGCCCAATATCATTGAATTATTAAAGAAGCATAGATATGTAATCACCAAGTAAGGATTACATAGAAATGAATAAAGAAGAAAAATACGTTCCATCTTTTGCAACATATCATTAGCATATGTAGGTTACACATGTTAAAAAACAATCACGTGCTCTTATGCCGTCAATTTTTGCCAGAAGACACCGCAGAGTATCCTACAATATGACGAAGTAATGCATTCGCTGCGGTTCTTTCGCGGCCACCGGAGCGTGCCTTTAATAAACCATAGACCGAAGTAATTAACAAGTTGCGACATGAAAACGGGAAACGAAGCTGATGCGCAATTCTCTTCTGGATCCGCGAGCTCATTGTTCGATGGGAAAGTCGGTGACCCGGTACAAGACTTGATCCATCGAGGCTGCAGTGCATTGGGGGATATGAGGACGATGACGATTCTTGCTCTATGAATGCAGTAGCAGTAGAGAGCAAAGAACACGTTATCAACTAGGCGCACGTACGAGACTGGGAAGTGTCGCTGCAGAATTCAGTGCGGCGAGGACGTGAACAAAATAAAATCTAGAATATGTCGGAGAGATCTTTTTACAAAAAGTTTTCCATAAAAATAAATTTACATATATTCAAACATTAATAATAATAATAATAATAATAATAATAATAATAATAATAATAATAATAATCATCTTTATTTCCCAACAGGCAAAGCCCAAAACAGGGTTACAAACTATATTAGGTTTATACATAATAAATAAAAAGAAAGGAAAAGTAGTAAGTAATAACAAATTCCATGATGATTCACTATCCACAGTCAGTCTTCACACAAATATGTCCACATTTTTGTTCGCCAAGCGACAAAGCGTGTAAGTTGGAGCTCGTCTCATGATGTTGGTTCGCGCAAAAGGAGTTACAAAAGTGCAATTATGTCTGGAGTTATGCCGCGGTATCAGAAATGGCATCCGAGCCAGGATATCAGGGCAGTCAATGCTGCCATTCAACAGTCTACGCAGAAATCTCTCACATGTAGCGTATCTCCTCTCACTCAAGGATACCATATCATGACTCCGTAACAGATCACCCATCGCCACGCCCCTGTCCGGATAAACACCATCTGCCCGATACGTGAGAAACTTCAAGAACCTACGGTGCACACGGTCCAATGCCAAACAATCACTTGCATAAATAGGAAACCATATTAAGGAGGCATATTCTCGCTTACTCAATACGTAGGGAGAGTATAGAGATTTCAACAATGCTGAATCAGTGAAATACCTAGACACACGCATAACAAAACCCAACGATCTGAACGCAGATGTACAAACGTTCTCTATGTGAGATTTGAAGCTCAAGCTGGAATCGAAGGTAACTCCAAGATCTTTAAATTCAGTTCTACTCATTAACTTGTTGTCAACAATGAAGTAAGAAGAATTGCACGAAGTTGAAGACCGTGTGAAGGTTACTGCACAACATTTATCCACATTCAACTTAAGTACAGAACGTTCACACCATGAAGACAATACAGTTAAATTTCTCTGAAGGTTAGTCACATCAGCAGGATCATTTATTACAGAATAAATTTTAATATCATCTGCATATCCAAGAACTGGGCAATCGATCTGTAGGAGAAGATCATTCATAAACAATATGAACAACAAGGGACCCAAATTTGAACCCTGCGGAACACCAGAAGTAACTATACTCTCGGTGGATGAAAAACCATTATAACAGACATAACATCTCCTCTCACTAAGGTAAGACCCAATGAGGCCGACAGCCGAAGGAACAAAGCCAAATGAACCGAATCTACGCAGTAGCAGGTCATGGTCAATCATGTCGAATGCCCTCGAAAGGTCAGTGTATATTACATCAATTTGTCCGCGCCTGTCCAGAACCTCTGATATACACTGAGTAAGTACTGCCAAGTTCGTAACTGTAGACCTCCCAGATAAGAAACCGTGTTGGTCAATTGAGATAAAGGAGCGTATACTGGTATATATAAAGGAATATAGAACTCTCTCGAATAATTTGGAGAAGTTAGATATTATAGAGATCGGTCTATAGTTAGATATCAATGCACGATCGCCCTTTTTGTGGACAGGTACAATCCTAGTTTTCTTCCGACGCTCGGGAAATATTCCAGAGGAAATTGATAAGTTAATAATTACTTTGAGAGGGGAAGCAAATATATACCTGCAGTCCCGAATCAAGAAGCTGGGTATAAGATCATCACCAGTTGTTTGCTTATTAGGAAAAGTAGCCATAAGTTTTATTAAATCCTCTTCAGTTACATGGGAGAAGGAATAAGGTAAAGGGTTATAAACTGATTCAGGATACACCGTATTTGAAGGCATTTCATATATGGATGAGAAGGATCTAGCGAAAGTATTTACAATTTCTGTGGGATCAGAAAAGTCATTGCCCTCATTGTCACGAAGATTACCAGGTATTCTTGTGGTGCGTGTTTTTGCCCGAAGAAAGCCCCATAAGTTGGAAGGGGCTGCATTCATTGATTTCTCAACCCCTGCGATATAAGACACATAGTTATCATGTATTTGCTTTTTAACCAGTCGTCTGAGACGTTCAAACTCATTGTGGAATCGTATTTCTTTTGTTTTGACCCATTTACTGTGATAATAGTGCTTATTCCTGAGGTTAAGTATAATTTCAGAGGAGAACCATGGTGGATATGAAGAATGTGACATATTTTTCTTAGGGACATGGACGTCTAGTATGGAATACAGCGCAGCATAAAATGCATCCAATGCCACATCAGGGTCTGTAAATTGCGTCAAGAAAGACCAATCGTAATCCATGAACTGACTATATAAAGACAAAAAGTCAGCCCTGCGGAAGTTGTAACGCAGGTTGCTAGCAGTTGGAAAGCGATGTCCAGAATTACAAAATGAATACTGGAATGAAATATCGAGGGAAGGATAAGGGTCACACGGAACAACCGAATCGTCAGACTGCTGGATTTGCAAGTTGAGATCAATGTTGGAGAAGATTAAATCCAACATTTTACCCTCACTGTTTCTGATGTTATTGTGCTGCTTGGCATCCAACACATCCAAAAAACCTCTAAATATCGCCGTTTTGTTGCAATGCTGATTGATCGGCAGATACAAGGCAGGCAGATTAAAGTCCCCAAGCATCATGAATGTAGTGTTAACCAAAAGAGCCTCCAATGCAGAAGTAAACAATTCCAAGTCATTAGCAGATATATCCGGAAGAATGTAAACAAGTGCAATGGTAAGCGCGGTGTCACCAAAATGGCATTTGCAAGCCAAAAGATCAACAAGAGGTACTAGAGTACTTATATGGTTGGTATCAATTACATCAAACAACACATCGCCGCGCGCGTACGATGAGTGGCAGCAAAATCTCTGTCCTTCCGCACAACATTGAAATTATTAGTAAATAGTTCATTGTCACACACCGAGTCATTCAACCACGTCTCCGTAATGAATATCATATCACAAGAAAGAAGAAGTACATTATTGTAAAATGTATGTGTTTTTGTATTTAACCCCCTTACGTTTTGGTAATACACATTGTATGTAATGCAAGACCTGTTGGGAGATGCTAGTTTTCCGAACCGACCACGGTAATGGACGGAATACCATTTCGGTACGTGATTTTCAAGTTCCTCTCACCATTCGCAATACGATTGCTCAATTCGGATTTTACAGTCTTAAAGAATGCTATTTGCTTAGGGGTGCGGTCACTAGAAACGGAGAGATGAGAAAGTTGCTCGTTGCTTTTAATTGTTTTGAATTTACGTAACAGCTTTGAGACATCATCAGCAGAAGGGAGTCGTACACGAATTGGACGTGCACGCTGTTGCTTTGTAGGATCAAACCTACCAAGTCGGATAGGCTTGATCTGATCCTGATCAATACCAGCTTCCGTAAGTATGGACTGAACAGTAATAGTGTTCACCCGATTCTGTTCCTGTTTGGAACCCCCCTCCTCCAAGCTACCAAAGGAATGTTTTCTTTCATAATTATTGCTATTATTACTAACCGAATAAAATTAGTAAATAATAAATATAAATGCTGCAAACTAAATTTAAGATTGCTGTAACACATTTAGATGTGTAACCTTAGATGCCGAGTTTCTGCTATGGTAGATGTACCGAAATAACACTGCTTACTGTACTTATTTTATATATTAAACTGAAAAGGAGGCGTACAATCGTAATAACATACAGCTATAGACACGACGTAAAGAATGTAAAGAGTATTAGCAAGATTGTTAATTGCATGGAATGTTTCCTTAGTTCCTATCGTGGAATTTGTTCTTATTTCATTAAAAATTCAATCCAATTTTTTAATTATTATATCTTGCTGTTTGCCTGCGACATATTGCTGTAAACCTTACATTTTGAAAATAGTATTAAGGATTAATTTAGTTATAGAATAAGCGTTATAATTCAATTGAGTATTTATTTAAGTTAAATAGCTAAAGCTATATTAATCACTTAGGTAAGATGGGAACCTTAAAAGATAAACTCCTTCATTGAAAATATTGTAAATAAAATATACAAATGGTTATTAATAAACTTTATTTAAGAAAGATTTATTGTGTAGAAAACGATACATTTAAATGCTACTATACGAATAAAATAATCTCGGATATGCTAAAGAAAATGAAATAGTATTGAAGGGAAATTTGAATGTTGGTATGAATAGTGTCAATTCAAAAAAAAAAGGATATAACTACGATATTTATCTTATGAGAATTTGTATCGTAAATAAAACATTTTGTAGAGAATAATGAAATGTTAAAATCTGTTCTTTGATTCCTATAATTTGTAGTCTTTGTGACACTGAGGCATCAATGACGATCATGTATGGTTTAACACCTGCAAAAAGAAAATAAAACGTCAATAATTTGTGTGTCACATATTAGAAATAACAATATTACCTGAGACGAGAGGGTGGTTTGAAGATAAAGAAAAGGACAGTGCAACAAGCGTTCCTGGTAAGGGGTTGAAAAGGAAGATAGAAGTTATTTGCGACGTTTTTCCGTTATTCCCAAATAGAAAAACTGGTAAACAAAAAAATAGAATATGATTAGTAAATGTTGAAAGAAAATACTTATCAAATAATTACAAGAGTAATGAATTCAAATACAGATACAACAGATGTTTACATTAAAAGAGAAAAAGAAATAACACACTAAGTACTTTTATTCTCTTAATAAATTTCTATAGAATGCATACTTTGCAAGATATTATCAAAAAAGTGCTACTTGCTAAGAGTAAAAGTGCTACTTCCGGTCCGAATTTTGAAATTTCATATATAAAAAAAATATTGCAAATCCAGTTCTAAATACTTTTGTACTCTTGATAAATATATATAGAATGCATAACTTACGACATATTTGCAAAACATCGCTATTCGATAAGAGTAAAAGTGGTACTTCCGGTATGAATTTTGAAATTTTTTCTATACAAAAGATATTGAAAATTATGTTTTAAATACTTTTATATTCGTAACATATAACCTTTAAGTACATTTGAATTCTTTATACATTTTTTTAAACTTAGTATTTGACGAAATATTTAAGAAACTAAACTTGGAGTCTGTGGCTTGAAACTACACAAAAACACTAAAACACCTTCACCACACTAAAGCACAAAAATGGCTAAATACGTACTTCAACAACTAAGTTGTCATCATGAGTAGCACTGATTAAAAATCACCGTAGCGTAGTGTTGTTCTGTTACGCTAAGGTGTGTAGACAGCGCGATTTTTAAACAGTGCTACTGATGATGACAACTTAGTTGTTGAAATACGTATTTAGCCATTTTTGTGCTTTAGTGTGGTGAAGGTGTTTTAGTGTTTTTGTGACGAAATATTTGCAAAATTCGATTTTTTCACTGAAGTAAACTACTACTTCCGGTCAACCGATTTTACTGAAAAAGTAATCAGATCTCAAGAGGGAGATTATACACGTAAATACAAAATTTTTTGATCGCTATCGTGGTCACAGACACGCAGATAGACACACAGATCAACAGACATTTTTTAAAAACCACTTTTTTGGTATCAGGGGACTTCAAAACGTGCACATCTGCAAAAATCTCGAGGTTGAAAATTTTCATCATCACAATACTTCCATATACTACGTATATTGACTTGAACCGTTGATTGAGGGAATATATAAAGATGCGCAACGCTGTAGTAAAATTGCGTGTCTTTCCGTTAAGCCGTCCCGCAAACCCCTTGCCGAGAAACATCATCGCTGTCTCGGGCTGTTTCGAATCTCGGACCCAAACGACTGATGCATCGCTATAGGGTCAGTTTTGGCTACGCTCAGTGCTATGAAGTTGCGCATCTTTATGTATTCCTTCAATCAACGCTTGAACTTAGTACTCATTATTAAATTTAAAAAACCTCGCAGAGAATAAATAAAATACTAATTTAAATTGAGAATTCTATAAAGCCGGATTGACAATGAAACTATTCTGATGATATTTTTTTTTCTAAATTAAATTAATTAATAAATGGTACTTTTATAATGGTTTAATTGTTTTCAATCTTTACAGTTACATATTCGAGAAATATACAGAAGTGTTCAAATTATTTGGAATATAATATACTAAAAACAGAATATTAGTTGTACTTTTATAACATTTACTTCTAAAAGTAATAAATCGAATAAAATTGAATTTTCTGAATATATTAAAGCAGCCAAACGGATACAAAGGTGGATCAATAAGCACCCGTTTTTGAAGACAGGTGGCGTTGCTGAGGAAAGTTGGCATTACCAACGTTTTTGTTATTTGTCAAACAATACCATACTACATTACTGAGTGATTCATGGGCTAGTTTTTATTTGACAGCTATTTGTATCACAAGTGCTTCGTATTTCTCACTAACATGGAAGAAAGAGCAATATTGATCCGTAATGAATCCGACATGATTTTCTCTGATCGCCGAACTAAACAGCGCGAAGTAGCAGAGGCCGTGGGTGTGTCGTACTGAATGGCAATCAATATTTTACAATACAAGTTGAGTACGAGAAAGGTGCCGGACCGATAGGTGCTGCGATTGCTACCAGTGGACTATTAGCGGATACGGCTGTCAATGTCAAAGCAGTGCTTGGACCTCTTTAAGCGAAATTCGCAGGAATTTTCCGTCGAATCGTCATCGTTGATAAAACCTGGACACATTATTACACGCCAAAGACAGAACGACATTCAAAACAATGGTTTTTCCACATGAATCTGCTCGGATGACAACAAAGGCCTTGTTTTCTTTGGAGCAGATAATCCCAAAAACTCGTGATCATGACTGTTTTGGACTCGAAAGGCATAATTAACATTTTGCAGAAAGGAATAACTATCAGAGGGCAGTGTTAAAGTAAATTGTTGGACTGATTCCATAAAAAAATTAAGGAGACACGTACCCATTTTGGTAAAAAAAAAGTGGTACTGTTTTACCATGATAACCCATTCTTCCAGATTATCGCAGCCAAATTGCATAAAACTGCGCTACAAATTGCTTCCTCATCCACCGTACTCGCCTGATCTGGCTCTCTGCCGTTGTTTCCGTTCCCTTATATGAAAACATGGCTTGAGGGGAAAAAGTCAGTTGAAACGAGGAGGTTATCGCCGAGTCAGAAGCGTATTTGGAAGAGTTTAACAAATCGTATTTTTCAGAGTGATTAAAGAAATGGCAGAAACGTTGGGAAAAGTACATTGAGCTGAAAGAATATTACGTTCTTAACATGTGTATTTATTGATCCACCCTCGTTGTTAATTAACAACCAAAAAATTAGGTTGTTAATGGTACTCATCTAGCACTAATTTTATTCATACCCAAATGGTCATGGAGAATTCGGCGAACACTTGTTTCGGGAATGTTTGTTATCACTGCTATAATGCCTTCACTTTCAAACGGTGATTTTCAAGCACTAAATGTTCAATAATTGAAATTTGTTGAGGCGTTATCACTTCAATTGGTCGACCCGACTGATCAGCATCTTCCAGGGATTCTTGTCCCAAACGGAAACATTTTGCCCACTTTTTTACAGTTCTTTTGTTAAAAATTTAATGACCGCGCGGTACTCAATTTTCGTTACTTCAGACATTTTCGTGCGCTAGTCACGTTGGTTGGCTGGTTAGTATAAACTACAAGGTTTCGACCCGTCACTTTTATAGTGTACACCTCGCGTATGTGCATACGTAACTTGACGGAGTTTGAACACGTTTGAACCTGTATAAGTCTGTCAGGCCGTGAATTTATGGCACCTACCTCGTACCATAACAATGTGTTAAAGCGTCACAACGTGCAACGATATAACATAATGAACACATCAACACGAAGCCTAACGAATGTGTAATGTGATGATAAGGTTACATGATGTAATTATTTGTATTGTAAATTGGCATAAAAAAGCAAGCTTGTGTTTACTAACATCACCTGGGTTAGCCTTAGGACGGTACTTCAATCATAAATATATATAGCAAATACGATTATAAGTTAGTATTAACATACTATTAAACATATTTTGCGAAAAGTATTAATATGATATAATATTATTACGATTGTCTACTAGAATATAGTATTAATATAGATAATGTAAATGTTGTTTTAATTGGTGGTGGCATATATTATTTGTATACTACAACGATGTTACACTAAACTGGAACATAATACAATTACCAATAAATATATCACAGTATCCACACGAGCGTTTTCTTGAGCGCGTCTAATACCACCCGGGAGTATTGGCATCCTCGCCATTAGTCCGCAACCAACCGAACAAGTTTTAAAATTGTTTAATAGAATTGCAATTGCAAGAATTGTAAATTGGTACATAAAGTTATCCGAAATTTGTTCAGAATATGATATATTAGGAGTAGTCTTGGCAAAATTATTAGATTTCCCATCATAAAATAAAAAGTTTCATTTATCAAAACTCAATTAATAATAAAATATTTTATTATTCATTTGAGAGTCAGGACGTTATCACAGCATTCAAATAATACACGTAATTAACTAAGAAAAGTGATACCTAAAATTAGGTGACATTTAATTCTAATTTGTCATTACAAAAGCTCGTAACACTGTTGTCTCAATTTTCGTGGCAATCCCGAGCAAAAGACAATTATTTCCAAATTTAAAACAGGATCACATAGATGAAGAGAATGTGTGCATCTATGTAAAAGAACTGACGTCACGGCTTTTTGGTCACACTACGAATGACGTCATTTTAGCAATCACTCCATCGCGTTACCATGACAACGTTCACGTAGCTCTATATCTCTGCATCTCGCTTACTCTTCTGACGCAAGCTGGCGTACAGGGTGGCAGTTTGGATCTAACTCGCTCTAGTTTCACGTTTCGAAATCAGAGTGGGAAAGCTTTGGTAAATAAAATCGAATGTAGTTCAATGATTACGGACTTTTTAGTATTGGAAAACGGTTTCATCTATTTCGTTTTTTCTTGTTTTTTTCAAGGTACCGCTTACCTATTCCATGTGTTTATAAAAATTGCGCCTGTTCCTGTTTGAAATTAATTCACAATTTAATACATTCCTGAATTATTGGATAATTCGTAATGAAGTTATCCTAAGGTTATTATTATAATGATAATATAAAGTACATGTCAAGTATAATACAATTAACATGAAGAAGAAGTCGGAGAAAATAATAAAAATATGAGATCCAGTACTTTTGAACATAGCTTGTGATTGTTGGAAACTGTAACAAAAATCAGAAATAAGCGTTTCAATCAGAATGATAATTTTGATTTTTGTCTCTATCGAAACATTTTTGACAGAGCATTGTGGCTGTTCTAAACAAAAGTAATGATCACATTTGCGGCAACGATACTTCGCAAGTATTCTTCTTACACTTTCTGAATAGCATGGTTTGCATACTTGTCTAGTGCGATCTAATTCGTGTGGAGATGTTCTTTCTTTGAAATGGGATTATACTTCTCTAATATTTGCTGCAGACGTGTTGATAGATTTTTATTTGACACATCTTCCCAATATGTTCTGCAAACTGTGAGATAACATTTTCAGATACTTGCGTTATACCGTTCATGTATGCAATAATTTCAATATAAATACGTTTATCATTCGCCATTTTCTTGTATTTTGTGCACAGTTACATGTGGCACATGGCTGATATAAAGTATTAATTGCAAATTTGTAGTATTATAATAACGGATTATTTTAAGATTTATGTTGTTCCCCTGTGCTTATCATCACAATACAATCATGATAAAAGAAACATATTTTTTTGGCGCATACGTAACCAAGGTGGCGGTGTCACAGAATCCAAACTTAGATCATTCAATTGCCCTTTCTTTGATACTCAAAAAGACTGGAGGCAAATGCCGACTGCTATTTCTTGTAGCACCAACATACTGAAGAATTTTACTTTTTAGTCTGCTGACAAGATTGAGATTTTTAAACCCATATGTCGGTTTAGCAAGTCGCATTATCGAGCTAGGAAATGTATTAATACCAGAGGGTTAATAGGTGTATGTGGGTAAACACATACACTTTTAGATTATGGATGTAAAATAGTTTGGAATCTACTAGAGCACTTACTTTTATTTCATAATTATTAGGTTTTGACTATATTGTCTGAAAGAACGTTCTTCTCCTAACTGTCTGAATGTTTCATCTACTATAACATGTTGGCTGGAAGAACAGCATAATTTGCAGTTATTGAGAAAAGTCGAGCAATTCGTAAATTTGAGCCAACTTGGCAATTCTTCTTTTTTCTTCTCTGGCACTTTTATCGTTGAATACATTTGTACAAAAGTTAACTTCGTTGAAGATATAGGTAATATTTCTCAGATACTAATTTTACATATCTTTCATGATTGTAATTCTACGTTTTGTAGAAATCACTATAAGATCGATCATTCCGTCATTACAAAAATACCTTTCCAAGAATTGGCTAAATCTGTTATACATTTAGCTGGCCTTACTACTACTGCTACTGATTTTATAGGCATTATTTTTTGGGTTTTGGTGGATATGAATTTTTTACAACTTGTATTGTGTTTCCCTATTCGAAATTGGTGAACTTGTAAATAAACGAAAAGCAAAATATGGGGTAACGAGAATCCAAAGGAAATAGTAGATCCAGAAAAAGTGACTTTGTTCTGTGATTTTTGGGCAGAATGCGTCCCTTATTTTTTTTTAGAATGAAGCTGATGTTGCGGTTACTGTAAGTGATGCTCCAAGACAATGATAGCAGATTATTTGTGAAATGGATTGGAAGATATAGATGTACAGAACGTGTGGTTTCAACAGGAGAGTGACATTTGCCATACTGCTGATGAAACACTTAAACTTTTAAGGGGAAGATTTGGTGATGGAATATTTTCTCCGAGAGTTGATGTAAATTGGCAGCCTTGGTCATGCGATCTCACACCACTGAATTATTTTCTTGGGCATTTTAAAAGGTAAGGGTTTACGTTAATTATCATCGAAAATTTTATCGACAATGTTGAGTAAGAATGTTAACTTGCCAGAGAAGCAGAGAGGGTCACTTGCAGGATATTATTTTTCATTACAAACCGCAACATTTTTACTTCAAAATGAAATAAAAAATAATAACATTTAAAATGTTTTGTGTGTTTTATTATTAAATTAAATCAAAAGCTCGAAGTTGGATACCTTTAGTAACGTTCAAACACAAGTGACATATCGTTTATGTAAGTAAAAAATAAGGTTGGCTCAAGAATAGCGTCATAGGGCACACTATAGGCACTGTAGACAAAGTAAAACAGCGTGCTCCCTCCTGTTTACTATATAAATAGCATTCAAAGCATTCGATCTAGTTTTGACTTAGTCAGAAGTATTGGAAAGAACAACAAGTAATCCGAAGACCAGTTTACCACGTCCATTGCCTCGCAAACAAGAGACAGATCATAGCAGTAATATTACCCTTTCAAGAAATTTATTCGTGTTGACATTTAAGCTCAAAATATTTTTTGTTTTATTCATAAACTAATCGACTAATTATTTCCAGGACGGTAACTGATAGCTTGTTAATAATGGATGGATTTTTAATTTAAAGAAAAAACTCCTAACTGAAACGATAAGTTAAAAATATTATTCATAACAGATTTGCAATTTGCTGCAAGATCTATTTCAAAATATGGTTACACATACTGTATGTATAATGGCTCAGCTCTTGCTATTATTTTTGAAATGAAAAATTTCAAAATTATAATTATTAAAATATGACTAAATTAGAGTATGGAATTTCATAGGACAAATAATAGCACTAGACATTTTCATCAGAGGGTGAAGATAAAAATGGCAACACCTTTCTGTGGAACTGCAAAAATAAAAAGTTTGCTGTTGCTACCACACAATTTTCTTATGTGCTTGTGCGGTCCATTTTTTTTTGAAAATACATTATTTTCAAGATATTAGCAAAAAACGGTTTTTCAATAAGAGTGAATATTATTTTCTGTCAGAATATTGAAAATGCTTGAACAAAAAACTCATTCCAAGATACGATCAAAATACTTTACTACACAATGGCAATAATAAATACAATTACACCATTTTTTTTGCGACGTTTCGACAATTATGATTGCATTTTCAAGATTTATTGAAACCTAATACAATACTAGAAGAAATTAAGTAGAGCACTACGAATAAGATCAGTTACTGGGCTGACGTTAATAATCTGCACATAAATTTGGACAAGCTTAATTGCGTTGTTTTTGGTCTTGACATGGCAGGTTTTTTAAGGACTTTTAAGGACGGAAACATCCCGTTTGTGGATTCTTCAAGATTATTGGTCCTGGGGGTTGATAGTGGGTTGAGGTGGAATATTCATATTACCACGATATCCTCTAACTAGCGAAAATTTGTGATATTTTGAAGAATTTAAAATACCACTGTAGCAGGGGTATATCAATTGATTCTTACTTCGGATGCTTTACTTTAGTGGGGGATGTCCAGTGACGCCACATGTTTTATTAAATTAAATATTTTGACTCTGCCCTTGATATTTATCTACGAAGTCGTGTATTTCGTTTATAAAAATATGAGCTTCTTCCAACTTCATAAAAAGAGTGATCCGCATGACATCAGAAACAAAAGTCACCTCTTACCACCTGCGCAACGCTCCGCTCTTTTCCGGAAACATCTGGAGTATTTGGGATGTAGATATTTAATCATTTACCTTCCCACATTAAAAATACTTTCTTTAGCTTTAGGAAATCGATAAAGCAATTCCTTTTGACAAAGTGCTTCTACAGTATCGACGAATATTGAAGTATGTGATTTAACTTTCATTTGTCTTTTTTTATTATTGTGTTTTATTTGCCAGTTGTGTTCCTTTTTTGTGTATTTTATATTTTTATTTTATGTTTTTGTATATATTTTGACGATTTTATTGCAAATGTTTTTTTTACAATAATTAATAAATTTGAATTTGAAATAAATCTGTGTGGAATGCATAATTTATAAAGCATTTTCAAGGAAAATAGGATTCTATAGGAGAAAAAGTATTATTCCTGGTCCGAATTTTTTTTCATACGAAATAAAGTTTGGTACTGAAAAATGTATGTGTGTCTGTCTGTCTGTGTATAACCACGATAGCGGTCAAACCGCTGTAGATATCAATTCCAAATTTTATATTTGCGAGTACAATCTCCCTCTTGAGATCTGATAAGATTTTCAGTAAAATCGGCAGATCGGAAGTAGAAGATTACTTCTGTGAAAAAATCGAATTTTGCCAATATTTTGTCAACTACTAAGTTTAGACAAATTTATAAAGAATCCATATGTACTCAAAATTTGAGCAAAATCTTATTTTGAACGTTTCTTGAAATTCCTACCGGAAGTGGGTCTTTTATTCTTATCGAAGCGGTCAAACCGCTGTAGATATCAATTCCAAATTTTGTATTTGCGAATACAATCTCCCTCTTGAGATTTGATAAGATTTTCAGTAAAATCGGCAGACCGGAAGTAGAAGTTTACTTCAGTGAAGAAATCGAATTTTGCCAATATTTTGTCAACTACTAAGTTTAGACAAATTTATAAAGAATCCATATGTACTCAAAATTTGAGAAAAATTTTTATTTTGAAAGTTTTTTGAAATTCCTACCGGAAGTGGGTCTTTTACTCTTAACGAAAATCAGTTCTTTGCGAACATTTCGCAAGTCATGCTTTTTAGACGGGTACATTACGAGTATAAAAGTATTTAGAACTTAATTTTCAATATCTTTTGCATAAAAAAAAATTCAAAATTCGAACCCGAAGTAACACTTTTACTCTTAGCGGTAGCACTCTCTTTTGATTATTTCATTTGCTTTCGTATGCATTCTATAGAATATATAGAATGCATACAATAGAACTAGTAAAGTAGTTTTTTTTTTATTTTTTCAGAAGATAAATGTATTCAAATCTTGATTTAGAACAACTTTTGTATAATTTGACACGCACACACGTATAAGAAAGTCGTGTGGTTGCCACACCTCATTTTTATTTTCGTGAAGGTGCCAACGATACTACAGATCTACTAACTTTGCAAATATAAAGAATAGTTAAATACTTTTTAAATTTCAGGTAGTGTGCGTTTATTTTGAATAGTACTAATTTAACTTGAGCAGTTAAAGTATAGAATTAAAAAATGTCGCGATAATAAAACGAAAAGTTAAGAGCCGAGATTTTTTTTAGATTATAGTGACGTTAAGAAACGCAAATTTGACGCGAAAAGTTTAGGATAAATTTGCGCGCTTTCAGAAAAACTCTACCACCGGTAGGGGTGAATATATTAAGTTGGCTTTTGCTTTATGATGTTAAACGAAGTTGTTGATTACGTTTCTAATTCACATAAATTTAATTATGAAGTCGGCGAAGTTTGCTCTGGTTTCATGGATTTCCCGTCACGTTACGCCGAGAATACTGCAAACCCGCTAGGATCTATTATTATGACTACGAACAAAGCTACGCGATTATGCAAGTAATTATTACAGTTTTGTGAACTACGCGTCTGTTTTGGTATTTTTGTTTTAAATAGATGCGTATTTAATGAAAAGGAAATTCTACAACGACAAAATCTAATTACGACAAACAATTTATGCATTTCAAAAGCTCATATCATTCAGAGTCTTTATCCTGATAATTGATTAACATAATTGCAAATAATTTTATTGAAAGTTTAATAATAAACTTTAGCTCAATGCTAATGAGCGCTACTAAGGCACAAGTATTATTTGAGAAAGTAGTGATAATATTACTTGTTATGTATATTGGTACTGCTTTCATTAGATTACCAAACAATTAAAAGTTTAAACAGATATGTAAAAATATATATAAACCCTATTTAACATGGTAGCCATTTTATGACCTATGGATATGAAATTAGAAAAACATATCGGTACCTTCAAATTAAGATATTCTTTACGTTAAATATATCAAAGAATAACATTATTAAAAATGTGTCAGAATTAAAATTTTTTAAATAAGATTTATTAGATTTCAATGATTTCCAAATCCATCTTTATGTAAAGGAAAGGTAACTAGTCTACGGATTAGCAAAAATATTCCCATCATTTGTGTTGTACAAAGTGATTTGAATCTACCGTGCTGAATCTAAACGCATTGCTACTTTTCTTATACATTTCAAATTGGTATAATTATGTCGAAAAAAAGATGCTTGTTTACTTCGATTCTGTTTTGTGAAATAAAAAAAAACACGTATCTTGCCAACAAAATGATGAAAGTTATTTATGAAATGACACAAAATTTAAGGACAACGTCTGTAGGCAAAAAAGACAATTATTAATATTGAAGATGCCCATTTTGTCGTCTTGGCTTATGTTGACGTAATTGTTCTAGGTTTAAATGATTTCTAAATACGACAGCCGTATTTACAGAGCAAACATGTATTTATACACATCACAGTCGTATATATGGCAAATAAAGTTTGTCGATAAAGTTAATGCCACTAATTGGAAGCAAGATCGATAGCTGGTCTTTGGAATTGGTTTCAAATAAACAAGTTGCCCAGCAACTGATACAAACTTGATCTTATATACCCGCAAGTTATGTGTTTGTACTTATGTGTCTCTATACAAACTGTTGAATCATTGGCGAAGCAGTTTTACCCATCAAATTGGCATATGAGTTCTCGAAGCATAATTATGTACGCTTCATAAAAATACGTTATGTTACATAAATTACTGGCATTCGATTCAAATATATACGTCGCACATTTTCCATTAGGTGATAGATGTAAATACGTAGTAAATTGCTATATTTAATTAAAATTTACATGTATTTACAACTCCTACTGGACAAATGTAATTTTTATGGACAAACTATTAATTGTATGATACAATATATTAACACATATGAACACAATAGTTATTTACGAACCAAGTGCGGGAAAACATATTTTGCGATTGAAATTTCAAATGGCGAATTCGCGAAATGTTTCACGCATGAAATTTGTACAAAATTTTCTGTAACGAGCAAAATTGTAATAATATTATTAATATAATTTATATCGGTACTATTTTTTGTGGAGTAATGCTAAAATGAACGATTTCCAACTGTCAGATATTGCTGTCAGGTGTATTACGACAACGTGTATTCTACGAGTAAAGAATAGAACAGGAGAGATAATAACGTAGAGGGGAAATAGGTATTATTTAGACGTTACCACTTTCGGTAGGTCAGTTATGTCCGGTTATGTCAAAAATGACATTTTGGTCTATCTATAATGGTCAATTGTGTGGCTTGTGGTCGTTCTAAAACGGCAAGAAGAAAGAATATTAATTGTTCTCTTCATCGGTAAGTTATTTCATTGACATTCAACATAGGTAATAATAATTTAAAAAGAGGTATTTTAAATAAATTGTCACATATCTGACATGTCTGATTATGTGTTCAGTGTCGTAACATATATATTCAAGTCATTTAATATTTGTTATATTTTTGACGCAGATTTCCTTTAAACCCGTTTATAATATATTAAAAATAAGAAAAGAATTGAAAACATAATACACTCACGATATTTCTTTAATTATTTTTGGACTATCAACCTAATTTAAATGATTATCGAGAACACAGGAAGTGTACATATACCCTATGCAAAATATTTATGCACGCCTAGGCATTACGGCGGCCATATTGAGTTACCACATTTGGACAAATATTATTATTAAGGAGACTCTCTCCTGTTCTATTCTTTACTCGTAGGGTGTATTAAATAATTTGCATACGCACTGTAACATATTTCTGAAAAATATTTCTACATATACTTTTCCAAAAACGACTTAGCAAATACTAGATTTAAGTAGGTACTATTTTCTTGGTGGAGGGTGTGGTAGCAATTCAAACAATTTAATTCAAATTTGACAAGTTTACAATTTATTGTTTCTTATAAATAAGAAGCAATTTTTGAAATATTTTATTATTATTTGAATAAAAGAATGACAAACGATGAAAGTTTTCTGGCTCATCCACCTCCTAAAATACGGGATGTTGTAAACAGAGTAATAAGTAAAATGCTGCCAGCTGAATCGATAGAAAGGTACAAAGTTACATATACAAAATTTATGGAATGGTGCAAAATTTTAAAATATACAGGGTGTACCACTTAAAACTCCCAGTTCAAATATCTCGGAAACGGATAAAGATATTTGAATTTTGTAAAAAGTAGTTACTAAAGAATGTGATCGACTCTAGTTTGCTCTCATAATTGTGTTTTATTATCTGAAGATATAGATGGCGCTGCGATGAAAAGAATTTTTTTGATCGCCACAATCTTCATTTGTTTTTTATTTGAAAGAGTATTAAAATTAATGTAAATTTTACTATTTGTGTTAGTTTCCAAAATTTGACGGTTTCATAGATATTCGTGTTTAAAGAAAGTAAGAGTAATTTTAAAGTTTTGTCTTTATTTTGTTTAAATATTTAATTTGTAGGGGGGAAATAGCAGTAAACGTATTCACAATTCTTGCTAGTATAGTTACTTCACTATTTAAATTTTATAGTTAGCTCCTTTTTATAAATTCCACTTCATAGGCACCCAGCATACACTGTAAAAAGAAATCTTGTAAATTTACAATGATAATCGCGGGCAACTTTGTTACCCGCGATTATCACGGTAAAATTACCAGTCCATGTAATATTAAAAATGGCTATAATATTACAAAATTTACATGTAAAGTTAGATACACGGTTTCAAAGTTACAAATATTACTTGTATTGTTACAAAATGACACTGAATTGTTACAAACAAGGTTTGTAACAATACAGTGTTGAAACGTAAAGATAGTAATATTAAAAGTAGAATTACATATAGCAATTGTACTTTTACAAGTAGTACTTGTAACTTTGAAGCCATATATCTTAACTTTACATGCAAATTTTGTAATATTATAGCAATGTTTAATATTACATGGACTGGTAATTTTACCGTGATAATCGCGGGTAACAAAGTTGCCCGCGATTATCATTGTAAATTTACAAGACTCCCTTCTACAATAGGTGTTGGGTAAAAACAAAAGCAAGAAAATCTAAAAAAAATTATTACAAGTATTTGCACATTTTTCTTTCAGCAGGTGATGTAAGTATATATGTATATTTCATTCAAATAAAGGAAAGATTTTCACATATTGCGTAATTGATTAATTAAGGATAGTATCTTTCCAGACATTTTGTTTTTGTTTCGGGATCCTTTGTCCAGATGAATTTTCATAAAATATATCTGAATAAACTCCAGTACGCCCGAACATCTATTGGGGTATACCAAATTTAAATTATAGTAATATGCAAATGAGATTTTAATTGCTCTCATCAAGCTTTCTGTTATTGTTGTTATTCTTTTTCTATGTGTAATGTGTAATTCTCTGTATCTGCAATGTAGAAAAAAATATATTCATAGCTTGTTAGTTTGGATATTATTATTATTATACCTTTTAAATAGACTATAATATACATGGCGCTGTTGTGGGTACGTCATCAGTTTTGAAATTTTCGCTCTGGAAAACATTAAATTCATTAATAATAATTACTACTCAAAATAATATTTTTCTTTACCTTCCCAGATTCCGTAAGCAAAATATTCAAATCATCACCTACTGGCTACTGTTTTCAACGACATCATCATCTTCATTCTTAGGCCTTCAGTTAAATGTTGAATATATTTTTTCTTAATTGCAAATTCAAGAATTTTGTCAATTTTCGACAAAAACATGCTCTCTAACTCGTCTGCGCTCTTGCCTATTAATTTTTTTGAAGTGCAAGAAAGTATCTTCCTGCAAAAATAGTACAGGCTATTCATTCTTAATGCTGTTAACACTATCGGATATATTTATAAAATGCCTCTGCAGAGCATAAGTGTTCTCCAATAATTGAATTGTGTCTATTGCAAATTCCACAGCATTGTTTAATAAACTTTTTTTTTTCTTGGAGCATATCCACATCATCTTTTGATAGATGCGTTTCGCAGTCAGAACACCCTAAGGAATAGTAAATAGATATTAATGTAAAAAAATTAAATACACACTTACCAGATGTACAGTTTATTTGCAGCTTGAACTGTTTCGGCGGTCTATTTAGGTAAGCATTTCTGTCATACAGTTTTTGAAATAAAGTGTGAGAACCGTCACCAATAGTCACATCCTCAAAACATGAGAAGGTATTTCGATATAACTTTCACTGCGATCACCTTGAATAAAGGATGGCACATGTTGTTTGATTTCTCTGACTGCAACCACTATTACCTTTGCAACACTATCTAGTAAACATTCAATACGGTTGCCTTTTTCACAATCTCTAATTACTTTCTTAGATAACCTTTGCCAAGGGGCTGTAAATTCATCTATATCATATTCTCTATCTATAATACTCGTATTAACTGGATTTGCTGCTTCAAAAGTATCTATCTGATAAAGTTTTATCCGGTACTGTAACCGTCGATGATTTAGATCTGCTTTTTGATTCCAAGTTTCATTTCACAGTAGTATAGCTCCTTACTTAGTAACCCCAACGTATCGTCGTCGTCTATTACCGTTCCATCACTCTCTAGCACTCATTTGCTCCCATCAATCTGAATCTTTTCGTATGCTAAACAAAGAAAAGAAAAGACTAAAGAATTGCAATGCGGAATTGCTAACAGGCAATCGTACTACGAACCTTTTAATACAAGTTTTTCGTACCTATAATGCCTATGAATCTGTCTCTTCGATGGTAACAAAAAAAAAATTCTCTCTTCAACAGTCTCATATTTTAATGTTTCATATTAGTTGAGGAACATTATTTATTAAAATACATATATACTTACTACATACATAAATATCGTTAGCAACAAAATCAAGTCAATAAAAAGTATGTTACCGTTCTAATTTACAAAAAAAGATAAATCAAACGACTTGATTTTATATTTTAGCAATACTAATACATATATACCTTTTATTAAATGCCCAAAAAACGTTGAATATTACACTATAACTTGAATTGCGCCCGACAACGACCACAGCCGTGCAAGTTGCTTCAAGAAACTAATTTAAGCCCGGCCCAAATCGTATTCTTCCTCGTATTATTTACGACAAACCTATAAAATTTGAAAAGTATCGCGCCAACATTTACTAACCAAGAACTTGATATACATATGTGACCTCATCTTATAAAGCAAAAAATGTCTAACGTCGAATAAAAAAGTGCCTGGCTTGTTTAGGAATCGATGATATACATAGGTATAGATGCATGAAAGACCCAATCCCCCCCATTGTTGATTCATATTTGCTTTGTACAAGTACTAAATAACAGGTAGCCTTAATATTTTGGTCTGTATTGTTGCAAGTATATTGACAACATTGCATTAGCATTTGTATAATTCCGGCAATTAATTTGTAACTTTACTATTTTATAACATATCTATAGTAAGTGATAGTAATTTTACTCCGAATTTCATGCCAAGTTACAGATGGTTTGTATTGTTACAAATATACTGATGTATTGCCGAGAATGTCGTTGTAATTTTACAAAAATTTTCTTTTTACATCGATTTTGATGTAATTTTACACAATTTTTCATGTAGATATACACCCATTTTTTACAGTGTAGGCAGAAAAGCATTCATGTCTGTGCTATATGTATGTATGCTTGCTTTGATTATTTAGGACATATTTTGACATTAGTACACATTAGTGACATTTGCTTGATTATTAATTGTCTTTACAATTAGCTTCATTCAAACATTTACTCACTTTGCGTTGAAATTGTATTAAAAATATGGTTTTACACACAAATGAAGACAAACTGAATATGGTTTTAATTTATGGAGAATTCCGTAGAAATGCATCTGAAGCAATGCTCTACGCTTTCCAAACAGGCCTTTTCCAGATCACAAAACATTTATAAGTGTGTGTGCAAATCTCAGAAATTACCGTAGCTTGAAAAAACAAAAACCATTAAGGCAGAAAAGAGTGCGAGATGATGAAATTACAGCGGTACAACAAACAGTTAATAATAATCCACATATATGATTACGGCAATTAAAAGAACAGCATGATCTATCTGTAACCTGTTGCCGTAGGATTCTGAAAGAAAATAAATACTTTCCGTACAAAGTTTATTTAGCGCACCATTTAAGAATAGGAGATAATCAACGCAGACTCGATTTTCTAGCAGAATTTTCTGTAATGTTAAAGGAAAACAACAACTTTATGAATCAGATCATGTGGAGTGACGAATTTAGTTTTCACAACAATGGTACTTTAATTAAGCATAATGCTCGATATTGGTCAGAAGAACATTTTAGGTGGATAAGGCAAACAAGAAATCAAACAGTTTTTGGCGTTAACGTTTGGTGTGGAATTTTAAACGGATTTATCATAGGCCCCCACTTATCATGAAACATTCACTGATGTGCACTGCTTACATTTCCTTCAAAATGAGTTATCACTACTTTTGGAAGATGTACCTATAGAGCTGCGAAATAATATGTGGTTACATCAAGACGGGGCACCTGCTCATAATGCCAACATAGTTACTGACTGTTTTAATCAAACGTTCCCACGTCGTTGGATTGGTACTAATGGCGTCCTTAGGTAGCCGACTCGTTCGCCGGATCTAGCCCTGATTTTTTCTTGTGGGGTTACTTGAAAGCTGAAGTTTACAAGAAACCCATAACAGATATGAGGGACCTTTATAATAAAATTTATGAAAGTGTTCAAAAACTTAGTAGAAATACATTGTTAAATGTTTGCGGACGAGAACTAATAAGGCGATATACGTTGTGTAGCAATCATGAAGGCAACAATTTCGATCATCTTTGTTACTTATATTTGATACATTTAAATATTTAAACAAAATAAAGACAAAAATTAAAGTTACTCTTACTTTCTTTAAACACGAATATCTATGAACCGTTAAATTTTGGAAACTAACACAAATAATAAAATCTACATTAATTTTAATACTCAAACTCAAAAAAATTCTTTTCATCGCAGCGCCATCTATATCTTCACATAATAAAACACAATTGTGAGAGCAAACTAGAGTCAATCACATGCTTTAATAATTACTTTTTACAAAATTCAAATATCTCTATCCGTTTCCGAGATATTTGACCTGGGAGTTTTAAGTGGTACACCCTGTATACAGAAGACGGGGAATACAAAAATGTAATAATATATAGGTGTTCAATTTAAAAAACTATAACTATGATCATCCACCAAGTTATGAAACACTCTGTATAATACAAAATATTTTTAAAATGTGCTCCTAATGAACAGCTATCAAAAAGAAAAAACCGCTTCGAAATATCTTTACTCATAAAGACATAATCGACCTTATCCGCGTAGATGACTCACCCTGTATTTAGGAAAGGTAGGACCGAGGTTGAACGTATTCACACAGTAAAGGTGATTCCTTTCAGGGCTGCCGCAAGCGCGTTCAAAAATGTACCGATATTTTAGTTGAAAACGTACTGAATTTGGTAAAAATGTGCTGAATGGCGGGAAATTTAAAAAGTTTGTTATAAATGGATATTTGTTTTATAACGTCAGTGTAAAAGAGGTAGCAGAAATACAGATTATTGTATTAATATCTTAATCATAGTAGGGATGTTTACAGAATGGAAATTAAAACGTACAGGCGCCATGTTTTCATATCTTTTTGTTTTTAGTAATGAGTAATGACTAGGGAGCGGAATCGAGCGAGTCATGACTCATCGCCCATGGGCGCGCTATTGAAATAATATAAATAAATAAAGAGGTTTTAATTTTATTTATATAATTGAATAACAAGTGGCTGGTGATTATAAAATACAAAATACCCTACTATTTGTTCATTTTCTCTTCTGTAAGACTTGTTCTCTTTGAATTTAGTACATCCTTGTAGATAGAAAACGTCTTTTCTACATCCCAACTGGTTATATTTACGTAATGGAAATATTCTTTTATTTCAGCGTATTTAGCATACACAATTGCCGCAATGTTATTAAACCTGGATTTCTATTAAAAACTGCGTCTAAGTCACTTGGAATTATTTATAGCCACAACTAATGTGGTTAATCCATTTCTACTTTCTTATACGTAGTATAAGGAAGTAATGTGAAATTTTCGACTTCGAGATTTTTGCAGATGTCCACGTTTTGAAGTCCCCTGATACCGAAAAAGATGTTTTTAAAAAATGTCTGTGTGTCTCTATGTGACCACGATAACCGCTGTAGATATCAATTCCAAATTTTGTATTTACGTGTCTAATCTCCCTCTTGAGATCTGAGTAGTTTTTCAGTAAAATCGGTAGACCGGAAGTAGCAGTTTACTTCAGTGAAAAAATTAAATTTTGCCAATATTTCGTCAACTACTAAATTTAAACAAATTTATAAAGAATTCATATGTACTTGAAATTAAAATTGAGAACAGTTTTATCTAAAAAGTTTTTCGAAGCTGCTACCGGAAGTAGGTCTTTTACTCCTATCGAAAATCAGTTTTTTTCGAATATTTCGCATGTCATGCTTTTTAGACAGGTACGTTACGGGTATAAAAGTATTTAAAACGTAATTGTCAATATCTTTTGCATAAAACCAATTTCAAAATTCAGACCGGAATTACCACTTTTACTCTTATCGAATAGCGATTTTTTGCGAATATGTCGTAAATTATGCATTGTATATGTATTTATCAAGAATACAAAAGTATTTAGTGCTAGATTTGCAATATTTTTTGAATATACGAAATTTCAAAATTCGGACCGGAAATAATACTTTTACTCTTAGGGAGTAGTCCTTTTTTCGAATATCATGCTAAGTATGCATTCTATAGCGATTTATTAAGAGAACAGAAGTACTTAGAATAGGATTTTGAATAATTTTTGTGTAAAAAAAATATAGTATAGTTTGAAACGCTCATACTTATAAGAAAGTCGTGTGGTGGCCACACCTCATTTTTTAATTTGAGATTCGATTTTCAAAATATGTCATTAGTTTGGGCAAATTTCCAAAGTGTTCCTGAAGGAATAACAACTGATTTTTTAAATTTGGGATTTGTGTTAGTTCCTTGCACTCAGAAATACTTCGAGCATCGTCATTTAAACATGTAACGAAATTTTGTAAACTATCGAAATTCTCTGCATGAAAACTATTTCTGTGTATGTTTTAGCAAAGCTAAGTAACGATATTTTACAGACTTTGCAATAAATTTCGGAATCACTGACAATTAATTTTTATCTCAGAAAAAGTAACATAAACAACGTTCTAGATCTAAATAAATGATAACTAAAAATGTACGCGTATGTTATTGAAACATACATATTATATTGCGAAATGTAAGGTAAATATAATAAATTTTAAAATCTCGTCACCCTTAATTGTACCTACGCCGATGAAGAAAGGATTTTATTCCTAAAATTCCTTATTTTATGGCAGTTTTTTCTCTGATTCTCGGGCGTAAACAGATGTTGCAGTTCGCCCTCTGAATTAGTGCTATTCAGATATAATGTAAACAACACGCAGTTGTTTACATTATTTCTTTTCACGGTTGTGGCTCCGTGGTAGTTTAGCTCGCTCGATTCCGCTCCCTAGTAATGACACAGTAATGATGATTTTGTTTACACGAATGCATATTATGTGTATTTGTATCAATTTGTATGGGAATCTCGGTATGCATGTTCTATGAAAAGAACGTATGCTGACCTATAGACGCAATAATAATATATAGAGTTGGAAAAACAAATACGTATTAAAAATTAATTTCAATATTAGAATAATATGATTCAAAGCGCCTGTCATTGATAAGTTTTGTTTTCTTTTCTTCTCTTTACAACATATGACTTAATTCTGTTTGCTAAGCGTTTTATAATTTATAAGTTCGCTGAATATTAAACGTCGGGGAGAGGTGACCAAATATTGTGTTACTGGCAAAGCAGCAGAATGAACATATTTTGTTTGTTATGTTTACTAATAGTGATTTTGTTAATTGTATACGTATGCACATTAACAAATTATGTAGTAACGAAAACAAATATATATAGTATAGTCGTTGAGTATAGTAATATAAATAGAATTAATATCAATATGAGTGTGCGATATAATCATAGATATACGTAAATAATTACATATATATGGATATGATTCAAATATTATCTAACTCATTAGAACGTTCTGTTAATTTCTTTAAAAAAAACTATTTTCTATTAATTTTTATCTTGGTAATTTCGTACTGAAACTAACATTTTTGCAGAAAGTAGTACTGACGTACTGAATTTAAACGTTTTGTACTGAATTCAGTACAATTGTACTGAAACGGCAGCCCTGATTCCTTTTCCTTCCAATATGTAACAGTTAGATCTAATGTTGTAGTTATAAAGTCCGACTGCGCAAGTGTTGTACAGTTCGCTAATAGATATAAACCAATAACTAGGGTAGATACTATCATATGGTATGTTATAAAACTTACTGTCGAACTCTAAGGCGAAAGAGACCTTGATTTTTATTGAATGATAGGACACTCGTGGATGGCCACAACGACAAAGTTGATAGTCTAGCTGGAATGTCTATATCCACCTAACACTAATGATATTTCAATGATAATAAAACACAATCTATGACATAGTATAGTATGTTTCAAGATATAGTAACCTGTGGGAACTTGCATTCGCACTATATCTTGAAACGGACATTACATATACGGTATGTTTCAAGATATAGTGCAAATGAAGCTCCCACAGGTTACTATATCTTGAGACAGACTATACATGGGAACATAGGTATATTGGTAAAGGTCTAATAAAGACAGAATGGAGCTCATATGTATACATCCATCTTTCAGTCAGAAGAATAATTTTATTTCTCGATTCTATAGTACACCGTACAATAGTGGGAAGCATCAAATTTGGATATGGACATTATCCGTCCTACTTGCACAAATTTGAAAATTTGGAATCCCCACAATGTCAATGCGGGTCTTCTTTAGAAATTGAAACTTATTAGCGAACAGAATATGTTTATAAAATATATTCCTGTATTATATTATCTCTTCATAAAATGTATAAGATCTAATTTATATTCTAATAAATTCGGTTCTACCTTTCTGTAGAACGGAATATACGCAGCTCGTAAAGTAGTCATTTCTAGGTATTTTGCGAGAAAATAGGTCAACCATTAACTCCCGAAGTTACTTACAATGGGATTAAATTTATAATGAACAAAAAGAGAATTACAGGAATTCGTTTGTTGATGCTTTCATCGAATTTATTTCCCGTACCTCAAAGGCAACACAATATTCCCCATACTGAGAAAAAATACGGCACCGAATATTTATCATTTTCTTTAAATTCCTTTTTACACGCATTTCGTCTGCTTACCGCATGGTAAATAAAGCAAAATTCCCCGCAAAACCCAGTGGAGATATTTCCACCATTCTTGACAGACCACTTCGGCATGACAGACGAGTAGCATAAACGGGGAAAGTGTACAAAAGTAGCGGGCTCCGTACGACTTCACTCCTCACTCGATTTACGAACGGAGCTACGAAGTTTTGTTTTATGACTCGAAACGTGGCTTTATGTATGTGTTGTCGATATACGGATGATTTAGTTGGCATGCCAAAACGAACGAAGAAAAGTCGGTCCTATGAGTTTTCTAGAATGTATCAATGCAGACGATGTTAATATCACACCGGGAGTTTACTTATACTGTAATCCTCTGAACTATTCAACCAATTTAGATAATTCTTTTACTATTGCAATGTACATTTCTTCCAATTAGACATAGTTTACATGTTATTAGGATAACCATTCAAAAAACCAAATAGTCCGCCTAAATAATAATAATAATCTTTATTTAACAATTGTATATAATATACAAATATATTACTTAAAAACTAAAACTCTTTTTATAATGTGTAATACTTATGAACTAATTGTTCAAATGTTCTAATGTCCTTAACACTAAAAAGCTACAAAATAATAATTACTTAGTAAATCAACCCTAGTTACTGAAGTGTAAACTTCTTTAGGCGCGTTGCGCTGATTGTAGCCAGTGAACAAGACTGACCTGCAACGCTTGGATATGTAACGCTCGGATATGTGTAACGCTCGGATATGTGTACCGCTTGTTCGGGTAAAGTCGGCTAAGGGAACAAGATAAATATATCATATAGAGGTATTTAATTTCAGTTAAATTGAAATTTAAATGAATAAATAAATTCATGTCCCCGAGCAGATTCGAACCCGAGCCGAACGGGTATGACCAATGTATGACGCCGGCACGTTGCATTAGACCAACGCGGGACACGTAATCGATTATTCATATCGTCTATTTATACATATACATACGTCACTGCTATACTCGTTCGGCGACCGTTACATGGGAGAAATAAATATATTTCTACTTTTGTCATATAATTTATATATGTTTCTTTTCTTGTACCTGTCATGTAGTTTCATACGAATATATAATATACATGGGAGAGCATGACGCATCAGTCGTATAACACGTTACTAAATATTATACGCGTATGTACATGTGTAAATGTAATAAATGTGCGAATACGTTTTATTTAATACGTTACTGAAATATTATACGCGTCTATTTCGAATTATTAACATCGCCTTGATGAAGTTTACACTTCTGCTGTGTGGTTTTAAGCTCCCATTTTCTTGTTATCTAATTGCTACATATATTTATATATCGACTTTTGTTTTTCTATTATTCGTTTGTAGTTTATACAATTTCCATCAAACGCTGTGTGATTAGTGTCAATATCCACTTTAAATTTATCATTTGTTCTTACATAATCTTATATACAATTAAGCTATCACACCTTTTTGTCAAATAACTACTGGCACAATTACCACATGTTTTACATTCTTTAGCAAAATGATTAAATCCGGCACATTTATAACATTTAATACATTAATTTTTTTCCATCCTACATTTATTTGTGCCTTGTCTATGATGCTGGAATACATCTCCAGTTGAACAGACAATATAATATTTCCATTTAATTGTTTTCATCAATAACATCTTCAAGACCAGTAATAATTATTTTCAGATTTATTAATTTCTATTTAGAAACAGACTTTTTCTCTTAATTTTTCTTTAGAATTGCTGTCACTACAGTTAATAGCAATACCTCCTTTTCCAACAGTCTTTATTGTTTCAAGTCCAAGTGCTAGTTTACTTGGATCCACTTTATTTTTAATATCTCTTTTGTTTTGTGTGATTTTTGATAATCCTTTTAGTTTTAAGAATTAACACATCATTTTCCTTTTTCAATAGATCGCTATATAATGTCTTCTTTTCTGTCTTATTTTCAGTGTTCGAAATAAGCTCTAAAATTTTGTGAATCAATACATTTTGTTCTGGTATAGTTTGGAGACAATCATTAGGTTTGTGATCCATTTCCGTCATTGCTTGACACACTTTCATTTTACGACAAATATCGCATACACATGTATTTATATCCGTGTCACTCAACTTTTTAGCTGTTTCGTCACTGACTGCAGCGCATCTACCATGTCCTGACATACGAAATACTATATTTCTACTCGTACAGTCAGTCCTAGGTAATGAAACATCGTCACGCTTTAATTTCTTTCACTAAATTTCTGTTTTGTATAATATTTTTACTTATTATTGCTATAAATTTTTTACTTGGATTTATTCTTATATGTTTATATAAAATTATATATACAGTCATGAAGTACCTGAAAATTAGCACATATGGCTCTGCCACTTCAAATCCAACAGTGTGCTTGTCAAAAAGCATCTTTCTAAAGAAAGCGCCCTAATCTTCAGACTGATATGTCAAATAGTTTCGTTGTGGCAACCGTTTAAAACGGACGTCTATATAAAAATCGAAAAAAAGTAGATTTCGTTTGCTCGTTAAAAACTACTTTTTGCGAAAAAAAACCATCACGCTAATCAAAAATGAAGCATGAAAAGTATTAGGAGGACTCTTCACTATCGATTGGAACCATTCACCATCGGTTTTCTCAATTTCGGTGCCGTCGTACCAACACAAGTGACGGCGAACGTTCTGGTCACCCAATTGAGGTCACTACACCAGAAATGGTAGATAAAATCCACGGTATGATATGGAACGATCGGCGAGTGAAGGTGCGCGACATTGAAGAGGCCACAGGCATATCACATGGATCAGTGATTTCAATTTTGCATAAGTATTAGGACATGAAAACGCTATCCGCAAGATACGAGTTTCAGTTTTCAGTTTCAGGGACCCCTTGACCCACCCTCGTGTATGTAATGTAATTAAGGTATATTCTAAAAATAGGAATATATTTTGTTGAAATAGGGATGCATCTGCATGCATATTGCCTTTTACAGCTGTGTAGTCTCAGAAAAAGCCTTATTACAGTGTCAAAATGTTAGAGATACGTAAGTTTTTAATTTCCAAATACTTTAAGTGCAACTTCAGATTTAGTTATTGTACATTTAATAAACTTAATTAGAGACTGTGGCTTGATAGTAAAAATAACACATTCACTAAATAAGACATCTTTACCACACCAATGTACATAAAGCTAGATCGCATTTCGGCAACTTTGTTGTCATCATCAGTAGCACTGACTAAAAAAAAAAAACGCGTTGTCTATACACCGTGGCGTAAAAGAACAGCATTGATTTGAATGTTGCACCTATATAACTAGGATCTAAGCTGTTACTAACATCATTAACGGTACCTGATCATTGTACTGTCAAAGTCGTCAAACTTAACACTAAAATACTACCGTATAATTCTAATATTCTGAAAACAAACTGTATCTGAAAATGTTATCGTTGTTGACACCACAACCTTAGATAAACAAGATTGGAGTATCGGCCAGTTTTCTGAATTCATCAGTCGATTTCTATTTTTGTCTATTTTCTCATAACTATCTAATTCTCTATAAATATACACTTGCTTTATAAGTTTAAGGTTGCTTCCTAGAACATCCTGGCCTATGTCCAAATTATATGGAGCTACACTAGACATCTCTGCCCTATTAAATCGAAAATAATCGATTTTTTATACCGAATTTTAATCGAAGGTCTAGTCCGCCCAATATAGTTTTTCTCACACAAAATACCTACCTATGTATTTAGCTTTCTGTGCATTAGTGTGGTAAACGTGTATTTTTATTTTATTCTGTTCACGGGATATTTATCACTAGGCAATTATTGTTAGTAAAAGTTGTGCACATGATTATAAGGAACTCTTTTTAGAAAAACCCGACAATTTGCTATTCTTATCTTAGAAAAATTCGTATGATGGGATGTTTTAGGAAAAGCAAGCATTTCTACAGACGAAAATAAGTCTACTCAATATAGAAAGTTATAGTAGTTTATCATAAGGATCAATGAAATAGCTGCAGAATTTCAGCATAATGTAACAAATGCTGTAACATTCATATTCATTATTCATAATCCTATTAATAATAAAATATTTTTTTTTGCCGCTAGACTATTTAAATTCAAGTAACACTTAAGGATTACGATACGTAGAATTATAATAAGCATTAGATCGCTGGAATTACCGTTAATGGCTTCAAAAGGAGCAAAATAATCATTTATTTTATGATCATCAGTGGTCTATGAGAATTCACATTGAGAAGGACTTCACTATAAGAACAGTAATTAATAGATCTACTAATCTTAAATAGAGAAGGAACTCAAGTTCAGCACAGCAATTATTTGCTTGACTGTAAATTAACGGGTGTCTGTAATTGATTTATACATTGCAGTCGGCACACGTTTTCTTTCATTTGTTCTACCGTAACAGTCGTATCTCAATATTTGCTTTATAAAATAAAAATTATTTTATAATCATATGACCATACTTACAATCAACCATAAGGTAGCCAATTGCCAATGTAATGAAGTAGTATTAATAATCTGTAAATTATAATTCATATTACGTTGAAGTTGATTAGTTCATGTCGATAATTCTTAAAATCATTGTTAAAAATGCTTTTATTGCATTATTATGTGAAATTTGACAATTATGTTGAATTCAAGCAAGAGTAGAAATTGGAATTAATACAATTCGCTAAAATGCAAATGGCCGGCCATTAAGTCAATATTTTTGTGGTAGAATATATTAATGCACTTTCCAAGACTAGAGAGAAATTAACTGCACCAAACTTGTCTATTATGCATAAACTGCCCTGGTTCTCACCAATTACCTTGCGTGATTAGAACCTAAACAATGATAAATTCAGAAGATGTTTAGCAGTCGACGGCATATGCTAAGAATTTTAATATTTAATCTTTAATAAGCTATTATGTTCGCATTTGATTATTTGGCTGTAAGTTATTGAGTTTTTATATCACCACTTCCGATTTGTACCGCTTTTGAAATTTGTTTCTTAAAAGAGAAGAAATTATTTTTATGACATTTTATTACCACTATAAACTGCAGTTTGTTATTTGCTAATAAATATTTGTGTTTGGAGGAAGCAAGGTAAAAATGAATTATAGCCAACATTTTCAGAATGTATGGCGAAGAATCCTACTCGGAGCCTATAAGTGATCCAGTGTCAAATTGTTAAACCAAAACTGTTAACTCATATTAGGGCTGTAATAATAATATGATGTAATAGTATATTAAGATACAAGTTTCATAAGACACGATTTTTGCGCACGCGTTCAAGTTTAGAAAACGAGCCGCTAAGCGAGTTTTCTAAAGAACAAATGCGCAAAAATGTCTCATGAAACGTGTATTTTATACTATTTTTTCTATTTCGGTTATTGAAAGTTCAAAAAAGATTAAAATGAGAGACATGTTTTGTTCGAACAATTTAGAAATTTTGTTTTTTTGAAGTTGGTTACTCTGATTTTTAAGTAAAACAATTTAAATATTTGAATATCGGCGGCCTTGTCATTTTGTTTAGAATTTAGTCTGATTAATGCAATAAATTATTTCAAATTATCAACAAAATGGAAGAAATAAATAACTGCACGCCTCGAGAGATTCGCAAAATAGCAGAAGACAACTTAGAAAATCTTTTGCCAACAAAGTCTCGACATATTTATGAAAAGCAATACCAGCTCTTTTTAAGTTGGTGTAAAGAAAATAATATTGTGAATATTACGGAAAATGTAGTAATTGCTTATTTTGACAAAGAAATAAAGATAAAAAAGGCATCGTCCTTGTGGTCTACATATTCAATGTTACGTTGTTGTTTAAATATTTATAAAAGTATAGATATCTTAAAATTTTCTAGGCTTCTTGCATTTTTAAAAAGAATACCTGAAGGCTACGAGACTAACAAATCCAAGATTTTAGAAATAGATCATATTAACCAGTTTATAATAGAAGCTGATAATAAAACATATTTAGCAATGAAAGTAAGTAATAAGAACATCATTGTAGTTGTCTTTTACTAATTTTCTACATTATTTTGTTATAATAGTCATATTAATAGTCTGTTAGATTATTCTTATAATGGGCTATAATGGAGCTTGTCGTCGTGAAGAAATAACGAACATGACTTTAGATGATATACAGTTTAAAAATGATGTCATAATGGTTGCAGTACCAAAAACTAAAACTTATGTTCCAAGACAATTTATTATAACCCAAAGATTATGGATTGAATTGGTTAAAAAATATTATTCACTTTCGTCCCAGCCATGTTACACATAAACGCTTCTACCTGCAATATAGAAATGGATCTTGCGCGAATAGTCCAATTGGTATTAATACCATAGGAAAAGTACCAAAAAATATTGCTACTTACTTAAATTTATCTAATCCTGAGCTCTTCCCTGGACATTGCTTTAGACGTTCCAGTTTGACACACTTGGCTAATAGTGGAGGTGACTTAATAACAATTAAGCGCCATGGAGGAAGGAAATCCTCAGCAGTGGCCGAAGGTTACATTGATAATTCCACCATGAAAAATGTTGAGGTTGCTCAAATACTGTCTAGTGTACCTAATACATCCACTAAAATCATTCACAATCCATCGACTTCTGATACAATTGGCAGTAATGTGTCAGTCAATATGAATCAACAGGAATGTACACAAAACATAGTGTTTTCCCAAAATCTGCCTGGAATCTCTATTAATGCACACGAATCTTCTAGTGTTATAGTAAACGTTTATAACAGTTGTACTATTCAACATGGGAAGTCAATTTCAATAGAAGCATCAAAAAACTTATCATCCCATTTATATTGTTAATTAGCGTAAATAAAATGTTCGTAAGTGTGTTTTTTAGTCTCTGTACAACTTCTTACAGATGTTTGTTAGATTAAAGACTTACATTTTGACATTTAAATATGATTTGGTTCCATTTTTTTTTACCAACTTCAAAAAAATAAACTTAGCGTGCAATAAAGTAATACTTTATGCAACCAAAACGGGTGTCGTAAAGTGAACTTTATAGCACCGGAATAGAAAAACATATATTACGTTCATTTTAAAAAAAAAATTACGTAAAATATTTATCAGCTTGAGTTTACCAAAATAAATTATGTCAAAAGTCGCATTTAATCCTAATTTTGAGTAGATTTTACATATTAATTCAAAAAGTCACCATAATTATAAAACTAAATTTATATAAACTGGAACAAATAAGAAGACTAAAGATTTTTGACAACCGACTACTTTGTTTCATGTCATATCAAATTTGAGGTTAAATTGTATTTTATAAGCTGTGTTCCTCTTTTTAATGCGATATTTGACTTTCTCATTCATGCCCGGAAACACGTATAACAAAGTTTCAAAAATGTGATTTGCTTAACGTAGGATTCAGTAAATATTTGAGGGAAATCTTTTCTTGGTCCCCTCCTATTCTAGTCATTACTAATTAATTATTTATATATTTTTATTATGTTCCTGTTATAGTTGCACGAGTACGATGTTCCTCTATCATTGCCAATGTTAACACTAATTTAAATACTATATTTCTTTTAAAGTAGCAGTAATTTTAATATTGTTAGTAATATATATGTTATACTGTTATATAGCCGCTATTCAATATGAAGCTACAGTTATAAAAGAAAAAAAAATGAGGAATACAGGTGAATGATTCCGGCGCATTCTATAAAACCCCATTTCAATAAAGAAGCTATCCCGGACTATTTCTGTTAGAAACCTTATCTGGAATGGTAATGATGTTATTAAATGTCGCACGCTTCGTTCACAATCAAATATGACAGGCAGCGATAGAGAATAACAACAGCACTAGCGGGAGCAACAACAGGATACCGAAAACAGAAACGACAAAAACAAATACCTACCGGAAAACTTGTATTGTGTAAGAAGACTGGGGACGAAATGAAGAGCGATTTCGGTCAACATTAATGCGGATTTAAAGCGAATCCATCGTATCGATTCGTCTAAACCCTCCTGCCTTTTTTGCTTTTGTAATTTTTGATTGCTTGTCGGATTTGTGTTTTATCATTGGAAGGATCTTTTGAAAGTTTTCTCGCTTGGCAATGACTATGAATAAGGATCTAAAATAAATACATCTCTGTTTTATAAGAATTTCTTTTTTATTTCATAATATCTGAATAAACGTTCCTTCATGTTAAGTATTAGTTGTTACTTCTTCATTAGGACAACTCATATAATGTATTACATATATGTAATACAATAATCTGATCGTGGACTTTTATGGAGAGGATGACAGATAATTTCGAGAATCGCGATTACTTTGTTGACATTATTTGTGACCTTAATGTAATAGATGTATATGTACATTGATTCTGGAAATTGACCAGAGCCCTGAAGGGGAAAAAACAAATAACCCCACTACTTAAAACTCCAGATGGATACAGCATTACTAACTCTGAGAAAGCGGAAACACTTGCCAGTCACGTGGAGCAACAGTGCACTCCCAATTGGAAAAATGCAAATATAGAACACATCGTTCGTGTTCACAAATCCCTAAACAAAAGGAAAAACAAGCCTGTCATACCAACTACGGATTTCATCACCCCTCAGCAAATAAATAACATATTAAAAGAACTAAAATCTAGGAAGGCCCCAGGAGAAGACGACATCTCGAATAAAATGCTGAAGAACATGCCATTCAAGGCGATAATGTTTCTCCTGAATATTGTAAATGCGGTATTCAGAATTCAAACCTTTCCGAAAAGCTGGAAGCACGTTTCAGTGGTGATGACTCCGAAACCAGGCAAGGATTACAACATACCATCAAACTACCTCCCGATCAGTCTGCTATCTGCAACTAGCAAAATATCAGAACGAGCAATCCTGTGAAAATTGGTACATCACTCCACAGAACACCACGTTATTCATGAAGAACAGCATGGATTCAGAAAACATCACTCCACCATCACACAGCTCTACAGGGTAACAGAGCATATCCATGACGGCTTTTATAAAAACCAGGCAACAGCTCTGTAGAAATACCTTGGCTACCACGCGTTAAGTACTTAGGGATCAACCTGGACAGAAGACTCACGTTGTCATATCACCTTAAAACCTCCTTAAAGAAGACAAAAATGGGCAGTGGCAGCCCCTGGCCACTCCTGGGCTCCGCCAGTACCCTCGATCCGAAACTAAAATTAAGAATTTACAAACAAATCGTAAGACCCACGTTAACCAATGGATCACAGATATGGAAACACGCAGCCCCGACTCATATAAAATCAATACAAATATGTCAAAATATTTCCCCCAGGATGGTCCTGAAAGCCCCCTGGTATGTAAGAAGCTCGCAAATACACAACGAGACAAACACCCCCTCTATCTCAGAATTCATCGAGGATCTCTCCCGAAAATTCTATGACTCCATCGACAGCAACGACAGCATAAAACTCAGAGCAGAAATGTTATACGATCCAGAAATCTACTTGCAGAACAATAGACCTAGGCTCTCCATCACCTAGGCCCACTTCCGTAAGAATCTTCTGAAAGAGTTCATAAGATTAATACAGTTAAGATTAAAAGTAAAAGGCCTAAGGCCTGACTTAAAAGCCACTATAAGAAGAAGAAGTATATGTACCATAAAAAATATAGCTTCACTTAACATTAGTTAACTGCAAGCTTATCCAAAAATAGAAAATAAATTGTAATGGAGTACCAACAGGGCTCGTACTCGTACTTATTTAATCTATATTAACGAAGTTTGCTTGAATATGAGCAATGCGTTTGAAATTTTCTGATATGAACACATTACACCGGCTCTCTAGATTTATTTCTCTGGATATAAGTGAATAATAATGTTGTTATTTATAGCTTATATTAAAATGCTGGTGAGATAATAGTAATGTCATTTGTTTGTAGTATATAGGTAAATTAATGAGTCCCAGAGTTTGACTTTTTTTCTGATCAATTGCTTACATAAGAGAATTACATCGACATTCTTCCACAGAATGTAATTTACGATTATCTTTTTAAATGCCAATATTTCTCACCAATCTTTCAAGAATGGTTCATGGTGTGCAGTGGGCGTATCAATCACTAGAGTATGTAGATTAGTGCGTAGGGAATTTGGAAGCCTCAACATCGTTTCAAATGATTTGAGCAACTAACCAAAGTAAGGTGCATATGTGAGTTAAATATTTTTACTTCTATTTACCCTTCCTATTAATATTACATCTACGTTTTTTTAAAACAATTCTTAAGATATTTATCTTTATTATCTTCCATAAACTATTTATTATGAGAGAATACATTAAGAAAGTAAAAGTGACGATAAAAATTGTCTTGAGGTGGGAAAAAAGCTTTCATCGGAAATTAAAGACCAACAAACAAAATGCTAAAATTTGCTTATTTAAGCAGATACTATTGTATTTCCAAAGTGGCATACAGAGAATAAATAGTACTGAAAACCAATTAATATTTATAATATTTATTTCAAACCAATCGACAAAGAATACTATTTAGCAATTATAATATCGGTGAGCACAAAACGATTACCGAGCTGCAAGGACTGCATTTGTAATAGATACATATGAGCATAAATTGTTCCGTATTATTGATATCTAACATCGATCTAACTGACAACGTTCTAAAGCATAGGAAAGGTAAAATCAATAGTCATCGTTTAGATAAAACGGAAAATTACAAGAAATATAAAAATCCGCAAAGAGAAATCTTGTCTTGTACGAAAATATGTTGATATATTTTTTTATTATTATTCCTCTTTTACGTATAATTTCCTATTTAGCAGCTAAACAGAATATCCTTTGTGACTATAATCTAAAAATAAATCATCATGACGACTAAAGCTATATTCATTAACTAAATCTAGATAGTAAGTTAGTGGGTTTGAAATGGTTCAAACGTCTTGGTTCAGTGGTTTCTTCCATAATTAATTTGACTAACACGTTGGGATGCACTTCAACATCTTGACTACGCTTTGAAATTTCACTTGAAGATCTTGTTCAATAACAAAGTTTGACACATACGGCGGTGAACTAACTTTTATTTGATAAACTTGGACTTTTTAGATATTAGGATTGTTGTTTACCGTACCTCCATATAAACTTTAGTATAGATTTATAGACTAGGAGTTTGTTGCTAGTTGATAATTTTGAGTTGTCAACTACTGAGTTGTATTCCAAATATGTGCTTCTGCAGTTTAATTTCATGTATAGGTTTATGTTAAAGTATTTGACAGAGTCGTCATATTTTGATCGTCATATTTTTAATGTTACTGCAGGACAGTCTTCATTTTTGTTGTGAATGGTATATGCCTATTGCTGTATCTTCAGCAAAAGTAGCTAAGTTGTCACTTTGGTCTTAGGCATGTCAGCTGTATATATTAAATATAAAATGAGCCCAAATCATAACTCATAAATTTCATTATCATTTTCAATCCATTCGTTAAGAAAGACTTCAAATCAAAACAATGTAGGTATTTCTGGAGCGAGAATATTTATTTAAGTGTGTAACACATACCCTCGTGATAGATTAGTATGAAATATATGCGTAAATTCCAAAAGCATAGCTGAGAATTATCTATTTCTATCCAGGTTCTGGTATATTTGATCTATAATTTCATGTTAATCAGCAATCTTCGTCTTTTTCGAAAAGGCAAGACGTAATTAGCAAAAGACTAATCGGACTGCAGGAGGTAATCTGCCCCCCCCCCCCGGTTTTCCAAATTATCCGATTCTCATAATTACATTAAATATCTGATCCTTAACAGCTTTTTTTGAAAATTCTTGTCGGACCTTTTCTGTAATTAGGTCGAGACCCGATTCTTCTTTGGGTTTATTTCGTTTTTTATTGTTTCTTTTACATCTCTTTTGGTGATTTTTTTTATAGGTAAGGTCATATGTTGTGGTACATCAAGACTTTCTTTTCTTTAATTGCGCTCTATGGTTATTTTACTGGAAGAAGTTTTAAGACATTAGATAAATTCAGTGGTTTTATTACATATTTTTAGCTTTTGGCTGGTGCATTTGTTACTTCTGAATGCAACATCACAATGAATGTCACCAGCTAGTTCAAACCGCGACTTGATTTGACAGCATTGCATATTTATTATATAAAAATCTATTAAATCTGTACTTTTCTTCAATCAATGGACCAGCAAGTAGGTTCACCAGTTGATAAGTGATTGATGTTTCATCATCAATACATGACGGCCATCAGTTCTGGTTATCCTAGGTGATATATAAAGAAACAATTGATATATAAATAAACAATTATTAATATGAAAATGAAAAGTGTAAACACATGAATGTTAAAACTAACATCAAGCAGTAAATAAATACCGTGACTTACATATATACATTTATACGTAAAACGTATATGCATATATGCATGTGTTTTGGATACACACATACAATAAGTGCCATTGCCGACAATCGAACGCTCAGGCACCGGTGTTTCGACTTTTGAGGTCTCATCAGTGTACATGGAGACTGTCAACAATGGCTTTATACCTTAAAACGCTCTTATGTCATTTTGGCATGTTAAATGCAGTGAGAGTATCACAGCGACATCTAACACTGTAACTGTATGTGTGTATCCCAAACACATGCATATATGTATATACGTTTTATGTATAAATGTACATATGTAAGTCACAGTATTTATTTACTGCTTGATATTAGTTTTAACATTCACGTGTTTACACTTTTCATTTTCGTTTTGATTGGTGACGCCACAATAGGCTAAATTACACGGGATACACAATTAACATACAGGCCTCTGTATAGCCGAACATGCCGTCAGAAGCCATCGCTTTTTTCTGTGTCGTCTTTTGGGTGTTAGATGTCGCTGTAATACTCTCACTGCATTTAAAACGCAAAAATGACATAAGAGCGTTCAAAGGTCGAAACACCGGTGTCTGTGCGTTCGATTATCGGCAATGGCACTTATTGTATGTGTGTATCCCAAACACATGCATATATGCATATACGTTTTACGTATAAATGTATATATGTACGTCACAGTATTTAATTATTAATATAATGTACGTGCCTCTGAAGCTTTTAAAAAAATCTACAAAGTATTAACTTGACACATTACATAATGTAGAGTGACTGATGGTAAGCTATTATTACAATATATTATGTGATAAAGAATGGATCAGGGCAATACTTCCTAGTATTATTTATAGAATGTGAGTTATATAATCATTTAAAGGAGTTACTTTTGAAAAACTAGAAATCAAATAAGTTTGAAACACATATGTCTGAGGCTGTCAGTAACACCTAGTACCCAACATATTCACTTTTGATTTACACAATTCCAAATTTTACACTGGGTTTACTTTGTACTAACATATCAATTAATATAACTTTCTTCATTTTGACAGACCTCTGAACAATCATCTCTATGGTTGCGATTCAGTTCGATTTCTTGTTTTCATCTTTATATTTTATTCAATTTGGATGTATCAGAAATCTAGTATATACTTCTATTATGTCTTATGTTACATACATTTTTTTTAGTTTGTGTAGTTCTTCTTTAAAACAGTTACTTGAATTATTTAAAAACGAGACAAAAATACTAAACAACCTGTGGCATATGTTGATACTGGTACTTCTTGAATTTCAAATCTATCAACTTCTTTATAATATACCTAGTTTTTCTTTTTCCAGTACAGTGAAATAAATACCTGGAAGGAATCCCTCAAAGATAAACAAATATATGTTTTATGTTTTGCAAAAACTACCTCTTGATCAAGCGAAACATATGGTTCACGTCTTCAAGCATTTTGCAGCAAGAACAAAGAGCTTCAACACACGAGATTGAGAATTATATCTACCACATGTCACTAAAAATTCTTTTTTTATATTCAATTCCATTATGTCGGTATATACTGATTTTAACTGGCAACTGTGTGTAAATTTAATAGCGAATGATATCGAATAAATTTTATTTTAAAAAGTATCTTTGTGATAGAGTTTCAATAAATACTTTTTAAGACAATATTTATTATATTTTGTATTCTTGAAAATATTAAGAAAATAAAAAGATTGATTATGAATGATAAAACGTCGGTTAAAATTCTTTATCAAATTTACATAAAGTAGTCTTATATTATAATTTAGCAGAAAGGAAAGTACATATGTAAATTTGGTTTGTGCATTTAATAACGATAGCTAGAACCAGATTCAAAATCTGAAACAATATGTAAGCACAGCGCTTGCCGTGGAAGATGCGGTAAGGTGAACCAGGTGGCAGAATTATAATCTGGTGTGTCGGTTTTATACGTAAAGTTCAGTACAATATGCTACCCTGCTTTCACACATTGACGAAGTTACACGATATGAAGTTATATCACGTACACTAATAATACTCCGTTACCGCTATATACGCTAGATACCTAGAATATTCTATTAAATATATGTATAGTGACACTGTGTTCACATATATGCGCATACGTAGCTATATGCAGCTATAGTATTACCCATCTGTTCTAACGTATGTATTTCATACAGTAAGATAATTTAATTTTTGTTTAACCTCGAAATGTTTGGGAGGTAAAGGAAATAAATAAAGGTAAATAAATAAGTTAAGACAATTTAATGTATAGTGTCTGACCTGTTTGTTACTCTCAATAGATTTTCTGGTAACGATTATCTGTGATGAATCATTATAATGTACTTAATATGAGACTTCAGTTTTAACCTTCCACATTTGCCAGCGCAGCGAGGGACACTTCAAAACCTCAGCAAAACCAACACAATATTTATAGTTACACACTATTAACTTCAGGAATGTTTGTATACACATTGAATCGACGGACCAATAGGAGCGCGACTTAGCATATATATATATATATATATATATATATATATATATATATTTATGCAATTTATTTTTACGTTTCGATGTAATTAGCTGGGACACCCGGTATACAGTCGTTCAAGGTGTGCAAATTTGTGCATGACTTATAGCTAGAAAAGCAATTTGTGTCTTAACATTAATTACTAAAATAATCCAATAAATAGCATTACACCTGTAAATAACCAGAAAGGGAACAGATGAATAACTATGAATGTAACAAATAAATAGTAAGTTAAATTACATTATAAAAAATAAAAGTTGTTCCATTTAAATTTAATGAAAAAATTAAGGATCCGAGTTTTGACTCACCCTGTATACAAGGTATTTGTTATTTATTAAACTCACGAAACAGCGAAAATAGAAGATGTGCCCAAAGCAAGTAACGGTGCGACTAAGGTCGTATAATTTTTTCCTGATTCTTTACTGTGGCTTTGAGTTAGACTACAATTTACACTTCATCTGAGTGCGGTGAATCTTGGAGTTGAGTATGATTAGCTATTCTTTATCTTTATTTTGATTAAGATTTGGGTAGGGGTATTAAAGTAGAACCCTCTTAAAACTCTTTAATTTAGATGTAAAAAATTAGGTGTGGCCACCACACGACTTTCCTATACGTATGAGCGTTTCAAACTATACAATTTTAAGCATTTTTTTACACAAAAATTGTTCAAAATCCTATTCTAAGTACTTCCATTCTCTTAATAAATCGCTACAGAATACATACTTTGCAAGATATTCGAAAAAAGTGCTACTCCCTAAGAGTAAAAGTGTTACTTCCGGTCCGAATTTTGAAATTTCATATATACAAAAAATATTGCAAATCTAGCACTAAATACTTTTGTACTCTTAATAAATGTATATAGAATGCATAACTCACGACATATTTGCAAAAAATCGCTATTCCATAAGAGTAAAAGTGGTACTTCCGATCTGAATTTTGAAATTTTCTTTATACAAAAGGTTTGAAGAATTATGTTTTAAATACTTTTATACCCGTAACGTACCTGACTAAGAAGCATGATTTGCGAAATATTATATACAGTATAACTGATTTTCGATAGGAGTAAAAAACCGAAAAACTTTTTAAATAAGATTGTTCTCAATTTTAATTTTAAGTACATATGAATTCTTCAAAACTTTGTTTAAACTTAGTAGTTGACGAAATATTCGCAAAATTCGATTTTTTCACTGAAGTAAACTGCTACTTCCGGTCTACCGATTTTACTGAAAAACTAATCAGATCTCAAGAGGGAGATTATACACGTAAATACAAAATTTGGAATTGATATCTACAGCGGTTTGACCGCTATCGTGGTCACACACAGACACACAGACACACAGACAGACACACAGACATTTTTTAAAAACCACGTTTTCGGTATCAGGGGACTTCAAAACGTGGACATCCACAAAAATCTCGAGGTCGAAGATTTTCATCATCACAATACTTCCTTTCACTAAAGAAAGTAAAATGGTCATAACTTTTAAACACACGGAATAGACCAGGCAAACTCTATATGAGGAAACTCGCAAATGTAAGTGGATTTTAAATACGCAAAAGAAGTATTGTATTCCATTTAAGAACATATAAATTAAGTCTATAAAACGCCTGTACCTAATTTTAAAATATGAAGCTTATGAATGCCCACACTTTTCCTTAATAATTCTTTTACTTTCTTATACGTAGTATAAGGAAGTATTGTGATGATGAAAATTTTCGACCTCGAGATTTTTGCAGATGTCCACGTTTTGAGGTCCCCTGATACCAAAAAAGTGGTTTTTAAAAAATCTCTCTCTCTCTCTCTCTCTCTCTCTCTCTCTCTCTCTCTCTCTCTCTCTCTCTCTCTATGTGTGTGTGTGTGTGTGTGTCTGTGTGTGTTTGACCACGATAGCGGTCAAACCGCTGTAGATATCAATTCCAAATTTTGTATTTACGAATATAATCTCCCTCTTGAGAACTGATTAGATTTTGAGCAAAATCGGCAGACCGGAAGTAGTAGTTTACTTCAGTGAAAAAATCGAATTTTGCAAATGTTTCGTCAATTACTAAGTTTAAACAAATTTATAAAGAATTCAAATGTACTCAAAATTAAATTTGAGAAAAATTGTTTTAATAAAGTTTTTCGAAATTCTTACCGGAAGTAGGTCTTTTACGATAGAAAATCAGTTTTTTGCGAATATCTCGCAAGTCATGCTTTCTAGGCAGGTACATTACGAGTATAAAAGTATTTAGAACATACTTTTAAATATCTTTTGTATAAAAAAAATTTCAAAATTCAGACCGGAAGTACCACCTTTATTCTTATCGAATAGCGATTTTTTGCAAATATGTCGTAAATTATGCATTCTATATATATTTATGAAGAGTACAAAAGTATTTAGAGTTGAATTTGGAATATTTTTTGTATAAATGAAATTTCAAAATTCGGACCGGAAGTAACACATATGTATAAGGAAGTCGTGTGGTGGCCACACCTCATTTTTTTCATAACTTTTATAATGTCAAATAAATCGGGCTTCCCCATACTAATGCGATATGCGATGAGAATTATGATTGTTACTCAAGTATGATATTTTGCTTTAATGGATCTGTTATGACAAAACAATTGCACTTCTTACAGTGAGCCCCTTCCAACTTCTTCGGACGAAAGTGTTTAAGTTTGCAGTTTATGTGGGTACTTCATAACGTTTCATAAAATACAAATACAATTACTTTAAAAAGAAATAATATAATGTTGCATTAAATTGCAAAATGTCCCTATACTTAAACGTAATATTTTCTCAGTGTTTTATTATCCACAAATAAAAGGGATCAAAATTACTCGAGCACTTTAATTTGTGATTTATAAATGAAGAATTATATTACTCTCGTACTAGGAATCTCCATAATAAACATTCAATTTGCTCATGGTAACTAATCGTAATAGAATATTACTTACGGATTCTATCTAAACTGCAAATAGAAAGCGACAACGGAACTAAAGCGAAATAAAACAAAAATAAAGAAAGTCTATTCCAAATATTTGGATTGCCAAAGCACTATTCTGCGACAAATATTTAGAGGAACGAGTAACAATAGTCCGTTTCTCTGGTGTTCCTTTTATCAGTCATCAATAACTGACAAGAAAACGATGCCGTCGTTTCCTTTATGGAGGCACCGACATAACTTTAACATAACCGTTGCTAACGTAGTGAAAATATAAGCTACCTGAAGTAAAAGTCATTTTTTTACGTTTATGCCTCGTTTGTGTATCGGATCGAAATTTACGAGCGCTGAAGCATCAATGTCTTTCATGAAAATGTTTACGTGAATGACTAGGTAAGTGCCTATGTGATAATAGGTAGAATATAAAGTAATTTTAGGTTTCTTCGTAACTGGTATTATTTTAGTAATAATACAATGTTTCTGAATTATATTAGTATGAACATAAAAAAAAGATCTACATTTTATTTATTTTTCAAATATGTAATGCAATTAAATGCATTGCATACTACTGGTTGCAGGTGCCACCATATTTAAAGGGTAAATGCAGTTATATAAGAAAATGGAAATAAATAAATTTTTAATAAAAAAATAAGTGCACTATTGATATATTCCACATGAAAGACTTCACACTTTGGTCAAGAGTAGGGTGACCATTCGTCCCGAATTTTTCGGTGCAGTCACGGATTAAAGCCCCGAATCCCGTATTAATATAAGTCTCGAATTACATAATTCATCATATCATGTGAATATTATAATTTCTGACTATATTTTATTCGTCCGTCTTTGCTCTTTGCGTTCTACGTGCATGCCTCTGTTTACAGTTTAGTCACCACACACATACAGAGAGAGAGAAAGAGAGAGAGAGAGATATCAGCGACATCAAAACGTGCGCATCTGCAAAAACTTGAGGTTGAAAATGTTCATCATCACAATACTTCCTTATAATACGTATAAGAAAGTAAAAAATTAGACTTCCTTATGAGTATGAGCGTTTCAAGTTATACAAAATTGTTCTAAATTGTTTTAAATAGTTTTATCATCTTAGAAAGATAAGCCAAATTTTAAGAATTTTTTTATATAAAAATTATTTAAAATCCTATTATAAGTACGTCTATTCTCTTAATAAATCTCTATAGAATGCATACTTTGCGAGATATTCGAAAAAAAGTGCTACTCGCTAAGAGTAAATGACCTGCTATGAATTTCGAAAAACTTTCATAATAAAATTCTTCACAAACTTAATTTTGAGTAGGGGAAAGGCGGGTAAAGTGGCCACCTTTTTGTTTGATGTTTTTTTTGGTACTCTTTTTTTAGTAAATTTAATCAAAATAAATATTGTTATATACTATATCCAATATAGCTTCAGGTAAACTAGCGTTCTTCATGATTTTTTATATATTTTAGTGTAAAAAAAAATATTTTTAAAAAAACGCTAAATGGCCACTTTACCCTCCTATGTCGGGCAAAGTGGCCGACCTGAACAATTGCGTCAAACAAAGGCAAGTATGTACGATAAATGAACTGAAATAGACTCAGGTTCAGTATTTAATTTTGAGGTATTTATTTACAAAAATAAATAAAAATTATTTACAATATTCACATACAAACTCGTCATTGTCCCCCTCAACCCCTGCACACTCTTCGTGAGCCCATTCTTTGCACACAGAACATCGTATCCAACTTTCATTGTCTTTTGAATTAGAAAAAAGGTCATTACAATAAAAACATGTACAATCTTGTTCTTGCTCCTTAAGCTCTTCTTGTTCTTCAACATCAAAAGTGAGTAGTCTCTTTGTTTTTTTAAGCTGTTGATTAAGTTTTTCTGTTTGAAAATTTTTTTTGTCTTCAGGCCTCTTTCTCTTCTTTTTTTCTTGTTGCTCTCGCTTTTGTATTTCTTCCATCAGTTCATTTTTGTACGGGCTGGCTGTAATGATAGCTGTCTTTCCTTTTTTCCTGTTTTGTTTCCTTTGCTTTTTCAGGGTCTGTTTTGGCAACGGAATTATATCTCTTGGACTGATAGCAAAAGAGGACTGATTTAACCCACTGGGTCCAGCAACTGCCAAATCGTCATTGTTAGGTAAATTAACTTGAACCATTTCACCGACATCATCACCACCGTTTCTTGGATTGAACATTACATCTTGACCTTTTTCGGGTTCATCTGCTGTTCTGTTCTTCTGTGGTGCGGGGTCAGGTTCCTCTCTATCTGATTGTAGGCTAGCACCTATGTTGCAGTCGTTTATTGGAATGTCAGACACATCAGAGGGAAGGAAGTCAGCATCACAAAACACATCAGGGTCATAAGGAACAATCCCACATCTCCGAAAACCGTTAATAGCTGTTGCAGGCGTAGCTGCACGCAAAAAAGCCTCGCCAAAAAGTCGACTAATCTGGAACTGAGTGATGGCTCTCCCAGGGTTATTCCTGAGGAACTTCTCACATTCTTGAATGTAGTAGGTCTTAAAAGGTGCCATAAAAGATACATCAAGGGGCTGCAATTTATGGCTGCAGTGTGGAGGTAAGCATATCACAGTCGTGTTATTTTCTCTGGCCTTGATTATGAAGTCAATACTTTTAGTGTGAGTGGAATGTCCATCTAGGATAAGCAGCACTGGTGACTCTGGTGAAGGTTTTGCGTGATGTAGGAAGTGGTCGAACCATTTCAAGAAAATATCGGTCTGCATCCAGCCACTAGGAGTGCATGCAAATTCTGAACCAGGGGGAGCTCCGTCTTTAAGCTCTGCCTTCATGTTCTTCCTGGGGAAAATGACAAAGGGAGGAATAAAAGTGCCTCCAGCAGACATACAAACTTCTAATGTAGACAGAAGGCCTCTTTCGGCCGAAGTTATCGCTCCCACCTGCCGTCTTCCTTTCAAGGCTAATACTTTTGAATGTCTATTTTGTATTGTGAAAAGTCCGGTTTCATCACAGTTATATACACGATGAGCTTCAAACTGGTGTTCATCTTGGACTGTTTTCAATATTTCAAAAAATTTAGTTACATTGGTTTTGTTGAACCCTTGGGCTCTTGCTAGTGAAGTGGCTTCTGGAGTCCGCAAACTTATATTTGGGTGCCTTTTTTTAAATCCTGCCACCCAATCCTTGCCAGCCATCTTTTATTCGTTGTTATAAGTGTGATGGATGTAGTTTTTTTCTGCGAGGCTGTATGCCGCACGACGTAAATCATTTTGCGTGACTCCATAAAATCTTCTCTCCATGTCTATAATAAATTCAACTAGTTCCTCCTCTTGTTTATCGTTAAATACTTTTCTGTACTTTCCTAGTATTTTTTTCGCACCAGTGGCATCTTGATTCTTCTCAAGTACTCTTCTTTTCAGCGTATTTCTGGGAACGTTAAACTGCTTTGCTGCAGTTGCAAACGGCATATTATCTCTTTTCACTGCTAATATTGCCTGTCGCATTGATTCTGAATCCCATGATTGTTGGGTAGACTTTCTCTTGAATGTGTATGGCATCTTGAAAATACCTGTAACAATATCAATCCTAATAGTTATGTGATAAAATAATATTTTTTAATCTATTACTACTATTTTTAAATATATTATTTTCTTTTTTTGTGACGTAATATGTATAGGACGAGCTATTAATTCATTTAAGCTACTTCGGCAATATTAAATGTATATTATTAGCGAAAGCCATCGTGGCCACTTTACCCGTCACGTACAGTGGCCACTTTGCCCGAAATGACGCCATTACTTAAAAGAACTTCTACAGACTAACCTAAATGACACAGCACTTTTAAACCAACTTCTATTAAACGCTGAAATCAAGCCAATTCAGTAGTATTATTGCCAATAGTTAATGCTTTTTCTATCATTTAGTAATAAAACAAATAGTTAACACTTACCAAAACTCAGAGATAAAGAAAACTAAAACTATTTCACTGTACTCAAACTGCGAAACGCACAACATCCAAACTCATACACGGCAATGAGGCAGTAACTGTCAACCAGTTAACTTCGTTTCCGCATAGGTGCAGCACTAACCAGCGCTATGAAACCAAATGGCCACTTTACCCGCCCTAGCCACTTTACCCGCTACTCCCCTACATACTCTATAAATTTGTTTAAACTTAGTAATTGACGAAATGATGGCAAAATTCAATTTTTTCATTGAAGTAAACTACTACTTCCGGTCTGCCGATTTTACTGAACACCTAATCAGATCTCAAGAGGGGGATTATACTTGTAAATAGAAAATTGGGAAATGATAGTTATAGCAGTTGGACCGCTATCGTGGTCACACACACACGCACTGACACGTAAAGACACACAGACATTTTTTAACAACCACTTTTTCGGTATTAGAGGACTTATTTATACTACGAATAAGAAAGTAAAAGGCAAATATCTTGAAAAGTGAATATACTGTTCAACCCACGTTCAAGTAGGAACATTCATATCTTAAATTTTACTGAATTACTATACCGTAGTCGACAAATTTTAATTTCTGTTTATAGCTCCTATACTACAGTACACAGACCGAGTCATGACCGATGGGAGGAGCCTCGACCTATAAGTCGCGTAGACTTATAGGTCACTGTGTGACGGAGAAAGTATTCGGAAAAAAGAAAAGATAACATTTGTTCATCATCGCATACATTAGCCCGACGAAAGAGTAAATGCAGATAAGAAATTGTAATACACTGAAAAGAGATACATATATGTGTAATGCTTGACAATTTTTCCAGACTGCTCGTGCTTATCATAATATTATAAGGATCCACTGCGCATCTTGTGGGAGGGGCATCTCACCGGTTAGCTCTCAGTCTGCGAGCTGTAGCTATCTATCCCATGCAGAAGATGACCTTGTAATATGCAGCGATACCTATTTTCCAACAGTTGTGGGGGATTTTCACATTTACTTCGACTTACAATTATAACCATTATTCACATACTTGGCAGCCTCGCTATATGTTTGTCTTTACTTTATTTCACAGTGTTCTTTTCCTCTTCTACTTTCGTACCGATGGATTGAGCTATAAACAGAAATTAAAATTTGTCAACTACGGTATATCCATATAAATTCTCAAAGAGGCGGTAATAGCAGTATATCCTTAAGGTGCCAATCCACAATGAGAATATCTCATGAGACTTTTGTCTCATGCAACACAAATCGCAGGATAACTTCAATTTAATTGTGGAAACAGAGACCTGTTCCCACACTTTTAACCTTTTGTGGGAACAGGTCTCTATTTCCACAATTAAATTGAAGTTATCCTGCGATTTGTGTTGCATGAGACAAAAATCTCATTAGATATTCTCATTGTGGACTGCCACCTTTATAGTTTTAGATAAAAAGCATTATTATATTTTTAAATATGAAATAATTTTAAACCTACGTTACATATAATAATCTTATAAGTAATAACATTAATTCGCTAAATTAAAAGAAAAGGTTAATGGTCGTCAATAATACGTAATCGTCTACGAACATCCCTACTGCATAAAGAAATTTACATAATTATATTAGTAACATAGCACATAACATAGCTCAGTACAATATATGCATAATCCATCTATCTTCTATCAATTTCATTAATGTATCACGAAAGTAAAGCATTCAATCTTTCCGACATTATTTTCGAAATGAATTGATATTATCCGATATACTGTCACGTGATATTCGCGGACAAAAGCTTTATACAATAGTGTTATTGTACAAAAATATATCTTTTCAATTGCGTTCGATACAATCTAATATTTAATTCAATTCCAATGTACGTATGTATTTGTTAGCAGATAGCATATGGATAAATTTCCTACATTTAGCAGGATAATTTGCTTATACGCTTCATTGATTACTTTCGGTCAACTGAAGGAAAGATATAAGGGAAGACATATTATTTCCCAAAATCTATCTTTCCTTGCTATGGTGTTTTTATATCACGGAAATTCGGTCCATTTGTTTCAATGTTATGTCAGTAATATAGAATAATGTAGTAACTTAAATCGGTTTTGCTTTTTTCTTGTTTCCCCGCATTGTTAAATATGCTGTCAAAATTTTTGTATTATACAGACTGTCTTATAATGGGATTCATGTCTGAGATTATAAAATTATAATATATTGGCAACTAATACAATTTTATTTAGCAATATAGTTATAATACATTGTGCATTTCAATATTTATGTAGATGTGTCGGGCTTCGCTCACATGATTCCAACACTAGAACCCTGACACTCTACTGAGTATGGATGAGGAGATCCGAAATAATACTAATAGCAATAATATAAATTGAACACACTACATTGACCTTAACATTTTTTGTCGGGGGAAATGTTTTACCCACCCTAAGCTAGCCTACCCACTAACACCCCCTCTGTGGTACCATTGTACATATAACATCGGATACCGCCGACTGCCGAGACCACTTCATCAGTTTCTGCAGTTTGCTACCTGTTTCTTTCGTGCACATAATTGTCTTTATTATGTTATGCATAATCTCCCAGTTCTTCAGGATCTTTATTATTAACGCGATTATTGCTTTCGGGGCTATTGTTCTAATTTCCTATATCTTTTATCGGCCGTTTTGTTCACTGGGCATTCTCTGTCCTCTGTTCCTATCTAGTCTGCCACTCTCGCAAAATATTTAAAGCATTTCGTTTTGGTTTATTTACTCTTTTGTTTCGGTTTTCTTGTCTGTGATTGTATACATAGCCCTTTCATCTACCATTAAATCTATAGTGCGCCAGTGATCACTTGTAGAGCTTCAAGCAATATGCAATAAAATGAGACCACGCGTATGTGAATATTTCTCATCATTTCCTCTATAGTTTTCCAGTTTTTCTGGACGTAAATTGCTCTATTTCAAACAAGGGATCCACATAACAGTTTTTTGTGTAACGCTCTTCTTAATGAGGCTTCCTCGTTGCACCTTGATCCGTTTGGTTTTAGTCTAGTTACGCTGACCGCCCCACGCTCAGCCTCATAACGGCAAAATATTTGACAGTTTTAGCGGGCTTTAATGTACTTTCTACCAAGATGAGGGCAACGTGATCTTCTCATTATGATGGCTTTTGTTTTGTCTGGAGTCAGCCGCAGACCATGCTCTCTGATGCAGACGCTTATTTGTTCTAGGAATGTGTTGATGTTTTCCATCAGCATATAATCACACTTTATCTCTTAACCATTGTCATATCATCGGCGAATCCAAAACACAGATCGGTCCAAGTCATTCGAAGCAACGATGCTCACTTCCACTGGTTCCTTGTCACATCTGTACTGCTTTTAAAATTCCATCGAGTGGCAGAGGAACGAAAAACTCTTCGGCCGACGATTTTATCTAAAATTGCTACTCTTTGCGGCGAATGAGAAAAAAATGCGATTTCATTTAAATTAGAAAAAAATACTCGCACTTCTAAATTCTGGCTGGTTGCTCGTGACAAAATGAAGTTGAGTTGATGGGCGTAACAGTGAACATAAAACGCATACTTTATCATTTTAATAAGAGTTTGCATACTTGAAAGACACCCACTCATTACACTAGCGCCTCATAACTTAACTTTACTGAAATTAATTTTTCCCGTTTATCTATCACTTGTTTGAAAATAGTTCTTATGCATTTTGATAAATTGACCGCATCATGATCAGAAGGATTAGTAAAATACCAAAATCTTTCAACTGGTGTACCATCTGCTAGAATATATCTAAATACCACAGTCATTTGATATTGATTTGCTACATCTATAGTTTCATTAGTTATAACGGCTACATATTCAGCTTTCAAAATTTCTTTTTTAATACGAGCCTGAGCAATTGCCAAAATGCAATCCAACAGCTCATTTTGAATAATTTTTGAAATACCTTTAAAAACAACAGAATTTTCAAAATGCTCTTTTAGTGCTGTATCTAATTCCGAACTGAAATTTATAAGACCTCTGAAAATTACGGGATTAGAGGAATCTTTCGTTTCATCGTGGCCTCAAAGTGCCAGCTCAAAAGCCCCGCAAAACTTTATACAATCAATAACTTTTGAAAGAACACATCTATTTTTTCTTACTTGTTCATTTTGTTGTTGAATATTTCGTATGTATGCACTGTCGAGTTGTTGTCGTATATCTACTTTTCCCAGCAGCTTCATCTCTAATTGAGCATTAATGTGAGCATGTCATGTTTTTTTTTTATTTTTTGGACCAAATGACTCAGATCCGTTTTGAGGTATTGTCGAGTGCAACTTATACCAAATGATACTGAATTTTCTTGGCTATAAGCACACCAAAGGTAATGTTTTTACTTTTAAGAACAATGTGAAAATGATTTTGTTCTGAACACGTGTTTTGGTTAAATATTTTCAAAAAAAATTAATAACTCAAAATACTATTGGCTCAATTTTGAAAAAGAAAAAACATTTGAATAGACAATTTAAAGCAGTACTAGAAAATCCAAAAATATATAAGGTGTCATTTAAAAAAAAAATAAGTTCCGTGCATTTCCGCTGAAACCGGAAGTGCGTCAGAGCTTAAAGTATTTTTAGAATATGCGCCACAAGCAACCATGAATCTTGCATTAACTGTTTTTCTATTATGTAAAACACAATAGAGCAATCGAAGAAGCGGATACTAATGACTCACCCTGTATATATATTCTACTAATAATTGTATTGCGATAATCATCATTTATTTCACAACACCTGAGATTTTTGTATGCATTTATTTTTTCAAATGTACATTTTACACAACCATGAAGAGCACATTTTTGATAATAAAATAACGAATACACCGAAAACAAAACGGGTTTAGGTTTCAAAAGATAAGTCGTTTATGGAATACCGCCGATAAAATAAATCGACTACTAGGATATGTATATATATCACATCCCCTTTCTTCTTCTATATATACCAAAATAGAAACAAGAAATAATCGAACGCGACCGGCCCCCGTCCGTTGTTCATCGTGCTTTGTTACGCTGATTTTATTGTGTTTCCGTTTCTTTCCAGCAAACAAATGGTTCAGGTATTATTTTCGTTCTGTTCGTTCCTCTCTTTTGTATCGAAATTTCATTAAATGTGAAATCGTCGGCCCGCTTTTGTTAGCACGAGTTGCAATTCTATTGTTATTGACACAATGTCAATATTAATTCCTGAGAATTAATGATATCACCTTCATATTCGTATACATGCGCCCTCTACCGCCTGTTCTCCCAATTAAATGGTTCTGTGACGTTGAGCGTTTTTTTTTTTATTGAAGTAAATGATGAATTATAAGGGGTTTCAAAGTATTTCCGTAATACCCTTGGGACATGTCAAGCACTAACTTATTCCTTATTTAACTACACATGCAAAAATTGTCCTTGATGCTATTCCGTTCTTTTATATCTAGGTATAGTATAGCCGAACGCAAACTACAATAAACAATTTGCTTCTAGTTTTTGCGAGGCAATTGAAAGATTTTGATGAAGCAATTATGATTGTTAATTTAACCGACAAAGGTTATACAGGAAAATATTTCTGGGTTGACGGCGTTGACGCAAATGCAGATGAAAATGAATTAAAATGACTATACTATGGGTTTATGTACTTGAGGTATTTATGTCCTCCATATTTATTATTTACCTAACCTAACCTAATAAAGCAGATGTTACTTTATACGCGGATGATAAAGCAGTAACAGTTGTGAGATAAAATAAAAATTGGGAATATTATTGTAGAATATTAGTATTCTTTCATAGATCTTAATTTTGTACACATTAATCTAGCTTGTAAATTTTTTTTATAAATAATATGTATATGAAAACACACTAAAATATATATAGAGTTTTATTTATCGCTATGGCTAGAGGCACGCGAGCGTGCCGCTTAGTTTGGAATTATAGGCACGTAGCTGACGTCACTGCTGTTATGACGATATCATTTAACGTGCCCTGAAATCTGAAATTAAAAGCACGTGGATAAAAAACGGGGAAAATATGCATTTTCTAGTTTGTGGTGCGGATTTCTGTTAGTTTTAGTGGATTACTGCAGTTGATAACGACATAAACTATTAAATATGGACGGTCTAACAGGTAAACGCTGTATTTAATAATTTCTATTTAATAATAGTTAAATCACTAAACAGAGCGTACTCTGATTTTGTATTATGCACACATAATGCTAATACAAAATTAATGCTTGAGGAATTGGGGTTAGGAAATAATTTATCCTGACTAGATTTACGTCATAAACAATACTTCATCTTATTATACATGGGTGAGATAGGGAAATACTACGGTTCAGTTTCACTCAGACTAGACCGACTCGTGTTTTGTCAGCTCTCGGGGAAACCTAACTAAAGAAATATTTAGAAATCTATGAACAAGACAAAAACAAAAAATTTATAAAAAAAAGTCGTACAATAAACTCCTCTCTTAAATACATACAAAGACCGTTGAAGTCCTCTCTTGAAGTTTATAAACTTGAATATGCATGTATCCATGGTAAAGAACGTCCTAAAAGAGGAAATGGGTTACGACAGACCAGGTTACAATAGCTTTTAAATAACCGATAAAATTGTTTTGACTTCTGTAATAATTTTCAGCACGCTACGCTTAGGATGTATTGCGAATTTCAAACTACGTATTTGTCCAGCAGGCCAATATTTAAAAGTATATAGTTGTAATAGAACATACAAAACATGAACTTTCGATTGTAAGCAAATGGTTTTATTTTCTAGAAAGTTTTTGATCATTTCCCTCAAAATCGTATATTAAATGAAACAGACCCTAATAGGCTGCGAGAAGTTGAATATTTCTAAAGAGGATCCAGATTTATCTTTAGAATACCTTCAAAAATTAGTCTTTTGTAAGAATGAGGCTGAATATGATATCATATATACTCAATTTAAGAAATGCGTTCCTCAAAGCGTATGTGATTATTTTGATAAAAATTGGCATACTATTCGGAATGAATGGCTTGTATGTAACATAACAAAAGGCAATTTAAATAATACAACAAATAACCGTATGGACTCAATTAACCATAAAATCAAACAAGTAGTACCTAACAATTCAACTTTAACCGACTTTGTTAAATATTTTTTCATTGTTTTCGATAGCCATAATCAATCGATAATCGACAATCAAGCAGCTAAACACATTTTGAAGCGACCACTGCACCGATTTCAAAACCATGAAAAAGATTTATTGCAGTGTGTGAATATTTTAACAGGTTACAATTTCAAGTACATACATATATCCAGAAACGGATAGATTTAATCACTAAAGTAAAAATATTAAAGGAATATAATGACGGTATGTTTCAAACTACTTGTGTCACATACGATGGACAAAAAATTATTATTTATCAAAACATAGAATTGCAACAACCAAGTCAGATATTGTGGCAAAAGCAAAACATGTAGTAAGCGAAAAGCCTAACGTGATGACGTTAACCGAAAAACGAAAATCAGCCACTTTAATTACGAATTCTTTAATCAACTTAATTAGCATTTCCAGCAATAGTGAATTCAACTATAGATTAGATTTATTGAAGAAAATGGAACACTACTGGAGAACTAGAAACGAAGTGGCAATTATTAAGTGGGAATTATATTACAACAGGTGAGGCAAATTGTGATCTGATCGATACAAAAACAAGTACTGGGGCATACGATAATAATTAAGAAACGATCTCACAACAAAATAGTGTTAGAATAGTATTGTCTGATGGAAATATTAGTGAATTGACAGATAATATAAGTAATTTAGCAAACATGCCACACATTACATTTGTTGATGAACCCTTTGGTGATAATGAAGATAACAGTAATAACAATAATAATAATGAAAATATTGAAACTGATTTATTAAAATCATTAGTGTTGCCCTCAAAAATTAAGAAAAGGGGCGACCCGAGGGACATGATTCTACGACAGTAATAAATCTTAATAAACGCAATAAAAATAGTAAAAGCAAGACATTCTCACATTTATTTTAAATAATCAACTAGACGCTATAAGCAAAGCATCCTTTGATACAGAATGTTCTACTAAAACTTTCCAATAATATTTTACTTATCCTTTGTAAGAGTTTTGTTAATTTTATGTTTTGAATTTTGTAATAAAAAGACTTATTTTGACTCTAATTGTTATTTATTCCTTAAAAAAATTAATAATGAAAACTATTATTAATTATTCTCATAACTTATTGGCGCAGAATAAACTAATGATTTGACGTACCTCTAAATTCAAATTTAGGTGCACGTTAAATGATAATGTCATAACAGCAGTGACGTCAGCCACGTGCCTATAATTCCAAATTAATCGGCACGCTCGCGTGCCCCTAGCCACAGCGTTTATTTATAGTAATGTACACGTCAAAATTCCCGTTTACATAGGTTTGTAGTATAAGTTATGACATTTTGATTGTTTCTCTGTTGTTCCTTAACATTGAATAATAAAGGAGTGCTGTAGTTCAATTTTTGGTTACATTCTGTACCTATACATATTCGGATACAGATTAAGACTTAAAGTAAACTTTTTAGGATTCACGTATATTGGCTTCCTTTAAAAGTGAAGTATCTACGCCAGATTAAATGTCAAATAAGCTTAATTACAAAACAAATTCAGTGTTTTCAATAATTAATATACATCTAATTCGTACTTTTCGAGCTAGCCTATTTACGTATGTGTGGCATATTACTGTCACCAAGGTGATGTGTTATTTCGGTATCAAATTTTGGCGAACTATTTTAAACTATATCGCCCACATTTCCAACATTTATTATTATTGTAAAGCATAACCATATGACGCCACTCATCTATTGTGTGATATATGTCTGGAATGGTTTCAAAATTATTCTAGTAATGCTGAACGTATACACAATCTTTATATATGTAATCCTTGGTATATCTTCTTGATATTCTCATACCATATTTATATCGTCAATGCGCGTAAAATAGGCTACCAAAATATTCCATCGGTGTCAAGTTATTAACAAATTCTATATTTATGGACCAACATGATTCATATTTACAATATTTGTTGGCTTAGTGACGAAAATGAAAGTCACAAAAACTGGACACAATAGGTAGCGCTGTCGTCTAGATATTAATAAATTCTATATTTCAACTGAAATGATTTATATGTATAGTGTGTTTCAACTTATTTTAATTTTGACTAAATAGGTATATAAGCATTATATGGCATCTCCTGCGCTGAGGGATTTATGAAACGTAAACAGATCTAGAGTTTAAGCTATTCCTTTCTTTAATAGCAACAGTGGTATTAAATAAATTTTGTCTGAGTAAGCGAACTTAATTTGTCTATTTATTTTAATTCTGAGAATTAAATTTAATGTTATTACTTAACATTGTATAATTAAAATGTCATTCCTACTTAAAATTTCTTACTTTTAAGTAATGCAATCCACATATGTACATTTCCGTTAGTAGTAAAATATAAATTGTAAGGTGAGCAAGCATATATTTTATTATAAGAAAATTTGGAGACCTTGGATCAAAGATAAGAAAGGTGACCATTATAAAATAAATAACGATAACTATGACCCTAGAATGAGACCACCCACGGAGCCTGAGGCACCAATGTCATTTGAAGTCTTGTTTGCTTCACGACAACAATAAATTAATCAATTTGCTATTAGTTTTTGCAGGTTTAATTTTCTTATTTTCTTCTATAGCCGTGTAATTAACATTATTTAGTTTTTAAGCCCAAATTGTATATGTATTGATGAAAAGACGTCTACTAAATTTGGGAGGTATCCATATTTTTATTTATATTGCCTTATTTTATTGTCGTCATTTATATGATACAAGATTTTGTAAATGGTGGTAGTGAACATGGGCTTAAGTCAGGTTTAATTACCTACTTTGTAGTATTTTGAGTATGTACTTGTGCTTTCCGACAGAAATTCTACCTTACTGTTAAAAATATGTTTGTTAGTCGAATATTCAACTTTTGGTGGATGATAATAATAATAATAATAATAATAATAATAATAATACACTTTATTACGTAGACACTTCAAGGTGTATGTAACAGGTCACTATACAATTAGTAATACAATTAAATGGAAACATTTTGTAGTAATACGAAGCAAAATGAAATAAAAACAGAATGGAAATAATAACAGAAATATGTTTAAACCTAACTACGTAAATATACGAGGGAGTATTTTTATGTTATCTACCTAGCCATGAAAAAAAGGCACATAAGAGAACAAAAAAAAATATTTTTCTACATAACTCCCTTCAACACTAACACACTTATTCCATCTTTTTTCCATTTGCCCCATACCCTCAGAAAAAAATTGCTTCGATAACCCTGCAAAATATTCTTCAAGAGCTTTTTTTGAGTTTTTCATCAGAAGCAAAACGCTTTCCTCTGAGATGCTTTTTTAAATTTTTGAATAAGAAGAAGTCTGACGGAGCTAGGTTGGGGCTATAAGGTGGATGCCTTAACTCTATAAACACACAGTCATTGATTATCTGCTGAACTTTGTTTGCCTTATGAACTCGACAATTGTCGTGCAGCAACAAGTTTTTTTGTGGATAAGAATGCGGGCGTTTTTCCTCAAGAGAAGTTTTTAAATTTTTAATTGTGTTTCCATAGGCCTCTCCAATTATGGTAGACCCTCTCGGCATATATTCAATACACAAAACTCCTTCAGCATCCCAGAAAACAGTTGCCATCAGTTTTTTTCCAGAAAATTGTGTCTTGGCCTTTTTTGGTGGTGGAGAGCCCTTATGATGAGGGTTCCAGTAATATACCCAAATCTCATCCCCGGTAATAACTCGAGATAAAAGTGTTTTGACCCTCTCTAACTTGACCAAATTTTCTTGAGAAACTTCTTTTCTGCACAGTTTTTGTTCAGGTGTAAGCAATCTGGGTATCCACCGTGCAGACACCTTCTTCATACCCAAATCGTCATGGAAAATTTTGAGAACACTTGTTTCGGATATACAGACTTCATTGGAAATGACAGACATCTTTACACGCCTATGTTTCACTACCAAATTTTTGACTTTTCGCACAATGTTTGCAATTCGAGCTTCATAAAAATACGCCCTCGTACAATAGTAATATATGTAATATGTAATATGATAAACAACCTGCAGCATAATGGCAGAAAGATAAGTTTTTTTGTTGCTGGAAAGACGTGGGAATATTAAAACAACCAGAATTCATCAAGTGAATAGAATAGATGCTCATTGACAAAGTCTTTAAGATTGTGCTTGAATAAGTTGTAAGTTGAAGCATTTTTTATACCTGGTTGTAATTTGTTAAATATGCGAAGACCCAAGTTGTCTGGACTATGGCTAGTTATATGCAAGGTATATTGTGGGACGTGGAAATGACTTTTTCTCCTTGTACTATAGTCGTGAATATTTGAATTTTTCTTGAAGAGATGATTGTGTTTAAATATGTAGGATGCCATTTCCAGAATACATAAACACGAAAGTGGTAGTATGTGTAGGTGGCGAGAAATTGGCATACACGAATCGCTATAGCGTGCACCCACGATGCCCCTCACTATGGATTTCTGGGCCACAAAAACATCGGTAGCACCCACGGACGCTTCCCACAGAACAATACCATATCGGATCCGAGATTCTGTCTACACGTGGTATACGGATATTAATATTTGTTGGCTTAAAGTACGTCGTAGATGCCGAAATAGGTAGGATGTTCTCGAGACGGAAGTTGTTAGTGCAGCACAATGGTTACTCCGTAATAAATTGTCCTGGAGACTTACACCTTACAGGAATTTCGTCGAATTGCAGGGGGAGAGATGAAAGTTCTCAATTCTCAACGTCCCGAAATCCACGCTCCTCTGCCTCGTATGGAATACCAATAACTTTGTTTTTTCGAGACTCAATGATAACTTATTGTTCGTGAACCACTGGTGCAGAACATTGACAATGTCGGTCGCGAATGCTTCAGACTTCTTGTCAGGAGCAAGTACGATCGAGATATCGTCCGCATACATAGTGACAAAGACGTCTGACAAAAATTGCACTATGTTGTTTATATGAAAGCTGAAAAGAATATAGCCCAGAACAGATCCCTTCGGGACACCATACTCGATCGGAAGGCAGTGGGATTTTATGGTTCCTAATTCACCGGAAGCCTTCCTGCACTTTATCCATATAAACTGACTACGTTCCTCCAAAAACGAACTGAACCACTCGGTCGCACATCCACGTACCCCGCAGTATCGCAGCTTTTCTGTTAGTTTGCTGTGCTGCACGCAGTCGAAAGCCCTTTGACGATCACAGAAAATTGCGACAGGAGATTTTCGCTGTTCAATATTTATCATCAATTTGTTATAAAAATCAATTAATGCGGTTGTTGTGGACTTGCCCTTGCGAAATCCATGTTGCGATGACGATAAAATTTTATGTTTCTCCAGAAAAGGTTCCAATCTTGCCAGCAAACAATACTCCAGTATTTTTGGATACGGCAGATGTCAACGCAATTGGCCTATAATTCGACACGTCAGTTACTGACCCCCTTTTATGAATCGGAACCACAGCGGAAATTTTTAAAATGCTAGGAAATGTGCCTTCTTAAAAGTTTATTAAGTATGTAAGAATATCAACGATATACAGGGTGAATCATTAGTACCCGCTTTTTCGATTGCTCTTTTGTGTTTCAAATAAAAGAAAAAACAATTAGTGGAAGATCCATGGTTGCTTGTGGCGCATATTGTAAAAATACTTTAAGCTCTGGCGCACTTCCGGTTTTATCGGAGGTGCACAGACCTTAATTTTTTTAAATGACTCACCCTATATATTTTTGGATTTTCTTGTACTGCTTTAAATTGTCTGTTCGACTGTTTTTTCTTTTTCAAAATTGAGCCAATAGTTTTTGATTTATTAATTTTTTTTGAAAATATTTGACCAAAACACGTGTTCAGAAAAAATCATTTTCACATTGTTTTTAAAAGCAAAAACATTAACTTTGGTGGTGCTTGTAGCCAAGCAAATTCTGCATCATTTGGTAAAGTTGCACTCGACACTACCTCAAAAAACTTTGTTTTATCAAAGCCTACTTTCTGAAATTTTCACATACCAAAAACTAATTTTTTTTAAATGGAACGCCCAGTATTTTATTGAGGCATTTTGTTCCATTTTTTATTCTCTTTCATTTTTGTTAACAATGTCCTATACCTATCTTTTGTAATTTTTGAGATAATCACTATAGAAGCTATTAGCGGTCAATTAAAGAACTACGAGCGCTGTTGTTCTATGCACCAAAATATTCGTTCAACCAATGGAAGGCAGGGATGGCGCCCAACTTCCTTAGTCAACTGTCAAACAAAGTAAATGTTATATCCAACTATCCCAAAAGTAATAATTTTATAGAATGAAGAGCATCGCATTTCATTTTTTTAATTCCGGCAATTTTCAGTTGCAATATTTCATTTTTGACACTGTTGGTTAACATCGAAATAAAATAAGGGTTATGTTTACTGATATATTTGAAGATGTCTTCAAAAGGTTTTGAAAATTCGTCCGTAGATAGCGAAGATACTCTTCTCCATTAACATTTTCATCAAAGAAATAAGGTCCAATTATGTAACTACCGACTATTCCTCCCCACAGTTTTAATGACCAACGATGTTGAAAGTTAACAGGTGTGATAAAGTGGGTGATTTAATGTGTTATAATAACGGAAATTGTGACGATGAACGTATTCACTTTAATAAAAGGTGGCTTCCTTGGTAAACAACAAAAAATTCAGAAAGCCATGATAATTTATCTGCTGCCAGTTGACAAAAATGTAAGCGATTCTGAAAATTTCTTTCATCTAACCCTGTGTATAAATATACTACGGGTGAATTTCATATTTCCTAATTATTCTGGATTCTCAAATTTGACTTACATCTAACTGACGACTAATTTTCGTAGTACTAGTATGGTGGGTGTTCGACTACACTCGCAAGTACCATAAACGTCAGTTATTGCTTTTTCCGCTCTTTCTTTCATATTCAATGCTTTCTTTCACTCAAACCGTCCACTTATATTTTCGAAGGTTTCTGGCTTAGGTTGACTGCTATAAGGGATCGCTGTGCAAAAAGTCTGGATGCTAGCAAAGAGTTTCTTTCAGATTCACCTAAAACGTCAATCATATCTATTAACTCTTCATAAGAATAATTCATTTGGATGATAACTAATAGCGATGCTTTTATAAGTTTGAAATAAATGTATACCGACGTTATTCAACGGTTGACTCAGGCAGTCAGCCGCATTCCAGCCTTTATTTGACGAATATTAAGGTGCATAGAACAGCGCCCGTAGTTCTTGAATTGACCGCTAATTGCTCCTATAGTGATTATCTCAAAAATTACAGAAAATAGGTATAGGACATTGTTAACAAAAATGAGAGAGAATAAAAAAAGGAACAAAATGACTCAATAAAATACTGGGTGTTCCATTTAAAAAAAGTAAGTTTTTGGTACGTGAAAATTTCAGGAAGTAGGCTTTGAAAAAACCAAGTTTTTTGAGGTATTGTCGAGTGCAACTTTACCAAATGATGTAGACTTTTCTTGGCTACAAGAACCACCAAACTTAATGTTTTTGCTTTTAAAAACAATGTGAAAATGATGTTTTTCTGAACACGTGTTTTGGTCAAATATTTTCAAAAAAATTAATGACTCAAAAACTGTTGGCTCAATTTTGAAAAAGAAAAAACAGTCGAACAGACAATTTAAAGCAATACAAGAAAATCCAAAAATATATAGCGTGAGTCATTTAAAAAAATTAAGTTCCGTGCATTTCCGGTAAAACCGGAAGTGCGCCAGAGCTTAATGTATTTTTACAATATGAGCCACAAGTAACCATGGATCTTCCACTAATTGTTTTTTCTTTTATTTAAAACACAAAAGAGCAAACCAAGAAGCGGCTACTAATGACTCACCCTGTATATACCGACATCTTTTAATATTATAGATGCAATATCATCCGCTCCCGATGACTGTGTATTCTTTAATCTACGAATAACAGTCATTACTTCATTGGGAGTAAACAGAAAAAGAAATATAGATTTAGTATTCCGAATTATTTTGGTATCCATTTGCACGTCTGGCATACGTACTACTGATCAAGTTCCTAGGCGCAGATTGGAAGTATTCGTTAAATATATTCGCTACGTCATGACAGTCTTGCACAAGTGTTCCATTACTTATAAGCTCTATATTACTTGTCATTTTGCAATTGAGAAAAGGACTTTTGCAAAACAAATAAATCCTTTAAGAATGCCCTTGACTGAATAATTTCAGGAGTAACCCATTGTTTCTTATTTTTCCCGGTACTCTTGGTATGTTGGTATGGGAAAGCATTATCCTAATGGTAGCTCAGGATGTTCATAAATACTTAAAATTTGTTATCAAAGGAATCTTGATAATAAATTTCTGTCCATTTTTGTCCTTTTTCTGTATATCGATCGCATGATGTCTGTCCCATGTCACTAGTGAACAAGTTTATATACCTATGATCCGACAAATACGTATCATCTATCCTTGTATATACAGAAGCTGAATTGTTTACAAAGATATTATCTGTTAAAGTTTCAGTATTCACGGTTACGTAAGTAGCCATAGTATTAATCAAAGTCTGCTGTTCCCATGATGTTATACGCAAGTTGATGTTGAAGTCACCACATACACATAGATTTGTGTTCGGTGCAAATATATAGTCTAGTAAGCGCGTCAAGCAATTCAAAAATATCCTAAAATTTGATTGATGAGGCCTATATAAAGTTACAATTATAGATTTTATATGATTGTTCGTATAGCATATACCTGCAATCTCAAAGAGTCTCTCAACAGCATAATTGGTGAAATCAATATCAATATTGTCTCAGTGCATACATTTTTCGGAGCAAAAATACAAGATATAATTTGCAATACTTATATTATCTGATTCGCTTGATTTAAGCCAAGTCCATACCAAACATACAAAATGTAGTTTTGAATTATGAAACATAATTTCAACTCAGAAAGTTTATTTCTTAATCTACGTGTACTTAAAAAAGATATATACGGAGAAAACGGAACATTGTGACCCGCATCTTTATCATCAAAATCTTCATCATCACAATCCTCGCTCGTTTCAGCTGATGATACTGATTCTACTTTTTTGTGTTCTTAATATAAAAAAAGATTAATACAAGTTTCCTCCGGCCACAATTCCGGATTATTAACTTTTCCCAGAACACTGACAGACAGAGAAATCTTGAATGAAGCATATTCTTCAGGATATTTAGCCCGCAATTGTTCACAAACTACATTATTAAAGTTATTATTTTTAAGGTGTTTTTCAATATCTTTCACTTTTGTCGATTTATCTAATAGATAAACATGCAGATGTACACTTTCTTTGACCGCTCTCAAAGAAGTGTCGCAGGCCGAGCCAAGGACTGTGATTGTGCTATTGTTCGTTAATTTATTTTTGTACTGGTAATTTAACTAAAACATACGTGATAGATGTTACTTATTAATAGCCATAAATGTACTTTGTACCTTTTCTACGTGACAATATTAAAGTGTAATTGTTTATGTAATTCTTTTCTTTAAAACGTTATTGTGTGGTTACACCATTGTGATTGAATATCGTACTGTATACTGTTTTCCTTAGCAATGATTCCTCAATACTACGGGAACTAGTAATGAGGAATCATTGCAATTTTATTAGTGTTGTGATCATAAACCTTAATTTGTAATAAACTTAATTTTGAATTTCCCGCTACCAAATACATTTTGAATCGCCCGTTTACTATTATTGAAAATTGTAATTTTTTTATGCCAACGCCATCTATATTCGCCTTCAGGCGATACAAAACACGGATAAAAATATTGCCTTATCTGTGAATCAATGACTATTGCTAACCAAAGTAATAAGTACTGAGCGAGAGTATTTTATCTCGTGTAAGACGAAATCACCTATCAAATAAACTTATCTGAGATTCAAAAGGCTAGCCATTACGCAACATGAATATTTCATTTATTCGGAAGCTATTGAAATATCGCGGTTTATTTTCGTAATATTGTTGTTCAACTGTTCGAAACCTCGTTACGCGTTATGTTCTTATTATGTAGGAAATTCTATTGTAGATGCTTTGTACGCCTCCTCCTAATAAGTAAATATAACGCGTCGGTCAAAGCGTTCTTTTATGTGATATCCTTTTCCATCTAATATCCTTGAGAGCCCACTTCAATTTGGACAAGAGAGTCCAACTCACGCCTTTCGGTAGGGTCCTTCAATCAGAGCGGGCGGCCGGCAGCGTAGACGACATCAATTTACCTTTTCACGCGAACGTCGGCTAGTCCGTAGACCTAACACCCAAAATGTCATCGTTTTGTGAACAGTCCGGAGAGTTTCGTTTCGTTAAATATGTCGCTCCTAAATGGCAAGACAGTCTAGTGTGACAAATGTTCACCGCTCGCTTGTATTTATCCAAAAGTGTCCGAGATTTTCCATCGACCGAAAAAGAACTTTGAACCAGACGTCGGCATAGTCGACGTGTGAGAGGCTGGGATTGAATGCCGCAGTGACGGCAGGTTTACTTAAGGCGGAGATTGAAAACGGGAAGCAGGAATTGAACTCGGCCATTGTGTAAACTGAGATGCTGTCTTTCTTCGATAAGCGGAAGAATGACGATTCTGGTTTGTTCCTATGGCACGTCCTTTCCATATTTTTAACGTTTAATCCATTACTATTTTCTTTTCCTCAAAACAAACAGTACGCTATTTCTAAAGATAAAGGATCTAGAGGATTGAAAATTTACATTTACGTTGCAAACGGTGTTAATTATATAATCCTTTGTGGAAAGGTAGAATTTATATAATTCGTCTCAGTGAAGTATGAACTGCAGGAGACAAGTTTTTAATGTGATTAACCCTTACATAAAAATTTAAAATAAATAGAAATTCCTACTCAAAAGGGTTTGAAGCTTTTACATGTTAAAGTAAACAAAATCGTTCTACATATCATAAGATTCAGCTTTTGCATACGGGTGTAAAGATAATACGGAACACACTTATTATCACGGATCATTATTTACGTATTTCAAAATTTGCAACTCATCAATAGTTTTAGCGAAGAAACATATTAAATTCTGATAATTTTATTATTTCACACTCTAGTTGAGTCAAAAAGCACTAAAACATAAATGGGGTAATTCTTCATTTGTCAACTAGTGTACAACGATGTCAAAAGGTTTCTCGGGTGTTTCGTGTTGTTTTTAAAAATTCAAGGAAGACGACTTAATTTGTAGAAATAGACCTACCTTAAGAAAAGAAAAAACACTAAGAAATTAATGCTTTACTTTGAAAATTTTTTAAATTCGCTTCAATATAGGCTTCCAGACACACATGAAGAGAATCATCAACAAGAACGAAGTAATTTTGCATTCACTACATGAAAAGCGCTATTTAAAAAATAATTTTACTTTTCAGTATTTTTCTCACAATTTTTTTTTAATAAAAATATTTATTCCAAAAAACGTGTAAAAAAACCGAAATACAACAAATTAAGCGGCAAACGTTAACTGCAGTGTTACGAGAAACTGCTCTTCGGCTTGCCTATTGTCAGGAAGTGAGTCGTCAACGGTTTGAACATTTAATTTGACTTGTTTTTCTGTTTTTTTAATAAATCGGTCGTTTTCAGACAAGAGAGTGAAATAATTTTGTAGGATACGGTCTCAATTATTGATATGTTCAATTCTAAATTTCTCGATAACTGTTGAGTTTGGGTATAGGACATGGTACATGAAACATACTTAGAATTCGATGCAGAATTAACAAATTAAATAAAAAACATGTTTCCATTTGAAAAAAAAAATTGATGGTCGTAACTTATTTTTGGACCACCTTTGTACATCAATTTACTATCAGAAAAACCGCAGCTAAAAATAAAAATCGACCTATCCGAGCGTTTTTCCATAAAACAAAACCAAACATTTTAAATGAATTTATTCCAACCCGCGCGTCCTCACTGTACATATCTAAAAATATATTATATTTATAGCTAGGGCGCGGACACGTACGGTTGATGACTCATCGCCCATGGGCGCACTATTGAAATGTTGTATTTTTTAAAGAGGTTTTAATTTTATTTATATAATTGGATAACAAGTTGTTGGTGATCTATAAAATAAATATAAGTACATCCTTGTAGATAGAAAACGTCCTTTCTACATCGCAACTGGTTATAGGTGCGTACTGGAAATATTCTTTTATTTCAGCGTATTTAGCATGCACAATTGCAATTACTAAATAAATAAAAATCTTCGGCACTATTTTTTGATTGTGTTCTTTGTCTATCTGCAAATAAAACTTAATGGAAGTTCTGCCTTTGCGTCCTAGATCTTATAGAATATATTCCTGTTTTTTAATTTTCTATATCTAGTCCTGATGTTATTATATAATTAATCGTAATTAACATTATTAACAAACTTTTGAAAATGTTGGGGGATGCTTTTTTTACCTGATTGTGCATAAATCATCATTTGATTGAATACTGGTCAACCATGTTCTTTTGGTCAGCTTTTTCGCAAGACTTCTTGCGGTTTTCGAATAAAATGGGTTTTATTCGATGCATCCGCTTGTTGATTGTCCACTTCTTCTTTAAAAAAATTTCTTTGCATTGTGGTGTCTCCCTCCCACCCATCAGGCCAAATTAGAAGATTCTAAAGAGAAGTTTCATTAGAAAACTTACCGAGCTAGTTCCATCCAGTTCCAAAAGTTCAATTATTTTTGCATATTGTTGTTCGCTCAGAGTCGCTGCATTAGTAATCCTTTCTTCTGGAAGAACTTGGAGTTTCTTTCTCGTGTTATACCTGGTTACTCTTGCAGAATTTGTTTATAGAATATTTAACATGAATCGTTTTTGATATTCCACATACCTTCCATAACTTTCTTCTCGTAATCTTTTTCTTGATGTAGCCCAAATTTATAGAATAGTATTGCACTCCACAGGCGACATAGATTTTTCAAGTTTCTCTTTTATAAGTTTTTGAAAACGGTGACCAAACTAAGGAAAAATATTATCTTGTAATTTCGGGAAGAGTTTGTTACATCCGCATTTCCTCTTCATCTTTCTCGCCGCTTCTTCTCAACTTTCTTTCCTCACTATTTGAAACGGGCCTGAACAGTTCTAACAAACTTATCGATAGGGTTTTATGTGGAACGCGTATTGACTTATCAAGTAATACCTGTAGGAGAAAAACGCAATCATAAATAACTCGATTGATAAATAAGTTTAAAGTGCTGGGTTTGAGGAATTTGATTTCTTAGTCCTCCGAATATGATTCGAAGTCAATGTTATCCAGATTTCTTTTGCAGTGATATATTACTCGTATACACGGGGGTTTTGACTTCAACTTAGTAAGCATTCGTCAAATTAATATCCCAGCGCAGTTGACATACCCGGCGGCACCAAAAAAATATTAACATGATACATTTATCACTCAAATAGACTTAAGATAAATGCCAAGATTTGTATACTTTCTATTGATTTGGTAAAAAGGGCGTTCTAGTAGTAGTCATAAAAAAAGAAATGGGAATTGACTTCTACGATAATTTGATTGAAGGTAATTACTGTTGATTTTTAGCAAATAGAATGCTCCTCAAACTATTTTGTGGCAGTTAATACATTATTTGGGTCGTGTTAATAATAATACCTAACATTTACTTGAAATGTGGCTTTTTTTTATCAAAATGACGTATATTTTGTGCAATCGTAAAAAAATAAAAATACGGAGAAGATACTGAAGAGATAAACCACATTAGCGAATTTTTGGAAGATAAAAATTTATTGCAATCTAAAAGAATTTAGCAGGCTTTAGAAAAACTCGTGAAATGAACACTAAAAACGAAATAAAGAGAGAACAAGATAGAGAGAGGGAGAGGGGTTTTATTCAATTCATGCGCAGCTTGTGGAAAGAGAACGAAAAAAAACGATGAAGACGGGACAATTTTAATCGGGTCGAATTAGAATTCATTCCGGTATCGATCGGCGTACATCAATTAAGTATAATTGGACATTATGAGCCTGGCGAAATGTAAAGCTCGACGTTCCAGTCACGTCCTTAACGATCAGCCATGACTTTTAAACGAATTGCCGACTCAAAGTTGTACAGAAGATAAAAAAGAATATATCAATAAAGAAAACCAGTTAAATAAAAAAAGAAAAATATTACTGACGGAAACATAGTTGTTGCCATTAACGACAATTGCTGAAATTGTCGTCGAATTACAAACGGTTCATCGTCGTCATTTATAAATAAAAGAACTCATGTTGCCAGTTTATTAAATTAATATTAAATTAGATAATCTGTCATATTAAATTAAAATGTTTTATTAAGGCTTTCTTTTATTTTTCTTTGCTCAATAAAGGCGTATAGAACAGTATTCATACATATCCCTCACTTTTATACAGGTTGTCCGGGAAAATGTGGGAAATCTCTTGGATGCAGTTAGAACATGAACAAATAAGATGACAAGTTCCTATAAAAATTTTCCCTACAGGCCCCTTCTACGTAGATATGCGTCCCTGAAGGACGCCGCTGGATATCGGTTTTTTATTGAATTTCTTTTAAAGTAATTAATATAATTTAATAAAAATTTAATGTGATGGACACTAGTAAGGATCTCTTAAAATAGGGTCCTTGAAACATATTTAGCTTTTGTAGTTTACCAGGCTAATCTTTACAACTTAAGGCCTAAATTCTTAACACCCTGTATGATAAAGACTTTAAAAATAAAAACTGGATAGCTTGGACCATAGATTTTAAAAAAGGCACTCTTGCTTATTGTCGTTAAAATGAACCGTTTATGAGAAAAAGTTTGCAAAAAATGTGCGTTTTTGTTTTTATCAGCACTAAAAAAAAAACCTATTGCTGTTGCAAACGTTACTATGGTACGAAATAAATAAAATATCCGGCATTTTAGAACTTGTCATCACATCGTCGGCACATTGAATTTCTTCGAAGCATGGAGCACACGTTTATTGAGTATGCAGATATGCATCTGATGTATGGTCTTGCGTCTTGCAATGCTTTAGAAGCCAGAAGGTTAAATCACGAAAGATTTTCTAATCGTGCTCTACCAAACCATAAGACATTTCAACGTGTTGATCAACGTCTAAGGGAGAATGGCGGGCGATTCCAGTTAATAAGGTAATACATATTATTGACTATCTTCATAATTTTAGGAAAGTTTGGAAAAAGTAGTACTGATGCTAGTGTGAGAAGAACCGTACGTATGCCGCGATTAGAGAAACGTATTTTAAATGCTGTAGATGATAATCCATCAACGAACACTCGACAATCATCAGCACAGTTTCATACATCGAAAACAATAGTACATGAAGTTTTTCATGAACAGCTGTTATATCCATATCATTTGCAAAAGATACAGGAAATGATTCCTGAAAATTTTCCTCGTAGAATGCAGTTTGCAAACTGGGTATTGGATCAGCAACGTAATCATGTTAACTTCATCAGCATTATTCTTTTCACTGATGAAGTAAGGTTTACCAAAAATGGTGTCACCAATTTACAAAATACGTATGTATGGGCTGATGAATATCCTCATGCTACTATTGTTTCGCATTATCAACTTCAGTTTTAATCACTTAATATTTGGGTAGGAATCATTGACAATTTTTTGATTGGACCATACGTTTTTCCAGAACTATTGAATGGACAACTTTATTTGAAGTTCCTTCAGAAAGCTTCTCATTTACTGAAGTGCCTTGAGAATTACTTACGTTTTGGCACAGACTATTTCAGCAAGAAGTAAATAACCACAGCATCCACATCTTTTCACAGGAAAAACCATACACAGTTTCTATTGATACACATCGGAACTTCCAGTATATTTTATAATATGTAAATATGTAACTCATATTAAATGATAATGCTGAATGTAATATCAGAAGAATTTAAGTAGAACAAAAGTTGTAAAATGCACAAAATAAATGTCAAATAGATATAATCGAATCATATTTCATATTTTAGGCACACCATTTCAAAGGTACTCCCCGCTTATACAAATAGTTTATAATGATTTGGACATATGGCGCCAGGTAGAGAACAAAATTTTTAGGATATAACTTAAAAACCTATTTTATTACGGCCTTGATAACGCGCAGTAGTCAATGTCGGTGCAACGTTTTACTGCCATCTCTTAGCTTATTACAAAATTAGTTTAAACTTTTTGATATCCCTTTGTGTGTGATGACTCGCGATATAAAATATTTTCTGTTCTAGTTTATATTTCGATTATACTAAAAAAATTGTTTATACTTATAATTACTATTATTAATAGTACCACTACACTTTTTGCCAGCTATTTACGGGGTGCTAAACAGCTAATAAGAAGTGTAGTGGCACTAATAAAATCGATCCGAAATCACCACGCTAAAACTATTTATTTCTTGCATCGATAAACACTGTTGTAGATAATTCAATTTGGCTTGTGGAGTTTGTAGGTCATGGTGTGTTATCATGGAGAATATTAGCGTACGGCCCATGGAAATTAAATTCAATTATCCGCTTCAAAATCACATTTACATACTTGCATTTTCCTAAACCGTTCGTACAACATAACACAAACAGTCTCAGTAATGCAAGGATAACCTAATTTTGTTCATATATTCTCCATTGTTTTCACCAAACAGGATTTCTATTGAAAACAGAATTTCACAGATAATTTAAGAAAAATATTATCCGGAACAGATTTGTATATAGTAGATAAAGGCAATAAATTTGCAGAAGCTGACAATTCTCTTTAGTTGGAATACATATTCCAAAGTTGATTTTTGATTTCTAGAAATATCCAGGTTAACCTAAAACGCACATGCATTAAATTTAACTCTGTAAAATAAACGATAGAAAAGATATCACTTTCAAGTTGATTTTAAAAAAAAAGTAAAGTACTCGCAAAGTAATACTATTGGTGCCTCATCCTGTTCTCATATATGTTTATACTTTCCTTAATTGATGTTGCAGACACTTCTTGGTGAAACATTTTAATAAATTAATTTAATTGTAGATAATTGTCTAATAAAACTTTGTGAAATACAGCCAAGTGTGTTTTTCTCGACAATTAAATTAATATATGTTTACTTCTATCTTAGTTTATTCTGTAGAAAAACTGATACTGTATGTTGTTTCATTTTATTTGTTCAGCTTCTGAGTAATAATTAGTTATTTTAGATTTTATGATTTAAATTTATGTATAAAATTAGACAAAACTGAACTAGATATATAAATTAATTAGTAATACCTTTATGCAGGGCAGCAAGCGCAGCACGACTCTTGTGGATGGTAGCATTGTTGTGTAGGAGCAGGACATATTGCCGTGAACTCGCAAAATTTGTAGAATAAGAATAGCTTTAGAGATTAATTTAAGAATTAGTTTAAGCTTTGAAATAAAAAAATAAAAATAACAAAAATCCTATTTAAATATTATTGAGTAAAACTATGCAACAAGAACTACATGAAGGTATACAAAGTTGCATACTCATAGTCAATTTATAAAAGTGATTTTAAAAAAAACTATTATTATTCAAGTAAATAATGAGAAAATACAAAATAAAGTTTATTAAATAAATATGAAACAAAAGATGTAGAATAAAAATTTATTAAATAAAAATATGAAATAAAGACAAAATAAATATAAGTAATATATTTCTTTTGTAAAAGAATACACAAGATGTATGGTTTATATATCATGAAAAAGATGAAATACGATATGCAAGAAATATAAATAAGTAAATTATTATGATTTATATGCATAAAGCAGTAAAAATCTTATGAGAGTTTAAGAATTAAATTGTATTAAAAGATAAAATTTACCTTAGCTTACAACTAGACTAAGAAAAAGGATATAAAAATATATAAAACGTAGAAACGATCAGCAACAACATTTTTGTATTTAAGGGTAGCTGACATCATAAATAAATAAAAAGTATATGTGTTTGTGATTTGTTTGCAACACAATGCTTCAGAGAGGCAGTGGAGAAACAGACGTGTCCTACAGGTACAGGCAGTGCGGGAAGAAAAATAATGGTTATCTCCAACATGTTTCCCATTTTGCCAAGTCGCAATCCGGCTAAAAGAAAAGTGAAATTGACATTAATAAATGGAAAGAAAAAAATGTGTATCGAACAATGAACAAGGCAATAGGTTCATTGACGAATACAAAGAAGGATGGTATTAGCGACAAGAATAAACCTACCGTTGGAAATGCTGTGCGAGGCAGAGGGAACCTTTGAATTGGAAAGTTATGTTGACGTTTGGTAAATTGTGAACTGTCAGAACAATATGTGTATGTGTGCGTGTATCAAGACGGCAACATGCGGGCAGCGATTTCACGGGAAAGTGTATTCCAGTACCAACCTAAATATGGACTAGAGGGCGCAATGGTCAACATAGTTTTTTTTTGTCGCTATAAATACGAAAACAAGATTCGACAAGAGGACTTCTGATGACAATTCCGAGAAGGAGACTTCTCATAACACTTCCGAAAGGAAGATCTCTTAAAGAATAAGACGTTTTAGATTGTTACATTGTAGTTTTCATTATTTCTTCATCACGTATAGTCATAGTAGTTTATTTTATTTTAATACATTTGAATTCACTTGAAGCGTTCATAATGGACATTCAAAATAAATATTTTGATAGCAAGTAAGTTTATTTTTTTTTTGAAAAGGAAGTTATACAAATTGTTGGACAGACATTGGTTTTTACGTGCAAATGATTAATCAATGTATTGTTGGACAATATAGATAAGTAAATATTTTATCCTGTAAGGTTTGTTTTAAATTCATAAAGTTGGAATTACAACCAAATAGGATTAATGGTGTTGGTCAGTTGGAGATGTGCTACGTGCAAATGAGCATTTTCTTCATCGTATTGTCTAGGCATCATTAATCTCTTTCAAGTTAAGCAAATAATTAATTAAAATTTCACAAGGCAAAGATTAAGAGCTAGATACAACACATGCAAATGGTTGTCTAAAGCAATTAATTGAAGCCAATACATAAATATAATTACATCGATAAGTATATCCATAAATGTACAATAAAAGTTTACATTTGTTTATTTACAGGATAAATATTTATTTTGTTTGGCAGAATAAATAAATAAATAAAAGATTTACATACATTACAACCGGCATTAGGTATAAATGATATGAGCATTTTTCAATTATGTATCTTGTTTAGAGCATAAAGGTGTGTATATAAAAATTATTTTTGAATCTATAAATTACAAAATAAAAGATATATGATTATGTTGTATAGACATACAGTTTTTCTTTGAACAAAACTATTACCTTTTCCCTATTATGAGCAAGAGAAAAATCATCAGCAAAGGAGAAGGAACCACATACATTGCCAGGACCCACAATAGTCATAAAGTACATGCTCCAACAATATAAGATAAAAAATACAAAACCAATTATAAGTTTTTGGTGTATAAAGAATAATTTTAAGAGTACAGCATGTACAAAAGACTATACCCTACGTGTGGTAATACACACAAATATATGTTGTCACAGCATATAAATTATATGGCGATGCCCAACGTATGGCAATAACATTATTTAAAATAAATATTTATATGCTACAGCAATATGTCGTCAATTTTCCTCTTCTTTTTTTCTAATGACTACTTTCAACCACTACAGGATTGAAGCGTAGTAGCATCCAGTTGTGAATACGCCTCAGTAATCAATTGATAGTATTCTTTCGGAGTCCCAAAAAACCGTAGCCATGAGTTTTTCGACCGACTATGATGCCTTAACTTCTGGGTAGTGCTGTGCCTTTTTGTTATATCGCTGCATGGAGTCTTACTTGGACATAATAATGAACCCACGTTTTATCCCCAGTAACAATTCGACTTAATACACCATCGCTGTCTTCATTACAGAGGTCCAGAATGCACGGGAACATTTCATGCGCTCTTGTTTTTACGCGGCGGTGTGAGCATTCTCGGCAGCCATCTTTCTCTGACTTTAGTTATGCCAAGATGATCATGAAGAACTTTAAAGTTGGTTGTATCAAATACTCCAGTCATTTTTGCGAGTTGTGTCTTGCGTAACTAATGTTTCTACTTTATTAAAAAGATTTGAATAGATCACTTCGATAGACCGCCCCTGTCGCGGGTCGTCTTCAGATGATTTTATGTACCTTGTCTAAAGGCGAACTGCCGAAATCTGTGAGATTCTTGACGAGAGAGTACAAAACGTTCGAAGCAGGACAGTAGATCGCGACACATCCAATCTGCCGCAGGTGCATCGAAGGAGGTAAAATTAGAGTGGGATGGATACGCCAGTCTAGACTCTTCTTTGTGAAACACGACTTTTACTTTCTTATACGTAGTATAAGGAAGTATTGTGATGATGAAAATTTTCGACCTCGAGATTTTTGCAGATGTCCACGTTTTGAAGTCCCCTGATACCGAAAAAGTGGTTTTTAAAAAATTTCTGTGTGTCTGTGAGTCTCTCTCTGTGTGTGTCTCTCTCTGTGTGTGTGACCACGATAGCGGTCAAACCGCTGTATATATCAATTCCAAATTTTGTATTTACGTGTATAATCTCCCTCTTGAGATCTGATTAGTTTTTCAGTAAAATCGGTAGACCGGAAGTAGCAGTTTACTTCAGCGAAAAAATCGAATTTTGCCAATATTTCGTCAACTACTAAGTTTATACAAATTTATAAAGAATTCATATGTACTTAAAATTAAAATTGAGAATAATTTTATTTAAAAAGTTTTTCGAAATTCCTACCGGAAGTAGGTCTTTTACTCTTATCGAAAATCAGTTTTTTGCGAATATTTCGCAAGTCATGCTTTTTAGCCAAGTACTTTACGGGTATAAATGTATTTAAAACATAATTTTCAATATCTTTTGTATAAAAAAAAATTCAAAATTCTGACCTGAAGTGCCACTTTTACTCTTATCGAATAGCGATTTTTTGCAAATATGTCGTAAGTTATGCATTCTATATATATTTATCAAGAGTATAAAAGTATTTAAAACTGGATTTGCAATTTTTTTTGTATATATGAAATTTCAAAATTCGGACCGGAAGTAGCACTTTTACTCTTAGCGAGTAGCACTTTTTTGATAATATCTTGCAAAGTATGCATTCTATGTATAGAGATTTATTAAGAGAATAGAAGTACTTAGAATAGGATTTTGAATAATTTTTGTAAAAGAAATTCTTAAAATTCTATAATTTGAAACGCTCATACATATAAGAAAGTCGTGTGGTGGCCACACCTCATTTTTTTTATATGTACCGATAACGCTTCGTGTTTATTTCATTCGCATAATCCAGCGAATCTGTTAAACTTCCCCAGGTATCTATAATGTATGATAACCAAAAACTGTCTTATAACTCACTTATCATAAAAATCTCTGTACGTCAAATCTTGAGGAACACAAATCGGTATACCGAAAAATCCCATAAACATGTAAAGATTGTACAACATCTAATTCCCCTCCTTATGTACCAAATTTTCCACATGCAGCTCCCGAGCTTCTGACCAACTTTGACACGTTGTTGGTTCATTTTGGTGGCAGCAATAACATTCTTATGAAGAGTTACAAAGTCAGCTGAGCCAATTTTGAAATAGCGGGCTAAACAATTTGTTTTGATAATGTCACTTAGAAACCATGGTCTTCCCCGGATAAGAATTCCCGTAAATCGATGACATCTCTTCCAGTATGATATGAACAGACATTTGTTGATGTGTAAGGAACTTGATAACGATGAGATACTCAATTTTCTCCAGATTTTACTTCCCGATTAAGTTGCTTGGCCGACGATAGTTTAAAGACTACTGATACGATTGTTTTAAAACTTTATATTTGTACTAATAATGAGTAACTGAATACGTTACGACAGGAATGAGCTATACCACTACCATTCAACCCCTCCTTAATACAAATAATAAGAAAAAGTAAAATATAATGTTGCCAATTGTCCGTCAAACAGAAAATTAACTCAGTGCGCCATAATTAGTATAAGGGAATGTGGAATGTTTCCATTTCAATTACAAATGAGTACGGATTTTAATGAAAAATATAAATTAAACCTAGAAACATGAATAGTTTTAACTGTGCTTCCGCTGCAGACATTAATTGAAAATTACATATCGGTAAATATGGTGAGCATTGTTTCGTAAAATATTATATATAAAACGAGCACTGGAGTGTTATCAAATCATATTCGAATGGTTGACTATACTCTGAATCTCGTTTAGGATAAGTGTTGTCCATTTTATTGGTTAAATATTCTAGAAAGCATTTTTGTATACTCTTAGTACTTAACTATATATACCTAAGTATTTATGGTGTACTTCATAACTGACGCACAACTGTATAGTATATTGTTTTTAGTCGATTTCATTTGATAAACGAACACATACTTGCATAAATGTCGACTTTTAACGATTATTCCATAATCCTTTTTTCATGGCTTTGAGAGCACTGTATAAAAAGCGCATCGCTTATAAGAATTGTTTGGATCAAATCGCAGTTGAAAATTAGAAAAAAATTTCAAATAAATCAAAATAACAACCATAGCAGATTTACTTTGTCGAAGTGCTTGATATCCTTTAGATATCACGTTGGTATAAATTATTACAGTTTTATACTCAATACTTATTTAGACTATTAGCGGTAAAAAAAAATTGATGCTATTCGAATATTAAATTATGGAATATTTAACTCTAATAGAAATGATTAAAATTTTAATTTTCATAGGATGAAGGAATAAAATTAGAGATCTCAGCAGGAAGTGTGCGATTTATAAAATTCAAAATGTCCAGACCATCCTATCAACAAACTTATACTCAGTAAGACTGACTTCAAATTTCGAGAAACTGGCGACCGTGGAAATATTTCCAAACCTGCATGTCCAAAAATTAATAAAGATCATAAACTGAACATTTTGTTAAGATGGCCGAAAATTCTCAGAATACAGGAGAAAGATATTTACAGTGTTTGTAAAGCAACTTTGTTCTATCTAGCACCTATAGCAATTTTTTCAAACAAAAATGATAGTGGCTTTCCAATTAACACTAATATGGTTTTAGCAAAATGACGGACCGCCGCAAAATGTGCGCCTTCTTGCCATTTTCTTGACAGTTGTTTTCCTAGGTCAAAAGAGATGCAATGGCTCGCACAATCTCCAGACCTTACTCTCTATGATTATTATATTAGGGTTATTTAAAGTACGGATTCAGTTGACCAGAAAAAAAATAGCTAACTTAGTGATGAAATGTGTAAAATTAGATTGGAAACGTTTTGCAATATACAAAGAGACTTTCTACACAGGCATCCGTATTGCCATGTGTCGGTGGATGGCAGTTAGAATACTAAATTTAATAACTATATTTCTACAGCAAAGGAGATTCTCTTTAGTGTGTGTTAAAGAGTTTACGTTATCTAACATTCAATTGTCATTTGGCCGGAAATTGTTCTATGTAAAATAATGTACCGAAATAAATCCACAAAAAAAAGAAAAAGAAAAGTAAACATCGGCGCGACGACGTTAAAAACCCACTGTAAACAAGTCATAAATCATCTACAAACAAGTACGGCGTAAGCAAAAAAGTCTGAATCTTCTTTGGTATATTTCCGGGCTTATCGAGAAGAAAGACAGAAGTTTTCTCGTACATTTCTAGACTTTTTTGTATGCAGATATAAAAGCCGCTGTGGTGCCGGAATGAGTAATTCGTTGAATAGTATTCGTACAATTCAAATAAACATAAATATAGTGAGTAGTGCAGTTCAAGAAATACATAAATATTATAGACATAAATAGTAGTGATAGATATAAATACGTGTGTTAAGTTATTTATAGTAGTTTTAAGTGCGATACATTTATTTATATTGTTATATTGTGATTAATTTTAAGTGTGAAAATATACAGACTGTTTCAAAACATTTTCACGAGTTGTTTATTTCGACCCCGAAAACGCTACAATAACAATATTTTTATATTGGGGGATCTGTCAAAATCAAAAAAAAATAGGAGTTGGCAGTTATAAGTAAATTAATAGCAACATAGCTCGAATTAAAAAAAATAATTTGTTGTAAATCGAATTTCATGTAAAATATATATATATATATATATAGGAAAAAGAATATCGGGTTAATCCGCTGTAGTGCAACCGCAGACACGTGTTTCAGACTCGATGACCAACGAGTCTGAAACACGTGTCTGCGGTTGCACTACAGCGGATTAACCCGATATTCTTTTTCCTATTTTTATATTGTATCCGTGATATTTCCTTTATTGATTTATATATATATATATATATTAATAAATAAGGTTCGAGCTGTATACGTATTAATAGACAGATTGTAGGAATACGAAAATGTGTTTTTGAAAATGAACGGATGACGTTCGTAATGACTACGTCGTAATTAAAATCTGAATGTTGTCTATAGAAGCATGTTTTGCGCGAAAAATGTGATGAATAATGTTGATCGTTTGTGCTTTTCCACAAAGTTTGAATTATGACTGAAAATATACGTGTGTGTGAGTATACCATAATTTTCCTATAAAGGAAAACGGATACTAATAACGAAAACTTGTTGGTATTTAGTTCGGAAAAGTATCACATAATTGGTAATGATGCACGAAAACGATAAATGAATGTTGAAAGTTTTTAACAAAAGTAACATGGGTGAACCTAAATATAATATGGAAAACTTCCTTAATCATACTCCAATTATAGACTCGTAAGTTGATTTAATTATAAGGAACGTAGTTGTGGTTACTATTAAAACATTCGTGTGTTATTTTTGAGTTTGACATTTGTAATGTGTTTTTGTTAGAGTAATAATATTCCATTTTATAAACACAATTTAGAATTTTTATTTTCAGTATTTTCAGTTTATCGCTATTCGCACTTTTTCACCTGCTTAATTTTATTTATAATTAACTTTCACAACAATTATAGTTGTCGTAATATTTATTTAAAAAATTAATGGCTAAAGCCTTTACTTTATTATAATTAGTCACGTGAATTAGTTTAACAGAAAAAAGAAACTGCGATTTTATTACTAGCTGAATATTATTTATGTTTTATTACTTCACTTCTAGATGGACTAAATAAAACATATAGGAAGAACTTGAATAAAGTATGACATTTACCTAAAAGCTTTACGATACAAAATACTGCTTCTTCAGTGTTTTTTTTTGATTTTACATTTAATGTGTGATGTTTGTGTGAAGATGATTAAGTATTGTTGAACAACAAAGACTGATTCGTTTAATTCAGCTTATTAATGTTGTTACTTATAAGATTACTTATTATTATATATAATATACAGGGTGAGTCATCTTCGCGGGGAAGACAGATTGTGACTTTATGAGAAAAGATCTTTCGAAGTGTTTTTTTCCTAAGATAGCCACTTACTAGGAGAACCTTTTAAAATTATTTTGTGTTATACAGAATGTTCCATAATTTGGTGGCTGACATAGTTATAGTTTTTTAAATGGAATACCATGTATATTATTAAATTCTTGTATTCCCTGTATAATTCTTAGTCGAAAATTGGTAAAATAGTATAGGCCTAAAATTTAACGTTTTCAACTTAATACCATTTTTCTGAAAAATTCAATGTTTTTATAAAATTATATTTGTCGAAAACGACGTATTAGATGGACACAATTTTTGATAGCGTTGTTCATAATAAATGAACCCAATACAAATACATTTTGTTTTTTGCAATTGCTAACTGAATTTGCAGAAAACGGAATTAAAGTTACATGACACATTTTTGTCTAAAAATATTTTATTTCAATCGAACACCCGTATATCATTTTTTTTTTGAATTGCTTATTAAATTTCGCACCAAAAACATGTAAGACGTTATTATCTTATAAGTGACTATTCGTGAGTTGTTGTCGTTTCTTTATATAATTTTGCTAACTTTAGTTTTTTCTTAATAAGGTCTTTTTGTACTGAAGGAAAGAAATTATTTATTAGCCCAAAGAGCTTACCAGCAGCTTTACCCTGTCAGAAGATGTCCCAAAGCAGATGCCTTTAGAAGAGTAATGGATGCTTTCATTACTACCGGTAGTATTGGTAATTCAAAACCAAGAAAACCTAAATATGTCGTTAATGAAGGAAATCAATTAAGAATTCTTATGGCAACACCAGAAAATCAACACGTCAGCATCAATGAAAGAATTTGTTTGCTGGATATTAGCCAAACCATCGTTGCAAGGGCCTTAAAATTAAATAAATATCATTCGTAATGAATACCTACATTTAAATATTGAGTTAAGCAGACATCACTTAAAGATAGAAGAGTGCTCTGACGGGATCACTATGTCACTTGAAACATATTCTAAGATACTACATGCGGCGTGGCCCGGTCCACACTTGCGAAAGATTTAATGGCAATACTTTTAATTACGTTAAACGCCTCAGCATTACCTGATGTCTATTAGATGAGTAAAGTGATGCAAGAGCAATATTTTTTCTTGATTACCTAAGTGAATTCGCCCCGCATCTCTTTCAACTGACTTACATACATAAGAAATTAATTCCACAACATGAACATGTTCCCTAACGTAGCATTCGACTAACTATTGAAACTGCTGTGCAACTCAGAAATTCAATATTCTGAAGAATCTGGCAGGTTCAAATTGAGGAATTTATGCAGACATTTGCCGTGCATTAGGCCTTATTGTGGTACGTTCTACTGCTGAATATTGCTGTGCTATTTGGTTAAATATTGAATACATTGACATTAAATTAATTGTATTTTACAATTGTTAGAGTCTCTTATCCTTAATCTTTTCGTCTTTGGCTTTACGTCTTATTCAACATATTCTCTCAAGAATTATAGATAATATCAACTCTTAAGCATTGCTGGGATAGCTATGATATTTGTTCCAGCAACTCTCGGGATATGTTTGAATTCTAAAAATCTGCATTTTCTATTCTATATGTTTAAAGCAATAAATTAATTTAGAAGAAATATTTTCACAATCAACTTTTTTTATTAAAGATATTTTGAGAAGAAATAGTTATATGAAATGTAATGTTATATCGCTGTGTGTGGTGAGATGAAATTGATTGATTAACGTATATCTCTTAATTAAAATTGAAATAGTTTGGTAACTTAACATCAACTGTTTTAGAATTCAAAACTTAAGTTTATTTTGAAATTTTGTTACTCATGAAACCTATTGGTGCAGTGAGTGGAGAGATTATTTACCAACAAAAAATTGGCATGTTTTTATAAATTTTATCTATTTTATACAAACCTACCCATACCTTATGTATAATATAAAGCGTACCAATATCTAAAAATAGATGGGATCGTCTGGTTTACAAATCACTTTGTTAATACTGTATATTAGTGTATGGAGATATTTTGGAATCTCGTATATTTTCGCCTAAAACTTTTTGAGCTAATCATTAATTATCTATGTGTCGTATATTTAAATTCCTTCACTCAAAATTATGACCGAAACACAATAAAAACCATACTATGCCTTTTATGTCGTAATATAGCAATAAAATAACATTTAGGGCAATAAGTCGACAGAGGGGCTTTGAAAATCCATACCCGACAAGTATATATTCCAGTAGTACGTACAATAAGTGTAATTCACACCTTTTCAAGCAATAGTTTCGCTTAAACGCCTGATACTTTAAATTTCTGGAAATCCAACAAATATATATTAATTGTTTTCCGATTTCATGCTCAAATGAGACGCGTCATTCAGAAACTTGCAATTCGATTCGATATTATTAAACTGAATCCATTATTGTCGTTCCTGGGTTGTCTCGCTTTCGCACATCCAGTTCGATGTGTCCGCCATTGAGATAGGTCTAGTAATTATGTGAACAGCTATGGTTGTTCGGCGATGGATGGGTTAGAGCGTTCGGATAGTGTTTACGCCATTTGCCATCAGGAATCTGATTAACTGACGCAATTTACTGGGATCATGGCGACCTGTAGGGCGTTACAATAGTCCAGAGATAAAATCCGACTGTGTTTGTACAACTGAACGAAACAAATTCGTTCTTGACATTTAGAATGTAGTTAAAAGAGGAATTTTATTTGCAAATAATGTTTAGATTATGAAAGTTTTGCGTCAAACTTTGTTCAATTATTAGTGATATTAAGTGTTTATAATAATATCAAAAAATAACTAACTTTGTAGTTTATCCAAGTACAAAAAAAGTAATACAAGTAATAAACAAGTTATCACAATTCCAATTAGAAATAGAATATTACTTACAATGCAATGCTTTCCACAATAAACAAAATGTAAATAAACACATAATTGTACATAATTAGTAACTTATTAACAAGCTACTTAACCAAAACGAATTACATCAATTACTTCCTAGAATAGAAACCTATAGTTCCAAATTATTAAGTTGTCCTTTATTGACCTATTCTTGCAACACTAAATTCCATTAGGGTTAAATTTGGCAAAATTACGCGATCATCATTATAACTTGTACAAATAAGTTCGCTGACATTAGAAAATTATGCTTTTTTTGTCACATCAATCTATGATTTCTTATTTTAAATAAGGCAGTCGAAGCGAATTATAGCCACAGAAATTTTAATACCATACTTGAATTTTGCGATAAAATTCATACCCATGTTCCACGTATTATTATTTCGATATCTTTTACATGAAATAAGCTACACTAGAAAAATGTTCCATTTAACTAACTCTCCATTTTTCACGGCTTTCAAGATTCAAATTTATATGTATAGGTCCCGAGAGATTCAAAAAGCTTGTCTACCCAGCTTCAAAAATAAATGACACAGCTAGTCATGTGCCTCTATTTCCGCAAACTGGTTTAACAAATGTCGATTAGAGAAATACTCTGATTTGTGCAATTATTTGTTATTTATTTACTGTATTATTTGAAACATGTACCTTTTTAAGAGTAATATGATCAAAATAATTTACTTCGCGCGTGGCAACATAATAAAGAGTATATACAAATTATACATTTAATACGTCAAATACACTCATTTGATGAGTTAAATTATAATGAAATACAAATATATTATGTACACATTAAAAAATAATTTTATATCAGCCACATAATGCAATTCAGTTTTAAAATTAATTATTAGATAAAACACAACACTTTCATGCTCTTCGTGGTTTAAGTTAGTAAAATACAAATGTCATTCAGTATATTTTATTTAAAATTGCACGAAAAAATACGAGATAATCTATGCCTATGTTATAAGTTTCTAGTCATCTTATTTTCCGATATATATATATATATATATATATATATATATATATAATCGTATGAAACTACTCGACAGGTACAACAGCAAAAATATGTAAGTTATATTACAAGAGTAGAAATATATTTAGAAGGGCCATAACTGCAGGGGCCCTTTGAAACACTACATCATTTGGTCTAGGATGTAGGAAAAAACCTGCAGCATAAAAAACCTACATCACAGCGCTACAAAGCTAAAGGTCTTTAGTTGTTACGATCCAAGCAATAGCCTCTGGGATTAAATTATGTAAATCTGTATATCGAAATTCAAATTTAGCTAGAAGACATTCTTTAACAATATGTTTAACTGTTTCAATCTCAGCTCAGCAATCACAAGCTGGACTCGCTATCACATTCCACTTGAATAAATTCCATTTCCTTCGCCAATCTCTCTAAGTAGTTACATTTGTCTTTGCATATACCTTCGATACTAAGTTGAAAAATCATAACAACTGGACCAGCATTCCTAAAAGAAATACACTATGAATTCAAACTTGAAAAATTAAACCTGTTATATGACAGTGAGGATCTTGAGGATCTTGTACAGTCTTCTAAGTGATGGTTATTATGGACAACATATTCTCCATTTCGGACCATCGTAAAGATAGTTACCATGAACCAAAATAAATTTAAATTAACGAAATATAGATTAAAACATAAAAATAACTTGAATAATAGAAACTTAAAAGTGACACTAATAAATTTATAACATTATTTCACAGATTCGGCACATACCCCAAATATGTCATATATCAACAAGAAGGGAAAGACCATCGCTTTTGAATTTCTCTGCAAAATAAATGTAAAATATGTAAGTTTCTGGAAAAAATATGTTTCCCAACTCAAATATGTTATTCTTTTCCCGAAATTGTCAAGTGGTGTCTAAAATTCCAGATTGAATAAGAATTGAAAATTCGCCTCTTAGGATGGTAATATTTTAAGACACCCTTAGGTCACTTGTCAAATTTAGATGTAGTTATAAAAATTATGAAACGTTAATTTTTATCGTCGTATTTTGACCATTTGAAATGTTATTTGAAAGAGCAAGTTTTTCTGCAAAGGAGGAGCAACATTAGTCACGCGTTAACCGTTTTTTCCACTATTTTGCAAAGAAATTAGACACGTTCATCCCTTGCATTAATATTCTTTCGCAATCACAACAACATTGTTTTTACCTAACAAACTAGCAAACGTACTTTGCATAAAGATACCAGTGTACAACTATGGTTGGAGTATAAGTAACTTCGCTTAGAATTTTTGATAGTACAACATGTTAATTGGTATATTTCTCTAGGATGCCGATAAGTATACGTGCAGCCATAAAAAAGATTTAGCCAATAAATAAATGCCGATAAGTATACGCGTAACCATAAAAAACATATAGCAGATTCTCGACATCCGCGACTACAAAATTTCATGGTATATACGTTTTGGTCTCCGTGAAAGGTATTACCAAAATATTATGACATCATCAATGTAATCCAGAGCAAATTTAATGAAATCGAAATCCCAAGGCATTCATTATGGTCTCCTGTAAGATTTATTAATATCTTTAATGAAAGACTTTTAAACTTTTCGGTTGAAAACCCAGGTTTGTTCCTTTTCAATAAAGGATAAATTATCGATACTGTTTGCTGTGAAGGTGATTGCCTTCAACGATGAAAAATACTTCAAAGACTGGACGGCTTGCGAGCACCAGCTGTTGGTCGATGTTTTTTTTTGCAGCATACATGGAGTTTTTTCAATAGAAATAATATTACTAGATAGGCAAAGGTTTCCTAATATGTATTTAATTCCACTTAATCACTACTATTTTTCGGACAAGACATATTTTTAACAAATTACTGATCACTTTGACAAAAAACAGCAGTGCTTATCTGTAATTTTCTCATTGCGATAAAATGTGCTTTTCTTTTACTTTTTTGATTTTATATTTTCAAGTAAATTAAAACCAATTTTTGTTATGTCAAACAACTATTTTCGAAGTATTAGGAAACACTGGGGTACATTCCAAATCTATAAATGATGATGTAAACAACTATTCCTTAATTCGCACTTAGTCTCAAATACGACAAGCCTGCTACAGCAATGAGCGTAATTTTACATTAAACTGGTTCATTTTACACCAATTTTTGGTGCACTAGTTATGGATTTATAGTTTGCTTAGAAAATGAACTATTATGCAATAACATAGCAACACCTTTTAATAGACAAATAACAAAGTTAATATACCAGAAGAAAATATTTCTCTTGCACAGATATCTTGTACCTACTCTAGAAGCAAAGTATTAGTCATGCTATCATATTATGTCGCCTACGAAGGTCTAGTTGTATATGCTTCTGTTCTGATAGTTAATATAAAACACTATTTCTCGGAAATAAATAGTAGCTCCTTTCTTTTCTGAACCATACAAATAAGATTTTGAATTAAACAACGCCTATTAACATTAAATACAGTAGCACGTAGTGGCTACTTACAAAAACACAAGAGGTTGTTAAAAGACCTTCATGATGGTCCCTTAGGCCTAATTTTGAAAGAGAAACTTTAGCAAGACGACGGCGATAACGTTATTGAATGTATATGGGAGATAAGCCTGAGGTATATATTCGGAATGATATGCACAAACTTCTTCCTTAGTCGGCCGAGTTTCCAGACTTACTCCATTAAATTCTTACTGCATCTGCTTTTGAGGGATATAGTTTTCAAAAAAATGATCATTACTTATAACAAAAATGATGATAAATGTGATGCATTTATAACCGTTCCTTGTTTTTTGTTATTATTATCTAGTCATTCAATTTGTTAATTCCATGTAATATTTTCTATTACAAATGCGTTTTTTATGTACAATTGAAATATCTAACTGCTATTTAAATATTATTATATTCTATTGCTATAAAATGTTAATTTTTGTATCCTAATAATTTTGCTTGGAAAATGACTTTTAACAATTCCCGATATTTATTTCATTCATATGATACTGGCACACCCACTAGGTTCACTTAAATGAAAGAATAGTCTAGAATCACTATACATTTACATTATGATGCAAATTATGAATTTGGGTTTGAGAAACATTAGGACTAAAAACAAATACCTCGATTTGTATGTTCAAGTAAACAAACATTATATAATAGTAATTTTGATTTAACATTTTTCTTTAGAAGAATACACATTGTGAAAATGTGCAATTCAATGGGTATTCAGTTAATAAATTTAAATAAAATAATATTTTGCATTGAGTTGGAAGTGTGTATAATTTAGTATAATAATCGATGTGAGTAAGGCACCAGTAGTAAACACTAATAATGTCATAACAAATTTATATATCAAAGAATTGAAACCTGCCTTCAACTGAGATATTTGCGTAGCCTATATCATATTTTGCTAAACAGTAATTTATGAGATTGTCTAGAATGATTTACTTCTACTTGTAAATATAGCCATCTATAGACAATGGGCTATGTATTAGGGTTATGACTTTTTAAGTTTTTGTGAAATAATTAATTTCCTGTGTCATAAATCTATGAACTTTTCCTCGAAATAGTGAAAAGAGTTTTATTCCGCTTAATTTTTGAAAAATGTCACCCACAACAATAAATTTCTGAACTAAAGGTAAATAGTGTTGAATACTGATTCATGATGTTGAATCATCGACAATATTTTCTTGGGATTATTTTATTTGGAAATATTTGAAATGTATTAGAATAATCTTCAAGCAATTATGTTGTAGTTAAGGATCACTTGCGCTTTTCAGAATTTGCGAAATGTTCTCTAGGAATCACTTTATAGTTTATTGGTGCCCCTACCTCCAATATCACAGAAAGTGGGAGTAGTAGGTACCACGGTGGGAGTGAAAAATTTTACTTATCTGATCATTTCAATAATTTTGATAAACCATAACTGATTTTCAATTGAATCAATTAGTTGTTATCGGATTCTGCAAGATCAACTCTTTTCATTTTCATTGACATATTGAAACGGGATTCAGTATTTAACAAATAGTATTTGCAAGCAGTAGCGGTATGACTTTCTGAATCCTTCTGGAACCTTCTTTATCGCCAATATTAATTATTATTGTTTTTTAGAAATATATACAAGTATTATTTTCAATCATAAGATCATGTAGGAAAAGTGCTTCCACTACTGAAAGAAAAAAGACAATCTAGACGGATAATTTCTTAAGATTTGATGAGCTACACAGGGAAAAAGAAAAACTGTTCCACTGGAAGAACAATAACTAGAAAATAACAGCAGGATACAACTCGGAATCCATATTGCTCGTCGGTATCTGTTCATTGGAGAATCTACTAAAGAGAGACAAGAACGCGTAAAGCAAATTGAGAAAAAAGTAACAAGCTAGTGGAAAAAGAAACTCAATATTCCAAATTTATCAATTTAAGTCATACATGCAAAACTGGATGCACGTATTTGCTAGTGGCAGCTTTAAGACTCATTTTTTGAAAAAGGTTTTATGTTCTGCAACTTTGGTAAGTATCATTAGAAGCGGTAGCTAAGCTTTTTGAGTAAGTTGCCAGAAACTAACCCAAAGCCGTGTATTAAAATTATTATTATTATTATTTATTATTACATAGATTTATGTATTGAAAAACGTATTTTTTAAATTAATTCTCCGATAAAAATATATTCGTGTTGCAAAATTCGGTAATACTAAAAGATATTGCTAAAGTCCATTTTGGATGGTTTAATTATTCTCAATAAGATGATGAAGGTCGCATTTAGTTACACCTCCAAAAAATACGATAAATAAGCGAGATAAAGAGATTGATCTCAGCTATTAATAATAGTGTAATTTAAATTAGTATTTAGAATATTAAGAAACATAATGGGCTGTAAGTGTCGAAAATTAAAATAGTTCGCAGATGTCGTTTTTGATTAAAAAAAATAGGTAAATTTGCATAGCTTGATTTACTAATTTAATTATTAAAACGTATATTCCCAGCTCAAATTTATCACTTGATACATGTAATTACCCAATATTATTATTTTTACACAAATCTCAAACTTTTTATTTTGTTTTAACAGAACAATAACGAACTTCGGTGTCTAGGGACGCCTACAGGGTTATGTATATGTCAAAAATGTTAGTATTGATTTTGTGAAATCGTACACTGAATTTTCGAATATTTTGAAGCAGGCGTTTGAAAAAAAGGGATAAATGCTTCTGCCTTTGGTTATTTGCGGCGCGCAAATTAATTTTTAATTTAATCGAGTTCGCATGTTGAAAACTGCAATGTAAATCAATTCTGTTAAACAGACTCAATGGCAACTCCATTATTTACACACAAAAAAGTATTGAAGAGGACATACTGATTTTAAATTTATGTAACACAGCTATTTCATAATGTTATCTGTCTGTAAATAAAATAATGTAATCGATTTTGTTAAATTGGTTTACATTTCAATACTATAATTGAAACAAAAGTTATTTTAGTTTTACCGTTTTAATAAAAGATTGAAGATTTAAAGATTTTAACAAATAAAGGTTGCAATGATATTCAAGGTTATTCATGATTAATGTCTTCAGACGGAATGTAATTATAGTTATGAATTTTTGTAGGTTGAATTAAAAACGTCTAATTCCCATATTCTCTATTTACTGTACTAAAAAGTCAAACTAAGATATATTAATATTATGTACCTATATTGACCTACTAATTATTTAATAAAAATAAAAACACATCTCACAATCATTCGAAAGAATGATATTAATGTAGGTGGTGTTGATTTGTAGAAGTTTAACCTTGTATTTGAGTTTCTGTAGGAAAACGTGTATTATTATTACTTAGTTTATCTAAACAAATAGTAATTCAGAGATTTATAATAATATTTTAAACAGAATATAATTTATATGAATGTTAATACCAGTTTTTCGAAAATCAATTTCCATTATAGATCCAAATTTCAATGTTAAAGGTAGTTCAATATGGATTGATGTATGAAAAAAGCTATACAATTTTATTTAGAAACTATTTCTTATTTTATTTTATTTGAATAAGTAAAATAATATCATTTATTATAACTTATTAGATTCCTTTTAGTCATATAGGCATTATGTATAATGTCTAAGTGAAATGATATCTATTACGTAAAAGCGAAAATAATTATTATTAAAAACATTGTAGATATACATAGGCTGTACTATTTTTAAAATACTTTCGTTTATATAAGGCGCTCGAGAAAAACGAACCAATACAATTTTATACTTTAAGTTGAAATTTGAATTAGCCGATTTTCAATTGCTTTTGTGTTTGTCGATAATTGTACACCTTTTTGCAACATTCCTAAGAAATAATGACTAAGACGAAATAACTGTAATGGGCTCAGTTATTAAAAATATTATTTTACTGCATGCATTTACTGCTTATTTTGGTATTTAAAGGCTACCAAAAAGTATATTTACTATATAATATTACTTACTTACTCTCTGTGTCTGTCGGCATTGGTGAAAAAAACTTACAGAATATTATATGACCATAATTACCATTCGGATTAATTTTTAAAATATGCCATGACTTGCATTACATAGGGTATACTAAATATTAGTCCAAAGAGTTACAGTAATAATTTCTATTGTTAATCATGTTCATTAATATTTTAAAATGGTGTAAGGGATCATGTTCATTCATAAATTAGCGTTAGATTAAATATCGCAGTCGCTCCGTGTCAAAAAAATCCTGAAACTTCAAACTCCCATTTATAACTTCAGTCGAGCGTGAACATTTTTATTGCAAATAGGTAGTACCCGATTTTACTTCATTGTAAAAATGAAGTATTTAAAATTAGAATAATTAAATATAGTACTGGCAAAAAGAGACATATACAAATGTAGTATGGTTCTGGTACGTTTGGCCCCTGTAGTTCCTTTGCCACCATATCGCCACAGCTGTTTTGCCCCGGCGCCTTTTCGCCCCCGCCCGCTTGGCCCTGGTACATGAAACTGATTACAGTTTGTTTATGTACTAACATGTGATAGGAGTTAATTAACCTAACTTTCGTATTCTTATTTTCACAAATACTATTTTATTGCGTTTTTTATAACGTAATTCTACCATAATATGCGTGGGCATATAATGAATGTCTATGTAAAATACCAAATTCTCTAATTTTAAGAAGCACTTTAGAAAGTATCCTATGCAGGTATTGTCCAACAATTAGACCGAGCGGATGTACTAAGGAGGATTAGGAATTAAAAAACATATTTCAGTTTACATATTATCTTAAAAAACAACAATCATTACATAGAGTACCCTCGAAGACAGGAGTTCTCACTGTTGCATACATTGCCGTACGAACATGGAACATGGTAAATACCGGATGATTCAAGTCTTTGACACACGAAAGGAAATGAGATAGTTTGGAATAGGTAAAGAAAGACCTCAAATGTGTACAGAAAAAGTAGAAGGCGATACTTTCGAATATTTATTATAAATTTCTATTTATCACTCCTTACGTTAAAGTATCAGAGTAGTGCGGTAGCCCTACCTGTAATATACTTGATATCCTCGTTTAATATTAGACCGCGTGTCTATCCATGTCTTTTTCAGAAACTACTGGGCCGATTTACTTTTTTTTTAAAATGACCATTGGGGCGAGTCTGGTATGTGCGTCATATTAGGATTCAGGAAACCAACGCGGGGCTTGGCAAAGTGTCAATAATTGCAAAATTTGCGTAAAATGAATGTGACCCTCTTGAGTAGAAGGCTGAAATTTTGCATAGTTATTTGATAATATGTACAAATTTCACTTTTTCCGTTTTGAAAAATCTTCATTACAAGCGATTTTATTCAAATTTTTCGGAACTTCAGTAGTGTAAAATCACCTTTGATGCAACAAGGCATCATCAATCTTTGAAATAGAAAGTTGAAGTAATATTGTACTAATTATTCTACGACTCAAGTTTTATCAGGAAATTTTTCCGTTTTTAAAAATATTGTCTAGATCAGATTTTATTGAAACACAAGGCGAACAACATTTCTATACAATTTATTGAACGCTGATATTTATAAAAATTTTGTTAACATTCAGGTTTTGTATCAATTGTGTGCATCTAGCCCAAGGTGAACGTCGACTGACCAAAAAAAAAAAAAACCAAACCAAGACGGTTCGGCAATTAAATGTTGTTTCAAGTTATTCGTTTTATAAAATTGGTAGTACTATGCCTCGCTTTGTGTCAAGTTTACGATAAAGATAGTGCATACTTCAAATTTTTTGACAGACTGTCATAGTGGCACTTGACAATGAAAAGTTGATGTTTAACCAAATTGTCGTTCCACCTGTCATCGTGACAATACTTCGTTGTAGTGTATTCGTTCACACATAAACTTGTGAGAACGAAATGTCAGACTGACAATGCTTAACCAAATTGTCTTTACAATTGTCAAATGAACTTAACAACATAACATGATGAACTTTAACAAAACATATTTTAAACTTACGGGTCTTAGAGAGAATTAATTAATTTTCATATTACGCTTTAATAATATACTTTGTAAAACCCAATCGAAAATCTTGTTGGCTCCTAATACCATTTAACCGAAAATGTACTTCTGATTAGTTGGTGCCAACCCGCATAGTCGCATACTTTAAATGCTAGCTTTTATAACTGAATTGATAAACGAAATTACATAAATGCTTATGGGAATTTTATTTGATGTATTTATTTTATTTCGAAGTGTTTCGGACACATCTGACAAATAAGGAAAACACACTCTATTATTTGTATGTAGAAAGATCTATGAGAAATGTTATTAAATGCTCCCATTCGTAAAATGGCTTAAATTTATATAACTTCATCTTGAATACTGATATATGTATTTCCAACATTTTGTTGACATTTAGGTTTTGTATAATTCGTGTGCATCTAACGTAATTTCGCAGGCCCAAAAGGCAAAACTCAGATGATTCTTTATTTAGTCTTGCTTCAAGTTCTTCGTTGTATGAAATTGGCCTGACCTTTTTGCGTCCAGTTTTAAGCAAAAAATAGCCCGTACTTCTTTCGCGAGAAGTGACGACATTTCGATGACATATATAATGAATAGAGTGCCTTTGTATTTAATATCTTTTAATCAAAGATAGAAAAATCGTTATATTTATTACTGTACTTACGTGCGATAATACACTTTAAGTTTATTTTATCATATCCGTCGGCATTGTTCATAAATTCATATAGAAAGGAAATAGTAACGATTGATAATAATAACACTAATACGTATCTGAAAGGTACCACATTTCAATTAAAAATGCACTTTTCCTTCGTAATCTCTTTATTTGTCGGCCTTCTGACATTTAAACTTGACAACCGATCGATGAACGTGTATATATAGTCATTATGTGTGTATTGCACTGTATTGAACGATTGGTGCTAAATGCTTTCCGCCAATTTTGACGTTTCCCGGCAAAAGCCATATCGCGAACTCGAACTGATTTGTCGGTTTTAATAATTTATAACCTGAAATTGAATTGTTCGTGCGTTTAACTTAACCTTATCCGAACTTTGAGGTGTCACGGTCATCTGTGTCGATCCACCGCCATTTTAAAATCGAACCTATTCCATATTTTATATTTTACACGTAGGCCTTTTGGCAAAATGCTATAATACACAGTCTTTTTCTGCATGTACTAAAATTTTCAAAAATTCCTTTCGGACTCTCGTTCTCTCTTCGGAGACGTGAAAAATAGCCTTAGGGACGTGGAACTATGGTCCCCGTCACGTGACACTTTCGTTCGGACCGTAGATGGGCCAGGTTCTCAGAAAAGTTTCGCCCCAATTCGTCAATTTTGGAGTATAGCTGTGCCGTTTTAATCGTTCGTGTTGAAAAGAGCGAGACAATTGGCTTTTAGTATATATTATTGAGGTTCAGATAGTTTTCAAAAATTCGAGTTTTTTTAAATCTCATGCACTTTATGGCAGTTAGTTGAAATCCGACCGGCGTAATTTATTTTGTTTTTAATTTAACAGTCAGTTTCTGGGTTATAAATAAGAGGTGTCCAAGGAACAACCTTCAGACATTTCAGCGTTTGTTATATTGCAATTCAATTATTCATTTCAATGATACGACATTATTTGCATTATATTGGTGTTATTTGAAGTAAGGCTTTAATTACCACTGTAAAGATATATACTAGCTATTGGAGAATATGCCCCGACGGGGGCAGAAAAAAGGTGAATATACTTAAGCAAAAAGGTCCCGATTATGAAAAAGAAGTGTACAAGCAAGAAAAGATATGTACAAGTGTTATTTGTATCATCACATTAAGAAGAGAATTTAACTGCTGAATTGTGCTATAGTCTCATAACTTTGAAAAAGATATTTGATCTACTGTAATAGTTTAAGCCCTTCTACATTGGATGTGTTTCTACCTGGGATTGTGTGTATCTATGTATGCTATAATAATTAGTTTTCCGTATCCATAATTTTTTTGATAGTAAACATTATATCTTTTTAGAAAATCTAGAAATAGTCATTAATTCAAGATAATATCTGCTTTATAATAAAACTCGTAATTGAGTTAGCAAAAATATTTGAAAGGCAGTACTTTCCACAAACAGACTATTTGCAGTTTCTATAACCAAGTTCCATGAAGTCTTTGCCACAACAGTCTGTACGTATCCAAGGTAACGAAACGTACTGAAATACGATTCAGTCTAAATTACATTTTGATAATTTCTCGTTATATAACTTTGTTGTTTGTCGCTGTAACTTTGTATAAATATTTGATTCGTATCATACTCTAATTTAATTAATTTTAACGTTTGCTCCAATTTCTCCAAGCTGACATACACATAAACAAGAACATATTCAATATGTAACTTCTAATTATAATACAACGAATTTGATGTTGCTTTTAGTGAGTTACGTTAGTTATAGTTAGTGGTATAATATTCTCTTATTTGCTTTCCCGTACTGATCTAATAAATACAATAAAACTCACTAAATCCGGTACCGTGGGTAGATAATAAACAATAATAATTTGTTATTCATATTATGTAACTATGCTACAGAACTAACTTAAATAAAGTTATAATTTGTATGAGGCGATTATAAAATGTTTTAGTATATTTGCAAGTATATGTCTATTAATAACTGGCTGGCTTATCATACTATCGCCAAAACTACAATCTTAATAAATATACCAGACTTGACTGATTCCCATTTCTATGGATCGTACTCCGCAACAAATATAAGAAAATGAAGACGGAATTAGATGAACGAAATTTGGTGAGTATCTTAATAATGAATACTAATTCTACTAAAACTAGCTCTAAGTCTTACAATTTCAAGAAACTTAATTTAACTTAACTATAAATGTCTGTGTGAATATATAGATGGGGACAGCATTGGATAATTGTAATGATATTAAAAAGCTTGCAAGATATTTTAAACACTTTATACACTTATAATTACCTGATTCTGCCTACAATAAAAGAAGCTATTCTCACCCTAACCAACGAATTTTGGTCTTACAAAAAAAGGGGCAAAATAGTTACATTTCTGGATGTATATTACCCGGAATATGGTAAGTTCAATAGCGTTATATTTAGTAATCTGAAAAATAAATAACACTTAATAATATAATAGGATTATTTATAAAACCAAACCTGTGTATGTCTTATTCACAAAAAATACTTCATTTAATTGTTAACATAATTCTTGGAAATTATTAACCACCTATGCACCGAAAAGAAACTGTTTTAGGTCTACGAGGCTTAGCTCTGCAATAGTACATGCTTACATCATGTAATGTAACTTTCTGCATAAGCAATTAGTAATTGAAAAAAATTTTTTTGTATTAGCACTTTTTATAATACACAATGCTACCAAAACATGTGTCCACGTCGTTGTTGTGGTAGACATTTGATCAATTAATTCTAAAGAAAAAAATATGTACTGTTTCAATAGCATTGTATTATATCACGGTTATTAATTATATGAGAGCAAAGTAGACCCTTTACTAAATAATTTTTATAAAAGACAAACTTAACCATAACACTAATGACTTTTACTTTAAGCCCGTTCTAGAACACGAATAACTAACGTCATTTCGCAAATTAACACCAATGGTATAAGGTGTGATCTGTTTACGATGAATATGTTAAAGATATGTTATCCTTTTGTACTTCCATAAGTATTACATAATAATTAATTCGTGTCATGTACGAAATTGCTTTCAGCAATTCATACTGTTCTTTTTTATTTTATAACTGAAACTTAACTATTTACAAATGATAATTAAAGAATAAAATTTAAAAACAACAGAACAATTAAACTAAGATGGCGAATCTTAAAGCTAAGAACTTGCAGTTTTATTTGAATTTTTAGCGCACGGATATGCAGACGAACTCCCTCAATTAGTTAATTCTGATGCGGTTTTTTATAGCCGAAGACAACCGAATGTCGACTTAGAGAGCGCCTTTTACTTTTATGATTTATTTTAGCATTTATGTTGCCTGTCTGCGAATTTCTTGTTTAATGATAATTTTTCACATAATGGCACCTATATTATGAATTGATGATATCTTCCTTGTTTTAAAACAAATTCAACATTATCTAAATGATTCATAATTATAATTACGAACATGGACTATATATTTATGTTTGTTTGCTTATTTATCTTAATTTTATTAAGCGTGAATGAACTTTATAATCATAGATTTTTATGATGTTGTTAATATTGTTTGAAATGTATCTTCTTCTCCCTTATGGTAAACTTATTCCTATTTTGTTCTTGTCGACAGCTATCAGAAGGATTGAATATACATTATATGCCCCTGGGATATTTCTAAGTTCCTTCTGCCTGGTCCATATTATCGAGGAATCCTCTGCACCTTTGTTATCTTGTGTATCTTCATCGTCAAACCAGCGTGTTGTCTTCGATGAGTTGATTAAATCTATTAGTAGTATAGTATTTACTTTTAATATTATATTCATCATCTTTTTAATATTTTTCTTTCTTATTTTGTAGGTGTACATTGACGCTCGTAGATAAATTATGAAGAAATCAAATAAGAAATTCTAGACTAAATTAACCTTTATATCCCAATATCTAGGAAATATAAAATAGACACGAACACAACTATATACACATTAATAGTATAGTATTCTTAAATGAGTATTTATTCCTTCTATGGAATATATAATGTACTTTACAAAAATACTTATAAAGACAGACAATACTGAAATCAAATATCATGAATTGATATCCTTTTGATCGCATTAAAGTATATATCGCCTATTAATAACTAAATAACAACAACTGTTGGATTTTCACTTATTTAGTATTTAATACGACAATTGTTTCGCCAATTGCTTTGCCTGTTACAAATACACTTATATATCTAAAACATGGCACAAGTTATGAAGAGGTTTCTAGGGGTTAATGATCTTCTGTTATGCAAATACATTAAGTAAAGAGGAACTATTGATTTCTAATTGATCATTAAGTGGATTATTTGAGGTTCTATTTTTATTAATTTCTAATAAGTTTACTTTGATGCCTGTATTTTCTATGTGTCAAAGTTATAATTAAAACTATGGTTTACTTCTAGAAAGTGGTTTGCATATGAAGAATCGGTTTTACTCGTTTTAAAGGATCTAAAATATTCTGACATCCTTTCCTCAAAGGTTTTTTCTGTTTGACCTATGTAAAACTTAGGGCCAATCACCACACTTTAACTTATAGACTCTTGACTGTTGGTGTTTAGGGTTTTTATCCTTATTGTTTTTAATATATTTAGATAATTTGTTGTTCGTTCTGAAAGCTGCTTTTGTGTTATTGTTATTTAAAAGCCTAGCAACTTTTTCACTAAGGGTCCTACATATGTAATTGTTTTGTATTTCTTATCGGTATCTTTTATTATAGGATTGACATGTGAAATAGCTGTCTTAAATAATTTAATATGGAGAATTTTATCAATTATTTCTGGCTTGGAGTTATTTATTGCAATTGGTTTAATTATGTTTACCTCTTTCTCAAAATTAACTTTTGAAAGTGGTATACTTATGAGTCTATGTATGTTGTATAGGATGAGTTGAATTGTTGTGTATAGTTATGGCTGTGTGTGAGGGTTTCCTGTATATAAAAAAGTCAAGTCTATTGTTAACTATACTAATGCAAACATCTAAAGAATTAGTACGATCGTTTATTTTAATTTCTTGTGTGAATTCAATATTTATATGTAATGAATTAATATAATTAAAAAGAGTGTTCAGTTGTCTAGACGTACCAGTAAAACCGATTAAAATATTACCCCTAATTAAACAATTATTAAATATTAAGTAAGCGAAAATCTAACTGTTGTTATTTAGTAATTAATAATGTGAATCTTCATCAAGTAAAGGCCGAATCAGTCCAATATATACCGATAGGTCCAGCTCGGAACTGGCCATACATATGCAACAATATACGTATGGACGTAATACTATTCATTGCTGACTATGGCCCGTTCCGAGGTGGACCTATCAGTATATACCTATTGTTTTATTTTGTGTTTATTATTTTTTAATATTATTTCTATTCTTAAAATGAATGGCATCTACAATCAGTATTACATCTGTGCTTAATAATACACATCGTTACTAATTTTAGACGTCAACGCATCATCTTGTAAATCAATTCAACTAATTAAACGTAAAAACTGTAAGTAAGTGTAATATAAGTAAATATATACTTAATGCAGTATAGATTATATCAAATTATAAGAATATAACTTTGAACGGCTCTAATGCTTTTATTCCACCACCTGCGGCAATAACGTTGCTATACCTTGCAAATAGGTAAACCGTACCCGTTCAATAAGGATACCAGGTATAATAATTATCGTCACAGAAGGTGGTGCAATAAAAGCATTAGAGCCGTTCAAAGTTATATTCCTATAATTTGAAATAAACTATATGTATATTTACAAATTAAAGTTTCTTATCTAAAAATTCAAACGTGTTCAACTTATGTATACAAATTTTATTTAAAAACATTTTCTTATTGGAATTATTTATTTTTCTTATTTCCTAAAATTATTGGGTATATGGCAATATGTATGCCGTTAACGTTCAAATCTACTATTCACTTTCTCCTACGGATTGTCGAATGGCTATATAAAACATTAAAATAAAGTTGAATGCTGTTGTAGTATTTATATGGCAATAAGCGCTCTTGTTAAATCTAAGTCGGTGGTCTCACTATATGGTAACAACTGTTTTCCTTTTTCAAAGAACTGTTAGCGTGGTTGAGTAGACATACCTGTTGAATTAGAGGCGACAAAACTGGGCATTATGCTAAATATGCAATTCAGACTTGAAACTTCTATTCATAGATGTACTACATTAGCATATATTAATTCAAAAGTATTTTTTGTGATAGGTACAGTCTCACTACAGAAACAAAACATAATCTTTGCAAATCACTTGTTCTCTCGCACTTTGCGTCTTTTATGTGAGTTGTGTTACAATTAGTTCCTCGTCTCGAATTCAAAGAGTTTAGAATTCGCGTCTTAGACTTTTGGGCAGGAATAAGTGTGACCATGTTGTACACAAACTTGCTAAATTAAGATATGTAGTATCAAGGAACGATGCGTTTCATATATGGCTTATACAGGGAGCTCACCTATCTGTATAAAAAAGTGTTCTTTCGCACCGGCAATGTCCATAATTTAATTTGCCATTTAAGGGGAAACTTGCACTATCTATGCATCGGATAGCACTTTTTGCTTTTACTTATACCAGATTATGAGCGTATGCTTTGCTATGCGCAATAATAACAGAATTTAATTAAGATATTATTAGGCACTCTTTTCTCTATACAATAATATTTTATAACAGGTTATATAGGAGGAAAACCTATATTTCACTATATTGATATATAGCCCGTGTTTTTCAGTAGAAATTTTTGTTATTACTAAATCTTCTATATTTATTCGTATTTTCTACTAAAAATATGGAATTATTATTATTATTATGAAAAAGACTATCACTTTATAAAAGCTGATTATTTAAATAAATATTTAATACAAATATATAATTAAATTTACTTCTTCTCAAAATCGACTTTTTATCAGCCCTCAAACACTATGCGCACTCTATTTTCAGGCGTAATTAACAGATCGGCTGGAATGCCTATAATCGCCTTTATTTTGACTATATTCCAAAAATTACTTTATATTATGATTTATCTATGCATAGCAGTTAAATATACTAATATTATTAGTTGGGCAATGCTGATGTATATCAAGTTTTCAAACAATGTGTTATTTATTAATGCCGCAAATACTCTCATTTAGGCAAAATTTAACATTGAATTGATTTATGCAATTTAAATATATAATCATTATTTTCCCATATTGAAATATTTTTTTTTAATTAAAACGTATGCATGTACGTCATATTTATAATAAATAGTTATAATTGCGAATTTCATTAATCTCAGTTGGTTATGTTAACAGCTCTCGTGGGTAGTATTAGATAATGTATAATATTGCCTTGTAATAATGTAAAATAATATAATTTGATGTTTTGAAACATGACAATACCATCAGTTTCTGATTCAGATAAATTAGCGTGGCTCGGTAGAGCTTCCCATTAGCTAATGAAAATAGTAAATATGTGAGAAACTTAAATATGTCTTTCTGGATGTTTTGCCACATTTGTATATACAAGCTGTTCACACTTAAACCCGCACCATTGGTAACTCCGTTATTATTGGAGCTACGAATTCGTCCAAATTAGCAAACTACGAGTAGTAGGATTTTTCCTGGCGGTTACGACGATAAAAACAAAAAAGCAATTGAACGTCGCGTTTTTCAGATATTTGACAAAATGTATTTTTTAAATGGAACACCATATATATTTTTATGCGGTTGAATAAAAAATTTAGTTCTGAATAAAAATGTTTAAATACATTATCTTAAAAAAATTGAAAATAAAAAAGTTATCACGTGATTTCTTTAAAGGGGCATATTCCCGAGATAATCAGAAAAGTACCCATTTTAAAATGGGACAGTATAATTTAAAATTCCACTCAGAAAAAAAGGAAAAGAGAAAATGAAATTAACCTACATTACAATAGTTGTTACAATTTTGATCAAATAGGCACCAATAAAAAAAAATATTCAATAACAATCCGTCAAATTAATCTGTCAGTGTTTTAAAATTCGCATTGTTATTTTGCTGTTTTCTTCTAATAAAAATGGTTTTCACACATGAGGAAAAATGTGATATTATGGAAGCTTACATATTTCAGAGAAAAAACACTATTAGAGCTCGCGAACATTATAGTGCAATGTTTCCCGAGCGCGCGATTCCTCAAAGAAGATATTTCTTGGAATTATACAGACAATTTCGGCGAAACGAAGAGGTTTTCAAGAAGAATAGAACGAAGAAGCAATTTGTGGTTAGTGAGGAAGTAGAGATAAATGTACTGGGATATTTTGAGGCGTATCCTAACAATTCAATTAGAGAATTGGCAAGAGAAATAGACCTTTCATTGGGAACGATTCATAAAATTTTGAAAAAATATAATTTTGAGCCATACAAATATCGGCCAGTACAAACTTTGCATCTTAATGATGATATAAGAAGAATAGAATATTGTGAATGGTTCCTACATAAATGTGAAGAAGATCCAAATTTTCCTCGATATGTTTTATGGTCGGATGAGAGTAACTTCTCTAATAAGGAAATGTTTAATCGAAAAAACTATCATTTTTGGAGTAATCCACAACATCGGTTCAGCCTTAATGTTTGGTGTGGTATGATGGATCTAAAATTGTGGGTCCTTTTTTTTACCGCGGCTCATTAACGGGAGAGAGATATGAGGACTTTATGTCTCATGTATTGGAAGATTTAGTGGAAAACGTGAACTTGATGGATAGGCCGCGGATATACTTCCAACAAGACGGTGCACCGGCTCATAATCACCATATCGTTAACGCATTACTAGAGAGACTGTTTGGACCCCGTTGGATTGGAACTCATGGACCAGTTCTGTGGCCCCCACGCTCACCAGATCTAACTCCGCTAGATTTTTTTTTATGGGGCCGAGTGAAAAATGAAGTTTACAAACATCGTTACCAAAATGTGGAAGAACTTCAAAATAACATTACGGCCATTATTCGGAATATCAAAGCCACGCGCGTTAGGCATCCCTAAAAACAAATCCTAAATCCCTAAAAATGCACGGTATCTCATTTGAAAACTTACGTTTTAGTGATAAAGTAAGCAAATTTTAAGGATGTTTATGATATTATTTTATTTAATATCTGAAGATGACTTCAATTGGATAAACATGTGAAACATGCTACGTCTTTCATAAATTTTTTTAAACAAAATGCAATGTTTAAGAAATCACGTGATAACTTTTTTATTTTCAATTTTTTTAAGATAATGTATTTAAACATTTTTATTCAGAACTAAATTTTTTATTCAACCGCATAAAAATATATAGGGTGTTTCATTTAAAAAGTTACATTTTGTCAAATATCTGAAAAACGCGACGTTCAATTGTGTTTTTGTTTTCATCGTCGTAACCGCCAGGAAAAATCCTACTAGTTTGCTAATTTGGACGAATTCGTAGCTCCAATAATAACGGAGTTACCAATGGTGCGGGTTTAAGTGTGAACACCCTGTATAGGTTAACTTTTGTAATAGTCGACTTATATCATACTTTACGTGAAATATACACCAATAGAAAATTAGGAAGTTAATGGAATTTACATCGTCGTTTCTTTGTTCATTTTTCGACATTAACAGTTACTTAAAAAATTAGTCACTGTCATTGTTGGGTTTTGACAGTTTCTTATTTATTTATTTGGCTGCTATATTTAAAATTATATTATTGAAAATGTATAAGATGCTTGGACAGATGAACTGATGACTAAATCTGTTAATGCAATTCACTAAGTACCTTTATGATTAACGATTAATCATGTAATTTTTGGGAAATCTTTTCATCCAAAATATATCGCTGCATGTCTGCATATTTGAAAGCCATATGGTGATATAAATCATTTGAATACTTACAATTCTGCAATTCTGGTCGATTTCTGTAACTAACATTCGACTCGACGTTCACGTTGGAGAGCAGAAAGAAGTCGCAGTACCCATCTAGCACTAATTTTATCATACCCAAATGGTCATGGAGAATTCGGCGAACACTTGCTTCGATATGTTTGTTATCACTGCTAATTCCTTCACTTTCAAACGGCGATCTTCTAGCACTAAATGTTCAATAATTGAAATTTGTTGAGGCGTTATAACTTTAATTGGTTGACCCGACCGATCAGCATCTTCGAGGGATTCTTGTCCCAAACGGAAACATTTTGTAAACTTTTTTACAGTTAAATACGAAGTAGATGAATCAGCGTAAACGCCGTCTAAACGTTGTATAATGTTATAAGATGTATGCCTTTCTTTTGTTAAAAATTGAATGACCGCGCGGTACTCAATTTTCTATACATCAGACATTTTCGTGCGCTAGTCACGTTGATTGGCTGGTTATTAAAAACTACTAGGCTTCGAACCGTCATATTTATAGTGTACACCTCGTGTATGTTAATGCATGACGTGACGGAGTTTGAACACGTTTCAACCTGTATAAACCTGTCAGGCCGAAAATTTATGGCGCCTACCTCGTACATAACATATGTAAACAAAAGTTGTTCTAAAAAGTAAGAAAAAAATATTTTATCCTCTTCCAATATATGTGTGGTCCAAGGTATAACTTAAGAAGTAATTTACAAATACAAATTATTACAGAGATTAAAATACTTAAAAGTAATATAAACAATGCTAATAAATACATGTATTGCCAAGAAAGTAAGTTATTCTGAGCTGAAGGACTCATCAGTGTCGTCATTAATGTTATAATCGAATTCGACCGATCACTGCTCTACAAATGACCGGACAAGACCGCTACAAAACAAATTCGCCTTAGGACTGGTGTCGTACCGAAGGGGTGTAATCATAACCCGTTGTCGATAAAATGCTTTATATAATTGACTTAAAACTGTTGGGAAAAAAAGTGGCATTGCGTGTTCAGGAATGTACCAGTCATATTAATGTATTATAACTAATTTTGCGTATTATAGGCTTTATTCAGATATAAATGTAATTACTGACAATTACACTGTGGAAATGGTTCATAACAATTTATTTAGAATTCAACGGTTTTGACAAACATTTGGTATTAAATATTAAAAACAGACTTGAAAAGAAAAGACTAAAATCTTCTAAAATCACACTAACACCAGACACTATAAAAAACAACAAAAAACATTCCATAATTTCATTTCACAAAAGCTGGCAGAACAAAGTAACAAAATTATTTAAAAAATACAATTTAGTAGCAGCATTTTTCAACAATAATAAGTTACAGCATTCTCTAAAAACAAAATTAGTTAACACGGATCCGATAAAAGAATCAGGTATTTACAAAATAAATTGCAATTCTTGTCCAAAATTATATATCGGTCAAACAAGAAGAAATGTCCAAACCCGCTATAAAGAACATATGGCCCATGTAAAACTACACAACGTTGATAAATCAGCATTAGCTCAACATCACATAGACACAGGTCATAACTTTAATGTAGAAAATGTAGAATTAGTTAAAAAATGTAATAATAGAAATTTATATATGTGGGAAGCCATATACATATATATGAAAAAACATAAAAATAACCTCCTTAATAACGATATTTCACCCCTCAACAATAAACTATTAAAATGTATTCCGACATTATCGAATAATTAAGAAACAAATTTATTAAGTTGTACATATTCCTGTTAATTATAAGTACCTACACATATTGTAATCCAACCAACACAATTTTCCTTCGTGTTCGTTTTTGTTACATGGCATTAGTGCGGGTAACATTTCTTTTTTCCTTCTCGGAAATACGTAATAATTTAAGACATACCAAACAGGATACCCTTAGGTCAGATTTTGTATTTAGTTTAAATTTGTCACCCCTACCCCGAATATTTCTTTACAACTATGTCTATATACATAAGATATGTTAACTCAAATAAACGTTTAAGCAGTGTTACTTTACTACTGATGACGTGTGAAGTGCACATGAAATGTACATATAGTTTTTAATAAACTATTATTTTGTGAAAAAGGTGTTTTTATTTAATTAGATTTAATATTTTCACAAGTGTTCAACATATTAATAGTAATAGTAATATTATTTATTACTGTTCATAAATGTCATAAATTCTATAATATATACCTACCTATGGAGCAGTGATATACTAAATAATGATTTTATTATTGAAATATATTGTTGAGATTAGGACAATCAATAAAAATGAAACATATTGTAATTTGGCAATATTTATTTGTTGTTATGTTATGGTATTCAAACCGGTAAATATAGCTATATGTAAATTACATGAACTCATGCTAATTATATTTTTTCTATATCATTAGATTAGCGAAAAATGCAGAAGAATTAAATCATATATGCTCATAGCAAGTAAAAAAAATATACCCGCTCTCGATTTTCTAGCTACATAACTAAGTAGTTAATGCATATGCAACCTTACGGAAAATGTAGATGTAGTAAAAGATACATGCATAAAGCTTATAAAATAAATAAAACCGAAAGACCAGAATTTTTTTTTATAAGCAATAACTTTAGTTGAGTATTTCAAGAACTGAAAATGCACCGCTGAAAATCAGTTTTTTACTATTTTCTTTTTTTTAATTGTTAATATTACAATACATTTCTCGAAAAGCCATTTGAATGGCATAATTTAACGGACAATTTAGTTAATGAGTAAGATCAGAAAATTAGTGTGAAACTGTATATTACAAAACAGGCTTATATTTGATTTTCAGTTTTCACCGGTGCATCTCCTTTACTTGTGATCTGTTATTGTCGTAAGCATGTGATAATTTTGAGCGTATCTTGAATCATCAGACACTCGGCAAAATGATCTGCTCGATAAACTTTTGGATGGTCGTCCACCAGATTTTGGAAGGTAATTCAACCACAATAGGCATCATAAAAACTATAGAAACACTGCTAAACCGCGCAGCTTTCAAACTATCCAAATGGTCATAAAATAATACTGTTGTTTGGTTAGATTTGCACTCAAATGCCGATGATTTGATACAAAGCAGCAAAGACAAAAACATCAAAACTTGGGCACTAGCACGAAACTTTAGAGCAAATACTTTTTAGTTTATAACAAGTGAAAAAATACCAAACATCACGAAGACAACAATTCCTTAACCTTGAGATATTTGCGAAACATAAAGTTGAGAACAAGTGTTTGGAAATATTATCGGAAGTCTTACTCACATCTTTTCACATTGCAAATAATTCGCAAGTTATCCATTTAGCACAGATTTTATTAAATTCCAGCCCCAGTTAACACTTTTACTTTCATTGAAATGCAGCTTTTTACAGTATTTGGTTTGAAATAATTTTTATGATAAAGAAATTTCAAACATCAGATCGGCGCTAATACTATTACTCGTCGAAGAGTATTTTCCACGCAAAGTTCTCCCAAATTATGCATTCTACTCAGATTTATTTAAAATATAAAAGTATTTAGACCCTAATTTAGAACAATTTCAGTAGAATAATAAATTCTTATGTAAAAAATCCGAACGTTCGTATAAGAAAGTCGTGAAGTGCCAGCAACTTATTTTTATCGATGTAACAATATATATGTAGTACAAATAATATTACAATATAAGTTTCTTGCTTATTGAAACCATTAATACTTCTGCTAGTAAATTGCAATGGCTTCTTCAAAATATTTTTTAATTACTGATTCCCATTTATCAGAAACTATTTATTCATCTGGCCACACTAATACCCAGTGAGCACAATAACGTCGAAAAAACGTTAACCTTGTTCTAAAAAACGTTTTATTCGACGTTGAATAAACGCAAAAATGTCGCGAGCTTCAACGTTATATTCGACGTCAGTTGCAACGTTTAAGTAACGGTGAAGCCAAACCAATTAATAACGTTTTCTTTAAATTGCAATTCAACGTCACTTACAACGTTATATTCAACGTCATTTCAAACGTTTAAATAATGGCATCTCCAAACGTTTCTTTTTGAGATGCAATTAAAGGTAAAAGAAACGTTTTTTTTGAACGTTACCAACACGTTGTTCTGAAACATTTTATTCGACCATAAATCGACGTTTTTTTTTTCAACATCCAGTCAACGTTTAAATAACGAAATGTTTCAACAAAAAATGTGAAACCTTTCTTATGAGTTTCAATCAACACCTAATCGACGTTTTACAGAACACTTATAATAGATTGTCGCGGCGTCTCATGGGCGAGAGAATTGTTGTAGCAATAGGCTCCTAAAACAACTGCGACTTACGGGCGAGACTGGACGATCTATTATAAACGTTTTGTAAAACGTCGATTAGGTGTTGATTGAAACTCATAAAAAAATGTTACGCATTTGTTGCAGCATCTCGTGACGTAAACGTTTACTGGATGTTGAATAAAACGTACATTTATGGTCGCAATAATAATTATAGACTACAAAGTAGTACATGAGTACATGATTATTAGGTATTGATACCATAGCAAATACGTCTTATTTAGATAACTAAATACTCACCATTACTTCTTTTATATACTTTCAATAATAAAATGACACATCATACACCTCACATCATGTTCTAATTAAAATTTGGGTTCTTATCCAAATTTTCTAAAAATTTATACAGTCCAGGAAAATTGTTTTCATTTTTGGGGTACACGAAATAATATTAAACTTAAATTAATTGCAAATAAAAAAATATTATTTATCTTTTTAAAATATATACAAGTACATATACAACAACAAATAAATAAACTAAGGTACTACATAGATTAATACAAATATCGATAAAAAAACATAACTAACTAACTGAATATAAATGTTTTGAAAAAAAAAAAGGAAAATACATCACACATCACATTATGTTATAAATGAAATTTGAGGTTTTATCCAAATTTTCTGAAAATTTATACCATCCAGGAAAATTGTTTTCATTCTTGAGGTACACGAAATAATATTAAACTTTGTTGAAATCGGTAAACGAGACATACCTGTAAATAGCACACGTGTAGTATTTTACATCGAAAACATTAAAATCTTTTCATAAAATAATAATGGTTTGAAAACATAACCACTTACCGTGTATTAAACCAGAGATTATACCGTTTTGTATCTTGCTTTTATACAGGTTATTACCGTTACCAGTCACAAATATTAGAGAAAATCAAAACTGACACCAACCACTGACCTAAAATACCACTTTGCAAACTGTTTTTGCCTCTTTTTTCACCACATGGGTACTTGCTGTTTGACCTTGATCCCACTCTTCAGACATCCGTAAGACACAAGAAATAAAAGGATATAATATAGAAGTACTAAATGTACTGTAGTGTGAGAGGAATAGACTTCTACATACAAGTGAGATAGATATAATCGGTCAGTTAGTTGTAGAAAAAACAATGCGCTAATAAATAGTTTTGTACATCAGCTTTCTGAATTTTGTTGATTTATACATAGGTATTTATTTGTTTTCGGAGTATATCAGAAGTTGTAAGGAACACCTAAAAAGAGCTGTCGGTTTCTATCGAGTCTATATATCTTTATTGAAAACGTAATATTTTGAAAAATTCTAATGTTCAATTCAAAACTTCCATTTGATATCCATGGTGATTTTTAATTTAAAAAACTTATATTCTTACATAGAATATTGTCGTGCAAAATTAAACCGTGAAGAAATAATCATCAAAATCTGTATTAACAAAAACGCTATTAAATTAACATTAAAAATGATAGTACCTATAGGAGATACAATGTTACAAACGTAGATAAAACGTTGAAAAAATATCGAAATATGTACGTCGAAGTAAAAATATTGGAAGATTCTAGTTTGACTGCGTTAATTTTAACATTATTTTAACGTTAAAAATTTGGTTGTTTGTAAACGTTCGTAAAACGTTGAAAAGAAATATTAAAATACACTAGTAAAAATTTCGAAAAATATTACACTCATAACGTCAATATTTATCGTTCCTTTAACGTTAAAATTTAATGTACAAAACATTCTTACGTTCTGTGAAAACGTTTAGAAGACGTTGTAACCGCAAAGTTGAAATTTTTCTTAGTAAAAAACGTTGAAAAATGTAGACTGCAGCAACGTTAATATTACTCTTGAGTTTAACCTTAAAAATCACTTTACAATACATTAAAAAGTTATATGAAAGCGTAAATAAAACGTCGACAAGCAACATGAAAATATGTCTCAATAAAAACCTTATTTTTAAACGTTATTCTAATGTTAAAAATCACTTCACAATACATAATCGCGTTGTACACCACCGTGTATAAAACGTTGAAAAAGGAAACGTTAAATAAGCCTTCCTATAAACGTTTTAAAATTCAACGTTAATTTCAAACGTTGTTTTGACGTGTCTTTTTGATCTATATGGTGTAATAGGTTTTAACAAAACGTCACATAAACGTTAAAATATTGACGTCATAATACAACTAATTAGAAACGTTAAAATTTTCGACTTATAACGTTACATCAACACAATAACGTCTAAAAAACGTTGAATTAACGTATGTGTGCTCACTGGGTAGGGACATCTCCATGTAAACTGTATTCCAATGGCAGAATCGTACTGTGACGTTTGGATAAAGCAATAATGAAAAAAGGAACATTCTCACAGGGAAGCTTTTTCCCTCTCCAGCCGTGCGTGGCAGAGGAAAAATTTTCAACCCGAGCCGATATCAATGAAACAGTAACAGGCACACAGAGGAAAAGGAAGTATTCATGGCTGGACATTTTAATTCGAAACACGCACGTTTTTTAGTGATTTTTTTGATCACGTATGAGAATGGGTTGCCTGACATTAGTGAAATGTGTTGTGATTTATAGATCCGAGAGAAAGTGTATGACACATGAGCCGTGAAATAAAAACAAAAGGAAAATAGAGAGATAGGGAAAAGAAAAACGTAACGAACACTGTCAGTTTGCAATACTTATGAAACTGTGCTAATTTTAAAACGTCAACCATTTATAATTCGTCTGATCTTATTTGCGAGACGCATACTTCCTATGTTGGTTTTTGCAATACATATAATAGTTAATTTTGCTGAACGTTTACTAAACGTTAAGCAATATTAAAGGGAATTATTTCTTGGGCTACTTTAAAATTTTTAATTTCACAATAATTTTCGACAAGACGTTAAGTAAATCTATGGTTATGCCGAGTGTACATAACGAATACAAGAAATTTGGGAAATACGTCTTTATGTTTTACCAAAATTCCGATTAGAAAAACCGAAGGTTAGTATAAATATCGAAACACCATTAGTTTGAAATTAGATCTTATAAGTTGTTGATACTATTTGCATTATAACATTCGTTATTTGAGCTCTCTAATATGAATCACTATACTAACGCCGAGATGACTGATATGCTTTTTATGCATGGACTTGTTAATGGAAATTTTTTAGAAGCCAGTTGATTCTACAGTGAAAGATTTGCTAACAGTCACATAGTAAAACCTTCCAAAATATTTCGTTTTCATGATACTAGCACATTTGTAGCAATGGTAGAATTGGAAAAACATGTGCTGAGCATGGCAGAAGAAAATTCAGGTACTTTTGCCAGAAATGTAGCGAATATTTTGAATGTAAATAATGAGAATGGTTATAAAATTTTGTATCCATTCCACATTCAGCGTATCCAGGTACTAAATACTACTGTTTTTTTTCTTTCTTATTCTATTTTGTAACTGGCTTTTGCATACATTGGTGCAAATGCCTTAACTACTGGTGCTAATTATTTTTGTCGCTACAACACGTTTCTCATGAAATGCAAAGCTAATGCAACAGCCATCTGTCGGTTCATGGAAACTAACATTAGTGCACACTACTTCAGTAAAAAATGACAAATATTTTAAGAAATGAGATGATTGATGAGTGTTATGCAATAAAAACAGTCGTGTATTTGAAAGGTTTAGCAGTCAATGACAAGAAGATTTGATAAATGCATCCTACTTGCTGGTAATAATTTTCAGCTGTTTTTGTATACGTTTTTCGCAGGTACAGAAAACTCAGTTTTACAAAAATCTCTGATTATATTTTCAGTGAAATCATCAGACCGGGGGTGGTAGTTTACGTGAGTAAAAAAATTAAATTTTACCAATATCTCGACTACTAAGATCAGCAAATTTCTAGGCAATAAAAGAATAGTTAAAAGTGAATTTGAACATTCTTTCATTAAAAAAAGTTTTTTGAAACTACTACCGGAAGTAGCTTTTTTATTTTTATCGAAAAACAGTCTCTGCGAATATCTCCCAAGCTATTTCGAGTATCATTTTAAGTCGTTTTTGTATGCAAAAATGATCAATACTCGAATCGGAAGTGGCACGTTTACTCAATAGGTATTTTTGCAAATCCTCGCAAATTTGCATCCTGTATATATTTATTACAAATGCAACAGGATTTACAGCAATTCTTTTATAAAAAACAAGAAAATGGGTGTGCTTAAAACCACACTGCAGAAGTGTAAACTTCATCAAGGCGAGGTTAATAATACGAAATACAATTTTTTTTTCGTTCTATATTACATTTAAATAATCGTCCGCGAAGTTACCAATTCGCGAACGCAACACAGTTCGCGAAGTACAATTTCGCGGCCGTTGCTATGGCAGCGGCCTTTAAAGTAAATACACATTTTGACACATGTTTATGTTTAATCACACATTCTACGACTTATTTTGACAACTATCAAGTATTTGTAGTTTATTATATTCGTCTCATTTCCATGGTAACGCATGTAAAGCAAGTAAACCACTTTAATTTAGCACCTTTAGAACTAAATTAAATTAAATTGTTTCTCAATTTAAATTAAATCGATTGAAAAATTTAACGGTTGCCCAAAAAATTGTGTGTATATCTTGTCCGTGAAAAACTTTAACGTACTCGAGATTGTCTTGCCTCGGCCGCAAGCATTATTAAGGAGATTTTCGGACGCATGTATATATATAAATAGACGATATAAATACTGGCTTTCGACTCTCGCCCTTGGTCTAATTGTTAAGTGCTGGCCTCTCACCCAGGCGGCTCCGGTTCACATCTGCTCTGGGACATGAATTTATATATTCATTTAAATTTAAATTTAATTGAAATTAAATACCTCTATATGATATATTTATTTATCTTGTTCCCTTAGCCGACTTTACCCGAAGAGCGTTACATATCCGAGCGTTGCAGGTCAGTCTTGTTCACTGCCTACAATCAGTTTATACTTCAAAAGAATAATAATTTTGAACCCGAAGTAACAATTTGATCCTTATGGAAAAGCAGATTTTTGCAAAAATCTCGTAAATTATGCAGTCCCTATAGATGTATTAAGAGTATAAAGGTGTTTGAAGCAGAATTTGGTATAATTTTTGTAATAAAAAGATCTCAAATTCGAACCAAAAGAAACACTTTTACTTTCATATTTATTATGAAGATAAAAGTGTTTAAAACTAATTTCTAACTTTTGTATAACAAACTCGGAAGGCACATACATGTAAAAAGGTTATTTATGTCGCACACATCAAAAGTAGTTAGATATTTATAATAATAAAAATAAAACTCTGATTTTAAAGTTTCAAATTTTTAATTACAGTAAACCAGTACAACGTCGTTTCGTCGCACAGCGACTTCATCAGGTGGATGAATAATGAAGAATTTACATTAGTGCGAGAAATTATATACTGGAAAAATTACAAATTTAAAGACAAAAGTGGGAAGTGACATAGGTTGGTAAAATTTGTAATGTTTTCCAGTATATAATTTCTCGCACTAATGTAAATTCTTCATTATTTATCCACCTGATGAAGTCGCTATGCGACGAAATAACGTTGTAGTGGTTTACTATAATTAAAATTTTGAAACTTTAAAATCAGTGTTTTATTTTTATTAAAAGTGTTTGTAATTAGGTAATAATAATAATAATAAACGACTGCACTAAATTGTAAAGTGTTTACCTACAATGACACTCTAAAGTTAAAGTTTGTTATTTAATTATAAATGTACTTACAACAAATATTATGTACCTGGTGAACTATGTTAACATTTATATTTGTATTACAAATGTAATACCGCTATCTTATTTGCAAGGCTATACGTTCCATATATCTAAGTATATTATGCGCTTTCGGCAATAATTTTGGGCACGACAGCTAAATAAATCAAGGTACTAATGAAATACCGCAATGACATTAACTAAAGTATCAAGTAACTTTAATCTAAAAAAAATCTCAAAGGAACATGCAACGAACTAAATCTCAATAACGTACGAATATTAACATTACAATAATTTTGTATGCTATTTTTTTCCAAATTTGTATCGGTATGAAATGACATAAACCGACTGCTATGAAAATTGAGCAGTATTATTACATACTCATGTTAGTACGTTGCCTAAGGGAGGGATGTGATTATATAGCACCTTTCTTCGAGAAAAATTGGCAGCGCAAATTAACAAAAAGTAACCAGTAAATAATAATATAAAATTACAGTCATTTTCTTTTGCTTTTCCGCATTTGTCAATTGCGTTTCACTATTTGTCAAATGATTTTCCATGTTTTTAAACGTCACCTGAATTTGTCAAATAGAATTCCCTTTATGTCAAATTACTTTCCCTTTATATCAATTGCTTTTCTTGTTTATATGTAGGTATGTATACCTCTTACATTTTATAAAAAAATATAGCAATTTACACATTAAAGTGAGAAATTTATTTTGTATTTAGACACAGTGTAACATCTATGTAATATAAACATAACTTAATTCAAATTTTCATTTTGTTTTGCCGGATACCGTTTGAAAAATTTATGCAGCATATAGAAGAACTAATAATACTGCGAAAGTAAGTGCAGGACATCGGCAGCAAAACTTATTAAATGGGTGCTCAAAAAGAACAGATTTGGGACTGGGTTGACCTGGGTTGTTCTTTAGCCCTCCGCCAGTTGCAAGGAAAGTGCTTAAACCAATGGTCATTTCTTCAACAAATATCACTATCTACGATTAATAAAGCACGTAAGAACTTTCATTATTGTGTTAAAAAAGTGTCCCTTGTTCCCGAAAGAAGAAATACACCGGACATTATTCAAGTTCACTTTGGAAAGATAAAAAATGATCTTCATTGACGAATACGACATACAAATATATTCTCCCGTTCCATACGGAAGATCTGTAAAAAATACCGGAGCATCAACAATAAAAGCATAGTTAAGAGGGCGCCGCTGTAATAAAATTCCTTGTATTTGTTTCAAATACAAGATGTACTGCACTTTTCTGAATTTCTCACAACGTTAATTCAACATTTACATAATGACATATTGTTGTGGACAGTATAAGGTTTCATAGAAGTGAGGAAATCTTGGCCCTCATGGTCATTTTCCAGTGTTCCTTCCTGCTTATAGCCCTTTTCTAAATCCAATAAAGGGGTTATTTAATAATAATAATAATTCTTTATTCATCCCTTTAGCATACAATAAAAATACAGGGCCGGTCAAAAAATTTGTTTTTACAACATCTATACAAAAAAAATATATAAAAATAAGAAAAATAGGTATTAATTATCTTGCAATATTTCAACATTGCAAGATAATTTTTAAAATAATTATAATATATAAAGATAATTTTTAAAATATATATGTGTGCAATAATAGTTCACTTATGGTGGTGAGACTTGAATAATCACAAGATCTAATCTAATCTGTAATTTAACCAGTGGAAGCAAATAATAAAAAGAACACAGCCAACGAGGGAAAATGAATTATATGAGGCAGTACACAATGTATCTGAGCATATAAGTCCACAAAATTGTTTCATTTATGTTCAACACATGAATACATATATTTACAAAACTGTTTACAAAGAAATGAAATTTTGAATTCAGTTATGTTTATATTACATAGATGTTTGTGTCTAAATACAAAATAAATGTCTCACTTTAATATGTAAATTGATATACTTTTTATAAAATGGTAGAGGTATACATACAAGAAAAGCAATTGATATAAAGGGAAAGTAATTTGACAAAAAGGGAATTCTATTTGACAAATTCAGCTGACGTTTAAAAACATGGAAACTCATTTGTCAAATAGTGAAACGCAATTGACAAATGCGGAAAAGCATAAGAAAATGACTGTAATATTATTGTTTCTACGAGCGGACGGAAACGGCAGACTCGTGAGGAAAAATTCATTTTCCGCACTTGTTAGGTAAATAGCTATTTTCTACGATCGGACGGAAAATTAAATTTTCCACACACATTTTAGTGTGGAAAATTTATTTTCCCGCACCGTGCGGAAATAATTTTCCGCACCGTGTGGAAATAATTTTCCACCTCAATATGTCAAATTAATAATAATTTTGACATGTGACTATTATTGTTAATAATATTTTACCTTATGTTTGCTTTATTTAAAATGTTTTTTCCGCACTCGGCTGCTTTACCGAACTCCGCTACGCGTCGTTCGGTGAACGGTAGACTCGTGCGGAAAAATTCATTTTCCGCACTTGTTAGGTAAATAGCTATTAAATCACAAACGAAGCCTACGAATTTATATCAAATTTATTACCCATGATGTCAATAAAAGTACTACACAAATGACTACAAATTTGCTGTATTTTAGACTGAATCAACTTAAACAAAGATTTTTAGAGTCAGTTTTCAGCCTTAATATATAAAAGTTCAGTCCCGCTCGATAATAAATTCTCATTCCTTTATTAATTCATTTCTCTTTCATAATAACGTTACGAATGAACTCACAGATAATCACTCGCTAATCAATATCATTGTCTGAAACGGGAAATTTTTGCAAGTGAGAATATTCAATAAATTTTGATCAAATTTCTATTTCTACGATTCGCCGTACGAAAATATAAAGAGGTTTATTTCATTAAGGAGCTAAATGTATTTTGGGGATCCTTTTATATCCTCAGATAATTTAATTCTAATGGAAACGAATTGTGTCGAATAATTCTCAATTTGCACAACCTTTTTAGAGGTCGCATAATTAAGACATAATTGGGACTGAATAATGGCTCTGGTGTCGACGGCTTATCGCAGGATAAGGTTGTAATTTGGAAATCCCTCGGACAACGTTTCATGTTAAATGCGTCTGCAAATTTACCATGTGTTATATAATTTACCAATCTTTAGACACATACACTCTATTTAACGTTCTGGCAGCACTAATAAATAAAAACCTTAATATTTAGGTAACACGCTGCAGCAGTTCGTGGTACAATACTGATGTCATAGTATCTAATTTATATAACTGTATATCGTTTGCCAATAAAAATTATGTATATACTAATAACATGGCATAGTAAGAAAAAGAAGATTGGGGCATATGGTACGCAAGGCTGTTAAGCAAATCTACAAACTGAAAAATTTCTAACACACACTTTTATGCTGCTGCTGGATTTCCGGCAGTTGATAAAATCTATGCAACACGTACTGGTTATAGTATGATCTAATGAGTAGCAGAGTAGAAGGTTTCTTTATAGACATCGCTACTCTTTAGGCAACTGAGGATTTAATTAGTAGAAATCTATGGTGACTCTTTTTGATTTAGTTGTATTGTGTATGCTTAATCAATATTATAAATGATACGCCAGCTATTTAATGTGTTATCGGCTATATAAGTTATAAAGCTTCAAGAATGATATAATTAATTGAGGTCTCGCTAGGCACTTGGTGAAACATATTAAATAATAAAGGTAAAAAAAGGTTCACACTTGGTTATTTGTTTCACTAAAATTTTATTTACAAAATACGCTTTGACAATTGTCTCGAACTTCTCAGTTCATTCTCAACTGAACAAGACAAGTTTTACTTAAAATTAGAATAGATAATTTGAGTAAGGTGGGAGTAACATTGTGAATAATATAAGGGAGTTATGTACTATGGGGGTTTTCCTATTAATTAACGAGAAACAGCCCTAATAACAGGGGAAATTTCGAACTCTGTTTGTTCATTTACTACATTTAATGATTTGTTTATTGCTTTCGATATTTCCATTATTTCAAAAAGGTCTAATAGTTTACTTTTATTTGCTGAGTGTAAAATTTCAAAATTATTTAATGATACCATGTGCTGTTCATTTATACAGGGTGTTTCATCGGTTGGGGTATCGCGAATTAAAGTGCCTAAATATAAAAATGTCGACTTCAAATTTTAACCACTTATAGAACTTTTGAACCGCTACCAGTAGGTTAGGTTGTTTTTGATAATATTATTTTATTTAATGCGTAAATAAAAAAAAACCGTCGTTCAAAAAATCAAAAGTACTCAGATTTTATTGAAATTCAGGTGTTAAAAAGATATGTCTATAAAATCAACTATGCAATTGAAAAAAAAATTAAAACTTAATCAATTATTGAATATTTTACAATAATTTCAAAATTAAAGGCAAGACGTTGAAGAATTTATGGGTTTTTTATTACAGTGTTGTGTGTTGAGTTTATAATAAATTTTTATTTATTATCCGTCATAAATTTAAAAGGACTACCTGTTTGCGGACGTTGAAGAATTTATGGGTTTTTTATTACAGTGTTGTGTGTTGAGTTTATAATAAATTTTTATTTATTATCCGTCATAAATTTAAAAGGACTACCTGTTTGCGGACAGCACAATTAGAAAGTTAAGTACCATAAATCTGTCGTAAGAAAAACGACATTATTTAATATTGACTTTATTTGACAAACGGTTTCGTTTATAAAAATTCTGATTGTGAAGTTAATATGGGTGATATTTCCACGTATCACCATTCAAATTTGAACATTTTTTGAGCACTTTTAATTTTTGATAATACGTTTTTTTTTAATTTACGCATTAATTAAAATAATATTATCAAAAACAACCTAACCTGCTGGTAGCGGTTTAAAAGCTCTATAAGTGGTTAAAATTTGATGTCGATATTTTTATATTTAGGCACTTTAATTCGCGATACCCCAACCGATGAAACACCCTGTACAATGCTCCGATATACCTGAACATTTCTTGGAATATAAGATTGCTTTTCTATATGTTCTTCTATACGTGTACGAAAACATCTTCCAGTTTGACCTATGTAGAAAGCATCATAGTCTAAACAATTTAATTTATAAACGCCACATTTATCTGCTTTTTGAATTATATCCTTATTCTTTGACCAAAGTTTACCTAGATTTAATTTATTTACTATTATAGTTTTTATGCCTAAATTAACTAACCTATTATTAATTTTATTCGTGGTTTTTGCTATGTAATTTATTAAACGATAATTACTTAGTTCTAATTGGGGGCTGCATATAAGAATTTATTAATCTGTTTATGTCTTTTCTTTGTAATTAATCTATTAATAATATCTGGACTGTATCCGTTGTTCACGGCTAAACATTTTAAGACTGCTACTTCTTTATCAAAATTTGGTTTAGAAAGGGGAACGGTTAATAGTCTATGTATGAAACTGTTGAAAGAGGAAAACTTAATGCTATCGGGTTGTTTGCTATCTGCAGATATGAGGGTATCAGTGTGTTTGTGTTTTCTGTAAATACTATAATCTAATTTACCATTTAATTTTGTTAGTGTAAGGTCCAAAAAATTTAAACTGTTATCTATTTCTTTTTCTATGGTGAATTGGATTTTTTGATTGATTTCACTTACATGATTGAAAAATAAATCTAATTGCCTGTCAGTACCGGTCCACACACACATAACACATCATCCACATATCTAAACCAACTGTGTATACAATTTACAAAAGGGATTTTAGAACTAAACAGATCTTCTTCAAATTTCGACATAAATATTTCTGCAAATAAACACGACATGGGGGAACCCATTGCTAGACCGTCTTTTTGTTTGTAGTATAAATTATTAAATTTGAAATAATTTTGTTGTATACAAATATTCAAGATATTACGTAATTCTATTTTACTGTCACCTGTCAACGTACTAGTTGCTAGATATAAACAGATTAATAAATTCTTATATGCAGCCCCCCAATTAGAACCAAGTAATTATCGTTTAATAAATTACATAGGAAAAACCACTAATAAAATTAATAATGGGTTAGCTAATTTAGGCATAAAAACTATAATAGTAAATAAATTAAATCTAGGTAAACTTTGGACAAATAATAAGGATATAAAAATTGGATAGATGGGGCTTTTACTTGGTGAAGATCCATTGAACTCAACGTAAAATAAAACAACAAATTTGTTTAAATCTTCACTATATTTATTTACAAAAATGTAAAGGCTGTGACGCGTTTCGCTAACACTGTAGCTTTGTCAAACAGCGATGGTATAATAACTATTCTACAAGTGAAATACGTATATGTACCTAAGTTTGGCAATTGCAAGTATATATGACTCACAGAACAAAAAGTGGGGTGGGAAAGACATTCGAGGCACTTTATCACAATAGGCACACGGAAATAACTCTATCAACTGTTTAGTCCTTACTATTTCGAAAATAAATAATAAACATGATTTTTCCATATTTCATAAACCATCACACACTGATATAATAATGATTCATAACAGTTCAGCCCACCCACATAGCCATAAATTAGCAGCGTACAATAGTATGATACACAGACTTCTAACAACTCCCTTAACTACTAATAACTATAACAAAGAATTAAATATTATTAAACAAATAGCAGTTAATAATAACTACGACCCAAAGTTAATTGATAATATCATAGCTAAGAAAACGCACAAACAAACTTTAGATGAAATATTCCCTTTGGATAAAAATAAAAATAATCAATATAAATGTTTAACATACATAGGTAAACCCTCAGTTAAAATTAAAACATTTTTAGAAACTTTAGACCTAAATATATGCCTTAAAACAGATAACAATTTATCTAGGTTCATTAAAAACAGTAAATCCAAACCGTCAAAATTTAATAAATCTGGAGTATATAAATTAAAATGTCGAAGTAATTGTGACAAAATTTATATTGGGAGAACGTTCAGAAATTTCAAAACTAGAATTTCAGAACATAAACGTAGTTATGATAACAAAAAGCTAGATTCTAATTACTCAAATCACTTAATATCAGAAAACCATTTGTTTGATCCGGAGTTTGAAATTTTACATGTACAAAATAAATCCCATAAATTAAATCTCTTAGAAGCCCTTGAAATAAATAAAAACAAAAATTCTGGGAATTTACTTAATGACCAACTAGATATTAACCGTTCTCCACTACTAAACATATTCGTTTAGGGTTTTTCCGTGTGCCTATTGTGATGAAGTGACTCGTATGTCTTTCCCACCTCACTTTTTGTTCTGTGAGTCATATATACTTGCCATTGCCAACCTTAGGTACATATACGTATTTCACTTGTAGAGTAGTTATTATACCATCGCTGTTTGACAAAGCTACAGTGTTAGCGAAACGCGTCACAGCCTTTATATTTTTGTAAATAAATATAGTGAAGGTTTAAACAAATTTGTTGTTTTATTTTACGTTGAATAAGGGTATAATTCAAAAAGCAGATAAATGTGGCGTTTATAAATTAAATTGTTTCGACTGTGATGCTTTCTACATAGGTCAAACTGGAAGATGTTTTCGTACACGTATAGAAGAACATAGGAAAGCAATCTTATATTCCAAGAAATGTTCAGGTATATCGGAGCATTGTATAAATGAACAGCTCATGGTATCATTAAATAATTTTGAAATTTTACACTCAGCAAATAAAAGTAAACGATTAGACCTTTTGGAAATAATGGAAGTATCGAAAGCAATAAACAAATCATTAAATATAGTAAATGAACAGAGTTCGTAATTTCCCCTGTTATTAGGGCTGCTTCTCGTTAATTAATAGGAAAACCCCCATAATACATAACTCCCTTATATTATTCACAATGTTATTCCCACCTTACTCAAATTATCTATTCTAATTTTAAGTAAAACTTGTCTTGTTCAGTTGAGAATGAACTGAGAAGTTCGAAACAATTGTCAAAGCGTATTTTGTAAATAAAATTTTAGTGAAACAAATAACCAAGTGTGAACCTTTTTTTATCTTTATTATTCAAGAATAATATTTCATTAAATTAAGAAATAACAACAATAGTGAATTAAAACACATAATCACACAGTATTCCTACATGAAATTACGATTAGAACCAGAATTTCTACTTAATTCAGCAACAAACGTATACATTTACAACTGAGCACTACTACAGTAAAGACAACTAACATAAATACAGAACATTTTTTATTTACTCCTTGAATTATTGATTATTGCAACTTATAATTTGTTGTATGATTTGTCAACGTAAATATACACCACTATTATGCAAATTTACATGTGAGCAGATTGTTAACGCCCAGTTTTTGTTGTCCTATTCAAAAATACGTATAGCACCAGTTTATTTTGGGATATATTGATTTCGTATCGATTTAAATAATCGTCTGTACTCACAGCAAAACCTTGAGATTTGCAACCACTCACTTACGGAAAATTATTGGAGAAAATCTCAAAGTGAGTTAGTCAAATAGTTTTTTTTTAATAAGGTACATATACAGCGCCAAAATATACAATACTGGAGCAATACATTTATTGTTTATTACTTATACATTTTTATTTCTGTGGTAAACATGTTCAAAATGTGCGCCATTGCGCTGAAGACACTGTTCAAAACGGTCACGTAGATTTTCAAAGATATTCGAAAACACTGGTTGCTACAGTCTTCTGAAAAACTAGACGATCTCTCACGGAATGCATTCACAATTCTGGGTAGGTCTGTGTACCGATGAAGAATTTCTGTGTTAACGTTCCCCATAAGTAGGCATCCTGTGGTGTAAGATTAGGGGAATGCGAAAGTTAAGTCCATCTCTCAGAATATGATTTGTCATTCAAAAGTTTCCTACAGCTCTGCTATAGACTTATGTTCGGTGTGGCTAGTCGCCCCATCTTGTTGAAACCACTGTCTTGCCATCCACGACAAAACCTTCTGAGATCCCGAATAAATGGCCTGAGCACTATGTCCCTATAGCATTCATGGATGACAGCAAGATGTATACCATCATCATCCTCAATAAAATACGCACCAAGCAAACCGTGTGCTAACACTGCACACCGTGTCGTGACACCATCATCACTATGTAGCGGTTTCTGGACAAGAACGTCTGGTCTCTCAAAACCAAGGAAACGAGTTGTTTACTTATTGCTATAACCGTCCAAGTGAAGGTGATTTTCGTCAGAGAACCACACGTTAAGCAAAAACCAGGATCCTCGAACACCATAGCCAAAATTTGTCCAAAATACACTACTCTGGCATGCATATCTTGGTTAGTCAAACGTTGTCCAACCTGAATTCGTTACGGAAATCCACCTGCGTCTCTAAACTATCGCCGAAGCGTCGGATTGCTGATATTTAGTTTCAAGGACGTTCGTCGAAGACTTCGCTCAAGCAAAGCCGTCCATGATTTGCATTTGTTCTAACAGTTACTGGCCTACCAGACCATCCCTTTCGTTGGCGCAATCACGAAATTTCTTAACTATAGAAAAATTGGTGCCGCTTTATGAAATTGTTCGTGATATTGTTCCCACACTAATGTCAAACTCGATCCACTCTGATAGCCATTTCCATACGAGCGAAAATAATAGGTACTCCACAATAAACACTTTTCCTCCGCCATGACACCCATTTTCAACTCTAACCTCACAGCACAATGTTCATTGCACTTCTACGAACAGATAACGCTGATACAATAATACGCCGATACGCAGATATGTACTGTATATTTTGGCGCAGCCGTACTCGGCAGGTGAAACACAGCTACGTTAGAACAATATAAAAAACTAATAAGAGATGAGTTTTGAAATTTCGCAAATATTAATTTTGCTCTACGCTCTTTTGATTTAAAATAGTTTCGAATTTTTGCTTCTTTCGGATACACCGGAAATGGTTATCGGCTTCCTTATTTTAAATGGAATATCCCATTTTTTATGATTGATTCGTATGTCCGATCTAATTCTAAGGCTAGTTTGTCTAATAAACTTTGCCTCAAAGTATTTTAATTTTGAAAATTGATAGCTGCAGGCTATTACTCATAACTAGGGCGCGGACACGAACGGTTCATAGCTCATCGCCCATAGGCGCACTATTGAAATGTTGTATTTTTAAAGAGGTTTTAATTTTATTTATATAATTGGATAACAAGTAGCTGGTGATCTATAAAATACAAAATACCTTATTATTTGTTCATTTTCTCTTCTGTAAGACTTGTTCCCTTTGAAATAAGTACATCCTTGTAGATAGAAGACATCCTTTCTACATCGCAACTGGTTATAGGTACGTACTGGAAATATCCTTTTATTTCAGCGTATTTAGCATACACAATTGCCGCAATGTTATTAAATCTGGATTTCAATTAAAAACTGCATCTGACTTTTGCCGAAGGCTACATCCGAAGTCACTTGGAATACTTTTGAAATTATTAATAGCCACATCTAATGTAGTTAATCCTTCTTTTAATTTGAGATTTCGAATTTCTAAATATTTGATTAGTTTAGGCAAATTTCCAGTGTTTCTGAAGGAATAACAACTGATTTTTTAAATTTGACATTTGTATTAGTTCCTTGCACTCAGAAATACTTCGAGCATCGTCATTTAAACATGTAACGAAATTTTGTAAACTATTGAAATTCTCTGCATAAAAACTATTTATGTGTATGTTTTAGCAAAGCTAAGTGACGAACGTGCGATACTTTGGCATTCTGTAACGATATTTTACAGACTTTGTAATAAATTTCAGAATCACTGACAATTCACTTTCATATCAGAAAAAGTAACATAAACAACGTTCTAGATCTAAATAAATGATAACTAAAAATGTACGCGTATGTTATTGAAACTAAACGAAATCTAGTGCACACTTACGTCTAGATAATTGGGAGAAGTGGATTCAATAAACCGGTATTAAACAGACTATTACAAAAATTACGAAGTACGTAATTAACAATGAAAAAACGAAACTAACGTAATTATGAAAGAAAATGTTATTTCTCTTGCGAAATATAAGGTAAATATAATAAATCTTGGAATGAGTTGGTCTTTACTTGATGTAAATCCATTTTCAATGTGAAAATAAAACAAACAAATGTTTAAGATTTACACTGTATTTAATAATAACGACAGCTGTTTCGCTACACTGTAGCTTCGTCAGGTTAACATATACAATACAATAGATTTAGTTTCACGTACTTTTTGTATAGACCCGACACTTTTAGACTAGAAATTGTTCTTTACATATCAGTTCTTAGAATTCCTAATATCCACACACTATATATAGGAGTCAAGTGTATGTAGATAGTTATTATTGTATATGTTAACCTGACGAAGCTACAGTGTAGCGAAACAGCTGTCGTTATTATTAAATACAGTGTAAATCTTAAACATTTGTTTGTTTTATTTTCACATTGTAAATATAATAGATTTTAAAAACCCCTCACGCTCCTATCTACGCCGATGAAAAAAGGATTTTACTCATAAATTCCTCATTTTATGGGCATTTTTCGCTCTCATTCTCGGGCACTTCTCGGGCATATACAGCTGTTGCAGTTCACCATATGAATTAGTGCTATTCAGTAAGCGTGTGTTGTTTACATTATTTCTTTGCTTCGTTGTAACTTCGTCGTAGTTTAAACCGGTCATGTCCGCGCCCTACACATAACCACATTCCCAATAATTGAATGCATGCACAGATTTAAAATTCAAACAGTTTCTCGTTGACACTTTCAAGGACAGATTATATAGGTACATCCTCTACATATACGTTATAAACACAGGAAAACGGCTCTTAAACGATTAGCACTATTCAAATAAACCATAATCAAGTTGTATACGAACACGGCCAGCCGAACTTTTGGTCATTGATAAACTATGGTGGGTGAAAAATAATTTAAATCAGTCTGGAATCGTTGCTTTTCTTGATTTTCATTGCTTAATATATTCTCTCATAATAGAATATATATTCATATTGATGTAATTGTAAGTGTGAAAATGACATTGGCAGTGAAATATTCGTTGTTAGTGTTACAATTGCAATATATTTTGAATGGGTGTTTTTGGATATACGCATACTCAGGTGAGTACCTTATGATATGGTAATTAAGTATATACTTATTAGGCTTTTTTTTTAAATTTTTTTAATAAGTAGTATAGAGTAAATATTATTTGTTACCTATGTGAATTTCTTTATTTTACTGTCTACTTTCTGTTTTTAAACATTTCTTCATGCAATATTTATAGACTACGTCTTGTAAATATGTTTTGGTCAACATTCTCCGAAGCGTATTATAATTAGGGGTGGGCGATATTGGAAAAAATATCGAAAACATCGATATTAAAAAAAATATCGATATACTGGATATATCGATTATCGATATTTCGATTACCAATTATCGATTATCTATATCTTATTCGGCAAGTCGGAGAAAGGAGAACTACGAACATAGTTTTTCATATTGAATTGCGTGCGAAATATAAATGTATTCAGTGGAATCCAACTATAATGGGCTCGCTTATAATGAAAAGTAGTCTCTAATCGACGAATTTTTTAAGTCTCGAATAAAATACGTGATATTTTCCCGATTATAATAATGTCGCTTATACATTATAGTAGACTTTCGCCTATAATGAACTAAATCGTTATTCTGGTTCATTATAAGCGGAGTTGTCCGGTACATTCTATTAAGATTACACTTAAAGTTTTAGGTCGAACGCTGATGGGTGCAGTGTGTCTTCCAGTAATAGTTGATATTTGTGTAAAAATATAATTTAAAAACCCAATGTTTCAAATTTTTGGGAAAATGCGGAATTCACGTTAACGAAATACTATCAAATCGTCTCAATTTACATATTTTCGATGGCACTGCCCTAAAAACGTCTGCTGAATCGGATGAAAGTGAAATTAATCGCTATGGTAATATTCCAACTATAGAGCTGTTTGAGGATCCGTTGGAATGGTGGCAGGCAAATTATAGAACATTTCCCAAATTGAGTTACTTAGCCCGCAGGTATTTAAATACCCAAGCGACGAGTGTTCCCAGCGAACGAATTTTTAGCAAAGGTGGGCTAGTCATTACAGATAACAGATCATCTATAACGTCTGAACACTCAGAGCAGTTGATATTTTTATTTATGAACAAGTCTTTTGTTAAAAAATAAAATCCTTTTTTTTAAACCTAGGTAGGTACACTTCTGTGCAATAAAATTAAGCACAAGTATTACGATTATTTATCACAAAATTTTAGTTGCGTAATTAGGGTCTATTGTAATAAACTAGCTGTCCATCAATCTCTTCGAGCTTGAATCGCCTTTTCGCGTCCGCTTACAGCTGTCCGTCAATCTCTCTTAGCTTGAACCGCTTTTTTCGCGTCCGCTTACAGTTTCTTTACAGTTTCCTGTAAAAAGCAATCACTGTCATGGCCTTTTAGAATGTCCGATTTTATTAACTTTTGAAGCACCCCTGTATATACATATATCTTGTGAAGCCAATAGTATGTTTTATTTAAAATGCTTCTCGAACTGTTTTATTACACAAACCTATACACACTCAAGAGCGAGAAAGGAAATTTAATGTTAAACATAGTTCATGTTAAAGTATTTAAAGAAACAATGAGCTTTGTAATAAACTAGCAGCAGTTTCAATAAATGACAAAACAAAAAAACATGGACAGTGTCTTTACTGAGCAATTTGTCATATCTTAGTTACAATGCGAATTTTGGAATTTTCTAAATGAGAGGGCATTTTCGCATTACGGAAATTAACACATTTACATATTCTCATAATGTCCACTTTTAACTATAAAATATTTAGTGTCCTTAATTTTTTTGCACAGAAGTGTACATACAAGTTGTTGACCTTGTTAATAATTATATATTCTTTTTTAATTTAATATAATACATTACGTATTCAAGCTTTGAAATAAATTGTTACTCTATAATGAGCCTCTTGTTTTTTAATTTTATCATAAGGAAAAATTCGATTTATCGAGGAATCTTATCGATATTTTATACACCCAATGTCGATTAAGATTCCCAGGCCTAATTATAATCGCTTTGATATGCAGGGTGACTCATCTCCCTGGGGAAGACAGATTGTGACTTTATGAGAATAGATCTTTCGAAGTGCTTGTTTCACTATGATAGCTACTCATTAGGAGCAACTTCTAAACTTATTTTTTATTATACACAGTGTACCATAACTTGGTGGCTATCCATAATTATTGTTTTCTAAATTGCACACAATTATAGTATTACATTTTTATATTCCCCGTATAATTGTTATTCAAGTTAAAATATAGTATAGGCCTAAAATTTAGAGTTTTTGATTTATAGCCACTTTTCTGAAAAATATTTTTGACATTTTTTATGACACTATTTTTTGTAGTGTTTATTCATAATAAAAGGATTTAATAAAGGCATTTTTTATTTTTTTTTTCGTTTACTAGCATTTGCAGAAAAGTGGATTAAAATTACAGGACATATTTTTGCCTAAAAGGTATTTTTTTTCCAAATGAAACAACCTGTATTTCTGTTCATTTTTTATTTTCTTACCGAGTTTCGCATCAAAAACACACTTTTAATTCTTGGAAAGAAATGGCGATTGCTTTGGAAAATAATTTGCATAAATTTGAATCGCCCACCCCCCCTCACAGATACCAGTTTTGATGTATTTATTAAAAGTATTAATATCATAGTTTCCATTTTATATACTAGTCTAGTAAGAATAAGAATAAGAATACGAATATTTATTTACATCAAGTTGAATATACAAATGTAGTATACATATATGATGTGTCATTTAAGAAATTCGAATGAGTAATAAGTAAATCTGACTTTTTCCAAACAAACAAGAAACATACAAGTAATTCAAAACCAGATAAACTGTTCTCTGCACTGAACGTCAAGGCGTTTTCCTCAAATTAAAAAATTCTTCCAGGCTGTAGAGAGGATAGTTAGTAAGGTACTCCCTGCACAATTTCCGAAAGCACTTGATTCTGGTCTCTGATCGTATATGCGGTGGCAGCGCATTATACACCTTTGCGTACATATAACCTACTCATATCTGTCGACGGAAAGTCTCTGATAATCGGCTCGAATTAGGTCGCCGGTCCTGGTCGGATACCTATGATGTTCATTATTCGTCTGTAGTATCAAGTGTTGGGAGAACACCAGTAAGTTGTATAGGTAAAGTGAGAACACCGTCATAATTTGATATTTCACACGCGGCCGCTGGAACCCCAGAAAACCAGTCCATACGACATCACCGACTGGAAAAGTCCGTAGTACATCTCGTGCACCACTTCTCCCGACACAGTACCTCCGATTGCGAAGAACATGTACACGACCGAACTCAACTTGGCGCATACCCAATCTATGTGTGTTTCCCATGTAAGTTTTCGTTGAATGTACAATCCAAGATGTTTGACACAGTCTACCTGTTCGATGGATTTACTCCCAAGCCTTACAAGAAGGCTTGTATCGACTGATTTCGTCTTTCGGTAAAATTGGGTCAACCTGGTTTTGCTAGTATTGAGGAGTATGCCGTTTGAAGTGCACCAATTTAGGATGCTGCATGCCGCTGTTGTGCCTCCTTTCACCAATTCCTGTTCATTTTCGTGAGCAACCGTGATGGTGGTATCGTCCGCATAGATATTACTGCTGGTTGCTGCAGGACATCCCTCTGGCAGATCGTTAATCATGATGCTGAAAAGGATCGGTCCCAGAATAGTGCCTTGGGGCACACCTCTCACAATCAACTTCGTAGCAGACATCGCGGCACCAACCCTCACCTGCTGCGAACGACCCTGCAAGTACGACTTTATCCACTCATTAGCTGGGCCTCTGATTCCTATTGCATGTAGCTTCGCAAGTAGAAGAGCGTGTTCCACCGAGTCGAATGCCCGGCTCATATCGAAAAGCAAGGCTATTACGTGTTGTTTCTTATTCAGGGCTTCGAATGTTGTATCCAAACTTTTGTGGATGGCTGTGCTATTCCTTCGATACCCGTGCTGAAAGTCATTGAGAATGTGGTACTTCTTAAGGAAACCGTTCAAACGCGTCAGGAAGCAGTGCTCGAACACCTTTGACAGCTGATTCTGTACAGAGACAGGTCTGTAATTGGTAATAATATTTCTGTCACCTTTCCCTTTGTAGAGTGGTACTACTTTCGACATCTTGAGAGTTGACGGATAAATCCCCGTTTGAAAGGATACATTTATTGCTCTACAGAGAGGGTACGCAATATACTCCTTTGCCGCTCTAATGATATTGCCTGGGAGTCCATCACAACCGGACGACAACTTTGTGCAACACCTGCCCAAGGCCTGCTCGACCTCCTCTATCGTGACAGGCGCAATGAAAATGGAATTCACAACATTTGTCCCTGGCGTAACTGCTTCACTTTGGTGCAAGCTGTCCTCAGACTGTGCCACGTAGTGGTCATTGAACATCTCCACCATTTCTTGTTCCTCAATCTTAATGCCGTCTATTGTCAAGTTTAAGCTGTCATGTGTTTCGTGGTTTCTTTGTTCATTGATTATCTTCCAGCAGGTCTTATTGATATTGTCAGCGTTTAATATTCTGTCGTTGTTGTATGAGCGCTTCGCTTTTATTATCATATTTCGATAGTATGTTTTGATAGTGTTATATCTCTCTGTATAAAAATCGCTCTGTATGTGCTTTTTCACCTTTGCCATGTCTCGCAGCAGCGCAGATAAATCCTTCATTTCTCTGGTGATCCAGGACTGTCTACGATCTTTCTTGTTTTGTACAGGTGTCAATGGGAAAGCAATCTCGAAGTTCGACACCAATGACCCCACAATTTCATCATATAAGTCGTTTATATTTTGTGACTCTGTGTCCCAGTTCTCACTGCTCATTAACGATTTAAAATTCAAAATATTTTTGTAACTATATTTTCTGATGTATTTCACATTTTGATCGTCCACTGTTTTTCTACTTTCTAGCGGTAGTGAAGCCAGTTGAAACGTATGGTCCGATAGATGGTTACTCACCACTCCTATTTCTGTATGTCTGATATTTGTAATGAAGAGATCTATGCACGTTTCGCTTGTTGCTGTTATTCTGGTGGGGACATTTATAATCTGAAAACAATCACGTTGTATTAACAAATTGCGTATCATCGACTGATACCTGCCACTCACTGTCCAATCTATATTGAAATCACCGCATATGACGACGTTCGAGTCAGTCCGAAAACGCTCCTCCAAAAGCGAATCTAGATTTCTAGGCAATAATAAATGATTATTCGGCGGAGCATACACACAGTACAGTAATAGAGTTGTTCTACCCAGTGTAATGTTTAATCCTGCAGTTTCAAACTCTCTTTCGCAAGTTGTAGTACATGTAAGCTCTTTCGTTTGAAGTTCGTTTCTAGCGAAGATACATACACCGCCTCCTCTGGCTTCCTTTCTGCAAAAATAGCTGCATTGTTTGTAGTTTACCAGTTTCAAAGATTTCATTTCCATGTCCTTCAGCCAATGTTCAGTGATACACAACACATCCACAGTCTTCCACACTATGACTCTCGGAGCATACAGGGCAAGTTGTGCTATTTCTGCATTCTTTTGCCTGATGTCCAAATCTCTGACAATTAAAACATCGTATAATTCGTAGGTCTTCCTGGACACAGCAACTCATCCATCCTATGTATACTCTCTCTCTTTTTAGTAGGTTCTCTTTGATGTTTCTATTGCATTCCAGTACCATATTGAATTTATCCTTGCTGGGTTTCGTCTTATGTACTACTTTTAAATCTTCAGGTTTTATAGTGAGTTTATTTTGTTCGATAATTCTTTGTATTAAGTTGTCGCCATCCGATTCTGTATGAATATCAAAGATCTTAAGTCTTGACCTGATTGATCTCGGTTTTTGGAGACTAAACTTGTCCTTCAGATTCGATTCAATGCTGTTGGACAAGGTATTCAGCGTTGCCGTATTATCGCATTGTAAAATGTGCCACCTGTTTTTGTATTCTTTCCCATTCTAATTCCACCCTTGAAGTGTAGTGGGTCGATCGAGTCCTTGATTTCTTTGCGCACTTCTTCACTGCTTTTATCTTTCGACTTAGGTTGGACTATTATAATATTTTCGTTCCCCGTTGCAGCCACATTACTGTAGGATTTTTTCTTTTCAGTTATATCAACCTTTTCGGCAATCATCGTAATTCCAGTTGCAATGCCATCTATCTTGTTATTCATATCGTTTATTTGAACATTATATATATATTTATTATTTATATATATATATCTATTCTCATCTCGTTTAGTGTACATAAAAACGTATTTTCTGAAATTTCTTTATACTGTATGACTAGTGCAATACACCAAAGTTTTACTGATGGTGTATTAATAACTTAAAAAATATCCGAACTTTTCTCGTCTTACTTTTTACCAAATATTTAGTAACCAAATTCGATATTCTCTAAATTAATATGAGAAACATGTGTATTCTTGTTATTGATCTTGGGAAGAAGCGAATAAGATAGTAAATTGGTGTACATGCAATATATCATACGATATTTAGTGTTAGTGAGCCTGTTGTTTCGGATATACCACAAAAAATAATCAAATTTCTAGGGTTATATTGCTGTATGCTGTCTTGACTATCCCAATTCCAATATTGTAATTCCAGATTCAAAAAGAAAGATTCCCGGTCAAGAACTCCCTTAATTTTTGACACATATTTAGTAACCTGATTTGATATTCTTTGAGTTAATATGATAAAGAAGACTGTGTATTCTTCTTGAGGATCTTCGGAGGATGCGAATAAGGTGGTACATTGCTGTACATGTACCTTTCGCTTCGGATATACCATAAAACTTTAACACATTTCTGGGGTTATATTGTTCCATGCTCTCTTGTCTTTCTCAATTTCTAATATTATAATTCCACATTCACATTTTTTACAAAATATTTCCTCTATGCTTCTATTGACATCGGATTTCATTTGATTATACGTCTCGACAAATACTGTATTATGTTTTATATCATCTCTATAAGATTAGTTTTATTATTTTGATATCCTTCGATTGTTTACCGTGTACCTATAAAATACACATGATTGAAAAATTTAGAAGCATGAGCAAGAAATAACGATAACTTTAAAATTAGATTGAGAGAGAATGGAAATAGAATGAAACTAAAATAGTTCTAGGAGGAGTGTAGAATACGTTTAAGTCTATATTAATATTTTTATTTATATTGCAGGACATATTATTTATTTTTTGTTTCTACTGATTAAATCAACCAAAATATTCATTCTGTATTATTGTATTTTTCTTGTCTATTATACATATTACATGGAATTGATATTACTTCAATGTGAGGATGGACCATAACGTGAAGTTTAGTAAAAACGCTCTCTCACAAGATATAAATACCACACAAACGATTTTTTATAATTATAATAATATTGTCTTATTGCATTTTTCTTTCATATTATATATAGGAGAAAACTGTATGAAGTATGTCGCCAAAGTAGACTTGCAATATGAAAATATTCGAAATATTTTTTTTTCGCAAGGGTATTTTAAATATGAGCAAAATAATAGAATGAAAACTGTGTGTTTTGCATATCGTACGGAAAAAAGCTTTTCAATTAAAACCGTACCACTCTCGTCGTCTGACGAAATAGTCCGCTATCGAAAACCATGAATATTTATGACAGTTTTGTGTACCCTGAATGTAAATTTTAAACAAAGGTATATATGCCGGGGACAGTGCAAGATATTCGAATCTACCAGAAATGATAAACTGAAAAGTAAACAAATCTATAAAAAAAGCAATCAATATCACGAATAACGAAGGTCACTTTTTCAGTCGTTGTGCAAGTAGTACCGATTTAATCTGTTTTGAAATTCTGTTGGGTACTAAATTTTATAAGATTTTATTTTTTTGCGTATGTATGTAATATATATATATATATATATATATATATATATATATATATACATCTTTCTATCCATACTGAGCCAAATCAAATTTCATACTATCCTGCTCCAGCTATAAATAAGGTATTTAGAGTCTCATTTTACGCATATATCTGATGAATAGTACCCTTGTTGCTTAGTGTTCAAAAGTATACATTAAAAATAGAAAAAAAGAAACTACATATTTATACAAAATAAATAATACGTTTCTGAACCAATAGCTTTACGTTATCCTGAACCACTTTGTATATACTTTAATAAGATAATGCCATTCTGATCCACATTCAGATTTGAGATGTATAAGGATTTTTCTTGTGTGAACAGTAAAAGCAGTACAAGTATTGCATTATAACGTTTAAGAGAAAGGTGAAATTTTCAGATTATTGAGGATTGTGAAGTTTTTGTGCAGCATAGTTTTACTGCAGCCAATATATTTTCTTTTGCTGTTTTTCCCTGTGATAGTCACTCATTAGGAGTACCTTGTAATTTATTTTACAATATATAGAGTGTCCCATAACTTGATGGCTGACCATAGTAATAGTTTGTTAAAATTATATAAAAGACGAAAACTTTAAATTTTAGGCCTACACTATCTTATAACTTTTTGACTAAGAATTATACGAAGAATACAAAAATATAATAATATACAGGATGTTCCATTTAGTAAACAATAGCTATGGTCAATCACCAAATTAACCAAATTATGTGTGGCTATCATAGGAAAAAAAGCGCTTCAAAATATCTTTTCTCATAAAGTCACAGTCTGGCTTCCCCAGGAAGATAACTCACCCTATAGAGGATGCCCATTTTATGGGTAACTTTCTTAACATTGAAGACACAAGATCGGCTACATTAGCGATGTTGTTAAGAAATTTGAGGTGTAGTTAATTGTATTTTCAGATTTAAAATTTATTGTCAACTTTTGAAGATAGAAATAATACAAAAATGGTATCTCGTAGTAATTTAATAATCTTAGCTGTTAATTCATGGCACACTTTATTATCAAGATATAACATAAACTTCTTTTTTAAATGGCATCATAGTTGGCCATGACTTCATAGAAATGCTTATTATTTTTTAATTATATAGATATAAGGTTTGGTATTATAATCTTTTTTAAAAATGTTATTATAGCAAGAGTAATTCAACTATTGTTAATTCAATGTTTTTATGAAATTATATTTCTCGAAAACGACGTACTAGACGGACACAATTTTTGGTAGCGCTGTTCACAATAAAATGTTCTAACACAAACATATTTTACTTTTTCCCAATTACTAATTGAATTTGCAGAAAACTGGATTAAAGTTACATAAAATTTTTTTGTCTACAAGTAATTTTTTCAAATGGAACAGCCTGTATATCGGTTCATTTTTGAATTGCTTACTATATTGCGCACCAAAAACATGTAGGACGTTCTTATTTTAAAAGTGACCATTACTGAGTTATTGTCGCTTCTTGATATAATTTTGCCAACTTTGTTTTTTATTGTAATACGGTCTTTTTGTACTGAAGGAATGTCAAAGAAATTATTTATTTGCCCAAAGAGTTTACCAGAAGCGTTACCCTGACAGAAGATGTTCCAAAACAGATGCCTTTAGAAGAGTAATGGATGCCTTCATTACTGCTGGTAGTATTGCTAATTCAAAACCAAGGAAACTTAAATATGTGGTTAATGATGAAAATCAATTAAGGATTCTTATGGCAATAACAGAAAATCAACACGTCAGTATCAAAACCATCGTTGCAAGGACGTAAAATGAAATATCGTCCATAATGACTAAATTTAAATATTGAGTTACGCACCCATCAGTTTAAAGCTAGAAGAATGTTCTGCTAATAGAAAATAATTAAAATGAGCGCCCTTTTGTTACAATGTTATTTGCGGATGAAGCAGGTTACCATAGTAACGGAATAGTTAACAAAGGTAATTTTAATTACTGTTCAAAGCAAAATCCTTATTTCACTAATAAATAGATCATTAACATAGGTGGAGCATAAATGTATGGTGTGGCATTCGTGGTGATTCGATGGATAGGCCTGCATTTATTTAAAGGTCGTATTAACTGAGGAGCTTATGAATAATTTCTTTCAAGCAGTTTAGTGGAATCTTTGGAAGATGTTCCGCTAAATTTACGAAGAAATGTAGATACAATGAGACGGCGAATCCCAACATTCTATGCTACAAACATAAAATAATTTAATTAAATGTTTTCAACGAAGTGGCTAGCGCGTGGAGGCCGTGAAGACCCAGCTGGGTCTTCAGATATCACAAAATTAGTTTCTTTTTATAGAGATCCGTAAAAGAGCAAATACAAAGTATACTTGTAACCAAAAAAGAAGTTATGATCGAACATATTCGATAAATATTTAGAAATATAAGTACTCAATGCAATATTAAAGTCGAGTTATTACTTTTGGAAGCATTTGAATTTCAATTTTTATCAACTTTATAATTTCTGTCCCACTAATTACTCATCCATTCACATAACATTTCCTGTTTCTACACCTACTAAAATCAAGTTATTAATTTGTTCGGTTTTAAAATTTGTATACTGTGACATATTCTACATATTCTTTGAATTATATTGCTGTATTGTAAATAAGATATATCCATTTTTTGTCATCACCCCAATACATAAAAATCTCATCGCTAAGCTCATTTTTAGCAAAAGTCATTATAAAATCAAACTTGACAACTGAAAAGCAACTTATTAAATACGGTATTCAAATAAAAAACATTATTTCGAAAAACCACAATAGCTCAGTAATGGTCACTTTTAAAATAATAAATCCTATATGTTCTTTTTAGGAAATTTAGTTAGCAATTCAAAAATAAACCGATATACAGGTGTTCCGTTTGAAAAAAGTCACTTTTAGACAAAAATATGTTATGTGACTTTAATCCAGTTTTCTGCAAATTCAATTAGTATGTAATTGCAAAAAAATAAAACATGTTTTCTTATGAACAACGCTGGACACAAAAATTGTATTCATCTAATACGTCGTTTTCGAGAAATATAATTTTATAAAAACATTGAATTTTTTCAAAAAAATGGTAATAATTCAAAAATCTTAAATTTTAGGCCTACACTATCTTAGAACTTTTCCACTAAAAATTATACGAGGAATACAAAAATGTAGTGATATATATATAGGCTGTTTCATTTAAAAAACTATGACTATGGTCACTCACCAAGTTTTGAAATACTGCATAGCAAGAAAGCCGCTTCGAAATATCTTTTCTCATAAAGTCACAATGTGCCTTCCCCGCGGAGATGACTCAACCTGTATATAAGCATTGAAACATGTTAATACTAAATAATTCATAGTAAGAACAGTATTCAATTGGCTTTATAATAATTTATTCTTTTAGATGAAAGAGAGATTTTACCGTATTGACTGGCGTATCTTTCCTAAAATAAAAGTTTCATTTTCTATACTTATTTTGACTGAATTTTTTTTACAAGAGGTACCAACAAAACTCCTCTACTAATCATTTTGTTCAATATATGACAAAACACACTTTAACACAAAATTATGCCAGGCACTCGTAACATATAAATGTTGCGAAATCATGGAACACCGCATGCTTCAGGATTGCTGTTATACAGATATACAAACAGAGTCTACAACAGCGCCCTCAAGATATGGCGCGGAAAAGGCTGGAACTTGAAATCGACGATTCGTACAAAAATGAACCTTTTTAAAATTTATTCACAAACGTTATGAGGTCACTACCAGTGACTTTATAAAGGTCTCCAATCCTGAACCATATATATGGTTCAGTTTGGTCAGGGAGGTTCAGGATAAACTGCTCGTAAACATACGTTTGGTTCAGCATCATACTAAAGAGCTATATATATATATATATATGTATATATATTTTCTATTCTTTGTTGCCGTATTTACATATTATTTAAACTCTTGATAAGTATTGGGCATTTTCGGCAGAAATTAAATAAACATACATTAGTTTATAATGATGTTTGATTTATTTAACGTTTCGACCTTTCTTTTGGTCTTCATCAGAAATAATAATAGGTAAGAAGCATTTTTTCTGAAACAACATACACCATGTATATACAAAATGCGATAACATAAAAATAATTTGATATATACAAAAAATATAAGAAAGATATTAAAAATGAGAAAACTTACTCCAAAATATGTAACAACAGTGTCCTAATAACTTTTATAAAACATGCACAACAATAAAATACATTCAAAGGGGTTTTAAAATTTAAAATATGTAACGTCAAACGATTAAGATCTAAAATGTCAATGAAATGTCTAGAATGCTGGTTTAGTCTGTTTTAATATCTTTCTTATATTTTTTGTATATATCAAATTATTTTTATGTTATCGCCTTTTGTATATACATGGTGTATGTTGTTTCAGAAAAAATGCTTCTTATCTATCAATATTTCTGATGAAGACCAAAAGAAAGGTCGAAACGTTAAATAAATCAAACATCATTATAAACTAATGTATGTTTATTTAATTTCTGCCGAAAATGCCTAATACTTATCAAGAGTTTAAATAATATATATATATATATATATATATATGTATATATACCTATATAATAATTGAATTCATATATATTACAAGTGATCAATAATCTTGGCGTAGCGGCAATGATTCAAAAGTAATTAATAACAAAATGACAATTGGAAAGCAACATGTTATCTAAAAAGTTTCATTAACTAACACAGACAGAATGTAAATGCGAATGTTGAAAAGTGAAAATGTGAACAATTAAAAAAGGTCTAAATCAATGTTAGACATGCATTTAATTCCGCTACACAAATAACATCTACACAAATTGTGTAATTAAGTGAGTAAATGTAAAAATTAGGAGTAAAGCTGTCGTATACCATTCATGTGGGAGAATTAAGCGGCCTACATCTATCTTAGACATATATCCAATTTCAACACATAAATAATACTGACTATGTGTCAAAGAGATGTAAAATAGAAATATGTAAATCAAACATGGAAGTGTTAACTATGTGCTAGTAACCATAGACATATATGTTTTTTCTACCTTAGCTGATTTCCTCAATGTGGCATAACTAAGAAGGTGGGCGTTAAAATAAAAAGATATGTGTCGAGTAAAATATTATGAGTAGTATACCTTAAACATGTCAATGTATAGATGTCCGTAGTGTAAAACAACAGTGGTCAACAACGTACTCAGAATCAACTGTAAAAATACAAATTCTTATCAACTACAGAGCGTATTTAATACGAAAGGCCGCTAATACCAAGATTCATGTTTTTATTATAATCGACCAAGAAATATATATTGAGATGGTTTGCTCGTAGTATATTAAACAATGAAAAGCCCCACGTTGGTGTGGCAATTCAGATGATCTGAAAGGGGTGAGAACGTTATGAAACTTTAATCCATTAAGTAATTTTCTTACAAATGGATTTTTCTTCCGGTCCACTCAGATAATTATGAAATGAAAACGGCATATATTTTCAGTAATTATTAAATTAAAACACAAGCCGGAATTATTTAACTTGTGATTATACTTTTTCATTTTTCTAATACCTCTGCTTCGGGCATCAAGGAATTTGTGGGATCAAACAGGATGTTTTGGTCCTTGTGATTGTTCAAGCAACAGTCAAGATCTGGGAACGTTAGGATTTACTTCAGGCTGTTAATTTTCAAGGCATAGGACTTTTTCCGCTACACGTATGTGCTTTTTTGTACTCACCGCTTGTAAAGTGACATTTGGCGGTTGTGTAGCTCGACTGGGAAATACGTTTTCCCGGTTGAGGCGACTGTAAAAATTGAAAAAACACTGGCACTTTGGGACATTTAAAAAAAATCTAACTTGGTAGTAATAAAATTTAGTCTATAAAATACTACTTCCCTCCACTATTCTTCACTAAAAGTTGGGGAAATAGGAGTAATAATTAAAAATTCTTCGAAAAAAATTGTGGCGCCATCTATTTGACGATATTTTAAGCGACATCTTCAGCAAGATTCACGCGCCATCTATTTGTACCACATCGACATTCATATTGGCAGTTCGGAATTGTTTGTATTTAAACCAAAAAACGCAATAAATGTACTATAAATTTATAAATATAAGAATAAATGCCTCATGTTTGCATTGTGTAAGAATATAATAACTTAATTTTAGGGAAAGGTGAGTAATAGTTACGTACATGAAATGCTTAAATTAATTATGTAATCTATCTTAGGTTAGGTATGATACCAATGACATTAATCAACAATATTTTTTTAATTTAATGTTCGTACAAAAAATATTGTACAAACCACTTGCGTGAAGACATCTTCCACGCATTCGCGCAATTAAAAGCACTCGCTTCCTGCGGTCGCTCGTGTTTACAATGTGCGCTCATGCGAAAATAGTCTTCCCGCACTTGGTTCGTAAATAACTATTATAATCTTGAAGCTTGGTATAGGAGAATATGGACATGCAGGTATTTCAGTCTTATAGGATATTCATATACCTTTAGTGGGTTTTATTACTTTATTGAAGTGTAAACTTCTTTAGGCGCGTTGCGCTGATTGTAGGCACTGAACAAGACTGACTGCAACGCTCGGATATGTGTAACGCTCGTTCGGGTAAAGTCGGCTAAGGGAACAAGATAAATAAATATATCATATATGTAGAGGTATTTAATTTCAATTAAATTGAAATTTAAATGAATAAATAAATTCATGTTCCAGAACAGATTCGATGCCGAGCCGCACGGGTATGAACACGACACGTTACCATTAGACCAAGCGCGCGACCGTAAGCGAGTATTTATATCGTCCATTTATACATACACATAAGTACGTCTGAACCGACCAAACGAAATGGCCGCTCGCGTAAATATCATAAATGTGCGAATATGTTTTATTTAATACGTTATGAATATTATACGCGTGTATTTCGTATTATTGAAAATTGACGTATGAAGGTGAAATTTTAGATACGGGGGTGTCTTAGGTCGCCGATCACCAATCCATAGTCAAAATGTCAAAAAAAACGAAATGGCGGAAGAGTTTTTTGAAAATTGACGTATGAATGTGAAATTTTAGATACGGGGGTGTCTTAGGTCGCCGATCACAAATCCAAAGTCAAAATGTAAAAAAAAAAAAAATGGCGGACGAGTTTTTTGAAAATTGACGTATGTATGTGAAATTTTAGATACTGTGGTTTTGGGGGTCGCCGATCACAATTCCAAAGTCAAAATTTCAAAAAAACAAAATGGCGGAAGAATTTTTTGAAAATTGACGTATGAATGTGAAATTTTAGACACGGGGGTGTCTTAGGTCGCCGATCACGAATCTAAAGTCAAAATGTCAAAAAAAAACAAAATGGCGGAAGAGTTTTTTGAAAATTGACGTATGAATGTGAAATTTTAGATACGGGGATGGTTGAGGTTTACGTGTTATTTAATACGTTACTGAATATTATACGCGTGTGTACATGTGTAAATGTAATAAATGTGCGAATACGTTTTATTTAATACGTTATTGAATATTATACGCGTGTATTTCGTATTATTAATCTCGCCTTGATGAAGTTTTCACTTCTGCCGTGTGGTTTTAAGCACACTCATTCTTTTTGTTGTTATTCTATAGATTGTTTAATATGAGAATGTATATTCCTCCTTCTCCCGTAGGTCTATTGTACAATGCAGAAGACGCGACGCACTTATCCTTAATTTTGTGCGATGTTTTTGATAGAAAGTTTACAGTGTTAGTCCGCCGCATAAAATAGATTTCTCTTCGTATCTAGATAGGCCCCCAATCGTACCTAGACGTATGTAATGTTGATTTTACTTATACATGTACTAAAAATTCGGTAACGCTCTTGTACGGTTAAAGAGAAAAAGCTTTCGTTTTTGGTTGAAATTTGTTTATATCTCAACATAAATTGTTATTTATTTGCTTCTAAAAGGACGCTGTGAAAGCCTAGAAACCCTAATTTAAGATTTGAAATTACTTAATTATACACGATTTACCAGATTTCGAGTTTTGGTATTTTTAAAAATCATTATTTTGTTTAACTTCCTTCTAGTTATAAATTTTTATTTAACGGCTCTTTAATTCAAAATTAAGTTGTAAATGCATTTTGTTTTTGATAACGTGCCTTAGGTGCACTTGTACTGATGGCTTGACTATACTTAAGGAACTGGTAATGGGCTTAAGTTTTGGCTTATTGTAGAAGTTATGTTAAACAATTAATGTAATTTACAATTTCTAATCATTATATCTGATCGTCAATCAATCTACTTATCATACTTACTTCAAATTAAATATATTCTTAGGTTTTATTTTTGATATTTCTTACGTTTGTGTCAAGTAGGCTTTGAAATGTCCATTATCTCTAAATGATAGTTTCTCAAACTAGTATATAAACGAGTTTATTTTTAACTTAGCTTTGTTATCATATTTATGGATGGAATTTTAATTTATCCCAATATCTAAGTGATATAAAATCCTACGTTTTATGGCAATTATGACCACATTATGAACCTATGAATTATTTGAAAATTAATATGGTTTCTGCTGCATTCCACGCACTGCATTGAATGGCATATACAAGACCAGTTTAATATATATATTAATCACAGCTTTAAAATTAATAAAGGCAAAATTCATGTCAGAAATCTTTTATTTTTGATATTCTACGGAAAGCATACACAAACTTTAGACTACAGCAAACAAATGTCTTAGTGGCAGTTAATTGTATGCTAATTAAATTGAGATTGCGATGACGAAATTACACCCACTTGTTTCATCGTTCCCGCACTGATGTAGTCAATTTTAAGTACCCATATTTAGATTTGGAAGCTCGGCGAAGTTAATTAACAAGATCGGCGCTTTCCTTCTAAATGAGATAGCTGCTGATGGGAAGCGACGTGAAATATGAATGGATATGAAGAAAAAATTACGTATCTCATCACTCACAATGTAACCTGAATTAGATATACAATTTTACGGTAAATGTTTGGAACAAAGATGGGGGTATTATATTGCAAGTATTCAAACATATATACATTCTGAGTACGTATATTAAATTTTGTAAATTTGAAAGGTATAGATTTTGTTGGTTGTCCACACTATTATAAGATTAAATTAATTTTATTATATACAACTTAGTTTACACTTTATTATCTTAGAAACACGGTTGGTTAGCTACCGAGCTGGTAAACGTCTTACCAGCATTTTAAAATCGGTAGAATACTAATGACTCCACCCAATGTCGTTAGAATATAAAATTGGTATATCAGATCAATAACAATTTGCACCGTTAGGTGGAGTGTGGGCTGGTAAAACCCTGAGACAATTCTGCTTTAAGTCGGCTCAGTGTCGGATGACAACTCTGTGCTGATTTTGCTCTAATTGGCTAAGTGTTGGTACAAAATATTGGGCCAATATCATGCAATGATATTTATCGAACTTTGTCAAATGTTAACACTTGGATTTATATCTGCCACCAAAATCGGGTCAACGAGTAAAAGATCGACAGCTAACGTTGACCTAATATTGTGTGCTACTAAGATAGTAAGAGAGTTCCCATCAAATTACTGTTGCAAAAACTTGAAATATCATCAAGATGAGATGAAGTACAAGGTGTGTATAAGTAAAGGAATTCTTGCTGGCTGCTCGGCAATGGTGTTTTCATGCAATTGCTTCTAATACGGGAGGATTTAATGGTGCATGTGTTCTACTCAAACCGAAATTTCAAAAATAACTTGATTATCTTTCCTGTTGTCACCACATGTACTGGTTGTAGGAAGCGTTTTTGAAGGTATCACAATTAAAACAATTTAGGACAGGTTAGTCGAGTTTTGACACAATATTTTTGAAAATTATGTAATTAACTAATGGAAGTTGCTGCGCAGAATTTTAGATGATGTTAGAGCAGAGATTCTTAATTTAGTTGCCAGGAAATTAGCAAAATTTAATGCAGACATAATTATGAAGAACTTCTTGAATTAACACACTAACGATGAGCAAAAGAATGTGAAAATTTATCAACCCAGTAAGGTTGCAGAGCTCGCTGAATGGCTCGTGCTGTATATTTTTTGAAGAGTTTCTTTTATTATAATCAGTTAGGAAACGTAACTGCACTTACAGATGTTTGTATTTTTATTATCAAGATATTATGTGAGCCTTTCCTTGAATATTCTTTTACATCGCCAGCTTCTTTCAATAATTTACATTTCATAAATTGAATATGTTTGAAAAAGAAGAGGCAGTGACTTCTTAGGTAGCCATTAAGAAAATATGTGAACACGTTTGGTATTTCATAGAAGAAGCTGCAGGTCTAACGTTTTCTTGGCAGTAAAATAGCAACAAACAAAGTGCTTCATGGTAGAAGCTGTAGTGACAATCCTCATACGATGAAACTGTTAATTTCTCTTACTTACGTGGAATTCACAGAAATGTATATCCAGAGTACAACGAAGAGATTTTTTCGTAATAATTTTTATATGTGATATCTATTTTTACAAATTTTATCCCATTACGAAATAAATAAATCTTGCTTTTAAAGGTCGTAATTGTTGCTACCATCTGGCTTGTTACGAGAATTTTATGATAAATTTTGTTTAGAACAGAATTAAGCTATTGAACTGAGAGCTATATATAACATAAACTTTTAAACGGGTGAAAAAAAAATTAAGTTGAAAAATAAAGTACAGCTAAATTGTCTATTTATTGGTGGCGGGCGTGGTTTAAATTATCATATAAAAACTTTGGAAAAATTATTACGTGATAAAAGTAATTATAATTAAAAGTGCACTACTGATTTGTAGGAAACGCGAATGCACTTATTAAAATTTGTTTTGTTTACATTCGCTTTTTTAATACTCCGTACTCTCTCTACTCCAATATCTTGTTGGTAGGTATACCTCTATGGCCTTCTAAAAACTGACTTTCTAATTAGAAAATATAATAAATTAAGCCGAAAACAACATTTCTTCTTATGAATACGCCAGAAGGAACGGCAGATTTTATTATTTATATTACATGCAAACTTTGTACTTTAAGAAACACAAGTTTTTGTAGCACCGCATGACAAGAAAAAAAAAGAAGTTGGCAGGGTTTTTATTCAAGTGATAGAACATATTTCAAAAGTCTACACTCTTCAATCGAATTTTTTGCTATACTTACAGAATACAATAACTGGACAAAACACTCTTTTTAGATAACTTATGAATAGTGGCATAATTTATTTTCTATATCGTAAAATATTTACCCCAACAGTATTTCCAAATTTGTGTTCAAGAAAATAATATATTATTAGCAGGCACTGTACACCAATTTGTTACACCAACTTTATTAAATAATTTCTCTATGATTACGTCTGACCGTTTAAATCCAAGAAAACTAGTTGCCTGAAGTTTATAAATTCATTCAAATGGCTGTGTGCACTTACCAGAACAAGATAATTTTTATACAATACACAATTTTCCGAAGCTTGTTCCTATCCCTTATTCTCTTGAGCATTGTTTTGATAGAAATTTGACTAGAATTCAATCTCAAATACATTTGCGGTAGACTGCTGCTTAGACATTGGAAGACTTGTTCGAAGAATGTTTATTGAATTGAATTAGTTAAGTAATTTTACATTAGCTCAATTAGCGACCTATGTCAAGGATAACTTTTCTTTCAAACGTATGTTTTTTTAAAAAACAATTTTACACATAAAACATATATTCCAATATGATATATAATATAAGTAGCATGATAAACTATGTTGCTTATATTCGCTTTTAATGTGTTAGGCCATATTCCAGCAACACAAGCATGCATATTGGTATAATTTACTTCTTATAGTAAAATACTGAATATCTTTCAAATCTAATATATAATCGTAAAACTGAAAACCATATATTGAGGTAGAGGTCTCAAATTACACTCAAATTTGTAAATGAAAATAAATTATTCCAAAAATAAGTTTTATTGAATCTTTTCTTAACGGAATAGTTCCACGATAATAACTATTTCGCGAAAGTCTTCAAAACCTTTTTTCTATAAAATTTTTCCACAAATTAATTCTTTGCTCTCTACTATAAACACAGTTTTATTAACAGAAGATCAACAATAACAAATAAAACGTTATTTACCTAATATCTGAGCGAAAATAAGAATAGATCACTCGCTGCTTTTCCACAAGTTTTCAACATTCTCACACTTTCACTATAATAGTCCTGTTATTTGCATCATATATGTAGTCAGAGCAACCACGTCTATTAAAAGAGCTACAAATCGCAAAATGTCCATTTAGCTTCTAGAGTTCAGCAAGGATTTATTTTTGGATCATTATTTGGTGCTACAGAGATAGTGTCGGTCATGTTACTGACTCAAAAATTACTATTTGCAAACGATTTAAAAATATTTTTCGCCATAAATCATGTAAATAACTGTATCCCCCTCCAAACACAAATAAATGCTTCAATAATAGATGAATTTAAACATATCTAACGAAAGAACCCATCTATCGGCTTTAATTTCAACATAGACAAATGGCAGCTCGAAAAATGTTGTTATTAAACATACCGTAGTCGTCATATTTTAATTTCGGTTTACACTTCTATACCATGCAGAAGATGAACTTAGAATATGCAGCGATGCCTGCTTGCTAACAGTGGTGGGAGAGCAACGTAGTGTCGATGTCGGGGGACTCTCACGCGAGTGTACTGTCTTGGCAGCCTCGCTTATGTTTATCTTTAGTTTGTTTCGTCGCGCTCTTTTCCTCTTTCGACTTTCCTATCAGAAATTTAAATATGACGACTACGGTATAGGCCGCACATTCGATTCAAAGTTGACATTCAATGATCATAAAACTTGTATCTCTAATGCAGCATTAAGGGGGCTTACGCAGAGATTCCGACTAACTGCCGTGAGGTAGGTCGTAAGGGGGTGGCATCATATGCGCTAATGTAAATTCCGCCGATGTAATGTATTCGTTAAAATAAAACAAACAGCAGAAATTTTTGTTTTTCTTATTATGTTTTTGCATTAAATTGAATATAAAGGATTAATTAAGGCTTCGTTGGGAGTACTTTTCTTATAATTCAAATTATTTACTCCTACATGTCACTCTCAAAGTTGACAGACCCAGTCTCAGAAACTTTATTTTAAAAACTAATTCCAGTCAAGCATGCATTGAGCCTTTGTTTATGTGTGTTTTAGGTTTCGTTTTGATATTTCGTAAATAAAAGCGGTACTATTGTTTTAACGAAACCTTGTAAAGTCCAGAATTTACATTAGGTATATGGCGCCACCCCCTTACGTCCTACCTCCAGGCAGTTAGTCGGCACCTCTGCGTAAGCCCCCTTACAGAAATTATGTTTTATTATCTGAAGTACAAGAACCTTTTCGGCAGTTGATGCTTTACTAACACGTTTTCTTTTATGTTGTAAGATCTAATTGGACTTTCTGACTGTCTTTATTATTGAACATTTTGGACATGAAATTGACTTAAAATTCATGTACATACTTGATATTTGGGAATAAAATTGATGTTTCCGATATATTGTTAAGGCTGAATTTCATAGTTTCCAGGCAGGTTACTAGATCAACTAATACGTTTTTTTAAGGCTGTGTTCCCAGTTTGAAAGAACCCCGATTTTAAGTGGGCCCGTCCTGTATTTCTCCCATTTTTGTATACGTCATACATTTTGGACGGCCATGCTAATCGCAGGTGGTGTGAAAAAGAAGGAATATTCATGTTAAGTTGCAGCCGTAAAGCACTCTGATTTATGCGTGCACCGTACGTTTGATTTGTTGAAACTACACTAGATCGTAAGACCATTATCTATGTGTCTCTGTTAGGTCTCAGAACCGATAAATCTCGTATGGCGATATTCTGCCTGCTAGCCGAAACTGTACCATGTTTCGCTTTAAAATTTCTCCAACAATTAGTCTTGCAGTATTTATTTTACTTTCCAAATCACAGGTTTAATTGTGAAAATATTTTTCAACTCTTCTAAGGACGTGGTTAGAATATATTTTAAATTATAATAGTGTTGTTAATTTTCGAATATTTTGCTACTTTTATTTATTTTTTTTTCTACATATATTTTCGGAAAAAGGACCACGCTATCATATTTATATCATTTTCGTAATAATGTAAAGGAATAATTGGTAAATTATTTTAAAAAATAAAGTCAGGGTTTTGGAAGAAACTGATTGAGGTAGTGGCCACACCCTCAATAATCCAAGGACAAATGTAATATTTACGTCACCCGTCTGTAGGATGTGTAGTTATTATTAGAGAGCGGACACGAAAGATTGATGACTCATCGCCCATAGGCGCACTATTGAAATTTTGTATTTTTAGAAAGTGTTTAATTTTATTTATGTAATTAGATAACAAGTGGGTGGTGATGTATAAAATACAAAATATGTTATTATTTGTTTATTTTGTACTTACAATAAATTTTAAAAACCCCTCACGCTCCCATATACACCGATGAAGATAGGAAATTTAAATGGCCTTTTTTGCTCTCATTCTCGGGCGTAATCAGACGTTGCAGTTCACCATATGAATAGTGCTATTCAGTAATTGCGTGCTGTTTACATTATTTCTTTGCTCCGTCGTAGTTTAAACCTGGGACGTCCGCTCTGTAGTTATTATAATAATATTGCAAACCCTTCACTTCATTCTATTAGATTCACTAATGAGCCAATGCACCATTCTTTTCAATTTCTCAGTATAGACGTCTTTAGATTTAAGTTTAACATTTCATACTGTATTTTTCTATAATGGTATCTGTCGAGCAAATATATGTTGTTATTATTAATTGGCACGAGTCAGGTGAATTTAATTAATGTCAACAGTAAATCACAAAATATTCAAAATTCAAATTAGTCAAAAAATTAAATATTTACATTAGTTTTACCTCGTGCATACGTATATTTAAAATTTCAGTACCATCAAAAATAAGAGAACACGAATGAATGTTTACCGAAAATTAATTATATTTGGAGCAAACAGAAAATATTATTTTGAGATACGACGATTTAATTAAGTTGTCTGCTTAGACTCGAAGGGATGTAATACTTCAATTAACCTGTTTGGAATATTAATAATGAAGGTACGAAAACGTTCCCTTACCATAACAGCACGTCTAGATGTTTTGCAGAAATATGGATTGGATTACAAATCTCTTCTAATCAAGCGGAAGCTTTATTGTGTTCTATTTTTTAGACGATGGTCTTATAACTCCGAAAAAAATGAAACTAAACTCCATTGTATTTTCTATATGCGAAATACAGAAAAAAAATTCGAGAACATTACTTCATTACACATTATGTTAAGTGCTACCAGACATGAAATGCTATCATGCATTCTTCAAAAAATGTTTGTTTATGGTCAAACTCATCTCCATTTTTGAAAAACATTGCAGTTTGTATGGCTAAACATTTTATAACTTAAAACTGGATTATATTGTGGTCAATAACAACACTTGAACTATCAGATTGTGATTTCGTTTACGTAACTAGTATCTTGTCAGACTGTGTGCATTCTGTTAAGCCTGTTTTACATTTGTCGACTAATTCATGAATTCGTTCATGAACAAAAATTGATGAGTATAATACAAAAATCGACGTCAATTCCAGTTCATGAATTAATTGATGAACTAATTTATGAATTAGAACGTGTTCTAAAATATCGTCAATTTTAAAAAAGTTTTAGTAACTTTTACATTTTTATGTTAGATATCAACTAGCACCACTATCTATCTACGTCCTAAGTGATTTAAAATTTACTGTTACAGGTGATTACGGTTGGTCACCATGATATTCATGAACAAATTCATGAATTTATTGTTAAGCGTAAAATGATTTAAGGTCATCAATTTATTTGTATATAAATTCATGAATTAATTCATGAATTCATTGACAAATGTAAAACAGGCTTTATTACTTTTGCGATCATATCAGTGTCATAGCGGAAAGAAATAGGTTAACTTTTTGAATTAAAATATGAAGATATAGCCTTCTGTTAGTTCTGGTATATTTTTAACCATCACCATTAATCTCATATTGTTAGTTTGTCCCTTAATTGTACTATTTTTATTAATAAAATAGAATCGAATATATTTTGGCAAAAAAATTGTCAATTATTTTAATATGAAAATCTTTTTTAACTTCTTTCCAGGCCGCATAATTCAATCCGATACTTGTGCTGATGAAGCACGTTTTCTTGAAAATAAAATAAACACTAATAGCATACTATCAAACGTGTGAATATTTATCTCAAGACTAGCAGTAATACTATGATGTGATCACTACCGGCACGACTGAGCGTTCTTGTCGGTATGCCTAGTATACATATATCCTATCCCCAACATGTTTTTACACATGCTGTATATACTTTATGAATAAAATTGGCTCAGAAACCTGAGCATCCACACCTAAAAAAAAAATAAAAGCACTTAGTAGGTTACATTCAATGACCCACATTGTAATTTCTTCTTAGATGTTGAGAAGCTCGTTAATCGTATAACACACCATTCAGATCATTAAAAGTATACGCCCGTACAATCAGCGAAGCCTGACGAAAAATTTTAACAGTAGATGCACAGCTGAGGCAAAAAAATTTCGTTTCCGTTGACGGTCTACATAATCTCATCGGAATGATCCACGGAAGAAAGTGCCCGCAGACTTTCCATTAAGGGGGAAAAGAATACCTAATTACGGGCAAGATTTTGCACGACTCCGATAAGCCGCCAGATAAGAACGGGTGTTAAAATGTCTCTTGCAGGCGGAAGGAAAGTTCTCGCAAACTCACGGATATCGAAATAAGTAATTTCGAAATATGTGGGCAGGAACTGTACTTTTTTTTATTAATAATGGAAAGAATACGGGGCTATTTTGCCTCAAAAATAATCTTCCCGAAAAAAGTCACAAAGCAATTAATTTTTCATGTAACGACAGCATTAATACTGCTTTCGTCTTGCAAAAATTGGAGATTATGGAGGATTTATTATTACGGCTTTTAATTATTTACTGTGCAAACTCTTTTTAGAGATCGTTTTAAAACGAAGTTATATTAAATAACTTAATCTGGCATATAATTTCTGTAGTTAAACTTATTATGTAATCATCATGCATACAGTGCCATAAATGGTAACTCTGGCTGGACAAAATTCATCAAAATTGTTCCTCGCGTGTTTCATTCTTGTCCCTTTGTTTATAAACATTATCAGCTTCTGAAGTTCGCATGTTTATCATAACGTATAGTAGAAAATAAATGATTATTTGTGTAATGATAATTATTTGTTTTTATTTAAAAGAACAAAAAAAGTATTTTTATAAATATAGAGTTTGTTGGTAATTTCAGTTTTGTAATTACTTTAAAATAAAGATTTATTTTGGATTATTTTGATTATCTAGACAAACAAATATCAAAGTATCAGTATAAAGTTTTCAAACATTTATTTTTATAATATGTTTGTTGTCCATTACTCATGAATTTGTGTAAGATGATGAATAATATAGAAAGACAATACCTGACAAGACTAAAGCCTTTTACTCGACATTAAATACAAAATAGCTCTACGAGAAGTTTACGTTGTCCAAGGTTACGAGAAATAGAACCAAGCGATTCTTTGATAAGTTGAAACAGTAACAAAAATTAGAAAGATTGAAGAAACTTAATCAAACATACTATTTTGGCAGTTTTACCAGTATGACTCTCATGAATTAGGTTTGACAAATTTCCAAACGGACATATTTAGAGCATGTTCTACTATTGCTATAATCTGAAACAGACTGTCGTGTATTAGATTGGGGATAATATATCGTGTGTTTAGAGTGTTTAGTCTTGCAGTTTAATGGAACCTGTATATTATGGCTGAGTTGAATTGGTATGATAGATTTTAGGGTTGGTGAAAGTAGTACTCTTCGATTCGATTCAAGTTGTTAGGATGTTCCTGGATTTCGATAGACTCGCGGATTTTGCAACTGTAATGTGTAATAGTAGTGAGGTCATTTAGCCATTTTCCATACTTATCAAATTCTGTTTTTCTAGCTAAAACCCAAGTCTCTTACATCCACCTCAACCAGCAAGAAGAAGCAGCGCTAGTTTATCATGCCGAGTCCATTTTCTTATCCTGTACCTTGATGTTGGAGTTCCAAATTTAAATAAATATATAGCGACCAACTTTTATTATTCCTGTTCAATCTTATACGCTATGTTTGTAGATTACTTAAACACAATTCAATTAGGTAAATGTGTATGTACCTAATATAAAAAAATTTATTAGCATTCTATTATACAAAGAGATCATTTTGAACTGTCCTGGTTGGCCATAAAAAGTCCCAGTATTATCAAAAACTAGGAAATATTTACTTGTCTTGTACTTTAGCTGTGTTTTTGATATTTTCATTGTTTTATTGTCGCTTTTCTGTCTTTTTCAAGACAATACCTGGTATACCATGCCTTTTACGATACAACAGGATATTTTTATTGTAATGTCGCACTTTCGCAGTGGAACATTGAGAGATGGATTATGGACATATTCATTGGAATCGTCTTTTCAGCAATTTGTAACAGAATACGGAAATCTGGAAATAAACTTGGACACATTCACTCGTCATCGCAATAGAGTGATTGAAAGGTTTAAGGAGACGGGAAGTGTTTGTAAACATAAACCCGAAAAAGCACCATTTTAACTGAAGATGTTGTCGCAGACATTAGGCAGCGAATGGAAGTTAGTCCCACAAAATCTGTACGAAAGTTGTCTGCTCAAACTGGTAAAAAGACTAATTAACTTAAATGTAATTTGTTATGCAGCATTATGTATTTAAATTGTAGGTATTTCCTATGGAAGTGCGCGTAAGGCACTGAAAACAAACTTACATATTGCCGTGGTCTCTTGCATATTAAAAAATAAAGAATAAGTTTAAGTATTAAAAATAAAAGAAATAGTAATATCAAAAATGTTATTACATTTGAAAAATTTCAACATTGTGCAATGCTAATAACACAAGTGAATGTTGGGTTGCATATATTTAAATGTAGAAGTTACTCAATATGATATTTCTAAAATTGTTACAATTATAGGTTAAGATAAGTATAAGAATTCAGTAAATAAAAACTACTTCACGCTAATAAAAGAGAGTGAGGCATTTATACGCTATAAAACTGTATGAAAGAGTTCACATTCGTCTTACACGAGAAGAAAATATTACAGAATAAATAATGCATTTAAACCTACATAATGTGATAAATTTAATAAAAGAGATTTTAAATAAATCATGTTTAAAGGATAAAATTTACCTTAACTTATAACTATAGACAGGAAAGGATATAAGTATACATTCTGACACGATACATTTATGAACTTGTATGTGTAACACAGAAGTTTCATAGACTGTGAAGACTTGTATGGTTTGGAGACCTACAAAGAGAAATATAGTATAAAATTTGTTTATAGTTTCTTGCAGATAAATGTATTACTGTAGGAGAAATTCTACTTAGAAATGGAACTGACGTGGTGAAACTCACTAATCGTTGTAATATAAGCGATATGGGAAGAAGAATTCTTGTCATCTGCAATGTGTTTTCGAGTGTACTAGGTCCAAACATCTCTAAAAGAAAATTGAAGATTATATTAGCGAATGGGAGAAACAAGTTTATAAACAAATACAAGGAGGGATTGTATTAAGAAAAATATACCTACCGTTGGAGATACCGAATAATTTAGGAAAAAGACTTTTAAATAAGCAAATGGTTTATGGTGTTGTCGTTTAGTGAATGAACTGTCAAAGACAATATGTGCGTGTGTTAGTGTAATATCGACAACTTGCAGAAAATGAAGGGCAAAGATTTCACGATGACGCATAATGCCAACCTAAACTTTAGTTCGATAGATGGCGTAACAAGCGTTACATATTTTTTTTCGGGTATAAATGAACAAGATTAGATTCTTATTTCGACTTCGAAAGATAAAGACTTTTTGAAAAAGCTAATAAAGGTTTAAGCGTAGTGTAAAATACACTACGACTTGATATATATTTATTCATTTTGTATTAGTATATTAATTTTATTTTCATTTATAATAATAATTTTTCTTTTGATATTTTTTGTTTGTATTATAAAATGGAGATGCCAGAGGCAGGATTTGAAGAAATGTTTAATGAAACAAAGTAAGTTTTTCAATTATAAAGAAATATCAATGCTGCAATGCGTTTATAAGAATACTATGTGAAAATATTTATTCCAGTATAACGTTAAGCAGTAAGGATAAAATAGATATTGTCCTGTAAAATAATAATTCGTTGGTTTTTTATATATAACACAGAAAGGATTATTAATGGTGTTGGGTATTAAGAGAATACAACGTGCGAATGTTTATTTTCAGATACCTTTATCAGGCATCATTAATTCTCGCAATTCATTTTTGATTTCAAACTTAAAAATGAAATATACATTTAGAAAAGGGAAATGTTTCTGTGTTTTGAGACGCTGGCTGCAATACGTGCGAATGGTTGTTGCCAGTGGTCAATTCAAGCTTATCTCTGAACATTGACCATTGCGAAGTTCTAGAATTATCAGGGCATTACGTACAAATATAATGTTTCTGGCAAAATAGAATTAGCGCAATATTAACAGATTATCGACATTCAATTGAGTTTCTTTGTATTAAAACAGGATAATATTTTTTTTGATTAGCATTATCGATATATTTATTCTACAAAACATTACAACCGAGAATATGGTATAAATGTTTTCTTTCAATTATGTGTTTTTTTATAATTTTTGAGGTGAATATAGTATAGCGATGCTATCTATTATTAATGTTTGAATAAAATATACAAGTATGATTTTATATAGACTTAGATTTTTCTTTAATACAAATTATAACCTTATTCCTAAACAAAAATAAGCAAGAGATTTACCAGGAGAAAAGGAAGCTGAATACACTGCCAGAACTCACGCGTACTTACAAAGCACGTGCTGTTAAAAAATAAGTGAATATATCAAATATAATAAAAATTATCATTATTTTTATAAATTATGTTGCTGGTGCAGCACACAGCAATATGTACCCATATAAAGTTTATGTACTACAACATTTACGGCCGAATCACTTTGAGCAACGATTGAATTATTGCAACTGGTTTAATGAAATACTACATGAAGAAGACTTGAATCGCACTTTCTTTTAGGATGAAGCTTGGATCCATTTGTCGGGGTATATCAACTCTCAAAATTACCGTACCTGATCCGCAGAGAATCCACATGTTTTTGTTGAAAATACTCTCCATCCTATCAAAGTTGGTATTTGGGTTGCAATGTCGAAGAGACTATTATTGGACCAATTTCTTTCCAAGATACAATTAACGCAGCACGATACCAAGAACAAATATTGGAACCCTTCATTAACAGTCTTCACGAAGATTAATTGACTCTGGGGTACTTCCAACAAGATGGGGCAACTGCACATACTGCACAACAAACTATTAATTATTTGGAAGGATACTATGGTGACCGACTGATTAGTCGAAATAGATGGCCAGACAATTCTTCTGATTTAACCCCACTGGACTTTTTTCTCTTTGGCCATCTAAAAAATAAAATGTTTCGGAACAGATTGAATAATCTAGATGAACTTGAAGAGGCGATTAGAATAGAATTACAAAATATCACACCAGAAACACTCCAGAATGTGTTCAATAATATGAGAAGACGTGTCAATCTATTCATTGAGAATAATGGTGGACGTTTCGAACAACTTTTGTAAAATGTATTCATTTTCCGAAATAATTATGGAAATATGTTTTACAGTAATAAAATTGTAACGTATTTATTATTGTTTATCATAAAAAATAAAGTGCAATTACTATATTTCTACAAAAATTCTTTCATATAATTCAACTTAAAACTAACCCTATTTCATTGACATTTATCACAGGAAAATTTTAAATAGTAAACCTAACCACAAAAATAAATAAAAAAGGCTTGCCAATTACACTGTGTTCCCAAATTAAAATCAGTATGGTAAACTCAGGACAGTTCAAAATGATCACGTAGTATAAGATGACACCCTGAAATCAGACCAAACGTTAAAATATCTATCTTAAAGACTACCTCTACTTACGTAACTGTAAAATATGCTCACAGCAATGTTATTTAAAGCTGTAGCTAATATTAGCTGCAAACAAGTAACTCAATATATTTTGATAAATTGTAGTTAAAATAAGAAAATATCTTTTTTATTTATGTAGTACCCAATAAAGAATACTGATAATAATATTAAGAATTGTTGCTCTGTAGTTTATTGTTAGGATGGATATATTGCATTTTACCTATAAACGTAAATTAAACCAGTTTCCTTTACCTGTTATCAAAAAAACGCTGAAATATAATTTGATAAATACATTTGGGAAATCCGGATTTAAAGGTATTCAATTTTATATACATCCAGTACGTCAAACAAACACTTACTGCCACTACAGCGTATATTTCCACAAATAAACTGAGCTTGAATAAATATCAATTTTAGTAATTGACGATCGTTTTAAATAGAAAACTCGCACTACCGTGTTGGTTCATATCAGTATTTAATTTAGGAATCTTTGTTCATCAATGTAAAAAGCACAAAACAAAAGAAAACAGATAATGAATTAGATCTACTTGGTAGTATTTTGATATTCACTTTAGAAATAATAATTGCAAAACTTTGAACGTATTGTTTAAAGACAAGTTTGCTTTTCTTAAAATAGTAATATAAAACTTCGCCAAGTAATTCACGCCACGTCGCAGTAGGTGCCAACCTACAAATTTTTTATTTATAATATTGCTACTTATTGTTAGGAGAGATGTTAAAAATATAACATGTAATTTAAATATTAACATGGTTCAATTTAATAATTTAAAATATTTTGTGACGATTGGAGGAAGATCTGAAAAATTCGATTGGAAAAAGGACATCAGACAAGCTCATAATCTAAATTCAAAAATATTTTATTACATATTCTTGTTGTATAGTAGAAAATAAATACTATTATTATTATTATAAGATAGGATACTGTAAATCACAGTCAGTAAAAGTAGGAGTATTGATATAGGCGTATAAAATTCTGATCAAAGCGGAGTCGGAAGAGAAAATGCAAGAGAGATTGGTGAATATGTAGACATGACAACTAAATAAATGTGTAAACAAGATAAAGATAACATAATGTGCCTATAATGATAATAATCTATCCTTATAAAAGGAGACGTTTGCGTGCGTGATTGCTTGCATGTATGTGTGTCCAGACGAATATATCACACTTACATACGTAGAATTTGACACACTGGTAGTCGTGATGGTGACTGATGCACCTCGAAGCCCGAACTTTAAAATTTAATCTAGAAAATCTTCTATTTAATATTTTGTATTATTTTGGGTAGTTATATTTGCAGTAATTTTTCAAGAAACAGTTGGAGATTGTATGTAATTGTCATTCTTGGTACTACTGATTGTGAGGATTAGTATTGAATGATTTCATATTCGGTGATATCAGTTGCATATTTCAAATTTACTTTATTGCTAGGCCTTTTTATCCTGCATTATAATAATGCTGTTTGACCTAGTCAAAGATAACTTATACATAGTCGATGGGTAAGTAAATTCTATATATTGTAACCCTGTCAGACTCATCTCTTGTAGTTTTCAGGTACTAAATTAAATGGCGGCAAATTTTGAAATTAAGCATTGTACATACTTAATCAAAATTAATGTTTTTATTTTCATAGTTTTCTTTTATCTAAAATTACTTTAATATAATCAAAAAAAGTTACTTACTAAACTATTAGAGCTCGGTTCATGTATGTCTCATCCAAGTCTCGATTTGAGGTTGGAGAACATATTTTTCTTCTTTTAGTAATTATGCACACACATATTGTAAATAATAAGTAAACAATATTCAATAAACAAACAATGATTTTAAGGTGATCAAAAAGTGTCATAAAATAACATTTGCAAAATACACAGTCTTCTATAATGTTGACTGTGGGAGACACGTATCTTAATTCAGAATATTATTTACAAAAATTCAATAGCCTTTATTCAAACAAGCAAAAATGTAGATAAAATACAAAAATAGTATACACAAAGCTCCGAAGCACCCGAAGGGATTGCGCTTGCTGCGGGGCATTCTAGATTTTTCCTTATAAGATAGATCAGCCAGCATTTAACATTATCGTAATCTTTTACTTATATCTCTTTATGTTTCATATCTTTTCCTCTCACTTATTGACACCTATATATTCTACAGAGATCTTCCACAACCTCGGTCGATTCGCCTCTCCATTTACTACATGGTCGTCATTCCATTGTTGAGTAATTATTTACACTTTCCTCTTTTCTTCATAAATGTCCTAACCATGTTGTTCTTTGTTCTTTTATTTTCTCCACTTCATTTTAATTCTTCATTAGTTCGTCCTCTCTTCTATATTTACTTCCCTTGTTTTTTTCCCGCAATGTCATATTTAAAGTGTTTTATTCTTTTATTCTCAACTGTTGCTGAGGACTATATGGAAGAAGAAAAAGCTTTGGTTGAAATTATTTTTTGAAAATCTGCAATACACGTTGGAAAAGGAAGATAATATGACCAAACATTTACAAAATACACTAAAACATATTAAAAAGTAAAATATATAGTTATATAATATAGCACAGAAGAGTATATAGCTAAATTTACAATTATATGACACCTAAAATTGGCACTGACAAACTTCAACTATAATAGAAACAAAATTATCCAAACGAATGAAGGTAACACTAATTATTAAAAACAGTCAAATAAAATAAACCAAAACTTTTACTTAAACCCAACAAAATATTTAAATACGAACACATGAAAACTTATGCAGGATCAGCTAATTTAAAATCAATTGCATCCAAAATTAAAAAGATAAAGACTGTAAAGTATAGTTAGCTAATATAGGAATCTACATATTTTATGACAGTACAACAAAGAGCCATTTGCTGAGGTTTTCAGGTACGAAAAACTATAGCTGCAAAGTATTACTTACTCCCCCCTGGATCTAGTTAAAAGACAGATTTCCGAATATTATATAAAATATAGAACTAAAACTTTGGCAATTAATAAACGTAAATTTAAGCTAGGAATTCAGTTTGTATACGAATAAGAGGTAGACGGAAGACTAGATGTAGAGCCAAGTAGAAGACTACGAAAAAAGCCTAGGAATAACAAGCTGGAAACAAAAAGATGGAAATCGGAGAGTCTGGGAACAAGTATCGAAAACGAAAAATTATGAAGAAAACTTTATTAAGATTAATGAGGATTTATTTACCAAAATAGATTGTTAGAGCTTCATGTATAAATATGTATTATTAAATAAAACTAATTCTTGGTCGTTTATAATAAAATATATAACTTTCTCTTGGTGTTAGCGACCTTAAATAACACAATAATACACAGTTTTAAACGTTTCGACAATTTTGTATTGTCTTCATCAGTAAAACTTTAAATTTATTGTTTTATGTTATTGTTTATTCATAATACCTTACAAGGTGTTTTCAATACCATAAAGTATACTTTTTATTAATGTTGTTAATGTTATATATTATGTTACATATGTTGACAGTATTACAAAGAAGATGATTGGTTTAATTTTATTTATAAATGCTATAACATTAACAAAATTAATAAAAAGTATACTTTATGGTATTGAAAATACCTTGTAAGGTATTATGAATACACAATAACATAAAACAATAAATTTAAAGTTTTACTGATGAAGACAATAAAAAATTGTCAAAACGTTTAAAACTGTGTATTATTGAGTTATGTAAGGTCTGCTAACACAAAGAGAAAGTTATATAATATATATTACAGCGATATTTCACCTTTAAGTGAGTATTATGAAGCTGTATAGCTTAAATTTTGTTTAATTAGGAGTCCGTATAAGAATGTTTTATATTACAGACAATTATGCACATGCAAATTTACTACAAGCACTAAATGCTGGACGTGTGTATAAATTAAATTCTGACAAATTAGTAAATCCACCTTTAATGTAACGTACTAACCATTCGGCGTAGGTGTGTTCTCACTCGAAAAGTTAGAATTTCATATTCGTAAAGAGTCCCCCGTGTGTGTATTAATCCTGGCAACTGAGACTAGGTGTGTTAATGTTGGTAATTTTGCCTCGCGTGCTGGTTTTGGCTTTAATCTCTTGTTCACACACTACAACGTGTTAAAAAAGGTGCTCCACACATTTCGATTATTGAATATTTGATCGTCCATTTAGCAAGTAGCTCTTCTGGCTATTGCTAATTGCTTGATTATAGTCATCGTTGGAAAGTTACCATATTTTTGTTATTAATTATTCAGTAAACTCCCATTATTATTCAATACTACCTCACATTAGCGGCGTATGATTTTCGATAATTGGAATTTCTTTTTTAGAATGAATGAGCATGGAATTACTTCATTATATACCAAGTGCAGTGTGCTCATATGTTTGTGCTCATATTTAGTTCTGTCTTTGTTTTTGATATATTTATATTGGGATATTTGAGTGAAGTTGTTTTTTTAAAGGTGGTGTTACAGACTTATTTACTTATTTTTGTACGTAATGGTATTTTTATAATTATTTTAGTCCTTACTCAAAATATAACATCAATGCTATTTAAGAACAATTTTAGTATATAGAAGGTAACTACCCTGCCTAATATAGTGTTGTAAATATTACTTCAGCGGACCTATATTGATCCAGGTCAGTTTATTCAGAACGAACCATCGCGGTGGTATCTTAAAATACCCTAGATTAGGGTGCCAATTCTGAATTTTTCTACTGACTTCAAATAGTCACGTTCTCTAACATTGTGGTCTAAATACTTTTTTTGTATGTAACATTGGGAATCTTATTTGCTTCACTTTCTTTACTGATATAAATGTAACACGAAGCATCTGTGAAAAACTTGGCAGGAAGCGTTCCTAAGTTAGCGGAATGGACACGTTGGGTGGTAGTGGGAGAGCTCTTTCCTATCGAAGCATGTTCAGTGACTCATTATTAGTATAAATATGAAATTTTAACACAATCACTTCAGTAGCCTTTTACTATCTTCAAATCGGAAAGAAAGTGTGAAATATGGAGATCGTCGAGTATTCCGCCGTTATCAAGTTCCTTTGGAAACCTAGAAAGTCTGTTCACACCATACTGGTAGAGAAGTCATCGGTTTACGAGGATTCGTGGCCGAGATAAATTATGGTTTTAAAGTGGCACGGTCGCTTTACGCAATGTAGAGAATCACTGGAAGACGACTCACGGCAGGCACAGCCTAGCGAAGTGACCATTCCATAACAGAAGATGCTCGGCTAAAGAAGACACAGCGTGTGGAAATAACTGGAGTATCTGGTAATATCTGATTAAAATTCTTCATGATCAGGTTGGCATGACAAGGATGGCGCGTGGAATGTTCTGTGTTCTTTTGGACTTCTGTAATGAAGAGGTGAGTCAAATTATTACTGGATATGACACTTATATTCATCTTTATGTACCCGAGTGCAGTGGCATAAAAAAGGCAACCATCACCCAAGAAGTTTAACGTGTCGCAGTCATCAGGGAAACTCATGGCTATAGTTCTTCTGGATTCGGATGTAATTCTGTTTGATTACAAAGATAAAGGTGTTTCCATAACTGGAGAATACTACACTTGAATCCCGGAACGATGAGAAGAAGTTATTAAAGAAAATAGAAGGGCAAAATTGATGAAAGGTGTCCTGCGGCTGCGCGACAATGCTCCCGTCGACAGGATTCGAGTCGTGAAGCACTGGCTGCGCTGCATATTTTGAATCACCGGCCTTATAGTCTAGACCTGGCTCCTAGGGGATTGTTACGGAATTTGAGAGCGATAAAGAAGTAAACGACAAAGTTTCGGCGTATTTTTCAGACAAATACAAAACATTTTTTTCTAAAGGCATAGAGCAACTTAATTGAAAGGTATGAACATGTATATTAGGGTTGCAGGTGAATATATTAAAAAAGCAAAATAATTTTTTATTTTTATTTTCCCCCTTTACTTTCGCCCTCAAGTGATGGTGGACTAAAATTTTTAGATGGCGACATTGACTAGTTAGTTGGTAATATTGGAAAACACTTTCGTAGATTTGTAATAAAGGAAAATAAAGTGAAAATACGAGGGAACGTTTTTAAGTTCGCGGATTGGGGATCAGTTTCTGATGCAACACTTTTTCAAAACACATGACTGACATCAAGAAAAGCCGCAACATAGTCTCTTATTATTGAAAGTTTTCATATAATATAGATTATTAGAATATTCGATTATTTTTCAAATTAAATTAATGGGCCTTGAAATCATGTTGATGCAACTCTAGGATCGTTATTGTTTTCTAGAATAGATATGTCGTCAATAAATGTTGCTGTGTATTCATTGGTGTAGATCAATGAATACACAATTGACTGAGAATATAATCAAACCTATATAAATAGCAATATATTGTAGAATCACAGTTGTTCTAGTAAATTTATATGTAATATTTGTACTAGATACGTATGTACATATGTTAACTATATTCCTACAAGATCTAAATTACATAGGTTTTCTACTGTACACGAAGATATACTTTTCAGTTCCTTATTTTACGGATTTTTGTGATACAGATCTGCGTTTCCTTTACAAATTCTTGGTGATTAACTACTTGTGACATTTGGGGAATTTACTCTGCAAATGTTGTGTAAATTTAATCTCTGGAGAGGAGCATTTAACTAACAGTGTTAATGGGTTTGGTCAAGCGTAGCATGCGTTGTAGTTTGGTGGATTTCTAATGCTACTGTTATCGATTGAAGAATATTTTAACAAATTAGATTGATTAAATTGTCGTACGGTTATGATGTCAGTTTGACAACCAGACAATTAAATCATTTTAATTAAGAATTGTTATAAAAACAATAAATATTTTATTAAACATAATATGTATTATAAAATTGACTTAGAAATACTAGGTAGTGATATAAGGGAAAAAGTAAATATAAATAGAAAGTAGCTCAACAAACGCAAAATGAACTATGGTAACATAATAATTAATGCAAAATCGGATATATTTGGAAATATACTACAGAAAGGAAAAGATAATGTTGGGTAGAAGATATATGCAACTCATATAAAAACATAAATACAATAAGGTTATAAATGTGCAGGTTATAATCATTTTGTGGGGAATTGCACAGTCACTAAAGCATGCCGCAGATTAACACTGTACAGTTGACAGTGTTAATGGTGTTGTGAGGACGAGAAGTGCATACATTGTTAGAGGATGGTAGTAAAATTAAAAATCGTTTGGGATGTTTATCATATAGAATTTGACAAAAACTGTGCCAGTTATCAACGAACTCTAGAAACACAAATGTCTAAAATTAAGTATATTTTTTATATAAATGTATACAAACATCAAAAAACATTATAAAAATTTACGTCTATAATAGACATTAGAAATTGTGTATATATAAAGAGTAGGTTAGTCATGTAAAGTGATATATTATAGTAAACGTTGCACACTTGGTATTTGCATTGCATTAAGTAAGTTATTGTATTAATAGACAAATGCTGACATTGTGTAATATACAGTGTGTTCAGATTTCGATGCTCACCATTGGTATATCGGTTATTAGAAGACATAGAGGAACAGTTAAATGGGGAATGTTCTGCAGAATTCAATGCTCATTCGGACTTTATACAATTTTGAAATATTTTCAAAAAAACAATATTTGTCGATTTGAATTTTCCTCAATAACTCGATTACGCTTAACTCGATCGTTTTTAAACTGCAACATTGTTCTATCTTTTGTTTTTCTTATGGCGGCCATTCTCCATTTTTAATTATTTAGATAGTCCTTAAAAATGGCTTTCAATAATGTACAACATGCCTAATAAATCTTTATTTATAAGAGAGGTATGAACATTTGAATAAAATTTCACTCTAATACGAAATTAGTTGGCTAGGAAATTAAATGGTAGGGTAAAACAGACGATAAGTAAGCTCTTTCATTATTGACATGTAAAAGTGCAATGAAATTGGTGGGAGATTTAGAACTTTGAGAAACTAATTACCTCTAAGCATGAAGATTAATAAGAATTGATATAGGCACACACATTTTCAAATGAAGTGAAGGTTGATATGCTAGAAGTTTATTTCAAAGTAAATAGAATCTCTGAAAATGCTTGCACAAGTTACGCTCAACGTCTTCCAGAAAGACCACAAACACACCGGACAATTTTTAGCAGAATAATCAGAAATTTAGTGAACTGTGGAAGCTTCTAACAAAAAAAATTTATCACGTTAACAATCCTGATATACTTCAAAATAATATTTTACAATATGTTATGAACAATTCAAGTAAATCAGTTCGTCGAGTAGCTCGAGAAAATGGAATTCCGAAATCTAGTATTTACAGAACGTTGAAAAAAAGCAAATACCACCCATACAATTCCAATTTACCAGGTGGTATCTACAAAAATGTGAAGCTGATACTGATTTTCCTAGGACAGATGGAACACGGTTTACCAACTGCGGAGTGTTCAATAGGCATAACTATCATCACTGGTCTACTGAAAATCCACATTTGGTTAATCAAAGAAGATTTTAAGTTCTATTTGGTTTTAATCTCTGGTGTGGTTTGATTGGTACGAACTTTTACTGACTTCTTTTTTGTTTTTTATTATATATTCAATATCTTCTTCACATTTTTGTAGATACCATCTGATAAATTGTAATCTTTGCTGATAGTCATTATCGCTTAAACACTGCACAATTGTTGGTTTGTATGGGTGGTATTTCTTTTTTTCCAACGTTCTGTGAACACTAGATTTCGGAATTCCAGTTTCTCGAGCCACTCGACGTACTGATGTACTTGGATTGTTCATAATATATTGTAAAATATTATTTTGAAGTATATCAGCATTGTTTGATAGATCTTTTTTGTTCGAAGCTTCCGTAGTTCACTAAATTTCTGATTATTTTGCATTTTCCATTTTTAATTATTTAGATAGTCCTTAAAAATAGCTTTCAATAATGTACAACATGCCTAATAAATCTTTATTTATAAGAGAGGTATGAACATTTGAATAAAATTTCACTCTAATACGAAATTAGTTGGCTAGGAAATTAAATGGTAGTGTAAAACAGACGATAAGTAAGCTCTTTCATTATTGACATGTAAAAGTGCAATGACATTGGTGGGAGATTTAGAACTTTGAGAAACTAATTACCTCTAAGCATGAAGATTAATAAGAATTGATATTGGCACACACATTTTCAAATGAAGTGAAGGTTGATATGCTAGAAGTTTTTTCAAAGTAAATAGAATCTCTGAAAATGCTTGCACAAGTTACGCTCAACGTGTTCCGGAAAGACCACTAACACACCGCACAATTTTTAGCAGAATAATCAGAAATTTAGTCAACTATGGAAGCTTCGAACAAAAAAAATCTATCACGTTAACAATGCTGATATACTTCAAAATAATATTTTACAATATGTTATGAACAATTCAAGTATACTAGTTCGTTGAGTAGCTCGAGAAAATGGAATTCCGAAATCTAGTATTTACAGAACGTTGAAAAAAAGCAAATACCACCCATACAATTCCAATTTACCAGGTGGTATCTACAAAAATGTGAAGATGATACTGATTTTCCTAGGAAATACTTTGGACAGATGGAACACGGTTTACCAACTGCGGAGTGTTCAATAAGCATAACTATCATCACTGGTTTACTAAAAATCCACATTTGGTTAATCTAAGAAGATTTCAAGTTCTATTTGGTTTTAATCTCTGGTGTGGTTTGATTGGTACGAACTTTTATTGACTTCTTTTTTGTTTTTTATTATATAATCAGTATCTTCTTCACATTTTTGTAGATACCACCTGATAAATTGTAATCTTTGCTGATAGTCATTATCGCTTAAACCCTGCACAATTGTTGGTTTGTATGGGTGGTATTTGTTTTTTCCCAACGTTCTGTGAACAGTAGATTTCGGAATTCCAGTTTCTCGAGCCACTAGACATACTGATGTACTTGGATTGTTCATAACATATTGTAAAATATTATTTTGAAGTATATCAGCATTGTTTGATAGATCTTGTTTGTTCGAAGCTTCCATAGTTCACTAAATTTCCGATTATATTGCTAAAAATTGTCCGGTGTGATTGTGGTCTTTCCGGAAAACGCTGAGCGTAACTTGTGCAAGCATTTTCAGAGATCCTATTTGCTTTGAAATAAACTTCCATCATATTAACCTTTACTTCATTTGAAAATGTGTGTGTCAATATCAATTCTTATTAATTTCCTTGCTTAACGGTAATCACTTACACAAAGTTCTAAATCTCCCACCAATTTCACTGCACTTTTACATGTCAATAATGACAGAGCTTATTTATCGTTTGTTTTACACTACCATTTAATTTCATAGCCATCTAATTTCGTATTAGAGTGAACTTTTATTCAAATGTTCATATCTCTCGTATAAATAAAGATTTATTAGGCATGTTGTACATTATTGAAAAGCTATTTTTAAGGACTATCTAACTAATTAAAAATCCAATATAGCCGGAAACAAACGAAAATTTGGGAGTTACTGTTAACACCAAAAGCTTAGTCTTAAAAGTATCTGAACAATGTTAGAGTTTAAAAGCGGTCGCACTAGGCGTTGTCGAGTTATTAAGGAAATTTCAAATCGAGAAATATTGGTTTGTTCAAAATATTTCAAAATTGTAAAAGGTCCGAATGAATTTGAAATGAGATTTGTTGTGCGTGCGTTGAATTCTGCAAAACATTCCCCATTTTGCTGTTCCTCTATGTCTTCTAATAACCGATAAACAAATGGTGAGCATCGAAATCTGGACACACTGTATATAATGTAAGTATATTAGTCCATAAGTCTGACTACTATTATTTTTTTAAGTTAAATTGTTTCCTGTAAAAAACAACAGATTGTTGTGTATGCAAGATAATGTAAAATAACAGCGATTGCTGAATAAACGTATGTTATTATTATTAACACTGTATGCTTTAACATTGTATTGTATGAATATTAGGCATATCCCTGAGAAAGTGAGAGTACGAGCTTTATACCTGCTTAGTATTGGTAATAAAGAACGAATTACGTTTGTTTTAATTTAATTTTTAAAATTTTCTACCTAATTTATATCTGCTATTTTCTATGCAGAAATAAGAATATACATGTAACGTTTTTACAATTAAACTGTTCCAATTTTTCTAATAATAGTAATATTATGCAATAAACACGTAAATAGGAACAAACGAAATGCAATTTAAAAAATATCAATATCTGTTACAATTTAGAGCGAATTGTTCGGAACATTAAATTTGCATATTCATCGTATTAAATTACATTAATTGATATAAATTTATATTCGACAGATATTGAAACTCCGCATACATATCAATCAATTCCCATAAAATTCCGGTGTGTGTTGGGAGTGTAGTACAGAATATTAATGTCTATTTTTCAAAAAGAGTTGTTGTTTACCGTAATTAGAATATTTGGAGCGTTCCAGTGATTTTTCTATTATTAACAAATTGAAAACAAACACTATTTCCATAATATTGGCTGTAATATATGTATATATGTACAACGGTGTATTATTACGATTTTCAATCAAGCACCTGCAATTACTACATAAATTGCCACAACTTGTCATAGTTAATGGTGAAAGAGATTTTCACAAAATTAATGTTGCGTACTCTTATTGACAGTGCCTGTGTTTGCATTATTCCTTTGATTTTATATACTTCTCTATTTACTGTATTTTCATAAAAAGATATTCAGTTATATTGAGACCCAATATTGTTGATGGTGGAGAGAATATTTGACATAGTCCATAAATTCCCTTGCCTCATCACTTTTCACGTTTCATGATAAACTAAACGAATAATATCTACACTCTACTTAATAATAGAATAATTATAAATGCAGCACGCGCTATATTGTGGAATAAATCCAGTAAAAGCGAAATAATGTATTGTTGGAAAAATTCATTTACAGGTCGATTTTACTTGCAGGTATTTTTGCATAAAAATTGATTTTCAACAAATATATTTTCTTGTGTAATTACGTCGTAATTTTTTTTGAATAGCAACTTTTTCTTCCATTTGATTTTGAGAGATCTTTTTATTGTCAAACTCACAGTGGAAAAATGATGCCAACTGACAAGTCATTTTTCGAATAAATTGAATTTTAGGAAACGTAAATTTATTGTTAACACTAAATATACAAAAACTATTATGGTAAGCAAACATACCACCTAGCGATTCCCTGACAATACAGAATTCCGAATAGACATTCTTTTTGCACATTTTGAATTGTTTCCGGACTAATTTAGTGCATTTCAGTTCTAAAGCGAATTTCGAGTTCAGCTTAATTATGTGGTTCGTTGATGCAGACTTTAAATTTCAAATAATCAATCAATTCTCTGTCCTTCCCTGCCAATCCACCATTTCATGAAACCATCGTTCAGAAAATCTTGAATAGGATCGCGCATGCAGAACACCATCTGGTATTATCTGGGAATCACGATTGCTGCCAGAACTGAAACAAGGTTTTTTTTTTTGAAAAAACTCTAAATATTTTTTTCTCTCCTTTGAGGCGTCCTTCAAGGAAGAATGCCTCTGCTTATCTTTTACCAATTATTCCAACTTGCTCATATAATTTCTGCGGGTGTTGAATATCTGCCTCAACTACCCAATGAGTATTTATACCAATTATTGATTTTTTAAGGGTAAAGTTTAAAAGCACAGCAATACAACTTGGTAGTACATCTGATTCACCGTTTGTAGTTTTCAGTCAAACTCGTATCTTGTTATTGGAATCTAACCTTGGTTGTAGTTACCTTGCTATACACGTATATTGCAAGAACTAAATATGTTTTCAAATTTGACATCAAAGTAAACTTTAATATTTTGTCAACAAACAGAGAGAATAACTTTATAAAACTCTGTATCAACAGCAGACCACTACCACAAAATTATATAAATAGCGAATCAAACGCCTAAGTACAAACTGTTCAGTTAATCCCAAGTACACAGTTTGATAGAAGACGGCAGCATCAGTTTTCGAATCGTATACTGTAGATGTATGAAAATAGTATGGTGTCTATGCCCGCTGGTCGTCATTCCCCCAGATATCCTTAATATCCAAGACAAATTGTTATTAAAGAACATTATACACTATTAATATGTGTTCTAGCAGATTTGATGAGAGACATTCGTTACCCAAGTTCGCATATACGAGGGTAAGGTGAAAAATTCTCGGGCTGACAATGAAAGACTGCCATTTTCAGTTTAAAAATGATTTTATTTTTCTACATAATCTCCCTTGACTTCAACGCAATTGGTTCAGCGTTTCTCCAACATCAGTATTCCTTCCCGGAAGTGAGAGTCTGGAAGGCTGTTAAATATCCATTTACTTCTTCATTGGACGCGAAGCGTTTCCCTGAAACCATTTTTTTCAAGTTTGGGAACAGATAGAAGTTTGAGGGTCAGGGGGATGGTGGAGCTAATCATACCTCAAATTCCGCAGATTTTCCCATTGCCAACTCACTTTTGTGAGCAGGTGCGTTGTCCTGGTGCAACATGATTTTTTTCTTCTTCAAGCCAGGCCTCTTCTAGCGAATTCTGGCATCCAGCTGGTCAAGAAGGTTGGAGTAATATTCGCCCGTAATTGTTCTGTCTTTTCAAGGTAATCAATGAACAGGATCCCTTTCGCATCCCAAAACACACTGGCCAGGACCTTTCCGGCATATGAGATCGACTGCGATCTTGGGCGATGAACCATCGGCATCTACATACTGCTTCGATTGATGTTTCATTTCTGGCATGTAGTGGTGGACCCATGTCTATCCATGGTAATAAATCACCGCACAAAATTGGTCGGATCCCTACTGAATTGGTCCAAACATTGCTGCAAAAGTCGTTTGCGCATTCGCTTTTGATCGGCATTCAGAAAATGCGGCACCCACCTTGCGTAGAGCTTTCGCATCCCTAATTCCTCGTAGAAGATGTTTTGCACCCTTTCTTCCAGTATCCCCACGGTCTCAGCTGTCTCACTCACTTCACACGCCTATCGTCCAACACGATATCTTGCACCTTTTCTATATTTTCCGGTGTGGTTGCGGTTTAGGTCATCTTCGAGGGACGTACGACGATGTTTAAAATCATCTGCCCAGCTGCCCAATTTTTAACGGTTGACATTGAACAAGAATGTTATGACCGCACGATAATCAAGTTTATCCATTTTAACGAAAAACACGGCAGACGTCTATTACGAAAACTCGTGTAAACAAACTACTTGACAGAACAATTTGAAACTTGTCATACGAACTAATGACAAGTGCACTCAGGAGAAATCATAAATTTTTGTTGATTGGAACGCCATCTCTGTGACAGGCCGACAATTGTTCACCTTCCTCTCATAAGTGATTTTACCCGACAACAGATATATATAGAGAGATAATAATAATACTTTATTTGTCGCAGGTTCACAATAAACATAGACGTCGTCAGTATATAATATACAAATAAAAAGAAAGTGCAAACATACAAGATAAATTATATAACAAGGGCAATATTGTTAAGAGACTGATTGAAAACTGGTGTCAAAAAAATCACTCAACGTGTAACAAGCATTCTGTCGGAGATGGTGCTTAAGAGCAGCTTTAAATCTCTGGATAGGTTATTCCTTCAGATGTGTGGGGATGTGATTGTAAGTTTATATCGCCAGATGTTCCATTCCTCCCATAACCTTGATTAATTTAGTTTTTGGTGCACATAAGTAATTGTTTTCCACTCAATAAGTGGTGTAGATGTGTTTCAATGTGTAATTACTAAAATAGTCATTGTAGTGATTTTTATAAATATAGCACACTCTAGTACATAGATTCCGGGTAAGTATGTTATTGTTTATAAATATCTGTCTGCACGAGTCGCGACTGCTTAATTTGAATAACTGTATATTACATCTTTTATGTAGTACAAATAGACTACCAACAACCACACTGTTTCCCCAAAATATGATTCCATGTGCTAAGCAAAAACCCACATATGCCTAATGGGCATACAGCGCAGCTTGCGTATTTACTGTTTCAAATATTATCTTCTAAGCATAGCAGAAACTCCCCAACCAATTAAGTAAAAATGAATGTGTGGCTTCCAGTCCAACTTGTCATCCACCATTAATCCAAGAAACCTGATGTCTTCAGATGGCGTAAGTATGTAATCTTTGTGGTTAACCATAAAATCTTTGGCCAGTATATTGGAAAACACTACAACATTAGATTTGTTCACTTTAAGTTTGAGTTTATTGCCGTGCACTTCAACTAGTACTTTATGGGTAGTTGTTGTGAAATGTTGCAACCGTGTTTCTCCGGAAGATCATTTATATATAGCAGAAACAGCATAGGGCCCAGTATGCATCCTTGCGGCACCCCCTGTCCAATATCTTTCCAGGACAAAGTCAGTTTTTTATTTCTTGTCTGATTTTTATTTTTTCTTTGAAATACTTTGGAACAATTTAGAACAAACCTAGAGCAGCCTAGAACAATCGTCAGAATTACAATTTTCCAGAAAAAGGGAGCTGGCAAAAACTCGTTTTCCGATTATCTATGCCAATTTTGAATTCTTTTTCGAGATTCTTTGGAACAATATTTAGAACAACTAGAACAACCTGGAACATCCTTCAGAATTTAAATTTTCGAAAGGCAGGGGCTGGATGAAGAAGTCGTTTTTTTAATTAAATCCGGCCACTTTTGACTTTTGTTTTGATTTGCTTTGGAACAATTTAGAACAAACCTAGAACAACCGTCAGATTTCCGATATTTGAAAAAAGGGGGCTAACTTTACACACTCGTCATAGTTTCAGATGACGATTGGTCTGTAAACTCAACTGTATCTCACAATTTGGTAATTTATATTGCTGTATAGTGTGATTACTATTGATCGCATTCTTGTTGCTTGAATAAATTCTTCAAGGAATAGGTCAGAATTTATACCTAACCTGTTATGAATCCAATTCGGAAATCAAGATTTACATCCAACTACTACCGCGCCCTAAAAGTTCTATAATGTTCAAAGAAATATCTCAGAAATAGTCGCAAATGGGCAAGCTAATACAAATTAATGTTATTTTAATCAGCTCTTAAAGACCTTTTATAAAATGTAGTATGATGTATAGCTATTAAAAAGAATTAGTACGTCTTTCTCGAACGCTCTCTATAAATAAAAGTATTTTTAGCTTTGAAATTGTATAAACCTTAGAAGCGTTTAAAGGAAAATCCCTATCTGCATTATTAGATACCGATAATTGACTTTGTCTCTTCCTTGGGACATCCGCTATATATACCACGGAACGAATTATTTCAGCTCTAAATACAGGAATTTAAAATCTCTTTAAACATTGATATTAATATCCTTTGAAACGTGATAGGTTTATGACCATAATCCCGTGGAGTTTTATACAAAAAGGTCTAACCACTCACATTAAGTCCTTTCACAACCTCGTTTAGTCGAGCTGTATTTTGATAGTGTTGAAAAATAACTCCTTTCAAAACTTGTTTAATTAAAACTGAGCGCAAATATTTCATTAAAAATTAGAGTGCTACTTTTCAGGAATCTATTCGGAATGAGATTGAATTACTGATAATTCGTTTTTTGTGTACAAAATGTGTACAGATTGGTTTCTTTTATCAGAAATGGTTTAAAAAATATTTCTTTCAACTTTATTTATATGCAATATATGGGAATTATGTTTACAGTAGCCTGTTAACCTTTTACTTCTATCAAAATGCCCTTTTAAATGAAACTAAAACAATGTTTGCAATCAGGTCTTGATTTACAAAATACACAGCTATTCATCGAACACAGATAAGATGAGATGGTTCAGTCAACGTAATTTTTTTGTCCGCGTTCTGGATCGGAAAGGAGCCAAATATAGATGGAGCTGACATCAAAAATTACAGATTTTACAGTTATTTTATTTTGCTTTTCCGCTTTTGTCAATTGCGTTTCACTATTTGTCAAATGACTTTCCATGTTTTTAAACTTCAGCTGAATTTGTCAAATGGAATTCCCTTTTTGCCAAATTACTTTTCTCTTATATCAGTTGCTTTTCTTGTCTATATGTAGGTATGTATACCTATATTTTATAAAAAAAAATAGCAATTCACACATTAAAGTGAGAAATTTATTTTGTATTTAGATACAAACACAGTGTAACATCTAGGTAATTAAACATAACTGAATTCAAAATTTCATTTCCGTGTAAACAGTTGTGTATGTAAATATATCTCCATATGTTGAACATAATTCAAACAATTTCATGGACATACACGCTCAGATGCATTGTGTACTGCCTCATATAATTCATTTTCACTCGTTGGCTGTGTTCTTTTTATTATATGCTTACACTGCTTGAATAACTTTAGAAAAGGGCTATAAGTAGGAAGGAACACTGAAAAATGACCATGATCTAGCTCTAATGAGGTCCAAGACTTTCTCACTGCTATGAAATCTTACATTATCCATAATAATATGAGCCCCTTCTACACCGTTATTATGTAAATGTTAACTTGACGTTGTGAGAAATTCAGAAACGTGCAGTACCTAGATTATAAATTAACGTAAATTTCTTGTATTTGCTTCAATTTCAAGGTACTGCACTGTTCAGAATATCTCACAACGTCAATTTAACAATTACTTATTTTTTTATAAAATGTAAGGGAATACAAACCTACATATACACAAGAAAAGCAATTGATTGATATAAAGGGAAAGTAATTTGACAAAAAGGGAATTTCATTTGAAAAACTTAGCTGACGTTTAAAAACATGGAAAGTTATTTGACAAATAATAGTGAAACGCAATTGAGAAAAGCGGAAATGCAAAAGAAAATTACTGTAATAATAGCAATCAAATAGCGGGCGATTTAAAATGCATTTACTAGTGGCAAATTCAAAATTAATTTTATAACAAATTAGGGTTTAATACATGATCACAACATTGTAAAATCCAATGGCGTACCATTTACTTACTAGCTTCCGTAGTAATGAGGGAGCATTGCTAAGGAAAACAGTATACAGTACGATATTTAATTAGAATGCTGTAACTACACACTAACGTTTTAAAGGAAAAAATTATTTAAATAATTACACTTTAATACTGACGTAGAAAAGATACAAAGTACATTTATGATTATTAAAGTTAAAGTACTAATAAGGCAAGTAAAGTATAAAAACTCAAAATGCAACTAATCTAAATGGTCGTCACAATAATAGTTATCTATTGCATAAGTGTTTTAGATAGTAATAATAATGATAATAATAATCATCTTTATTTCAAAACTATATACAGTATTATAAATAACAAAGGTATATGCTAGAAACATGTCAAGGGTGAGTACATGATAAAATCATGCCAGAATTATATAATAAAGGTAGTAATAACTAAGCAGTCCTTATTCACTAATTACATTGTAGGTTTGTTGAGCAAGCAAATCATGAATAAGAGATGAAATTGAAACAAGGTCCAAGGTCCCACAGATTCTTTATTTTGATTACGGCGACCGGTTTCGTGAGTTTAAGTAATACACTCACATCCTCAGGCCAAGCTTAAACAAGAAAGTAAGCCCGTGACACCAAAGTACAAATTACAAAAAGGTGATAAAATGTGTTTAAAAATGTGTTTAACAAAATAACTAATTAATATAACAAATTGTACAAGTCATATAATACAAAAAAAATTTTGTTTTTTTAAAACAAATTGTGAAAAAATTCAAATAGTCAAAAATACAGTGAAAACATATCAGTATCAAATGAAGGAGATTAATCCAACACTTACAATAGCAAAACAGAAGACTACCTTCCTTGCACCAGCAACCACATCCGCGTAAAAATCATATGTCTCAACAGACAGTACTGATAATAAAATTTTTATTCAAAAAATAAAAAGGAATAAATCAAAATTATTCCTGTGTGTCAATGATATAATAATCTATAATTGTTACTGTTATATTTAAAATACGACATACAACACATTAAAAACTTGTATATGGGACAACACTCACAAACAAACGGTCAAACGCAAAGTGACCTTATAATTCAAAAGTCAAATTTTTAGAATGAATATAGTTTAACTTGTAGAAAATGTGTATTTTTTAATTTATATTATCCTTATCCCAAACAAGCAAAAACAATTTAACGAATGAAATAATTAAATAGAAAACAGACATCTGAAAAATATTTAATCCAAACAAGTTTTTAGAAATTTTGAAAATTTCCGATCTAAATCTGTAGACCAAGCTTAGCAGTTCTAAAATGTATGCGTCGTAAAACGTTAACAGTCTTTGATCAGCATTTGATAGTCGTGCGTTAATTTTCTTTAAGTGGATAGAATGCTGCTAAATCACGAATTGCTAAACGACGGCGGTTTATCCACAATCACAATAAGTCAAGGTATTATTTTGATCATATTGATTTTGATTAGTCTGGCAATTTTGGTAAGAGTGGAATAAACTTGGTTTATTCCCCATTGCTAATGTAACACCGTTAGCAACGTGGTTTAAACCAACTTTCACCCATATTGGGACAAAATGTTTGTTAATATGGTTCCTAAGAGTGAAGTCAAGTCTCATTATAAGGTGATAGTGGAAAACTTGTTCAGGCATGATGTAAGTCGTTCGCTCAAGCAATGACAAGTTTGCATTGATGCTCTAATCTGCTCGGTCGCTACACTTTACGAAGGGATATGAGCCGACATGTGGTTTATAAAGAATGCTAGTTAATAACGGAAAGGCATCAAAAATTGTATTAAAATTTTAATTTAATTTTTTACGAACATAATCATGCCTCGTCCGTGCGTAAGTAATCCAAATATTTTTATGTGTGTAGTAAATTTACTCCGTTGAATAGGAAGGAAAGATAACTTTGAGTATTTTTCTGGCTGTAGAAAATAAAAACACATCTAATATGTACTAAATGCCTAAGATATGTCAGGAATTGGTTATCTAGGCAGCGATGTCCTTTATCTTATGCCACTTCTATGCGCTGGAAGAGAAAAGCACCATTTTAGAACTTGCTATTTTCGCGTTAATAAAATAGCAGGACCCAATAGTTGTATGCAAAAGAAACATAATTATGTAGAGAAAATATCAGCTCGAAAGCTCTAACCACTTGAAGTATATCATCCAGTTTCTCATCGGTCAGTTAACACGGAAAGTAAGAAGACTTAAAGTATGTACTAGTTCCACTAACTTTGAAGGTGATTATAAATCAAACGAATCTGAATTCGCTGAAAGAACCGCATTTAAATGCTAAGTTTGAATTAAATGACTTAATGCGGAATTTAGATCTATAAAAAATAGAAATAGAATTTCTTAGGTAGTGAATACAGCAATGGAAACTCTTCAAGAAAAACAAACACGATTTATCGTTTCGAATCTTCAACGATCGCCATGAAAACAGAGTTGTTACATAATGGAAACCCATATCCTTCCATTCCAATAGCATATGCTGTCTCCATGAAGACAACTTGCGAAATATGTATCTAATAATATTTTTAAAAGATAGATGTTAAAAAGGGACCAGTCTTTTGAGTCTGTACCGCATATTTTAGAACGAACATTCTTGTATCAGTTTTTTCTTTTAATTATAAGTTTACTAATTCTATAGTTAAATTTACAGTACATTTATGTGGTCTATTATTCCAAAATTCGATGCATAAATTAGTATTTAAACTTTAGTAATAAAACAAAGAACATTAAACTTACAATATAATATAATGTTGTTACAATTAAATGTCAAAGTTTAGTCCATCTAAAATGAAAATTATTTCCAAAGAATTTTTCTAGAAGAGATATCAGCTTTAACGAAAAAGAAACACCAATTCTGGACTATCCTAATAAAAATCACTTTTTAATGAAAATAAAATTCCAATAGCTAATACAACAGCAAATACCATTCTAACAGCGCTATGCTCTACCCCCCCCCTCAAAAAAAAACTTCTTAATTAATTTTTGTATTAGTGGTTCCCTTACGAACACTGTATCTATCAAGACGACGGTAGATAACCCTATAATTCAATGAAGATATTCCCATTACGTACTAACAGTAAACGACAGCAATCGAGTATGTTATAGTAAGCACCAGTTTCAATGTACTGCTCGTTATCTTGTATGCAAATGAGGTCTATCTTAGACTAAAGAGATTTTCCACGAGTCTGTACTCCAGTAATATGATGGGAAATGTAGGCGCACATGATGTGTTTCTGCTTAATTCTTGATTTAGAGGAACGAAACTGCTATTTGCAATTTGTTATAATTGTAGGTGCGGGAATTATAAAGAAGAAATTGACATTTAGCCTGATTGATACTATGAAAATGTTACTCTAAGTTATATTATGAAAGTATAGTACCTACATAAATGTTACATGGCAAATTAATAAAATTATAAACACAAATATGTCATACTATATTTCTATATAAGAATAATGTAAAGTAATATTCTTTTGTCCAGCAATTGGTTTTCAAAAATACATGAGTTTGAACTGTACTTCCTCATATCATATCAAATTCAAGGTAATTCTATTAGTGTTCGTCTTTTCTTTATTATTTTCATTAATGATCACAAACCCAATCCATGTCCATAAGGTTCACTAGCAGTGTAAATAATAATAATTATAATTCTGTACTTACAGCCAAACAAGTAATGTACTACTACGAAGAAGTGCTCTGCTTTGAAACCTTACCATTGGAGAAAAAAATAAACAAAAAAAATACAATATGTATGCAACTTAAAATAAATGTTTTACCTATAATTAAAAAATAAATGATACCATACATTCATGATTATATTAAGAGTTATCAATAAATAGAAGAATAAAATCATCTAAATTAAATAATACAAATGAATAAGATTTAGGTCGAGTAGCCTGCAAGTATACAAGCATACAAAGAAATCATCTTCACGTACGCGACATCATCCAATTGTTGCTTTAGCGATATCAAATAGTGTCTGAACAGTTTCGAAGCACATAGCTTAAAAAGTACAAGCACTGTTTAAAGATTCTATATCTAAAACTTTTTCGAACAGCGCCTACCGATGGTACTAAGGAGTGATAATCTATTCAAAGCATTGTGGTTCTTCTTCATACAGATCCTAACGAAAATAAATTTTATTATAATATATACTTTTGTAAAGTAAATAGTAATAATAAAGGAATCGACAATTAAAAATATTCAACCACAGCAAGCGTATAGGATAAGTATTTACAACACAGAAAAGTTAATATCATACAGGATTTCTAAAGTGTCTGCATTTTACGCGACGTACGTTTCTCTATGCAAGCTTCATATATTGATGAGTCATACAAAAACGGAGGTAGAACCAATGCATCATAAAAAAACACCTTAATCTACTGATTTAGGTACATTTTATGCGTGCTCTCTGAAATGTAATAGGTGGTCAACTTAGAATGGTCACCGGCTAAGTCTCAGAAACTAGTAGTCACATTGCTTTCGGGTAAATTTTTTTCAAGTAAAAGTGCTCATGAGAAAATGCTAAACATCATTATCGAGTTTGTAAAATGTCCGCCAGGTGCAGCATAACAGGCATTTCTTACACATTTCTTAGTACTCCTTATCTTACGCATTTTTAACTCTTTGGTAAATTAAAGTGGTGGGTGGGTAATTCAAATGTTTCGTTTTACATGACATAATAAAGAATTAAAACCTTAATATTTCGACATTCTAGGGGATAAAATTATAGGACCCCTTTTCTTTAACAGACCTCTTACAGAAGAGATTTATTTAGATTTTTTAAAAGAGTGACCTCTTTTATTAGAAGGTGCATTTTTTATAGCAAAATATGCGGCGCATTTTGCGGAAAGTTCTTAAACCAGTTCCTGGCAGGAACTTAGGACGGGGAAATATATTTCTGTGGTAGGTCACCAGACATCACGGTCCTCCAGTTTTAATTATGGGAGAAGGGACACTGTTTTGTAAGTCCGTCTACAATCAGAGAAAATATGCAGTAAGAAGCATATCTATGAGGGAAATCGAAACTTCTGTTTTATCCAGGTACCAGAGGTTGCAGGCTTACGTTAACAGTAGTGGGTGGCATTTTGAACACTAAGGTCATTAATACCACCTAATTTTTGGTGTTGTGTATTTGCAATTTTCTTGTGTAAAATTAATAAAGTTTTACTACTATTAGTAGTAGCGATAGTACAATAAATCCTATTATAAGAAAATTTAAAACAGATATTTTTGAAAATTTAGCTTAAAATTTCAAAATATTGTCATCGTTATTCATATTTTTTTCACTCTTTGGTCATTTATTATTAATATAGAGGAAAATTATTAAACAAGTAATATAAAACGCCCATAAAATGGAAGAATTCGGATAAGTAACTTATTTTGGACGGTCATTAATAATTATACCACCTAATCCTTGGAGTTGTGTAGATATAATCATTTTAGTGTGTAATCTTTAATTTTGATAGTGTTATATAAATTGTTAGTATAGTACCTAATTCGTAGTATATGAAAATTTAAAATACAAGTGTTTTTGAAAATGTTGCAAATATAATAATCAATCTAAATAACTAAAATAAAATGAAATACTTCCTTATACTACGTATAAGAAAGTAAAAAATAAGGAATAAAATATCTTGACCTGGATGCGACTAATATATATTTATAAATACTGTGGATATACAATCGAAAACAAAACGATTTTTTCGACATCCTCACAAAAAATAACAAGACACATTTGATATGTTGTTTGTGCTATTTCCGTGAATGGAAATAAAACAAACAACATATCAAATTATGCTCCATCTTACACGTCATCGATACAGAAATAACGTAGGTAAATAAAAAAATTGTACATTAATAAAAAGTAACTTGAAATGTAACAGATAAGAAATAGTGTAGCCCCATTGCAAAGCCGCGATCCGTAAGCGTTTTAATTATTTATTATTAGAATTTATATCCACTATAAAACTTATGGTAATCCTTTTTACTTTCTTATACGTAGTATAAGGAACTATTGTGATGATGAAAATTTTCGACCTCGAGATTTTTGCAGATGTCCACGTTTTGAGGTTCCCTGATACCAAAAAAGTGGTTTTTAAAAAATGTCTGTGTGTCTGTCTGTCTGTATGTCTGTGTGTCTGTGTGCCTGTGACCACGATAGCCGTCAAACCGCTACAGATATCAATTCCAAATCTTGTATTTTAGAATATAATCTCCCTCTTGAGAACTAATTAGATTTTGAGCAAAATCGGCAAACCGGAAGTAGTAGTTTACTTCAGTGAAAAAATCGAATTTTGCAAATATTTCCTCAATTACTAAGTTTAACCAAATTTATAAAGAATTCAAATGTACCCAAAATTAAATTTGAGATAAATTGTCTTAAAAAAGTCTTTTGAAATTCCTACCGGAAGTAGGTCTTTTACTCTTATCGAAAATCAGTTTTTTGCGCATATCTCGCAAGACATGCTTTCTAGGCAGGTACATTATGAGTATAAAAGTGTTTAAATGATAATTCTAAATATCTTTTGTATAAAAAAAAATTCAAAATTCGGACCAGAAGTACCACTTTTACTCTTACCGAATAGCGATTTTTTGCAAATATGTCGTAAATTATGCATTCTATATATATTTATTAAGAGTACAAAAGTATTTAGAACTGGATTTGCAATATTTTTTGTATAAATGAAATTTCAAAATTCGGATCGGAAGTAGCACTTTTACTCTTAGCGAGTTGCACTTTTTTTCGAATATCTTGCAAAGTATGCAGTCTATAGTGATTTATTAAAAGAATGAAAGTACTTAGAATAGGATTTTGAATAATTTTTGTATAAAAAAATTCTTAAAATTGTATAGTTTGAAACGCTCATACATATAAGAAAGTCGTGTGGTGGCCACACCTCCTTTTTTTTAGCTAGACTAGTGAAGCAATGTTTACCGCATTTGGCTCAAAATCAGGTTATTTGTCTTTGCGTATTAGTTTTACTGTGGGTTCCCTCAATCTTTGGCTAATTCGGGAAGGCAAAACCAAAGCTCACACCACAAGCTCGCAAATGTATAAATTAATATCGGATACTTCTGGTTCCGATTAGGTGTTGATAGACCTTTCCAGAAAACACCTCTCACATGACCTATTGACTCCAGAAATATCCGAAACCAATGGATTTAGGAGCCGTCCAAAGCATGGTGAAAAACTAATGAATTTTCTTAATTAATGATTTTCAGATGGTGTTGTCGAAAGTCACAATTTAAAGTCGACAGTGCTCTAGGTAACTGACTTGTTGCTGTTGGGATATATTTAGACACGGATTATTATTATTATTTTTAATTATTGATATATATTTAAAATGTACTAATGCACTAATAATCACTTATTGCACACCTTATGTAATAATGAAAGGTTAATAAAGGCATCCATAAATTTAAAATGAAAATTAGAGTAAGTTTCTTGTGTAAAAGTCATCTATCACGCGAAAGATTCTGTAAATACGGGAGAGCGTTTTTAAGTTCGCGGAATGGACGAATTGGATGATAGTAGCAGAGCTCTTTCGTATTATGACATGTTCAGTGACTTATTATTAGTATGAATATAATAATTTTTTAACACAGTCGACACGACACGACTGTGTTAAAGGACGATAGTTTAGAGAGCACTGACGCAGTGCACTTTAAGGGGGCTTACGCAGAGGTGCTGACTAACTGCCGTGGGGTAAGACGTAAGGCGGCAGCCCCATATGCGCTAATGCAAATTCTAGACTCGAGAAGCTTTCGTTCTAGCAATAGCACCGCTTTCATTTACGAAATATCAAAACGAAATTTAGAACACAAATAAACAAAGGCTCAATGCATGTTCGACTGGAATTTGTTTTTAAAATGAAGTTTCTGACACAGTGTTATGATGTTGCAAATTTTGCCATCTTCGATGGTGAAATGTAGTAGTAAATAATTTTAATTATCAGAAAGTACTCTCAACAAAACTTTAATTAATCCTTTGTATTCAATTTAATGCAAAAACATAACAAGTAAAACAAAAAGTTTTGCTATTTGTTTCACCAGAACGAATATCTTACAACGACTGAATTTACCTTAGCGCATATTGCTCCACCCCCTTACGTCCTACCTCACGGCAGTTAGTCGGCACCTCTGCGTAAGTCCCCTAAAACTATCGCCGACCAAACAACTTAATCGGGAAGAAAGTGTGAGACATGAAGAAAATCTAGTAGCTTGACGTTTTCATAGTCGTTGCAGAACAAGGAAGGTCTTTTATTATTATACTGGAAGTGATATCATCGGTTTACGGGGGTTCTCGCCCGGAAAAATCTATGTTTTTTGAGTGGCACAGTCGCTTTAAGCAAGGAATTAAATCATTTCAAGAAGACTGTTCAGCTAAAGAAGACACAACTAACTCGAAGGAATGTCTTGCGTATTTGGTACTAACATTTTTATAATCGTTTACGATCACCTTGGCATGACTAAAATCAGCGATAGATGGGTGCCGAGAATGCTCACGCCATAGCAAAGACAACAGTGAATGGAATGTTCCCGTGTGTTTTTGTAGGCCTGTAGTAAAGGCAGAGATGGAATATTGAGTCGAATTTTTACTGTGGATGAAACTTGGGTTTATAATTATGAAACTGTGTCCAAGTAAGACCCGGTGCAGTGGCATAAAAAAGGCACACCACCACCAAAGGAATATAAGTCACAGTCGACAAGAAAACTCATGGCTACTGTTCTTTAGGCCGCAGAAGAAATACTGTTAATTGATTATAAAGATAAAGTCGTTTTCATAACTAGCCATTAAAAGAAGTAATTAAAGAAAAAGGAAGTAAAAAAACCCGTCAACAAGAGTCGTGTTCTGCCAGCTTTTATGCATAAAGTGATATTCGATACTTTTAATCACCCACCCTATAGCCCAGGTTTGGTTCCTAGCGATTCTTTCTCTTCCGTCATCTAAAATCAAACATTTTCTTTAAAATATGAATATGCTTGTTCTTCTTCTTTCTCTTTCCTTAAGACTTAGTCTTGTTTGTTCTAGTCTTGATCTCTTTCAGCCTCTTGGTAAGCAGATGTTCAGCTCTCGTACCATCTTTTGGGAGGTCGACCGGGGGGTCTCCTTGTACTCGGATTTTCGTCCTTTGCCCATTTTTCCCATCGATCCTCTGTCATTCTGTCGACGTAGTGTCTCCAATATCGTCGTCTCGATCGCGTAAACTGCACCACATTTTGAATTTTGAGATTTGATCTTATATATCTGCTTCTTATCTGGTCTCTCAAGCTCACTTCCTTATAATATTCCTCAATGTCTTCATCTCTGCTGTCCTCATCACGCTCTTCGCTTTTGTTGTATCTGCTCGAGTATCCACTGCATATGTGAGTACAGGTCACGGCGGTTTTACATATGCGGACTTTGCTTTCAGTGGACATGTAGTTGTTCATCCATATTAGGTCTCTCAGATAGATTCTTGAGGCTTTGTTCACTTGGGTTCTGACTACCTGTTGCAAGTTTTTGGAGCTCGTTATCTCAGCTCCTAAGTACGTACATTGTATATATTGGTGGATGGGTGTGTCGTTTACAGCCAGTTTACATCTAATGGGCTCCTTTGCTATGACCATTGATTAGGCTTTTTCTATAGATATCTTCATATTAAGGTTCTCCGCTCTTGTTTGAAACCTATATAGTAGTCGCTGTAGATCGTCTTGGTTTTCCGCCATTAAAATTGCGTCGTCAGCGTATCTTTATCGATTCTTGTCCCATTCTGTATCCTCCATCAAATTCTTTTACACTATGAATTATTTTATCCATAATGAGGTTGAACAATATTGGGCTCAAACTATCTCTCTGGCGGATTCGAGTTAGTATTGGTACTTGTTCTGAAAATCCCTGTGATGTTTTGATCTTTGTGGTCTTAATTTTATTGAGCTCTTTTATTACGTTAATGTAAGGTACAGGTATCCTGTTTCCTGGAGTATATCTATGATGTCGGCTATTTGTTATAATTTTTGTGAACAGCTTCCTTATGCTGGCTAGTAAAGATATCATAATTTTCCGGGTCTTTCTTGTTTCCATTTTTATAGACTGGTATTATAATGCTGTTTTCCAATCAGTGGGCATATTTTGGATAGAGAGAATTTTTTGGAATAATAGTGTGACTGATGTTTCCATTTGAAGTCCTCCGTACTTAAGCATTTCGTTAACGATTTGGTCTGGGCCAGAGACCTTTCTATTTTTCAATCTTAACAGTACTTCATGTATCAATATGCAAAAATGTTAATTTATGTTTAGAATATTATATTTCGTAATAAAATATACAAAAACAGAACTATTCGCTATATAGAAGCTATTCAGCGTGGAAATTAAAAACCGAACATTTTCGTAAGAATACAATATGCAAACATATTAATTTGTGCAATAATGTAATATAAGAGGACGATTGGGATACAACAATCTTCTCAAGTGATGGACGAAAAAGATTGAAAATTTATAGCCGAACTTATTAACATTTTGCTTAGAAAGGGCCTTACATTTTCTTTCAATAAAATACATAGTCGGGTCGATCAACGAGCGAGCTGTTAATAACTTCTCTATCTGCGAGTACATTTCTACTCGTCGCACACACACACACAGATACACACAGAAAATTGTGGAACGGGCTGATTGCTTTTCCTTCTATTGGAAATCCGACCTATCTTCAAGATAAATACAAATATTTTACCTCTCCCAAACACAATAGAAAACCCGGCGATGATGGAGAGAGCGTGCTCAGTATATTCTCCAAAACTGGGCATTTAATTTTATGCCATGGCAATCAATAATTCTGTAATGTAGTTTAACATAAAATCCAATTTGATGTTTAATACATTGACAAGAACTTTATGCAAAAAACTGGGGACAGATCCTTAAGTACCTATAAATTTTCTTGAGATAGACGTCTAGATCGAACTAAAATGTATATGCTGCTACTTTAACAAGTTTCGTAAAAAGCATAACTTTTTTAAAAACAATTAATTTTATTTGTCAAGATATTCACGCTCTACCATACATTTGAACCAGAGAGTTTCCAGTTGCGTCACTAGGTTTTCTCAAAATATCCATTGATGGCATCGATAATATCCACTGTTTAATTTTGAGTTATAAAATTTTCAAAATAAGATAGCTAGCTCTAAATTTTTGTTACCGTCAGATATACAGGGTGGCTGACAAAAAACGCCCCAAGCCGTAACTCCGTTATTTACTATCCGATTTTAAAAAACAAAATATCAAATAAAATGGTTAAGTAAATACTATCAATTGGCGTAATCGAAATATTATTAGGAATAAAAAGTTTGAACATGCGATAGTCAATTTTTTTTTTTAAATGGCGGATAAAGAATGTTTTCCTGATTTTGATGATGTATAACACGTCAATTTTCAACATAAGCTTGAAGTGTGCCGTGGTTAATATCATTTTATTGGAATGGAAATTTTAAAAAAATACAAATAAATACGAAACTTATCTACAAATATTGTTCAAATTGTCTGCCGCCTTGTTGAAGACATAGTTGACACCTTCTAATTACTCCATTAGTGGCGTTGAATATAAAATTAGGAGGTATTTCGCGGCAAGAATTCAGAATTCTTTGCCGTAAAATGTCTATATTTCCCGGACTAGTAAAATAAACCTGATCTTGAAGATAGCCCCATAACCAAAAATCCAGCGGCGTAAGGTCGGGCGAACGAGCGGACTATTGAATTGGTCCATTGGTCCCTATCCACCTCTCAGCAAATGTCGCATTTAACCATTGAACATTTATTAAGGCATTATGAGGAGGGGCGCCATCTTGCTGAAAGTACATTCTGTTTAGCTCGGCAATTGGCAAATCATCTAAAATGTTTGTAATGTTTTCACGCAATAGTTGATGGTATTTTGCTTGATTTAAGATGCCATCTATGAAAAATGGGCCAAATAATCGATCACCCAAAGACCGTACCATACATTTAAACTGAATCTTTGCTGAAAATTATTCTCAATTATAATTCTTGGGTTTTCTTGGCTCCAACATCGATTGTTCTTTCTGATAAAAATGCTATTATTACTGAAACTGCATTCGTCCGACCAAATAATTTTTCGATAAAAATTACGATCTCGTTGTGTAACATTTAAGAAAAAGTTGCAAAATTGCATTCTTCGACCATGATCATTTTCCAATAGTTCTTGTACTTTTTGAGAGATGTATGGTATGAACTTGTGCTTTTTGAGTATCGCTTGTGTTGTTTGGTGCGATACGCCGCCCTCATTTGCAATTCTCCGAGTAGAAGTCCATGGACTTCCTTCCACGCATAAAAGAACATCCAATTCTGTATTTTCCTTAAACTGTCGATTCTTACTTTTTGGCATTTTGAAGGCTCCATATTTTCTTAAATTCTGTTCGATTCTTCCGAATTTACGACGGTCTGGAACCTCTCTTGTCGGATAACGATAACTGTAGAGTCTCACAGCTTCAGCACTATTTCGATTACATTCAAAGTATACGTGCAACATGTCGGTCAGTTGATTGCTATCCAGGTTAATGATGAATTAAACTCACAGAAAGAATCAGAACGTTGAACTAATGTCACACCGATACACAAATGTCACAATGACAGTATTTATTAACATTTACATTCTAATTGACAGTATTTATTACTTGATGCATTTGATTGCTATTCACGGCACACTTGAAACTTATGCTGAAAAATTGACGTGTTATACATCATCAAAATCAGGAAAACATTCTTTATCCGAAACATTAATTAAAAATATTCGTTGCCATTTATAAAAAAAAAATTGATTATCGCATGTTCAAACTTCTTGTTCCTAATAATATTTTGATTACGCCAATTGATAGTATTTTCTTAACCATTTTATTTTATATTTCGTTTTTTAAAATCGGATAGTAAATAACGCAGCTACGGCTTGGGGCGTTTTTTGTCAGCCACTCTGTATACCCGATATTTATAAAGGCTAGTAAACATTAATTGATTCAGGAGTGATAAAATAGAACAATGAAAATGCGGTGATTTGAAAAAATTAAATATTGGAAAATTTATGGTGCAATGTATCCGCAGGTATGTTTACAAGTTCGCATTGTCTACATTGTGGTAAAGTTGGCAGTAATGCCCAATTAATTGACGATTTTCTGACAAAAGCTACTAGGAGTCTGTATTATTATTTTTGTTATTGTTTGTTATGATCGTGAATGAAGCCACTAAGTCAAACTAATGTTTTAGATTAGTTAAACGTTTCATTAATATATTGGTTATGAATAATTTATTGCTTATAATAATATGCCTTGCTGAAAATTTAGCTTGTAGAGGGTAAAAATACATTACTATAGTCCGTCTCAACCTTAGTATTCAGTATGTGTCTTATGGAGATAGACAACATAGTTGTCAGATCAACAATGACAAGTTAGGTTGGTAGCTCATTATAATGACACGACATTTTAAATACTTGTTGGTTAGGACATTATTCTATATTATTATATTAGGCGCTTTCCTTTTACTAGAGATCTGAGCTGAGCTAAAGTGATGTGAGTGTCTCTGCTCACTTGAAGTGAGGAAGGTTTTGACCAACCTCACTTCTTCTCAGTCAGCTGATTACAAAAGGAACGCGTCAAAATATAATCTCAGCTAAACTGAGGTGATATTATCTGAGATTTATGTCAAAAGGAAAGCGCCTATTATAATATTAATTTGACACTTGATAGGAAGGTTATGTTGTGATACTTACACCAACCTTAAATACCAACCGTAAACATAATAAATCGAACTGACAACATTGCCTTGCAATAAAAACAGACAGTTTATTACAAATTGCTTACGGTAGTAAAAGAGGTATATATCCCATAAGAGACTGTACTGAATACTTAAGGGTGAGACAGTCTATAGTTACTGTTGGTATTCACTGTTGAAATGCTTAGGATTTTTGAAGTCTTGGGATTGTTAGTAGTGAGAGCTAATGCTACATATTCTATTCAATCACCACACATTTTCTTACGTGTATGATGTTGCACTACACTAGAAATTTACTCATAATTAATTTGTAATTCACACTTCCGCGTTATCACCAATCTGCATTTTGCACTCCTGGGTCATTTAACGCATAGGTAAATATAATACTAATCGTTTTTTCACTATTTAAGGATATATGCGTTTTACATCATTACATATACATGAAACAAAAATAAATAAGACGATAATATGTTATTATCGTTTGATAGTTCTTGACTGACATTACAGTTAACAGTACAGTGCACAAGCATATATAGCGTCTGAATATTGTAGTAAAGTAATGAATCTTTTGTTCATTTAGAAAGATGTTGTTGGTGGATCGCCTTAAACAACACGTCTTAATTTAAAATCGCTTGCTCTTATACCGAAACCATTACCATTTCTGCAAAATTAACGTCCGGACATATTTCATTCCCCAAAACACTTGTCGTAAACCATGCTGCTGCTGCTGGTCCATTCGCGAGAGAGCGGCACAAACAAAGTGTTCCTGGTGTAGTAGTACTGTTCGAGATAGAAATATAACAAGGCTGTTGCAAACGAAAAAATTTAGTACCACAAAAAGACGGCGAGAAGGAGATAGAAACACGAACGAAGAACGGGAAATTCTGCGTTTCTACGAAGCGTGCAGAATTTATACCCTACATTTGCTGATATTAAAGCCAGCCGGGCGGAGGAAGTAAGGTACCTATGGGCACGCGTAAAAGTTTTTTGTTTGTTAAGTTTTCCGAATATTTGTCGTAATTTTAAACGACAATGTTATACTGATGATGTTCTTGATATGACAGGATGGTGTTAACACGATGCAATATAGAGTATGAAGTAAATATGAAGAGTAACTGAAAATATTTATAAATTTGAAAACAATAATTGCATTGTTATATAAACTAGTGGTCGCCTAGTGGTAGAAATTTGGACCGAACTTTGACATTTTTATATGTCAGTTGACATTTAAAAGTGTCAAATGTGTGGATGTTTTATTTAATTAATTTAATATATTTGTAATTCTGCACTCCTTCTCCATATGAACTTTAAATATGCCAAATCTCATACTTCTCCATGCGCACAATTGGCTTATAAAAGGGGTGCAAAATTTTTGCTGCGCTTATTAATATATAGATACTCTGTTGAAGGAAGATATGAAAAAATAAATATTTAAATCCAGAAGCATCCATTTTAAGTATCATTAAAATCAATGACTACTTAACATATGTTTTAACCAGATACTTTGCTTTTTAAATATCATAGTATAACAAGAGCATTAACATCTTATAATTATTTTAACACGTTCCTTTTTTATCTGGGATTCATAAACGCTTTGCACTCATGCCTTCAGTAACGCTGAATTGAATACAAAATATTCAAAATGTAATTTAGACAAATTCAAACCATAAACACTTCATTTTGTCGAACGGAAATCATACTGAATTTTTCCGATACGCCATTGCAAAATTGAATTCTACATTAATCTGTATTAAAATTACCAATATGTATAGGTAGTGAAAAAAAATTCTGAAACTTAGTGATATGAACTATATTGCCAATCGTAATCAATAAGATGTCAAGACAGATATTTCTATAGAAACTTATAAAAATGGCAGATTTTATTATTATTAACCGTGATTATTAACATCTGTCATTATTAGGCGAAAATAGTGAATAATTATTGAAAACTACTGCTGCAACATTGATTAGGAAGCCAATGACATATCTAAATGAAAGTAATATTGAAGCTAAAAATAATTTTATCATAAACGAATTCAGTGCTATACAAATCTTTCATGTTCCCGTCATTTTATTGTAGGCAATGAAGAACTTTGAAAGCACTTCTATTGTACAACAGGTCTTGATATGATCACGGATTAACTAATGGAATTATGTTGTCGCTATTCGCATTAATTTATCTTTCGGCTTGATTGGAATGACTGGTGCTTGATTTTTTATATTAGCTCATACGTAAAAATCTAGTAGAGTCGTCTCCAGAGATCTGGAAGGCCAACGCAATGGTTTACTTAAGGTGGCTCCCCACGGCCCGTGTTGCTGCAGCCGCTTTTGTGTTATTTAGGAGATATTATGTATGTACTAAATATACAAAAAAGAAAATATTTTGGATGTTCCACTACAGCCAAAATCATCATATCACTGCTGGTCTTCATAAACTCTTTAATTTTCGTACGAATCTTCCTATATGTGGACATTAAATTATCCCTTTTTTTTTAATTCTTTAATTGTGATATCATTCTTCATTTGCCTTTGGATGCTAGCCCATGAATCCTGCTGGTCATTGCGATTTTTGTGATCTGCACTTTTAGTAAAATTCGAAAATACTTTCGTTTGTCCAGTTCATATTTTTGGAAATACGCACGTCAATACTATAGCACACGGTCAGAATGCAAATAAACAGGCAGTGACATGTTGTCGCGCCAGTCACGGGCCTTTGAAGTTACCGACTCTCGGCGGATCGGACGGGTCGCCCCGGATATGCTCGCGCCACCTCGGACGGCACCCTTCCCACGGCTTGTTGGCGCGAGCTGGCGCGGGCTGGCCCGCAATATCACGGGCCGTGGGAAGCCAGCTTAAGACCAATCCAGTGAGCTTTGAACATAATAGTCAATTCTCGATCCATATATATAGAATATGTGGGAGATGCGTTCCTCCGATATCAGCAGCTTTGCAACTCATTAAGGGGTATATTTTCTAAAAATTTAAACAGTTATAAGAGTTTCCAAATATTCTACACTTGCCAAACCTGAGAAAAATACGAGCACATCGCAAGATAAAACATATTGAATCTAAATCTGCTTTAAATGTGAACTTATAACAATGCCAATTAAATTGGTTAACGATTCACTCTCTCTTTTCGTCCGTCCACAATATTTCATGGAAAAATAAAGGGTTTCCTTAATTCTTAATAAGCATTTTCCACAAAATTCCTTTCTTCATGTATAGTCATGCATTTTCTTCTCCTTTAAAATGAATTGTAAGAAATAAAATGAAAGGCCCTCTGTAACAAATCGGATTGAGGCATGCGGGTGAATAGTGAACCTATGCAAGACGTATAATATCCTTAGTTTATTCATTAAGAATGGATTTAGACAAGTTCTAGTTGATTGTATTGTTGCATTTGCAGAAAGCTTGACTCTTTTCGTTTATGTACGTTGTTCATTGATATTAAATGAAGATATCGGTAAACAAATAAACGGCAAGTTCTGCTAATAATATTTTGGCACTCCTTATGAATATAAAATAAGTTCAAGTCAAAATCCGTTTAAACAGTCTTAGTTTTCCATTACGATGGACATGTAAGCAATCCGCACAAAATTAATGACTGATGTTAAGAGTGTAATTAACAAATTACTAACGCTCTAGGTGATGCTTGTGCATTTGGATCAAGACGAAATTGAGCACCTCGCCCCTGTTTTTGAAGAAGAAGTTAAGTAATTTAGCAGCAAATACAAATTGTCACTAGCGTTAACTATTGTATAATTTATAAAAACCAACAGACTTGCTATAGTATCTAAAAATCTTTCCTTTTAATTGACAAAAAATACAACTGCAACTTTTGTAACAATTAACAAAAAATGAATGTATGCGTAATTCTCAAATCTTGCTAATGTTGAAATTGAGGTACATTATAAAAAGCCTGGAAACACTGACAGTTAATAAATAAAGTACATTAATGGGTAAACTGTGTATAATCAACAATGCAAAAAAGTTTGAGGTATGTTAATTATCAACAATAGCACTGCGTGATTGAAGAGCAGGTGACAAAGTCGTTATAGCCTATAAACTAATAATCTTTCTTGGGGGTTGCGAATCGATGCAGTAGCACTTAAAAGGACGACAATAGGAACACAGTACTTGACGTACCTCACGACTAATACAATTTCCTAGTAGATGGCACCAGCTATAACAATAATAATAATAATATTTTATTGCCCAACAGATATGAATACAATTCAGTTACAGGACAATTTACAAATTATCTATACAAATTAATATATTACAAGGTGATTAAGAAAAGATTAAAAAAATAAATAATTGAAGTTAATAATAATAAGAGTAATATAATAATAAGAATATAAAAATAACAACGTACCTAATCACAAAGCAAGCCGCAACTCCATCATACCGAATCATATACAACATTTAGCAAATACAACAAAATAACTTGGTAAGAACAACAGAAAGCAATAACAAATGCTCCTTCACATGTACTCGGACAGTTCTCGTTATAGTTATAAGCAATTTTCATTACCACACTAATTATTAATTACATCTATATCTTAATTAACTGTAAACAAATTTCCGACTGGATTCCAGTAATAATGACCATAATTACACTTGCCAATTAATTGACGATACCTTGATCCCTACTAAATATAACATAAAAGAAAGTAAAAAATGAGGTGTGGCCACCACACGACTTTCTTATACGTATGAGCGTTTCAAACTATACAATTTTAGGAATTTTTTTATACAAAACTTATTCAAATTCCTATTCTAAGTGCTTTCATTCTCTTAATAAATCGCTATAGAATGCATACTTTGCAAGATATTCGAAAAAAAAGTGCTACTCGCTAAGAGTAAAAGTGCCACTTCCGGTCCGAATTTTGAAATTTCAGATATACAAAAAATATTGCAAATTCAACTCTAAATACTTCTGTATCCTTAATAAATATATATAGAATGCATAATGTACTACATATCTGCAAAAAATCGCTATTTGGTAAGAGTAAAAGTGGTACTTCCGGTCCGAATTTTGAAATATTTTTTATACAAAAGATATTTAAAATTATAATTTAAATACTTTTATACTCGAAATGTACCTGCCTAGAAAGCATGATTTGCGAGATATTCGCAAAAAACTAATTTTCGATAAGAGTAAAAGACCTACTTCCGGTTGGAATTTCGAAAAACTTTTTCAAGATAATTTGTCTCAAATTTAATTTTGAGTACATTTTAATTCTTTATAAATTTGTTTAAACTTAGTAATTAACGAAATATTGGCAAAATTCGAATTTTTCACTGAAGTAAACTGCTACTTCCGGTCCACCGATTTTACTGAAAAAGTAATCAGATCTCAAGAGGGAGATTATACACGTAAATACAAAATTTGTAATTGATATCTACAGCGGTTTGACCGCTATCGTGGTCACACACAGACACACACACACAGACCTTTTTTAAAAACCACTTTTTCGGTATCAGGGGACTTCAAAACGTGGACATCTGCAAAAATCTCGAGGTCGAAGATTTTCATCATCACAATACTTCCTTATACTACGTATAAGAAAGTAAAAGCAGAAATTACTAACACCCTGTGCTTTCTGGTAGATAAATAAACAAATGCTTTTTATCTACATGAGATAACAGAACTCCACTGGCTTTGAAGGAGCAAAGTACCGAAGTCGCAAACCTTGGGTCAGCCTCGGTGCATTTACGTCTATAAGATTAAGTTGTCAGTGTTGTAGTTAATAATAATGTCATCCGCTACTTCCGTGGCTTTCTATAGAAAAGTCTAACAAATTATACTATACCTTGTCTCAGAATAAGAATGAGTGATTCAAATATCGCGCCAAAATGGTGTATATTTTTAAGGTATCTCATTGGTTCTTGCCTAGACAAGTTTAATATGGGAAAATAAGTTCGCCAAAACGTCATTTTATGATTATAACCAAACTATAACCTAGTCTCCTACATTTTTACTTTGGTTTATTATACTTTATTATGTTATTAAATAAAATCCGTACTTTTATGTGGATGAACGGGGACGCTCGTTTCACACCTGGAGGGCCCTTCCCGCTGTCTAACAATTTACAAACAAAAAAGGCCGCGGAAAGAGAAGGAAGGGAACAACAAAGAGTATATATAATTTTGAATTATAACAATTAAATCTAACAAAAAGACCACAGCAGGAGAAAACAAAAAACACGCACCGCAAAACAACAATATCGAAAAAGTGACACACGTGTGCGAGTGAGAGATATAAAACTTGCAAATGGTATAAAAATTCTAGAAAAAGGATGATATGTCTCGAATTGAAATGTGCAAAGAGACTTTTAATTCACGTTTGTGATCTAATTAGTGCACACATGTGAATAAGAAACTCACCACTGACTGGAGTAACTTATGTACTTTAACCTGATGCACACTTAGCTAATTAAATACTTTCAATTTCACCATTAAATTACTGAAATAGGTGAGTAGCACTACCAATGTATGAACACGAACACGTTTACAAATATAAGTGTAAGATTCTCCTTTTAGTTGTTTTCAAATTCTCTAGCTATTATTTTTTAAATATCATTTCTTGTCCTTTCCAACATTCAAATCAAATAATAATAATACTGAACAGTGTATAGTTTGCTCTCTTTATATGAAAATCGAAATGTAAAAATATTAGTGTGACTTGCAGTTAAACTTTTTGTACGTATTTAGCAAATCAAGGCTTTTTGGACACCTGCACATAATTATTAAGTTTGTAAAATGTCATATTCTAACGTTGAACATATGACAGGATCAGAATGTATTATCAATGCTTTGAAAATGCATTCTTGCTTCCCGGCAATATACCCTAAATTGTCCCGAAAGAAGACACTATTCCTGTAGAGTTTTTATTCGCCTTGCGAGATGTTCTGGATTTTTATTTATGGGGCAGAATAAAGGACATAGTTTATTACAAAAAGCCAATTACAACAATTGCTGCCTCCGAAATTGAAGTAACCGTCCTCTCTTATATTTCTTGGTCAATATATTTTCTTATTTATGTTTAGGTATAATAACAGGTTATTTTACTTACTTTCATGTTATGGCGGAGATGATTTAGATATCAATATTTATACCCTTTCGTTACTAATGAGTAAATGATTTGGTTATAATTAAGCATTATATTATATTGTTTTTCTCGTTATTGTATACTTAGTTCAGGAACTATGGAAATTATTTTTTCTGTTTTCCTATAATTAGATGTATATCTGTTGTTGTGGTAATAAAGATATATTATTATTATTATTGTTATTATTTTATTTCAATGTCTAGAAAGACAAGACATGAAATTTAAAAATAGTTAGAGAATTTAAAAACATTTAAAAGATCCGAAGAATCGGTGAGAAAATTGAAATGAATACATTTATGGAAGAGTATGATGAAAATTCAAGTGAAAACGAACTATACACAGTCTACTGACCCTCTTAAAATTAAAATTAAATTATTACTCGCAAGAAGTAAAGAAATTTATATTTAATTTCTTTTATTATTCTTGATTGCCTGGAAATGACTATATCTTCGTCAAGAAAAAAGGTAGCAACTTCCTGTTTTCATCATTCTCTTCAGTTTCATATGTGCTTCAATATTAGGGTATTAAAAATATACCGTTCCATTTAAAATTTTAAATAAAAGACAAGTAATGCACATACATACATAAATTGAGAACAGCGCCCCCTGTTATTTTTTTAACAATTTGTGACGCTTCAGGGAATTACCTCCGCCCTGCAACGTCGGAAGCTGCCGATACCCGATAAAGACCCGATCTTAGGAGTGGGTGGGGCCTAAGTGATCTTAATTACGCCACTCTATTTAATAAAGAATTCGGCGACTTCCCGTTTAATTGTCGTTAATTTCCCTTCCCGTCAGGAGAGAAGAAAATTAACCAAGTGGCAAACAGAGAAACCCGCCAGTTGTTAATTTCCGTTGCAGGACGTTAGTAGATCGGAAAATCATAATAATAGAGCAACAGAAGTACAAAATACCCGCTTTATTCGACACCAAGAGCAAACTTTAAAAGCAGGCTGAACAACCCCAAATATTACACTATATATATGACGCTCTAGATTGTCAGTGTAGGCCTACAAGGACTTAACAGGTTATATACATAATCAAGCGAACAAAAAAAAAGGAAACAATCGTAATTGGGTAAAAGTTAAGTTAATTATTATACAAAATAAAAAAAGGTAATTCAAATTATTACAAAAGATTCTAAAGCACTGGCAAATCTTAATTAAACAAATACAGGGATCATGTGTCATTAATTATGACAAAATAATAGTGATTCAAATTATTAAAAAAATTTGTTACGTTCCAACAAACAATATTAAATTTCATTTATACAATTACGGGAATCGTACCAAACAGCATCAAAATTATTAAAAGAAATTTGTAACGTCCAACAAACAATATTAATAAAAATTCAACAATCACCACATTTCCAATTCATCCGTCCATCGCAGGAAGTATGGCGGCTCAAGGACGATGTCCGGCCGAACACTTGTTCCGCTTCGTCCAACCCAGGAGAATCTTGCGGGCGATTGTTGTGTGGCCACCACCAAGACGTGAAATTGCCAATCGTCGCCGATGTTAGCGTTAATAATAATTAATTAGTGGGTCTGGTGTCAATAACGGCCACCAGAACGGCGGAAACAGGAAATTGATGACTACTCCGATCTGTTCCGAGCGTGGAGCGATAACTTCGCCTGCTACGTCGCCTATATTATTCCCGATACGGGGCTCCTTTTAAAGATACAGTACTTTCGCACTAAGCAACAATTTAAGGAGATATTGAACTTCGACCTATGGATCCCTACTGGAGGATGGCTTGTTTTCTGCCATATATCACAGCCGTTAGTTCAGCGACTCCAGGAAAACGATACCCTCACACTCCAGCTACGATCAGACTCTCACCGTTTACCTTACAACCTCTAATGCCCGTAGTCAACGATCTTCCGCGCAGAATCTCGAGACTCCCAAGTTTGAAGGAAAGTCACGATCAAGGTAGACAAATTCCCCAACATGGGATTAAATTATTATGATTAATTATTAGTATTAAATTAAATTGACTATTAAATGTTATTAAATGATAAATATAATGAAGTTTATAGAAATACCGCAGACAGCTGATTTTATTAACATAAGCAATTTATTATTCGCCAGATACACGTAACAAACTACGTAATTTCGTACTATATATCCTTCAATTCTTTGAAACATTCTCTATCTAATGAGCGCAGAAACATTAAAATCCGTGGAGGCAAACCGAAATTATACCTACTTTTGCACGGATACATACCCCCCCCCCTCTTCGCATGGAACTTAGATCAAAAAGTTTCAAATGAAAATTGTACAAAAACGTGTGAAAATGTTGCTAGAAAAAGTTTTAATCTACCTTAATCTAGAATTTAATGAAAAATTATCGAATTTTTTATTGACCTTGAGAATTGCGTTCCCTTGCGATCATTTTGGAAACTTAAAAATATTTTTGTTGAAATTCCCGTGGTTCATTTTATTATCAAGATTCTTTCCGCCAGCTAGTATGATAAATCGTTGCCAAGATATGGCCGGTGGCGGAGCTTAAACGGACACCCGGTATAAAGGTATATACTAATTATCTTTTCGTCATGTCGTAGTTTAACCCATTTGTTCCCAGTGTACCCATTTGAATACGGTTAATGAAATATTTTTTAAGCTCCATATGGTACATTCAGAGTTCTATGCTTAGTGGCGATGCAAAGTACACTAAAGAAGGAATATTCTTTTAGAAATTGGCCACTAGATGTCGCTTTTATGTATGGAAAACGTAACCTTACTTTTGCTACAAATTGTGCCAGTGTGACTGTTTAACTTTTTGTTATTTTTTACCTATCTATAAAAAAAAAAACATTTTATTCTACTAAAATTAGTTACTGAGGTATGTATGTTTTACTATTATATTTGTGAATTTTACATAAAATACATGCACTGGTATTTTTTCATACTTACATATAGGTGTACTCATATGAGTACAGCGGGAACAATACGTTGTTAGAGCTGTATTTATTTTTGGTAGATAAAATACTATGGATCCCAAGCCCATCAGCACTAATATGTTTTATGGCAGATCCTACCAGAATTTGCAAGCTGCCATAGACGATATTACTGAAAATGAAAAAGATATTGATTGATATCGTTATAATACCACCGGATGCCGATTATCAAACAGATGAGGACGATATCGATGAAGATGATATTCAAGCAGATACCCTCCCATTCGATGTTCCTGGTGCTGTTGAAATTTTTTATCAGGACAGTACAGAGAGTGACCCAGAAGATAATATTCCGTTGAGTATGTTACGCAGTATTAGTAATACTGGTGAATCATCTACGAAAAAGGGAAAAATTGCAGTAAAAGAACCAAATTGGACTGACGAAATAACTGATATCACAATGAACCAAGGAAATGGATATTTAGCTCGCGAAGATATTGTCAAACAAGAATTAACAGGACTAAATCCTGTCCAGATTTTTGAAAAATTATTTGACGATAAAATAATAACTTATATTATCAAAGAAACCCAGAGATATGCTGCTCAGCAAAACAATCATTCATTTACTGTAACAAACAACGAGATAAAAATATGTATAGGTTTCTTATTATTCACGGGATATCATCGATTACCAAGAGAGAAATTATATTGGTGTACAGATGAAGATCTAAACATACCACTAGTTAGAGGTAATATGTCCCGCAATAAATATTATGAAATAAAAAAATACTTTCATTTAGCAAATAACGAAACAGTTGATAAAAACGACAAGATGTATAAAATTCGTCCTTTCATGGAAAAACTGAATAAGCGATTCTTGCAGTGGGGTATATTCCATGGCAAGCTCTCCATTGACGAGGCTATGGTAAAATACTTCGGATATCACTCATCAAAACAATTTATCCGTGGAAAACCAGTGCGTTTCGGCTATAAAGACTGGATGAATTGCAGTTCTTCTGGTTATTGCTATCAGTTCGATACCTACTGTGGGGCAAAACAAAATAGAAAAGGGACGGATCAAAATTTGCCTTTAGGGTCTAAAGTTGTGTTGGACTTATTAGAAGTAGTGACAGAACCGCAAGATCATATAATATTTTTCGACAACTACTTCACAAGTCACGGTTTGTTGAAAACTCTTAGGGACTTGGGCTATAGAGCGACGGGGACAGTGAGGGACAATCGCACAAAAAAATGTCCTTTGCCTGATCAGCAGCAATTGAAACAAGAAAATCGCGGTTTTTTTCAATACAAATACGATAATTCATAACTTCTAGTAAAATGGAAGGACAACAGTATCGTGTCTATGATGACCAATTACGATAGTATTCATCCCCTGTCAAATGTAAAACGTTGGTCCAAGGAACAGAAAGAAAAAATTGATGTACCTCAACCTCGTCTCTTTGCCAATTATAATTCAGCTATGGGCGGCGTAGACTTGCTAGACCAATCTGTAAATAATTACCGAGTGTCCATCCAAGGTAAGAAGTGGTGGTGGCCGATTTGGACCCACATGCTGAATGTTGCAGCAATCAACGCCTGGAGGTTACATTCATTGGCAGGCGGTAATATGGATTTGCTCAACTTTATAAGAAGTATATCAAGGCATTACTTGAGAGTTTTTGAGAAAGCTCAACACTCCAGGCACCCAAGCACTGTCCCAAGAAGTATTGTAGAAGATCAAAGAGGGCATTTTCCCAAAAAAATTGAAAAGCAATTGCGCTGTCGCAAGTGCCATCAACGAGCTAGGTGGATTTGTATGAAGTGTAATGTTACACTTTGTTTAGAAAGGGAATGTTTTATAAAGTTCCATAGTGAATAACATTTTCTATTGTAAATCACTAAAATAAATTAGCTAAATATTATATAATTTATATTTTCATTAACGTCCCTATATTCCCGTTGTACTCATTTGAGTACATACCTTTTTTTCATATTCTATTCAAAAATTTATCGAAAAACTGTCATATTTTGTTCTTTGGGCATACCTTTAATAAGAAAAAAACGACCTTATTGAAATTTTGTAAAAAAAATAGTTGTGGGAACAAATGGGTTAACTGAAGAAAATCAATTTACCATATTTCGACATTTTATAATGTAGTTGCTTCATTCAAAAGCATTTGAAGAAATTATGAAGCACATTTTCCGATTCTTTTTTCGAAGGCCAATGCATAACATGTGGATTTTCTATTCTCTCTTAGATAATAATTAAATATTTCTAGATCTTTCTTCCGATCATAGCCTTAAACCTCAGTATAGAAAAAAATCATATTACAATATAAATAATTGTTATGCTTGAAGTGGTAAAAATAAGAAGGTTTAGCATCCCGATGTAAAATAGTACTTTCTTTACTTTTATGATAAATGCAAGCAATAAAATTAAATTTATTCTTTTGTCATTGGAATTAATTACTTACAGTTTAAATATTATTAATAAAATTTAAGTACCATAATTTACTTTGCGCCATAAATTAAATATAAATAATGCCACCTCAGTAATTTCAGACTAAGTATTGGAAATATGCAATTACAAGTTTATCTAAAATTTAAAATGAGGAACACTTCATGTGAATAAAACTTTGTCAAGAAAAGAGATTATTCAGTGCAGGTGCGGATTCGTAGAAACCTTGGCCCATTCTGACAGTTGTAATCTATATTCGGTCTATAAAGTTGTGTGCCCTGGCCGCAACGCGCTATAGCTCAAACACTGATCCCCAAAATCCGATTGGGATTTGCAGATCATGACGTGTAACGGTCGTACACTTTACCCTCTTCCACTGAAATGCCGGTCGGTGTTCGGCCCCCTGCCCGCTCCGGTAACATATCAGGGATTACTGAATCGTATAAATTTAATGGGACTTTTTTTTTAATTGTGAAAGCAACTAGTCTGTACGTTATTTATTACACAGCATGCAATGAAAAATGTTATAAAACACGGAATTTATTACATTCATATTTCTTTAAGTTTCGTACGGTCAGAAGTAACAAAACGAAAGTAGTAGAATTAACTGAGTCAAATCGTCAACAAACGCTTTTAATAATGTCTTTTTCAATATATCCCCATTGTTGCTATATAAGAGTTTTGATATCGATTATTATTTCACTAGTTATTTCGCCGAATAAATGTGACTGCCGGAAGTTCGGTTATAAATCGGAGACGAAGGCGAACTTATTTTCTTTAGTTCATAAAACATGTAAAAAGCATATGTTATCCCGATTAAAATAAAATAGATTTTTCAGAATAAAAGGAACGCAAGAAACACAACCACCATACTAACAGCTAATGTTAAGAGAAGTCAATTATAGGCTGATTTATTTTAACCCTCTACTGCCCGACTTATTATTTTTGGGGAAAAAAAATAAATGGTTGCTTTAATAATAAAAATATGTCGTAGTTATATAAAAAAACGCACAAGTTGTATAAATTTTAAACCCCTTTAAATTTTAAGGGTATGTTACTTGGAAGTAACATTGGGTATTCATGGATAAACTTGCATGAAGGTAATAAGTGGTTATGTTGTAACATTTATTAATTTGTATGAAAAGCAACAAAACAGTTCTTGGAAGGAGTAAAACATAAATGTACTTTGCACTTAATACACATAGTTTGGATCAAGCCGGAAAATCCTGGGTACTTACATCTACCCCGTTTTTCTGCGTAGTTTGGCCAGTGTCCGACTTGATTCTTTCTAATGTCTTGTGTTGGCATCATAGCTACTTTTCCTTTTTTCTTTTTAGCTTCTAGTCCTTGTTCTACTGAACTTTGACTAGGCCGACCGCGTTTTCTGGAGTCAATTTGTGTAGAAGAACAGATAGTAAAAGCGAGATTACACTTTACTTTTAATAAATTCATTATTTTATTTTTTTTCATGCCACAAGATTCACAGTCGCGTCTATAAAGTAGCCACGCGTTCACAACACAGAGATCGATTAGGTAGAAGTAAATTTTTAGATACCACTTCCTACTTCGAATTAATGTTCTGTATAACGCTATCAATACATCCATCAAATCAACACTACCCATAAACTGGTTATATAATAAAATTACGCTAGGACAAGGAACATCAATTCTACTTTTTGTTTTTGAATTCCACCTTTTCACATTTTTCACTGGATGTGCCCCTGCAAATGTGCTGAGAGTGTGCACTGCTTTGTTATCAAACCATTTGGCACAAATAAGGTTCACTCCGTCTACTGTTGTTCTCTGTTCAGCAAAAGTCCCTCGCTCTTTCGGCTCATTTCTTTATCGCTAATGAAGTTGTAACCTTGTAGGCGATTAGGACGTATTGTGCCAATACTTTGTATTCCTCTTTTTTCTAGTGCAACTTGTAGATAAATACTGTTGAACCAGTTATCATAATAAATTTTATAAAACATGTTTTGTGGAATGATTTTTGCCAACTTCAACACAATGTTACCACTTGCGCCGACATCTGGAAGACCTGGATCAGGTTGAATTGCACCAGTGTACATTTCCCTGTTATATACCATCCCTTTGGAGTCGCACATAACAAAAGTTTTGAACCCCCATTTCTTAGGTTTTGATTTGAGATATTGCTTCAAACTATGTCGCCCCTTGAAGGGGATCATCTGTTCATCAACGCACATTTTTTCAGTCATTGATATTTCATTAAATTTTTTTACAACGCTATCCAAAAAAGGTCTTAGTTTGAATAATTTGTCTGTTGAATTATTGTGGGTTGCGTTATCATTGAAGTGCAAATTGGATTTGATTTGTTCCCATCTATTTCTGGACATACACTCTGATACTCTGTTTACTTCTGTTTCTTTTTGCCAGTACATTCTGGCATTTGGTAAGCCGTACATTGACATCAAAAAACAAATGCCTATAAATTTTTCTAACTCTGGAACAGATAGGGCCAAAGGCTTTTCTGGATTTTTAGTACACGCATATCTATTTGATTCTTCCACCATAAAATCTAAAAGGTCCTTGTCTATCATCTTACGAAAATAACTCAGGGGTGTCAGAGGCTCTTCTGGCCCATTTGGCATAACGTCTTTACAGGGTTGAGTTGGACAACATTGCTTTACTTTCTGTTGTTTCCAAACAACTTTTGTTTTTGTAATTTTATGTTTTTTCTTGCTTTGTCCTACTTGTGGTTCATTATTTGGAACATCTTCATCACCATTTTCATCCTCTAAAAGTTCATCTTCTTCAGTTTCATCTTGTTCAACTTCATCTTCTTCAACTTCATATTCATTTCCTTTTGGTCCTGAACTGCTTGTATTCATCACAGAATCAGCATTATCTTCCTCATGAACATCTTCATTCTCAGGCACTTCAGAAATATTTCTCTCTATCACAACATCTTCTAATTCTTCCGAATCACTGTCAGATAGATCTGACATTTCAGAATCATTTGGATTTTGCAAAATTTTTGTGAGATAATCAGGATATTTATTTCTAGAAGTGTTTCCATAAAACGTGGACGTATTCATGGTTGCCTGAAAAAGATTACCGTAAATGCCCGGCGTGAAAGCAACATACTTCATTTATGCGTAATTTTGTGTCTAATTTGACAAAACTGGTAAAATGTTCTATTGAGAAACTCTATTATATCTAAAAATGTAAAATATAATTTTTATTTTGAAATACTTACCAAATGAAACAAACAAATAATTGTTTTGCCGCCACACTCAACCTGTCATATAGAAGTTAACCTTGCAGAAACAAATCGCATTTACTTGTAAAATTTCTCAACAGGTGGCGACTGCTGTACACGTATTATGATTTGTGTGTTGTTACTTGAGAGTAACAGCGGGAATAAAAACTAATATGTTGATAATAACTAAGGAATAAATTCAAATACCCAATGTTACGTTCACGTAACGTGGGGCAGTAGAGGGTTAATATTTAACAAAAAAATATTGATTTCAATGTTTTGAATATTTATCCAAAAGCGACTATGTTTTTCCATGACTATCGTAATTTTTCTTGGATTGTAAATAATAATTTAAAATAAGTTTGAGAGCCTTCTGAATTATCGCAAATATGTAGGACATACTTTCCAAAAAGGAAGAAGCTGTCGAAGATCTTCATATGACTGTCTAAAAAAATATTGATTAAGCAATTTGAAATAAAAGAGATTTTTTTTGTTTAAAGTTTCCTGACTTTTCCAAAACTTCGCGAATACCCAGTGTATATTAGAAGAAATCTTATAAATAAATATAACTTTTGCACCCCCGTTATGTAGGCGATACTAATTCATTTCGGTTTCTGTCATGGCACTATTGAATTATAGACAATTAAAGACATCTCTTTCGTCATTTATGTCTATGCCCTTTTTAGTTTGAATTTATATACCGTAGTCGACATATTTTAATTTCTGATACGAAGTAGAAAGAGGAAAAGAGCGCGACGAAATAAACTAAAGATAAACATAAGCGAGGCTGCCAAGACAGTACACTCGACAAACGTTTCGTATGAAATGTAAGGCGTGAGGGTCCCCCGACACTACATTGCTCTCCCACCACTGTTAGCAAGCAGGCATAGCTGCATATTATAAGGTCATCTTCTGCATGGGATAGAAGTGTAAACCGAAATTAAAATTTGACGACTACGGTATATTTAAGCCCGTACATTATTTTTGTGCTACTGATTTACGAATGAGCTTTTATAAGTGTGTATATTTTTAACTGGTGAAGTAACTTTTTGATTATGCTAAGAATTAAGTAGTAAATTTACTTAGTTAAATACTTGAATCACCCGGTATACACTTATATCTACTAAAATTCGGATATGTTGAACTTGCACGGTTGTGTATGAAATAAATAAATATATCATAACGTGTTTAAAATTTCTTGTACTTTCTATCAATTACATTCCTCTTGTGTTTTCCAGTTTTGAAGAAAAAGATTCATCATTTAACGCCAATTATACGTTTAAATCTTTTAGTTTGATGCAGAAAGTTTTATTTATTCGAAGTAATGATTTGTCAGGTTCTTCTATAAAGGATTTGAAGGATGGGCGCTTTTTTTTTAAATCCTCTAAATTTTACATTTAAATGTAGGTGAGAATGGTAGGCATCTCGAGCGATACTGTCCAAATATTAATGAGGTTTATTCCTCTCCCTACTGGGACTTTGAAAGTGAATTGATAGTCTTTTATATAAAAGAAAGCATTTTGAGTTAATTTATTATCGCACCGTCTTCAGTGAAATTTAAAAAAAAATATATCGAAAATTCTTAACCAGTGAGTTATAAGTTGAGATTTGCTATGCTGATTTATGCATCTACACCAAGTAATACGTTTGTAAGTAAGGAAAGTAAATAAATTTCAAATACAATTCAAAGGAAATTGTTTCGCATACGAATCATTTCAAGTCCAGTCATAAAGTAGAATAAGTGAGGAAAAATCTCTGTTTTTTTATATAACTATACTGGTAGGTCATATGTAAATATATAACATACATTTTAGCATTAATTCTTGTTTAAGTCGAATATTTGCGCCGGATTATATTTTTGCTCAGTAACTTGCACTTTTTTTTTACTTGGGATCAGGTATATCGGCCTATGGGTCAATCGTACTCCCTATCTATATCAGTAACATAGCAATCCATGAAAGTCCTTTTATAAATGCGATATCGAAAGCTTAGAACAACAACCACATATGTAACTTTAGAAAACCTGATTACTAGATATTATCATATTGCATATTTTTGAGGACACCAGTCGCATACCTGATGTATTCATGATTTTTGTCAATTTCGTATGTTGGCTTCAAAAATCAATGCAACAACCACGTATATCAGCATAAGTTTTGTTGCTTACAGCTTTACATTAATACTTAGAATAAGAAATTTGGTAAGTACTATAATAACATGTATACAGATTAATATTTTTTTAACGCTGTGGTTAAATTTTCCCCTGCAGCCTTACCCATATTAACTGAGAGTTTCGCCGGCCGACACTAAGCTCTTTGTAATAATATATATAATGTAGTAGATAATCACAGTACAGTTTGTCACACAAATCGCTAATAAAAATGAGAAACTGGGTAGGCTCCATAGGCACTCCAGCACATAGAACAATTATTTATAATGTAAAGCTATTAATAACCTCTTGGCCGACACATAACTTTTAAAGAGGTTTACAACATATTTTCCAAAAACCTCATGCGCATTTATAATGAGTACACGTTTACCCTATAGGGCCTATAGGATTTTGCAATATAGGACACCAACTTCATGCGCACACCGTAAACGCCTTACTTACTTGAAGAGACTTTTATATAAATGACCTAGCCATGACATGATCAAATTTGTTTCACATCTAAAAAGTGTCATTGTTTTTGTGTAACTCTAACTAACAAAAAATGAGTAAAATTTACCCAGGAAGATTTAGGAATGAACAAGATTTCCGCAAGCCGTATTCCGAAATAGCTTACTCCCGAAAAATATTTGTGACACCAACACATTTGCAAAGAAACTTGATAGTTTTTAAAAATTATAGCACATGACGAAACGTGCGTGGGATGTTAAGTTAAAAGCCCATGCGGGATGGTTACAAGAGATCTTAAGTGCCAAAAAAAACCAAGAAGGCAGAATTTATTTGTAAAACTACTAGGGAGGATGTTTCGAGATAAGAAAGAATCTTACTGATTCAGTTATTGCAAACATTAATAAGGTGGAAATTGCCATACAGCAAAAAGGCTCCATAATCCTCATCAAAAAAATTATGGTAAAAATTGCAAAATTCGCAAGGGCAGTTAAATGTTCTTGCGTAAACAGCAGACGCACGAAGTGCTGTTTACATAAAACAATTTGACCTTAAAAAAAACTTAGGAAACTAATATACTTAGTCCGTGAAGTAAATGAGTAAACATTCATCCTACCTTCCGAACCTGACACCAAATAGGTATTATTTGTTTCCTAAATTGAAAAGCACTACAGGTAAATCTATTTCTCTTCGGATAAGTACCTGAAAGAGAAAGTGCAAGATATTTTTGAAGGCTTATCAAAAGAATAGCTAAGGATTGGAAAAACGTTGGAATGAATGTATGTCTGGTAATAGATTACATGTTCAAAAATAAAATGTTACCTTTATCTAACCTATTTTCTTTCATAACTAAGTAGATCATGTAAAATATCCTTTCGAGTACGTAAAATACGAGTTTCCTGTCGTAGATTGTCCAGGAACACAAGAGTTATAATGTAACACATTCGCTCAATCAACTGTCATAGAGTGTATTTATTTAGTGAAGACATAAAATGTCGTATTCCTGTTTAACAACAATAATATGAAACGTGTAAACTTCTGTGTGGTACACCTAAAAGAAATTACATACGCGCATACGATTTCCCAGTTACGCAATATAATTTTAACTCTGCTTTTATAACCCTCGCACCAAACAGCCATTAATTTAGCCGCAAACGACTGCCATTTCCCTAAGAATAATTCAAAATACCGTTAGGGTTGTAATTTCGCATAAATGTAGTAGTTATGAGCAAAAACACATAGAGGCCACTGCCGTATTCTGTATACCAATACCCTCGCCTACTCCCCACCGAGTGGTAGGGATGGTATCCAGAGCAGGTATGTATGTATATATGAAACATGTATATACACAAAATAATAACGTGGATGTCGTAAATATGAAACAATTATTTAAATTTTGGGCCTTGTATACGCACAACAACCATTGTTCCTTTTGTGTTCGTTTCAGTCGGAATATATCGTGAGGAAAGATAAGCGATTTTGGGGCCAACGTTAGAACATGGCGATGTCATTAAATTTTCGCTAGTATAAATCTGTAGTAGTATAACTGTTAACATATATGTGTGTGGTGTGTTTCTGTGTGCGCGCATGCATAATATACATATGTACGTAACATATATTATACACACACACACACACTATATATATATATATATATATATATATATATATATATATATATATACATATATTGTAGTGAATTAATAAAACAGGTAATTCAAATACATTAGTCTGAAATAAATAAAAGAGAAAGTTGTAAATTAAGTTTGCACATTCAAAAGAGTCCTTTAGTAAGCATACAGGTTATGTTTGTATTTCATGTGAATGCATGGTTTGGTTGGGTAATTCGGTTGTCTGGCTTGGTGTATCGAAGTGGAATCTTGTTGCTAGTCTTTGTATGTTCTGGATTTCAGTGTTCATCTTTGTGTTAGGGTGCTGGAGTTCTAAAAAATACTAACAAGGAAATAGTTTTATGTGTTAACGTAAAGAATAAGAAACTTATCTTTAGATATGTATCTGACTGCCATCTCCTGTTGAATAGTTTATAACAGAATTCATGCATAATTAAGGTAAATGTCGTGGATAAATATCATAGTGTATATGGTTCCAATAAAAACTTAGTTTTCTTCAAAGAATAGGTTATTTTATCCTTAAGACAAATAGGATCTTGCTAAATATATTAAATTGCTTCTGACATCAATCTTTAATTATTATGTATTAATATCTAAAACCTGAAAGATTAATTTACACTGATAATTGTTATTTTCGATAAATAAACACTCGCCTGTTAAAATGTAAACAACTGTTTTATCGGCAATGCTTGTAATCTCATGAGTGTGAAGGACTCTCTCTTGTGTTGAATGGCTCAAACCAAATACCTGTCTGGACCGTTTAAATACATTAGTACACAGCATCTGTGTATAGGGGGTTGAAGCTAGTAGGAGGTTCATCATATATAGGTGTCATCTTGATAGAAATAGAACTATATTATCACAGAACAATTAATATAAAAGAAATTAAGCTGATCGGGGGGTTTATTTATATAGAAATATAGGTTCAGTCATAGGTATTTATCGGGACAAAATAAATATCCCTATGTTGATTTGAACAAGACTTTATTGCAAGTATAATATATTTAGCTAATATGTAAACCAGCTATTCTAGAATATTACGTACTTTGACAGGTAATTTTGTTAAAATAAAAACATATTATTAGAATCTTTCAATTTAAGAATAATACAGTAATTTAAACGCTGTTATTTGAATAAAATTAGAAACAATGGGTTATTAATCTTGAGACATGAAATTCTGGTATGTAAAATATGTAAGTCCAACGTTATTAACAATTTAATATTCATATGTGATATTGTTTTTTTATATATTAACTAATACAATGGAGAAATAATTAGAGTATGCTTAGAAGGACAAAAGGAAAAACAATAGAGTGTAGTATGATGCTATCGATATAAAAATGGCTTGGTTCATTTTTATATAATAAGAAAATTATATTCTTTATCCAGTAAAATATCAGTACCTGTGATGAATAGTAAACCAAATTAACTGTTAAACCATTAAGATTATAAACAACAACTATAAACTGGAAAACTTCAAATCGAAGTCCAATTTTGTTGGTATTTTCAACGAACAATCCTTGGTGAACAGAGGAAGCTGCTGCTATCTAAAACCTAGAAGAATTCATTCCCTCCTAGGAGCTTAAACGGAGTACCCTCGATTGTAAATTGATTCAAGTACTAAAAAGAAACAATATACTTACAAGTATTTTCGAGATCTCAGGTAAAGAAATATTATTGATCTTAATATTGAATTAATTATTTTAAAAAGCATGCTTACTCTAAATTAATAATACACGAACTAGGAGATGCACTTTTCTCCAGGGAAAATTATAATTTAATTAAATTGGCCGTTACTCGTTAAGACATTTTTTTTGTTGCCATGTTCAATTTTAATAATTTCCTTGTTAATTTAAATATGTAATTATATAACATTAATGTTTTTCTAATACGTTGAATCACCTATACCTATTGAATTTTAGTAATTTAATGTAATAATAGCAATCGTTATGAATTTAATATTTTAATTTCGAATATAAATGAGTATAGTTGATATAAACGCAAACGAAGAATCATGTATTTAAAATAGTTACAACTGTAAGAAACCAAAGTTTCTTAAAGCTTCAAGATAGGGGGTTTATTATGTAAGATTGATATATTAGAGACTTTCATGTTTCAAGGATAACCTTATAAGTTTTTGACAAGTAATAAATAACCTATAATTATTTCAATCAAGATATGCACTTTAATTGTTGAATAAGTTAGATCATAAAACTATGCTGAGGAACATGAATAATAATGAATCCAAGGAACCTTAATATCACTCATTAAATACCTGTTAAAAATTAAAATTAATCCAGGACCCTGAATAATATTACAGTATCATTTGATATTACAATACAAATTATCATATGCAAAAAAATGGTATAGTATATATACCTACATATATTTACAAAACAGAAATACACAAACAATATATATCGTATGGACAGACTTCCCGCATAGAATGTAGGTCATATTTTATTGTTATGACCAAATTGTGACATAAATCTCTTACAATTTTTTCTGGATTTGTTTTGTTATTCTATACTGTAATGGCAATGAAATGATTTTCAGCCATACAATAAATGATACACCCTGATATGAGATTAAATTTGTGAAAGAATAAGTATCAATTACATATAAATGGTCTGAACAGCATAATAATTTTTCGTATATGATAGCAACTGAAACAATAAGTTACTTACCTAAAAAACTTAAATTAACGACCATTTATATTCACGTGTTAATTTAGTAAATACATTACTTGTAACTTATAAACAAGTTAAAATAACTTTATGTGGAAAACTAAATAAAAGAAACCAAAAAGACTTCAAAATCAATTTGCATAGAAACCATGAATTACCGGTGTTTAATTCACATAGGAATTATTTGATCAGTATAAACACATGTTCCATGTTTATTACCTTCGTGCATAATACTTCTGCATAATACAATGTGTGTGATAAATTTCATTTTGTGTTTTGTAGCCGCTGAAATTATTTTGACAGTTGATTGTATTTTTGCAAAAGTATGAAAATAAAATGAAATTTATCTTACCTATTAAAAACATTTTATGCAACACGCCGCTTAAAGTGAAACAATATTTACATAGAGTTAAATAAGCTAGGATTGAACTATACAAATAATCTTTAAGAGCCATATGTTTGACATTCTTATTCTAAGGTGCTTTTAATTTTTTTTATGTTTCATACGCTACTAGATAAAGCTGCTTTTTGAGAAGAAAAAAGCGTAGAGGAGCTATATATATCTACTTTTCATAATAAATCTGAAGCATTCTTTTGAATGTAAATAATAAATCCGTTATAAAAACAGGTTTTGCCTTCTTCATAATGTGCGTTTTTAAAACTTCAAAGCAAAGAATAGTCGTAGTCTACGAGGTCCCACAATTAATGATTACATGACAAGAAGTACCTACTTAATTTTGAACATCTAATCACCTTGCCAAATCAAAAAAGTGTAAGCCTCAACAACCATTATAGACTACGGAAAATCAATAAAGTCTAAATCGCCGAAAGGTTGAATTTACGATTTGGTTCTAAAAAGAATTGCTACTTTTTTCGATTAATGTTGAAATTGTCGTTTTCCTACCGTTTCACAATACCATGTGCAATAGCATCTTCTAAATTTTCATTTCAAGATGCTGTCCAACATGACATTGAATTATCAGCAAATCTTTTAAAATAATTGTTGTTAGTTTGGAATTTATGTATATTGTTTCTTTTCCATTTGTTAAATAAAACTGGAACCATGAGAGAGCTGTTATTCTGACTACAAATCTTTTTTTTTCTCAAAGTACTCTGTGGATTTCTGTTCTGTTAAAAGCCTTCGAAAGGACTAACAAAATTCCATGTTGAATTTTCTTGTTATATAGTCTAATTATAGTAAAGTTATTCGTATTTAGTTAAAATGAAGCTTGATTAGTATTTCCACAACAATGAATAAATTTTGTAGATTATTTTATATTATGAGTGAAATATAATAACAGTAACAGAAATACAACACTACTACGGCAAATGATTAAAAGTTTCTCTATATTTAACTTTCACGGTTAACTTCGATTTTAGTATTTAAATCAAATATTTGGTGAGAAATTTTCATGTGTAACTAATTTAGAACAAACTTTTCGATAACAGCTCTAAAGTGTCTGCGGCTTTAAATGGGATTACCTTTGACATTTCCAATTATAAACTAAATAATTGCTACTGTGATAGTAAGTAAGAAGAAGGAAATTTAATTAGCATTGGCGTTTGGAGAATGTTAGAGGTGTAAAAGAGAGATAGTGATAGAGAGAGAGGAAGAGAAAGATAGAAAGACCACCAACTTTAACTATACATATAGAAGTTATTGGTGGAACACTTAACATACACGCCTGATAAGGAACTTGCTTAAGTGTCACTCCAACTAATTTCCGACAAAAATTGTTCCATAATGTAACTGTTTCGATTAAACTGAATGTAAACGCCTGATTCTAAGACCCGATAAACCGGTCGAGGTTGCGAAAGAGATGCAAAAATTCGTTCCTTAACGATTATAAATGTGGAATAAGTAATTTAAAACTAAACATTGTGCATTAATTATTGGTGACGTATAGAAAATGATTTAATTAATGTACTTAATTTAAAAGACTGAGAGGAGTGTTATATATCGGCTTGTAAACAAACATTTCCATAACTTTGTCAAAATTGGAAATAATTGAAGTTGAAATTGATAACTTTCGTCATATTTGTAACCTTAAAATGTGATATCTATATGTAACGTTTGGTATTCTCAAAATTGAATAATACTTTCTTTTGAAGAATATCACAGAACCTGAGTACTAATGAAACCATAAAAAATACTGCAGTTTCGTATCATTGCTGGACTAAAAGTTATGAAGGACATTACTTAACTCAAACTCATTCTAATGGTTTGAAAATCAGTCCGAATAGTTTCTACTCTGAAAAGCTAGTTTATTTAGTCTGCGTAAAACACTGATGAGCACATTGGAGAAAAGTGAATGATATATCACCGTTATCCTTTATGATTTTTATTTAAGTAAATAAAATTTCAAAGCCTTATGACATCAATGATTCTAATCTAATCTTCTAATAATTGATTACTCTTTACTTTACTTTTTAGGGCATCACTAATACTTACTTATAACTTTTGAAGCCGTCCTTCCTTCTTCTTCTCTACCACTTTATTTGTTTTATTGCTCTTAATCATCATTTGCTCTAAAAATGTAATTTGTATAATCACCATGCATACTGAATTTAATATGTGTTCGATATTTCTAAATTCTATTCTGTAATATCAATTATTTCTAGTTTATCTAAGATACCCACTCAATGTGTCTTGGATGATAAACGGGAAGGATTGCGGTTGAGATTTTGGCATAGCAACAATAGAATTGACAGTATCATTATAACTGCTTAATAAGTAATTACTTACATACCTATAGGCTCTATTATCAACACATCAGTGCAGAAGATTATAAGTGGTGTGCCGCTTGTTAATGGACTTCTCTTCTATATCCCTATCCGCTGCTAAATCCATCACACATTTCACATATTTATCCACTTCTTCTTCTCGACCTTTGTATACTTTGTCTTTGTACGATACTTAATCTTTCTTATTCCGTCATAGCCTTGTTCGTTAGCATGCAATTATTCTTACCTCGTGCTTCTCTAGTTACTTCAATATTTACTACTTCTTTTTATATTCGTCAGATCGGATATACCTTGATCCCATTAGTATTATACTTCATTTAATAAAAGATCCATATAGCCAGTTTTAACATAGTTACCATCGCTTCTTCTATTTTTGTTAGAATTGTGTTTTTAACTTGTTTCTCTTTTTTGTTAAATTTGATCTTATTTATAGTTTTTGTGTGATCCTGATATATCTATTTAAATAACTCTTAAAAGTTTCATGTTTTTTGCAGAAAATTATTTAACGCACTCTTCAATTATTTTTCCTGCGGTGATAACTAATTATTGATGAAGTTTTTGTCTACTTTATTGATTTTTTAATTTACAGATTATATTCTCTTATTCCAAACTATTTGTTATACAAATGCTTACGTTTACTATGTAAATTTTATAATAAGTTAGTATAGCATGTAGCTTTGCTTTATACACCACATAGGGTCTTTTTTTAAATTCCCATTTCAAAAAATCTTCCGCTGGTGAAGAAAATCTATCCATGACTGAAATTTCACTTCTTCATTGTCGTTGAACTGTTGTCCACCAAGGAACTCCTTTAAGTACAGAAACAAGCAAAAATTACTAGGTGCCAGGTCTGGACTATAAGGTGTTTTTCCCATCCAAAAGACCTGATTAGACCTTGTGCTTGTATAGAAATATGTGGGGACGTTGGCCACGTCACTTGTTTTGTACGGCACGACACAATTTCTTCAAGGTCTGGTTGTGTCTTTCGGCATAAAATAAACAAACAATATTCTCTTCCTATCCTAAAAGAAATCCTTCGTGCTGAAAGTGTGTGTTTCACTCTATTTGGTGACGTTATTCCATTGACCGTTGCTTAGTTTCAGGAGTCATGTGAGACACCCAAGTCTCATCATCTGTAACGATGTAGTCCAAAAGTTTTCTTCTTGCTAATCGTGTTGTGTCAAAAACGATAAAGCACAGCCCAATCCATTCGCTATCTGACCGTTAAAAAGCAGTCTTGGATATTGGAGGGTATCCAAGACTGTTTTCGATATTTCAGTGTCTCCAAAATATCAAACTGGCCCTGAAATCTGTGAAAAGCAATCAATAACTGCCAAATCATGCATCGTCGGTCGTCTCGAATTTTGTTGTTTACATCACAAATCAAATCTTCAGAAATCAGAGCCATCCAGGGCGTGATTCATCATAGACGTTAACCCCTCAGTCCTTGAACATTATTCCCAACTGTCGTTCTTTACTGTCAGTGATAGTATCATCACCGTAACCTTCACAAATCTGACAGTGAACACCGCTGCATATGCCGTTGAACGCGCGCAAAGCATGTTGGGTGCAGACTCGCATGCAATTATATGCCGTTTAAACTGACTGTTCGAAGGCGTTTGATAATAATGAACATAGTCTCTTGCCCTTAAAACTTCATGGAGTTGAATTCTCTGTGGGCCCGATGAACCTGCTCTCTTTTATTTGTGTAGTGGAATATAATATCCATATTATAATGATTCCTGTTTTGAGTTTTTATGATTAAATCACAGTTATCACAGTGAAGTAATGTGGGCGCACTGCTATTTACGTTATCTATAAATGACTTGCTAATACTTTTTATTTTTCATAATATTTAAGTTATGCTTATAAGTGTAAAATATACTCGGAGGGTTTATTATACAGGGTGTCATTTTGAAAACGTACCACCCTCTATATTTCGGCCCCTATAGAAATTCCAAAAATATGCAAAAACACGTCAAACTTATTTTTAAGGGGGACATTTTGTAGGCTGGTCTTCAATTAAATTACATCAACCCTCTAGCGGGGGTGGACATAACCTCTAAAAATTTAAATGGAAATGGGGGTTGAGTGATACCTCATTTTAAAGGTCGTTTAACCCGCTTTTCAAAAATGCTAATTTCTTGTCCTTTATTTTTAATACTTTTGAAGAAATCAATAAAACACCGCCTCGAGATTTGCAAGATTTAAAGAGAAGAATAACAGCTACATGCAGAGAACTTCAGGCAGAAGTGTTTCGAAATGTTAGAGAGGAGTTTGAGAGTAGACTTTATCACTGTTTAGAAAATAATGGACAACATTTCGAAAATTTTATAAAATAAGTTACTTTTTATTAGTTTTTTAATGTTTTATTGCAAAACACTTGATACTTGTATGTTCATGGTTTGACTTGATTTCTTCAAAAGTATTAAAAATAAAGGACAAGAAATTAGCATTTTTGAAAAGCGGGTTAAACGACCTTTAAAATGAGATATCACTCAACCCCCATTTCCATTTAAATTTTTGGAGGTTATGTCCACCCCCGCTAGAGGGTAGATGTAATTTAATTGAAAACCAGCCTACAAAATGTCCCCCTTAAAAATAAGTTTGACTTGTTTTTGCATATTTTTGGAATTTCTATAGGGGCCGAAATATAGAGGGTGGTACGTTTTCAAAATGACACCGTGTATATATGTATACATATATGATTTACTGCAGATGCAGCATGACAATCTTTCTCTCTGATGCCAAAGCAGCAAACTTTTCTTAATTAATATAAATAAACGCTCTGCTACTTTTACTAGTAAATAGATTCGTTTGTGTTTGACTGCCAGTTAATGGGTGTGGTGTTTAAATCAACATGTTAATACACTCAACATTTGCTACGAATTATTAATTAAGCTTCTGGAAATTTGAGATTCATTAGACGGAACATGGCTGAATTTACTATCAGATCCTCAAATAAATTATTATGAAATGTTTTCATATGGTCAAAATAGGATTTTCGTTCTCTGGTTTGAAACCCTAATATAAGGAAAAAGGTTTAAGCGAAAAAGTTTATATAATCCCCCATTTCACTCATATAGATTCATTATGCAGAAATTCTCTGTTTTCGCTGGGACACAGACGTGAGGTTATTTTGTGAGTGTCAACTAATTATATTAACAAAAATAATATAAAAATATTTGGGATACGTATCATCTACTTTCATAACTAAGTAAGAACTTATATATCTACATTACTACTTTCTTTCCTCTATAATTGGATTTTTACCCGAATTTCAGCTAATCGATTTTTTTCATTTTAATTACTGTTACTATGGAGGTAAATAATTGGACTTATTTAAATGAAATAAAATAAATAATAAAAAATGAATTATATCATAGATATGCTTTTCTTTATACCAAAACTGTAATTGCTTTCGCTAATACATCAAATAGCTTAAAAGTAGGATAATTTGGACTTAATACATGATTAATGGAGTGAACTTTATATTTTACGAAAAATTAAGGAACTGTAGTACTACTAACTATTTAGCTTAATTTTAATATGCTTAATGTGCTAATTCACTTAACTTCAGTTTTAAATATTTATACATGTTTACATTTTCAAATCTGTAAAATTAGTGTTACTTTGTGAAAGTTGATTATTATTGATTTCAATATGCACCAAAATATGATGACATAATTTCAACCTATCTTATGGAAATGAGAAATGGCGTAGTGAACCTTATTTCTATTTCCCAACTCGCGTTGGGAACAGAAAACTCTTGCCGAGAAGAGAAGTGCTTATTCATTAAATAACCCAAGGATGCATTCCTGCCTCTTTTCATTTTACAATCTGAAATCCGGGGGGTTAGACCTACACGCCCAACTACCGGGTGGCCCGAGGCCCACATAATGAAGGCTGAAACATCAGCACAACGATTACGGCCACTGAGGTACAATTGTCATTAAGGTTTTCCTCTTACCCGAAAGCTATATGTGCCTGTGTGAATGCCTTCCAACTGTACCCAACACAGGCCGAGTAATTATAATTGCTATCAATTATTAAAATTTATTTTAACCAACATGAAATACGTCTCCAGAAGTTGTTACAAACACGCACGTACACATGTGCGTGTGTTTTGGCGAACACTCTCTTATTAGATTCCTGTATTGCTAAGGTTAGAGAAACTGTGAAAGTTTTTGATGATAAATAATGTTATAACAAATTTTACGACTTGTAAATGGATATATTAATTTAATGGCCTTTTCCTATTAAAAATAAAATCTAGCCATGTAGACTTTCTTTATTATTATACACATAATTTAACTGAATAAATAAAATACGTAAACTTGGTTTCAAAAATTATTTAATAATATCACTACAATATCGTTTCGCCAAACTTTGGCTTCATCAGGTGATGAGTAACCATCTCATCACCTGATGAAGCCAAAATTTGGCGAAACGATATTGTAGTGATATTATTAAATAATTTTTGAAACCAAGTTTACGTATTTTATTTATTCAGTTAAATATGGAGTTTCAACATGTATCAGCCTCATGAATTAACACATAATTTAAAATGTTATATATCTTTGTTTCTATTACTCACTTATAAAATTAAAAATGCTATACTAAACTAAATGCATTCTATGACTTGAACTTATTTTGAACTTAATAAAATATGTAAGTAGATATATATATACTTGTATATATATTTAATATATTTTTATAATTATTAGATGTATATACATTACGCTCAAACGTCGAAACCGTTCTGTGGGAAAAATGCTGATGGTGCTAAACGACCAAATACCGAAATTTTATTAATTTTCGGGTTGTGATCGTTCTTTTTGACCACGACGCGTTATATACAATGGTGAAATGGCAACGACGCTTTCTGAATTATTCAGAACGCTCATAAACCTATCGGGAAAAAAATAAGAGAAAATTCAAAATATTTTTATTTCTACATCGAACTATAGAAAATGCAACTGTTTTTTTGTTACAATAACGTTTACAATTGCACATGATATCCTTGCTTGACTCAGGCAAAATTGCTAAACTTTTTCTCAAATTTATTGAGAAGCTCGCAACATCCAATGGGTTTATAATATTTAAAGCTAATATGTAAGCTAAAGTGAATTTATTTCGTATACAGCTTGAGCGCGCGGGGTATGATCACCCGATGCTAGTCGGTATTCTTCGGACATATATTCGGCAAATGATCTCCACTATCTGTGTTCGCCAGATATAGATATATAGATTTATTTTTCCAGAGTTGTTATTTCGTTATATTTACTGGAGAGAATCTCTAATTTTAATTTCTATTTCAAGGGTCGTTTTTATGTTATTTTATGGTATTCCTGTTATACTTATTTATAGTTTTTTTTTTACCATGAAATTTCTATTTATTTATTTTTCTCTAGACATCTTAGTTTATTCTGCAGATGTTTCAGGCGGGTTGTTTTTATTTCATTCTAAAACCCAGTTGTAGTGCTATAACTTTGTACACAACTACATTATTATTTAATTTCATTAGGATAATCATAATTACGTTATAAGTATTACAATCTTCGCGTTATTATCGACTTAGTTATCTAAGCAATCGTCATCACTTAAAGAGAAAATTTAATTTGTTCTTTTTGTCAATCTGCAAAAAAATAATCAGATCACTATGAGTTCGAATATGAGCAGGCAATGCTAGTATGTTGTGCCGTTACTCTAATATGTATTATCGGACCACGTTTAGATGCGAGTTTACGTATACCATCGGGTGATCATACCTCGCGCGCTCTTGCTGTATATACTTTTCCAGCGCTCCTTTTTTAGTTCCCCACCTATATAAGCTGGACTTATTGACACTTAAAACTTAAGCTAGAACACTTTTGGCGACATCTGGAACTTTGATTACGACATCATGGCCGACATCTGCAGGAAGTAGTTTTTCACAGGACTACTCTAACAATTTTTCAGCTGGTTTCTTCAGTCCGGGGTTAGAATTTTCGCGTTGCTCTCTAATTGCATCACGTCTGTTACATATGACTTGACCTTCAACTTCAACACCACGGTTTATGTGTAGCTTGAAACCTCTTTTTTGCATACATACAAAATCAGCGATTTTGATGTATCTACAATGCAGTGAGAATTTGAAATAACAGTTTATTTACTACATTGGACATTTAGCTAATATTAGCTTGTTTAATTGATTTATATAAGTTCAGTCAGTGTTTTAAAAAGGGAATTAATTTACGTGACTGTTATAGGATTCGACGTATATAGATTTAATTAAATAGAATTAATTAAAATAGACATTTCTCTAACATTTATATTCCATTTTCAATTTATTTAATACTTGTCTTGAAATATCTCCTTAACTAAAATCAAGACATGAAATCGTTTTCTTTCTTGTTAGAGTCAAGAAGTAAGAAGAAAATAAAAAGGAAGGGTAATGACGGGTAGGTAAACTAATAAAAAAAAGTATATACTGCGCCATTATGTTGTCTCTGAATTGTTCTCCTTAGCAACCTTATTGCAAGCGCTTTTCGTCGAAAGCCTTTTACGTTATAGTCTAGCAAAGAAATCTTTTCCTTTAAACAATCCATTGAATGCGTTATCTAGTTTAATTAAGGCTAGAAATAAAAATTATAAAACTGTACTAGATATTCAAAGTAGGTAATAATAGCAATATTTAAGTTTAAAATGTTATTACATATTAGATGTTTGAAGTTTCTGTAAGGGAACTATACGGTAAAAGTGTTAGTTCTCAAAATGTTCAAACCTGCGGTAATACAACGCCTATTAGATTTAAATAAATGGTACTGTAATATTCATTGCAATTACTCATTTTCTTTGCAATTAGTTTAGTTCTTTGTATTGTTATACTATGTTCTTAACTATATGACATTGTCATGCATGTTGACTTTATCTAGGTAGTATCACATTTAGGAATAAATTAGATTATTATTACAAAAACTATAAAATGAAGTAATACTCAATATTTTTAATAGATGTACTTAAATATTTCCTACAGTTATGTTTCGAAAATGTATGTATTTCTAAATTAACCAAGAACATTTTAAGTACATAAATATAACGATCAAATAACTCACTTTTATTATTACTCTAGTAATGAAACTTTAATGTTTATTATTACGTTGCCGTGATATTTTTGGAATAAAAGAAAGAGGTTTTGAAAGTCTTTCTCAACAAAAACACGTAATGGAAAAGAAAAAAGACAAATAAATAATAGTGGTGAATAGCTACTATTTTAAGTACCTGTGAAAATAACATCAGTATTATAAGCACTACATTTACATTACCAATTCTCAACTGCCGTTAGCATTAATGCAATTTCAGAGTTACATCTCGTAGTGGTAATTTGCTATATTTAAGTGTGTATTAAATCTATGTTATGATGCATTTATGTAGTGTTATAAGATAGTCTTTTCTGCTTAAATAATACATTTATACCGTTTTACATTCCCAATTACTATTATTGAATTTTATATTTCAAAACGATTCCACTTTTTATTTTTGTATTTATTATTCAAGTTACCAAACCGTAATAATCTGTATCTTTTATTTTCGATTATAACAACTCCAGAATACTGTCAGCAAATACATAATTTACTTCTTTCACTGCCATAAACAACAACTCAGCTAAACCAGTTATGCATGTTTGCTGTGTTTGGTATTAAAATGATTTAACTTTTTGTGTTATCATGTAAGACTGATAGTTTTAATTTGCTTAAATAAAGAAAATGTTGAAGTAGGATATTGTCAGTAATTCAGTGGCGTAACGCCAAGTCTCAAGTCACTTCCGCTCAATTAAACTTAGCCCCATATAATAACTTAATTCCTACGATAGTGTATATTCGAAAAATGAATTTATTTTTGTATTATCTTAATACTTCAAACATCAATAATGATATATATATATATATATAAAGTATAGAATTTCATGGGGTAACTCCGCTCAAAATGCAACTGCGGACACGTGTTTCGAACTACTTGGTTCTCGTCAGCGCAGTGTAGCCAAGGAATAGGATGGGATAACCGTGGAACTGAAAAACATCAATCAGAGACATACACAAGGGACAGCCTACCAATTGAGGCTTCAGCTAGAGTGTCCTCGATACTGAGAATGAATCTAACGTCGCCGCGAGGTAGACATTGTCCACCTGCAAGCCATCTAAACCCACAGGACAGTATCGAGGACACTCTAGCTGAAGCCTCAATTGGTAGGCTGTCCCTTGTGTATGTCTCTGATTGATGTCTTTCAGTTCCAAGGTTATCCCATCCTATTCCTTGGCTACACTGCGCTGACGAGAACCAAGTAGTTCGAAACACGTGTCCGCAGTTGCATTTTGAGCGGAGTTACCCCATGAAATTCTATACTTTATTATTCTATAATCCGCAATATTTCTTTTCTTTATTATATATATATATATATCCAACGTTTATTAACATGCAAAGATAGTTTATTAAATCAATATACTTACCTAAACTATTCAGTGGAACGTATGACATGCTTCAGTTCATTTGGAACTTTTAGATGTTCTACTTTTTTTTTTTTTTCTGACAAGTGATCTTTTAGAATAGAATCGTAGTTTGCTAGTAGATTTGTAATATTCAAAAAGTTTGTCTGTTGTCGGGTATGTTGTCGATATTCTCCTTGGAAAGGAAGATCACATGTCATTAAATTTTATAATTCTTGGTATAACACGCAGTTTGTAATTTGACATCATCATTATATTTACAGTCTAATAATAGTCTGACTGTATTGTTCACATAAATCATATGCGCGAAAATCTAGGATATTAATTACATAATTTTTGTGTGTCTTATTTGTTTTTTTTCTTGATATTTCATGCAAACCATTTACGCCTTACACCTGTAATCTTTAAAACAAATATTGTTTTTATCGGAAACATACCTGATATTAAGCATTGTCTAAGAATAACAATGCTCTTTTCATCTTATATTCTGTTTTTTGTAGTAAGAAGAGCTCATACTCATAGAGAAGACTTTATACTATTATATATTATTCAGTCAACATACATATTCCTTCACTATATCGAACTGGTAAAGACCAACAAGTCTGAATAGGTTTCTGCTGTTGCACTTTATCGCAATGAATTGTCTTTCCTAGGTTGAATAATACATATTGACATTATCTTCCTCGTGATGACGTTGATCATTCTCCTCGGGGGAAAATATTCTAACAGATGTTATAAATAAAAATCCGTTTTCTTATTTTTGTTATTAGTTTTTTGTGATTATCAATAGAACCATTACATCAAGATGACATATTTAGAAATGTTATATTTATACGATTTTTTAATATATCATTGTTATGTATAGGCAATACAGTAGTTTTAGATTTATTTATGCGACTTGTTTTACCTCTTATTATATGAGCTTGTTTAAATATTCTCAGATCCTTATATGTGTACAATGTAGTGATAATTCGAAATAACTGTTTATTTACTGCATTGGACATTTAGGGAATACTAGTTAGTTTCATGATAATATACTTTGGATGTTTTAATATCAATATACAAAAATTAAACTTTCTCGTTGATTTACAAGGGATGTTTCCAAAGTTCTAGGAATTGTGCTCTAATTAAATTAGGCAGAAATTGTAGGCATTGCTATTGGTGATAGATAAGTCTTGACATGTTTATGCAGCTATCCAGTGCAATATCGTTAAATCTCAAAAGGCGATAATTTTCTTTTTGTGGAATGAAGGTATTAAAACTTCAGAAATTATTAGACGTCTGCAAGGAGTTTTTGGTGAGTCTGCAGAACCTGAAAGTACTGTATATCGATGGATCAATGGTTTTAAAAGTGATCATCATTGGAAGACGATTCACGCAGTGGTCACCCGAGCACGTCGGTAAATGAAAGAAACTTTACTGATGTAGAGAACTTACCGAAAGAGGACAGATGAATTACTATTTCTCAAGTTATTGACGCCTAGGAATAGGTACATGACAGGTTCGTGAGATGTTACGCGATTGTTTGGGCGTAAGCAAGGTTTCAGTCCGCTGGGTGTAATGGCTGTTTTGACTGGAACAGAAACTCAATAGGCCTGACGCTTATCGTCAACTTCAAGAGCAGTTAGCCCGTTACGGTGATGAATTTTGGCAACGGATGATAACCACTGACCAAGCGTGGATTCCTTGTTTCAATTCTGAGACCAAAAGTCAATCCAAGGAATGGCCTAAGTCCGAAGAAGGGCCTCCACTTAAGGCGCGTACAGTTCAAGGTAATGCTTACTTTATTCTGGGATTGCGAAGGGAACATTTTTATGGTTTATCTTGCGAAAGGTACTACAATTAACGCAAAATATTATTCGAAGTTATTATCCGAATAATTACGACATGCACCTATCAGAAAAGGGCATAGGAAGTTGCTTAAGCATCTGTTATATGTTTTGAACGATTTACCAAGGGAATTGCTTCCACATCCATCTTATTCACCAGATCTTAACGAAGAGTTAGTTGTGAAGGTTCAACTGACGTAAAACGTGCCATAAATAGATGGATTGAGGAGACACCGAGCAAGGTGTTTGAGGACGGCTTAAAAAAATAATTTTTCGTTGGGATAATATATTCAATTAAATGGTGATTTTGTTGAAAAACTACATTGTAATATTCATGAAAATTGACCCAATAAAATAAGTATAGTTAAATTCCCAGAAATTTGGAAACATCCCTTGTGTATAAGCTCAGTCAGTATTTTAAGAAGAGAAATAATTTATTTAAATAGAATTAATTAAAATAGACATTTATATTCCATGTTCAATTTATTTAATACTTGTCTTGAAATGTCTAATTAACTAAAATTAAAACATGAAATCATTTTCTGAAATGTCTAATTAACTAAAATTAAAACATGAAATCATTTTCTTTGTTGTTAGAGTCAAGATGTAAGAAGAATATAAAAAGAAAGGGTAATGACGGATAGGTAAACTAATAAAAAAAGTATATACTGCGTTTTTATGTTGTCTCTGAATTATTCTCCTTAGCAACCTTATTGCAAGCGCTTTTAGTCGAAAGCCTTTTCCGTTACAGTTTACCAAAGAAAGCTTTCCATTTAAACAATCCATTAAAAGCTCGTTTAATTAAGGCTAGAATTAAAAATTGTGTAAATATCTTTCAAACTAAACTGTACTAGATATTCATAGTAGATAATAATAGGAATATGTATATAATTTTAAAATATTATTAAACATTGGATGGTGTAAGTTTCTGTAAGAGAACACAAGTAAAAATTATAACTTTCAAACCTGAAGTAATATATACAAAACTTCTTAGGTTTAAATTGCTAGAATACAAACGTTTCAACATGACTTTTACCAGAGAGGGTATTCAAGCAATCATTCTTAATGGAAACTGCTCTTACTATAGAGTTATCTTATAAAATTGAAAGCTCTGAACAGAAAATCTAAATCAAAAATTTACGTAAACATCATAAAATCCAGAGCAACTTACTTATGAAAGGTTTTGGCTCTCAGGAACCTAGACAAAGAATGTTCAAAACTTTTGAACTGCAAATAATTCATTCGCTACATGGTGAATTACGACGAATTGCTAGTTAAAAAAGCTGATAGAGGCGCAGACAATAAAGTTTCCAAAAACCAAATTTTGCAAAACCATTTAATGCTCAGTAAACGTCAGCAATAAGGTACCAGAATAGAAACCGATGAACGTAAGGATATACGAAGGGCCCAGAAAAAGTTGAATCAGGGATATTGAAGAAGATTTGTGTTTCATTGTTAGGCCGCGGACACGAGCGAGTCATGATTCATCGCCCATGGGCGCACTATTGAGATGTTGTATTTTTAAAGAGGCTTTAATTTTATTTATATAATTAGATAACAAGTGACTGGTGATCTATAAAATACAAAATACCTTATTATTTGTTCATTTTCTCTTCTCTAAGGTTTGTTCTCTTTGAATTAAGTACATCGTTGTAGATAGAAAACGTTCTTTCTACATCGCAACTGGTTATATGTACGTACTGGAAATATTCTTTTATTTCAGCGTATTTAGCATACACAATTGCGCTATGTTATTTAATCTGGATGTCTATTAAAAACTGCGTCTAACTTTTGCCGAAGGCCACATCCGAAGTCACTTGGAATACTTTTGAAATAATTAATGGCCACATCTAATGTGGTTAATCCATTTTTACTTTCTTATACGTAGTATAAGAAAGTATTGTGATGACAAAAATTTTCGACCTCGAGATTTTTGCAGATGTCTGAAGTCTGTGTGTCTGTGTGTCTGTGTCTGTCTGTCTGTGACCACGATAGCGGTCACACCGCGGTAGATATCTATTCCTAATTTTGTATTTACGTATAGAATCTCCCTCCTGAGATCTGATTTTTATTAAATTCGGCAGACCGGAAGTAGAAGTTTACTTCAGTGAAAAAATCGAATTTCTCCAATATTTTGTCAATTACTAAGTTTAAACAAATATATAAAGAATTCAAATGTACTCAAAATTAAATTTGAGACAAATTGTCTTAAAAAAGTTTTTTGAAATTCCTACCGGAAGTAGATCTTTTACTTATCGAAAATCAGTTTTTTGCGAATATCTCGCAAGTCATGCTTTCTAGACAGGTGCGTTACGGGTATAAAAGTATTTAGAACATAATTTTCAATACCTCTTGTATAAAAAAAATTTCAAAATTCGAATCGGAAGTAACACTTTTACTCTTATGGAATAGCGATTTTGGCAAATATTTCGTAAAGTATGCATTCTATATATATTTGTCAAGAGTACAAAAGTATTTAGAGTTGAATTTGAAATATTTTTTGTATATATGGAATTTTAAAATTCGCACCGGAAGTAACACTTTTACTCTTATCGAATAGTGATTTTTGCAGATAGAGAGTATAAAAGTATTTAGAGTTGGATTTGGAATATTTTTTTATAAATGGAAATTCAAAATTCGGACCGGAAGTAATGCTTTTACTCTTAGTGAGTAGCATTTTTTGCAAATATCTCATAAAGTATATATCCTGTAGAGATTTATTAAGAGACTGGTAGTACTTAGAATAGGATTTTGAATAATTTTTGTATAAAATGTGGTGGCCACACCTCATTTTTTAATTTGAGATTCGATTTTCAAAATATGTGATTAGTTTAGGCAAATTTCCAAAGTGTTCCTGAAGGAATAACAATTGATTTTTTAAATTTGGGATTTGTGTTAGTTCCTTGTACTCAGAAATACTTCGAGCATCGTCATTTAAACATGTAACGAAATTTTGTAAACTATCGAAATTCTTTGCATAAAAACTATTTATGTGTATGTTTTAGGAAGGCTAAGTGACGAAAGTGTTTGGACATTCTGTAACGATATTTTACAGACTTTGTAATAAATTTCGGAATCACTGTCAATTCATTTTCATATTAGAAAAAGGAACATAAACAACGTTCTAGATTTAATTAAATGATAACTAAAAATGTACGCGTATATTGAAACTAAATAACAGTAAGTATATACATATTTACATTATTTCTCTTGCGAAATATAAGGTAAAGATAATAAATTTTAAAAACCCCTCAGGCTATCTACGCCGATGTAGAAAGAGTTTTACTCATAAATTCCTTATTTTATGGCCATTTTTTGCTCTGATTCTCGGGATCTTCTCGAGCGTAAACAGATGTTGCAGTTCACCATATGAATTAGTGCTATTCAGTAAATGTGTGTTGTTTACAGTTTACATTATTTATTTGCTCCGTTGTAACTTCGTCGTAGTTTAACTCGGTCATGTCCGCGCCCTGCTCATTGTGTCGCATGAAAACCATAGTATGACGATACCTTGGCCAAGAAAGGACATAAAGAAGGTCAAACCTGAAAAGGATAAAATATAATATTATTTCTATATTATAATTCGCACTACATAACAAAATTAAATTATGTTATTTGTAATATAAGGTACTATAATTCTTCTATATAAATTTGACAAACAAAACATTGGTAATATATCCAATTATCTTGTCTAAACTGGATGCACACAAAACTTCTACTTATTTCCAAATACTGGTCGATTAAATCCTTGTTGATCTCCGAATAAGTAATGTGCTAATTCTATAGACGCGTGTTTAATCGGCTTTAGCTTAATCCATATTAATAGTTCGTAACGTTTTAAGGTCTAAATCGATACGTTTCTTGTAATATAAACAGCACAGCAGCTACAATGTCTACATTTTCAATATTGTAACAGACCTTTATTTTACATATTACTATATACTTATAAATAAATAACGCAGGTTACGAGTGATTTAAAAAATCTATTGGCATTATATTATATGTATATCACAGAAAAGAAACTAGATTAAAAAAATAGTATAATCGGTTTCAATTTTATTTTTATAATTTTGTAAAGTAAAATGTCAATTCATTCTGATCCACTGCAAATACTCTATTTCAGTTAAACAGAGTTTCATTTTTGCCGGACAGTGAATACGAACAGCTCTAATATTTTTATATATTAGAATTGCAATACATGTTTTTTAATAGTAGATAACTTTTTATATTAGTGTGCTATTAGAAACAATTCTTTAATGGTGTCGATTATTTGAGGAAAAAGACATTTTTTATTTTATATGTTCGAAAACCTGTCATGTAATTTACTTGCGATTATTCTTTAGAAATACAATATCGTCTATCGTTAATATCTCTATTACACAATATGTAATAGAAATATCATTTCTTTTCCTTAGCCTATGGATATACAGGGTGAGTCATTAGTAGCCGCTTCTTCGATTGCTCTTTTGTGTTTTAAATAAAAGAAAAAACAATTAGTGCAAAAATCATGGTTGCTTGTGGCGCATATTGTAAAAATACTTTAAGCTCTGGCGCACTTCCGGTTTCACCGGAAATGCACGGAACTTAATTTTTTTAAATCACTTACCCAATATATTTTTGGATTTTCTTGTACTGCTTTAAATTGTCTGTTCAACTGTTTTTTCTTTTTCAAAATTGAACCAATAGTTTTTGAGTTATTAATTTTTTTTGAAAATATTTGACCAAAACACCTGTTCAGAAAAAAAATCATTTTCACATTACTTTTAAAAGCAAAAACATTAACTTTGGTGGTGCTTGTAGCCAAGAAAATTCTGCATCATTTGGTAAAGTTGCACTCGACAATACCTCAAAAAACTTTGCTTTTTCAAAGCCGACTTCCTGAAATTTTCACATACCAAAAACCTATTTTTTTTTAAATGGAACATCAGGTATTTTATTGAGTCATCTTGTTCCTTTTTTTATTCTCTTTCATTTTTATTAACAATATCCTATACATATCTTTTGTAATTTTTGAGATAATCACTATAGAAGCAATTAGCGGTCAATTATTAAATATTTACTTATTTCGCAAGTCATGCTTTTTAGACAGGTACGTTACGGGTATAAAAGTATTTAGAACTTAATTTTCAACATCTTTTCTATAAAACATTTTTCAAGAGTCGAACCCGAAGCGATTTTTTGCAAATATGTCGTAAATTATGCATTCTATATATATTTATCAAGGGTACAAAAGTATTTAGAATTAGATTTGCAATATTTTGTGTATACATGAAATTTCAAAATTCAGACCGGAAGTATCACCTTTACTCTTAGGGAGTAGCACTTTTATTTCAAATATCTTGCAAAGTATGCATTCTATAGCGATTTATTAAGAGTATGGAAGTACTTAGAATAGGATTTCGAATAATTTTTCTATAAAAAAATTCTTAAAACTGAAAAGTTTGAAACGTTCATACGTATAAGAAAGTCGTGTGCATGGTGGCCACACCTCATTTTTTACATCTGTATTAGTCCGTTCACCAATTATGGTAGGTACTGGCGGTACGTACGCGTAAAGATATCCAGGCAGACGATAAAGACTTTACTTTAACGAAGGCCTGTAACTGCATAAATTTCGTTATAGCGGTGTAAAAGCCTTTGAGAGAGCGTCGTTGCTTTGAGCGTTTTTTCCTAGTCCTTGCATATACCGATGTATGTACGTATGTGTGTACATATAAAGTAAATTTACCCAACTCAATTTATTTACACAGAGAAAGAGTCGTGTACACACTGGTTTATCCTACCCTCTAGTTCTTGGTCACTTTCAAAGTAGGGTTCCCGTGTTGTTTTCGCGTTCGTTTGATAGAACTTTCGTGTGTGCCTTTGTAAATACTTGATTAAATAACTAGGTAAAAGTAGCGTGGTGTGTCTTTGTCAATATAAATGGAGCATAAATTGTGTGAAATTAAACGATAAATACTGCCAAAAAAGATTAGACTTAAAAAGAACCAAATACGCCTGTTAATAATATTTTTCGTATTTAGTAACAAAGATAGACCGGACGCTAGAGGTTGATGACCCATGGGCGCACTATTGAAATTTTCCATTTTTAAAGAGTTTTAATTTCATTTATATAATTGGATAACAAGTGGGTGGTGATCTATAAAATACAAAATACGTTATTATTTGTTCATTTTGCAGTTCAACTCGAGTGAAGGAGTATTAATATTTACTAGCAACACTTTCTCAAGGTTCTCTTCTCTAAGATTTATTCTCTTTGAATGAAGTACATCCTTGTAGACTAAAAACATACTTTCTACATCGCAACTGGTTATAGGTGCGTACTGGAAATATTCTTTTACTTCAGCGTATTTAGCAGTTAGATTTTGTCATTGTCCCCATAAACAATTGCCGCAATGTTATTAAATCTGGATTTCTATTAAAAACTGCATGGAAGCCCACATCACTTGGAATACTTTTGAAATTATTAATAGCCACATCTAATGTGGTTAATTCATCTTTTAATTTGAGATTTCGATTTTCGAAATATGTGAGTTTAGGCAAATTTCCAAAGTGTTCCTGAAGGAATAACAACTGATTTTTTTAATCTGGAATTTGTGTTAGTTCCTTGCACTCACAAATACTTCGAACATCGTCATTTAAACATGTAACGAAATTTTGTAAACTATCGAAATTTGCTGCATAAAAACTACTAGTTTCCAACCATGTTTCTGATCTAGTGATTGCAGGCGAGGGAGGCAGTGACAAACATGGAAGTTTTTCACTGTAAAGAGCTACTCTCAATGGTGCTTTTTTGAAAACTTTTTCAAAAGAGGATGCAAGTTTATCAACTTCGGGATAGGTGTCTCTGATATATTCACAGGATCTGTGGAGAGCATGTGCTACACAAGTAATATGCAGCATATATGGATATGTTTCCTTTAATACTCTGCCTGTTTTTAACATATATGCGGCACTGTCACTAACAAATAAAAATATTTTTTCCCTGTACCTGTCGTCCGAATTTTGTGCAAGTTCTCGTCAATGATTTTAGCAGTTGTTTTCGCATCAACTGTTATTATATAGAATAGTTGGATATAGTACACCAGCTACAACATTTGCCATAGAGCGTCCTAATATATCGACAGTTTCGTCGGCACTTATCCATGGGTACTGATTTGAAAGATGTCTTCTAATGCATTCTATTATTTTCCTGAGGCACTTAGAAACACAATATTTGCGTAAGGTAGATTCATCAGGAACATTTCGACCAGTATATTTTTGGAGAAATGTTTTGAAAGTGGGATTGTCAAGTTTATTTAATGGGATATTAGCCGCCATTAAAGCTTCACAGAGTTCTTCGTTAAAATTGTCAGCTTCCAACGGGGCCAATTTCTGTGTATGTTTAAGCGACGCTAAGTGACGTTGTACGTGTGCTTTTTGGACATTCTGTAACGATATTTTACAGACTTCGCAATAAATTTCGGAATCACTGACAATGGACATACATCAACGTTCTTCCATATCATAGTAACATAAACAATGTCCTAGATCTAAATAAATGATAACTAAAAATGTATGCGTATGTTATTGATACTTAACGAAATCCAGTGCACACTTACGTCAAAATAATTGGTAGAAGTAGATTCAGTGAAACTGTATTAAACAGGAACTATTACAAAAATTACGAAGTATGTAATTAACAGTCAAAACAATGAAAAAACGAAACTAACATAAATATGTATATACACCTATAACTTTATTTATCTTACGAAATGTACGGTAAATATAATAAATTTTAAAAACTCCTCACCTTTTAACCTACGCCGATGAAGAAAGAAATTTGAGAGTAAAATTTTTGCTGTCGTTTTCGCGTTATCAACAGATGTTGCAGTTCACAATATGAATAGTGCTATTCAGTAACTGCGTGTTGTTTATATTATTTATTTTCGGTCGTAATTTAAACCTGGTACGTCCGGTCTATAAACATAACTAATACACACTTATTATTTCAGACCATCTGAGTGAATAATGGACCTAATAGTGAATGTATTACTAGCTTTTTCTACACCTGCTGAGCAATTAATAAGATTCAAATTTAATAGTTCTGATGGAAATCAATGTAGCGCACAAACTTAATTTTTATTTTTCATTAAGGGAACTACTGTAAAACCTGTCAACAACAGCCACCAAAACAGGAAACAATATTGGCCGTTATACAAAGGTGGCCGTAATTGTTAGGTTTTTCATCTTACAAATAAAATACACAATTAGTTTCCAAGATTTTTTCTTATCTTATTAATACCGAGAGAATTTAAAAAAACTAACCCCACGTAAGTGAAAGACCACCTTATATGTAAACTTGTAGAAATTAAGGCGATCTCTAGTTAATCAAACATAAACATGCACGTATGACGTCGGCAGTTTGCCATCGAGACCTGTTCGGGACTGAAATCGCATTCATTGCACAAATACGAAATAATATTGGATATTTGCCTGGTACAAATATAAAAGGTATGCTATAACTTTGACTCAACTTCGTATTATTTGCGCTGCACATACCTACGTCATAAAACAAGCGGTTCTCTTGTGCGATCATCGTATGTTTGTGGTTATACAATGGTGAGGTAGCTGTGTATGATTACGTCATAAAGATGCTGCGCCAGAACATTCCTTATATATTTCTACCATGCGTAGTTCTATCAATAAAGATACATCATAAACAGTCAGACCGATACGGGTAGGTAAATTTCAATGACGATAATATGTACATTTTTGTTGTAACTTAACAAAATCCCCATAATTAATGTAACCTTTTTAATTTCTATTCGCCTTTGTGGCATGATATTGATAGTCATCAGCATTTCAAACGAAACTATATATTAGTTGGGAGTGTTTCAACCATTTTTGTTGGATTGCCGTCAGATTTTCAATTCAGAAATGCTCTTTCCTTACGTACCTCACTAAATGTTGTGATGACTTTACAAGTGTACTGTTTAGTTTTAAATACTGCATACATAGGGAAGACACTTTATATTTTTCCGGTAATTCCCCAAAGTTGGCTAATATCACATAGCCCAAGGAAGAAATGGTTTTCACGCAATTTCATGAATTATTAGAATGCAGACTTAGACTTTTCGGATATGAGATTTTCGATTGTTGTTTGATCCGTCTGACCTATTGCCGGTGTAGTTCAATTTCCTTTATAACTACTAATATAAAGTTTGTACCGATCCCATCAAATTACGTCCGATATTTTTAAATCTTTTAAATAGGAATTCAAATATTACTCATTTATATTAATGTAATTTGATTTAGTCTATAATGTTCACGAATATTAACATTTTAGCTTATTTAGCGCTTGCATATTAATAACTTTCAAGTACCTTTTTTATTTTCGTCTTCTTTCCTTCTTCCTTACTTGGAACAGGAGATTCTCCTGCCGTCGACCAGCTTAGTGGGAGACTTCTTCCGACGATAGAGATAATATTATTTTTCTGCAGGTGAACTTGCACTCTTTTAATAAGAATATATTAAATTGTACGCCTTTATTATTTATTAAAATACTTCGTCACTTTTCTCGGTCTTATATACTGTTGACTGTCTCATATATTGATTAGCAAGCGACCTTTTATATAAATCTAGAACTTTCTATCACTGACCTTCTTGAAGGCTGCCTGTCGACTCTCTTATTCGTTTTCGTGGTCCATGAATAGAAGATGAACTTGGTTAGTTTTCTTCTCGTTTTTGTGATACTTCTTGAGAGGTTTGAGAGTCCAGATCTGTGAAGGAGAGTCACCGAAGAGGACCGAAGTGAACACGAGATTCAACTTCTAGAAGAAGAACTTCTAACTTTGAAGAGTTAGTGCAGCGTGTGGGCGCTGCCTTCGGAAAGATGCAGTTTATTGCACAAGGACAGATTGAGGTCGATCGGTGTTTACCGTGGAGGACATCGACGTTGATGCCAGAGATTGTTGAGTTCTCGTAGTCGGGAATCCTGTTGAAGTGTTCTTGGGCTTGATTACGAATGTAATCTTGGATTAGGGGGATGTCTAGATTGCTGTGGGTGACTGAGTTTCTGGTATACTAGGGGGCCCCAGTCATGGTGCGTAAGATCTTGTTCTGCTGAACTTGAAGCAGATTGATGTGGGAGGTGGCCGCATACCCCCAGACGGGGCATGCGTACGTGATTCTGGGTCTGATGGCTACCTTATTAATTAGGGAACCTTCTATATATACTTTTAACGCTCTAAAACAGTCTAATATGCTGTCGACGTATTTTTTTGAAAATATCCTGTCAACTATCTTCTTCTAAATCCCCGTTCCGTGGGACGCACATGCAATCCCATTTATTATGAAGATTTTGTATAACAAACTCGGAAGGCACATACGTGTAAAAAGGTCATTTATGTCGCACACATGAAAAGTAGTTAGATATTTATAATAATAAAAATAAAACACTGATTTTAAAGTTTCAAAATTTTAATTATAGTAAACCACTACAACGTTTGTTTCGTCGCACAGCGTCTTCATCAGGTGGATGAATAATGAATAATTTACATTAGTGCGAGAAATTATATACTGGAAAAAATATTACAAATTTAAAGACAAAAGTGGGAAGTGACATAGGTTGGTTTCATCATTTAATGCTAACCCTAATTTTGTAATTGTAGAAATTCTAATGATTCTAGAAGATCAAGTTTTTTACTTTTATCTTGGATATGAAGTATTTTAAAATTATTGTTAAAAGTATGTTTATATTATAAACAATGGTTCGCAAATGTAGAGTCAGCTGTTTTATCCCGAACATAATAGAAGTTACCGGGATAAAAAAGCACACCTCATTTTTTTATGAGGTTGAAATGATTTTTGGAATCATTTTAAAAATCTTTTTTGAACCACTTTTTACCTATGATATATGAAATCTAATTATATACTTTCTTGATAAAAAGTTACGAGATTTTCATGAAAATCTTATTTCGGTTTATCTGTCCGATGCTACTAATCTTACTATTGGAAGCGGGATACTTCCTTCGGATTTTTTAGAAACTTCTACAATGGTTCCAATATTTAAAAGAAACGATCCATATTCGGTAGAAAATTATAGATTCTTTTCTTTGTCAATTAATTGTTATATACCTTATAATTGCACAATGTCTTAGCTCAGTTTTTTTTTTTTAATGAAACCGAAACTGTAGTGTCTGTACAATATGTTAATGATAGAAAGGATTTCGGTAAATATGTAGTTATTTTTTTGTTTGATCTCACAAAAGCTTTCGGCAAGCTCACTATATCTCTGATATCGGGGAATCTCATAAATTTAGGATGTACATCCAATAAACGTATAGTTTTTTTCTTCAAAAGAGAAAATTGGTGGAAAGTACTGACGGTGCTAGATCGATGAAGTTTGGCATTAATTTTGACATTCCTCAATAAGGTATCTTAACGCCCTTTATCTTTTATTGTTTATTAACCACTTGTGCGGGCATATTTCCGATGGCAGTATTTTTCAATATGATTGTTTTGTACAATGCAACGTGGACAACTTTATATATAAAGTAAATACTTTTATTAATGTTTTAGTAGTTGGTGTTCTGTTAATAAATTAATTATGAATCATAAAGAAACATTATGAATTGCTGAATTCTATAATAAAAATAGAAAACTATTGGTCATTAATATATCTATTTGTGTCCATGCTGCTGATATCGTTAAACAGAGTAAGCGCATAGAAACGACCCTCGATTGTTTGTGTAAAGCTCTAAGTATGAATTATGACAAATCCTCTAGAGGCGCATTCAGGTTGCATACAGTCCCAACTGTTCTGGATGTTTGTATAAGCTATTAAATATTCATCTTTTATGGCAAAAGTAAATTCTTAATCAACCTAATGTCCATAATTAAAAAACTATAAACAAAGAAAATATAAAAAGTTTCGAGTAATTGAAGGTTCTGACATTTATAATGCTCTTCAATTAGAAAGTAAAAAGTTGACGTCTATCACAATTTTCAAATTATATTAAGGCTACTATTTAATAAAAAAGAAATGAGGTGTGGCCACCACACGACTTTCTTATACGTATGAGCGTTTCAAACCACAATTTTAAGAATTTTTTATACAAAACTTATTCAAAATCCTATTCTAAGTGCTTTTATTCCCTTAATAAATCGCTATAGAATGCATACTTTGCAATATATTCGAAAAAAAGTGCTACTCGTTAAGAATAAAAGTGCTACTTCCGGTCCGAATTTTGAAATTTTATGTATAGGTACAAAAAATATTGCAAATGCAGCTCTAAATACTTTTGTACTCTTAATAAATATATATAGAATGCATAATTTACGACATATTTGCAAAAACTCGTTATTCGGTAAGAGTAAAAGTCATACTTCCGGTCCGAATTTTGAAATTTTTTTATACAAAAGATATTGGAAATTAAGTTCTAAATACTTTTATATTCGTAGCGTACCTGTCTAAAAACCATGACTTGCAAAATATTGGCTAAAAACTGATCTCGATAAGAGTAAAAGACCTAATTCCGGTAGTAATTTCGAAAAACTTTTTAAATAAAATGGTTCTCAATTTTAATTTTAAGTACATATGAATTCTTTATAAATTTGTTTAAACTTAGTAGTTGACGAAATATTTGCAAAACTCGATTTTTTCACTGAAGTAAAGTACTACTTCCGGTCTACCGATTTTACTGAAAAACTAATCAGATATCAAGAGGCAGAGTATACACGTAAATACAACATTTGGAATTGATATCTACAGCGATTTGACCGCTATCGTGGTCACACACACAGAGACACACACACACACAGAGAGAGAGAGAGAGAGACACGCATTTTTTAAAAACCACTTTTTTGGTATCAGGGGACTTCAAAACGTGGACATCTGCAAAAATCTGGAGGTCGAAAATTTTCGTCATCACAATACTTCCTTATACTACGTATAAGAAAGTAAAAGTTATGCTATCATATTATGATATTTTCTCTTTCTTGTTTTTATATTTTTATAATTGTACAGCAATAATTTATATGCTAAACAATTCTAAATTGTATTGGCATTTATGGTATACCTTTTACTCAATATTTCATAATATGAAAACATTTTCGGCTATAAGTTTAATATACAGAGTTACGTTTACTTTTATAAATACAATTACTAATCAATTACTATGAAATAAGTATATATTCGGGAATATTTCTAGTTAATTGCACTTCTTGCTTTTTTCGAAAGTATATCTCAATTTTATCGTTAAATTATTAACAATTACTTTTGATTATACAAAATACGAAATCTCTACTTTTATATTTAGAAAATTCTCTCATTTGCAGTGCCTCTCGGGTGTATTTCTGATTAACCAAACAGTTTAAATTCGATGGAAATTTGGATATACAAACTGAAAACTTGCAAAAGTTTTGCGAGAAACTTTTAATTACATCCAAAGTGGGTAAAATCGTCAGATAGAGGTCCACAGGTTTGCAACCCCTCGAGTTCTTCCGCTCCTTGTTATACGTATAGGATTTTATGTAAGTAAGAAACGCTTACGATGAGTTGTCGAGGATTTGGTTCCGGCTCCTTTCCGGAAACTGTTTACATACCTTCTTCACTCACACCCGGACCATTCTTCTTCGAAATAAAAGTCCTAATGAGACAAGAATGATGGGTCTAATATTTGGCTGCGTGCGGTTTACAGCGGAGCCCAAAAGTTTGAATGGAAAGTGGATGTGTAATTAGGCGACACAGCTGAGAACAAGTCTAACATTTACTGTGTTGTTAATTTAGGACATAAAACAACACACCGGGACCTCACCCTCCAAGCGAAGGGACAACGGTAACTTGTTATTAGAGAAACTGACATTAACAAATGACAGCATTTAAGGGTTGCTTACGCGTTCCTTCTAATATTCCCAAGATATTGTTTTCGGTTGCCTTTGTGTTTAAATATGACATCTTGTAATCGCTTTTCTAAATATGCCTTCCGTAGTTACGAGACAAAGACCGAATAAAACTTATCGCATCGTGTAATTGAAGTTCGTGGTTCTAATTATCGGAACCTACATGAACGAAATTGTGTGCATGTTAATTAAGGCATTGCGATGAATATATACGCATTGTTATGGGGATTCCAGGGGTTAGTATTTTTTGAAAAGACCATAATAATAACAGTTAGTGATGAAAAGCATTGAATTATTTTGATGAATTTCTTTGTTTATTTGTTACAGACTGAGGGGGTTGAAATACCGAACAAATAAAATAGCATCGACATACTTGTATTTAAATAAACACCAATAACAAATGTTCATAGTCTTTTAAATTTTGAATAGGTTTATACAATTCACAATTGCAAACTATAATGGAAAATAATATTAGAAATATGATTTTGTAATTAAAAAAATGAGTAAAATATATCGCTGTGACTAAATGTCCGCCAGCGAAGGGATCTTCACGACTGTAGTAACGTGTCCGCCGACAAATGCAGTGTTTTGTGCAGACACGGCGGAATGAGCGTATTTATTTTGTGAATTTCCGCCAGTCGGCGGCATGTTACTATATTACATAAAAATTCCGCCATTGTCGTAACGGTCACGATCATAACCTAGTTTTATTTGTTAATGCGCGTGTGAATCTTCATCTTCTGCATGCAGACAAAGAGACATTTATTAACGAGGACAAGAATTCAAAGGGAAATTATTAGGCGAGATTTCAGCAATATATAACTTTGTTATATTATGTAAATATAATATTATGTTGGGTTACTTTGGGCTATTACTTGTTAGCAGAAATAAAGACAATATCATTTATGTACATCACAACCCATAATATCATTCTACCTACTAAAATATGAATTAGTTATTAATTTCGGAATTTCTGATTTATATTTAGAGGTCGCTACCGACTCTCAAAGTTTAAAAATTATCTGTAATAAAGCTCTTATTGCGATGTTGGATACGGTTTACTTCTCTTCAATGACAGTATTTAGCTATTCACATACAGGTTCGGCCTGTTTTTACCTTGCATGCCAGCTAAAGTGCATGTATTGAAACGAACGTTGTTGCCAATATGTACACATGTGGGCGAGAAAAGTAGTGGGGAAGTCAGACGACAAGCCGGCGCCGATGCGATCATTACAACCATAAGTACGTAATATTGGGGAACTATAACTGAAAATTGTTGATTGTGCACCCGGAAATGTTTTCGAATGTACAAAATAATTTTTATCATAGACTTGCATACTGTCAGGAGCAAAGAGGTGGATTATTCGAACATTTAATTTAATAACAAATTTTAATTCCGTTTTTCAAGAATTCTGTTTATTTTGGAAGCATATTTTAACTTCCTTTGTTTAGAATTATCTTTTTAGGTTATCGTACTTATCCTGTTTCCCCATAAATTATATTTATTGATTTTTTACATTTTTTTTCCAAGAATTTCCTTTATCTTTTTATTTTTTTTGTTTTGAAATTTATTACCTTTAGAAGAATATTTTTATTTCTCCTACATATTATTTTGGTAGTTTTATACATTTACTGTATTTTGGAGCTTGCATTTGATGACTACGTATAAGATTCTAGAAATAAGTACGTCTTTCTTGCGGTCGTAGTTAATAATATTGTACATGTGCGTAGCTGTATAGTATATCACTATTACGGAATACATTAATTTTCTTTTGTCAATTCTCAAACAAGGGTAGGTACTGCAAAATTAAAGTACGTTGTCTATCACATCTGCTACGGCAAACCACTAATCTAGATCTCATCGTTACACACACATGCAGCTTATGACATTCGCTGAAGGTCTACTTGTAGGCTCTCGTATGTATATTTGTTAGGCGGGTACGATTTGGCAAGTCATTTCGTGTTATACACGGGAAGCCGCATGCAAGGTAAAAACAGGCCGAACCTGTATACAATGTAGTGTTTACATGCCATGTCGACACCCCACTACTCCAGCTATCGCCATAATGTGAGCTAACGTACACAATCCACTGCTCTATTATACCAGTTATCTAATGACACAATCATTGCGACCCAAAGCGGTTGTGTTCGCCTGTGAGTGTGTGTGATTTGCGTTTTAAGTTTTTTTTGTTTATTGTTGTAATTTTATTCCTACAATGACTTCAATTATTATTAAAACAAGAACTGAAATATTGTTACTTGCTCAGGATTAGTGCAAACAAAATTACCCTCACTGATGGAAGTGATGAGTTTATTTCTTTTATTATAATATAATGTTGGCGTCATTAACTTGTGGTGATGTGATGCCTTTATGGCAAAAAGCAAGTATTCCCACCAAAGAAGATCAACATGATCACAAAAATACCCAAATATTTCAAGGTATGGCAGAATTAAAAAAAAAATTAAGCAAAACGTTCAGCATCAATCAAAGAAAAAGAAAAGAACTAGCAATCAAATTTAAATGTTCTATTTAACATAGCTCACTCTAATGCTCTAAATATGGCGACCATTAACGCAATTTCTTTTGAACCAAAGAGAAATGTGCTGCCCAGGACGAGATGCGTAACAACTTGTTGAAAAAAATAAAAGACAATAAAAAGAAGCATTAAACAGAGAAATGCGATTTATTATCATCCTCAGCTACTTTTGCAGAGGATGGATGTGATAGAGACATGAGTAAAAGTCATCCTCAGCCGAGATTCTCTTCAAGCAAAGATTTTTTGCCACCACGGAAACGAGGCCGAAAAACAATCCTAGATTCTAATTCATTGTATTGATGCCGCTAAGTTAAGTTACCGAAAAGCAACTATTGTTTTGGCCTCTATACTCAAAAGTCTGGGCTGTAATGTGTCTGAATATAACGTTAGATAATCTTCTATAAGTCGCCAAAGAATGGATATTAGAGAGCTGCGAGCTGAGTTTATAAAAAGTGATTTGCAACCACAAACTTCACTTACTGTGCACTGGGATGGCAAGATGCTCGAGGATATAAGTCTACCAGTCTTGATATCTGGAAAAGGAGTCGACCAGCTCTTGGTCGTTGCCAAGCTTCAAGATGGCAAAGGGTAAACCATGCGTCTGCTATTTTCGAGACAATTTTATCGTGGAGCTTATATGACAAAATAAGATGTATGTGCTTCGACACAACAGCATCTAATATAGGGCGTATAAACTGAGCCTGTATACTTTTGAACAGTAAATGCAAAAGGAATTGATTTTGTTTCCATATCGGCATCACATCTTAGAAATTGTACTTGAAGCTGTAATATTCCGGAAGGAAATATCTCATTCAATGTCCCTGCTGGAATGCACCTTGCACGTTGGATGGCAAAAGCTGTATATGCATTGAAAATGTTTCTATTTAAGTATCAACATAAGATAACAAATAAGAAAGCTAAAATCATAACGAATATCTGCATATTTGTTGTACTTGTTTACTCAAAATACCGGTTTACAGCACCAGTGACTTATATCGCACCTGCAAATTTTGAAAGACTTGGTTGAGTTGGATGAACATAATACAGTTTTCGCCAAAGTCACCGTAAAAAAATGTTGAATCATCTTTCGTATCTTGCTAAAAGCTGGTTGCTTTAGCTTTGTTTGCTAAACGAGTGTCTAAGGAAACAAACGTAAAATGATTTTACAACTGAAAAAGAAAAGGTTGGAAAACAGTGCTAAAATGGCATCTTTGGAACATGATGCAATCATAAACTAAAATATGGTATGTTTATGTTTATGTTATCAACAAATAAAATTACAATGAAATTTTTCGACATGAGTGGCATTTCATGCGAGTTTATCCAAAAAGATCCCAAGCTATGGGAAGAAGAAGAAAGCTAGTCGCCTAAAGAAATTGTACAAAACATGAGAGTCGCCAACGATATAGCTACAGAGGGCTGTTGCTTTGATGAAAAATACAATAAATTTCACACGAACGATGAGGAGAAGAACAGTACTCAATTTTGGTAAGGATTATAGGCAAAAAACTTAAATGTCAATAAGGCAATTTTTTAATTAACAAAAAATTTTTTCTTTCTACTTAGAAATAGCGGAGATTTGAGTATTGTTATTTAGTATTTTCATCCATAAAACTGTGTTATGGTTGATTCTTTTGACCCTTAAATATCAATTTAAAAATTAAAAAAAAATCCTGGTCTGGAACCGCATTTTTAACTATGTATTTGTAATGATATGACTTCCAAAATTCAGGAACTAAAATTTGATACATAAAGTGCAAGATTATCAAATAACACCAGGATAGTATAATAATACCAATGTTTGTGTTTACTAGTTTTAGAAATAATTTTAAAATGTGCAAGCAACTTTCGTATTAATTTTACTATTTCTAATATCAGCAAGTTTCTCAAAGAAACTCTTATATCGCTCTCACACCTGTATAAAGGTTATAGATATTATAAAAAGTCACATTTGTGAGCTTACGCAAATACATATGGCCAGAATAATGAATAAAATAGTTTAGAAATATAAAACAAGATTATTACAAAGGTTTAACATAGGTAAAACATACTAAAATGCAACATTTCGTGCCAATGAGTGAAAAGATTAAATTACGAGTCCGCATACCCGTTTCCACATCTGCAGGCAAAACAGAGAGAATTAGGAGAAATAAGTACAGATTTTTTTCGGACGACATGTGCTTAATTAAGAGACTTCAAAGGACTTCAAAGCTATATTTATCCCGAAATACAGCCGCTTATTTTCAATGAATCTCAATATTTATTAATCGTGTTAAAGCGCGAACTGTTTAAATAGTTAATATTCTAATATTCAATGCTCTATATACAATAACATTTATGTATGTACCTAATGGAGGCTTGCATGCATAAATTAATAATGATAAACGTATCTCCATATACCATCAATAATTTTCCTGATATAATTCAGTGGATAATTTGATAATTATTACACATAAATTATAAGCTATTACGTATCCTGAAATTTGAATTACAATGAAGCTAAATATGTATACAAAAAACTGAAACTGCGGAGTATTTTTGAAAATACTTCTTAAATTAAAATTTAGTTTATATAGAGTATAATCTTTTTTATGAATAAATAATTTAATTGATATCGTTTATGTTGAGCTAAATAATCTAATTGGATTTTAGGTCCAAATACCTCGATCAAACTCAAACACACGTCTGTAATATTTATCAAACACATAAGAAATTCCAATAGTATAATTCTTACTGTCTTTAAGCTCAGATTTAGAGTTAGTTCATACTATTATATTTTACCTAAGATTATTATTAACATTATAGAACTTTTGGAATGGATATTTGATCAACACTTGAATAATATTACATGAGAGACTAACAAGAAAAAACGTGGAGTGAAATTATAGAAGAAATAAATGGTTGGAATAATAAAAACACTTTAAAGTACTAAGTGTTTTGTACAAAAGAGTCAAATGAGAACAGTAGTGAACATCCCTATTTAGCAGAGGTCTCATGAAATTAACTCTTATCTCGTTTTCTTATATTTTTAGATACCACAATAGGCACATAATGAAACATTGAACTGTTCCTATTTAGTAAACCTTCTCATTTTTTATTTCATTATTTCGTAATTCAGCTCTAAATTGAAATAAATTATTTTGTTGACTTCTAACACCTACAAGACCAGGAACCCACTAGCCTCGTTTTCATTTATTACATTACATATAACCATAATTTTTTTTAATTTTAAAATGAGATTATTCCATATTATGTTGAATTTTCATATCCACAAAGTTCAATATATTCCGTGTATATACACGTATAGGAATGGCTTGTCCACCAGAATATGCATAATGATGATCGAAAAACAGCGAAATATTGCATATATATCGAATATATATGACATTACGTGTAAATAATATATATGATACTAATTCTTGACGGCTACTGTAGTAAATAACATCTGTCACCTGACAATTCGCAAACAGCAAAATGCGTCTACATATACTATCTCTTTACTAGTTATGGGGAAAAAATTAATTACTTCAGCTATTTTAATATCTTCCTGTCCTTGGATAATTTATGGAAAGAGTCTTCTTTGGAAGATATAGGGCGAAAAAGGTTTGAATATGTGTACCATGCACCATTAAACCTATTAACTTTTACCGATTGAGCATTATGAAGTAAACTAAAAACTGCATTAATACGACTAACATTAAAAAGTTTTCTTGAAATTTATATGCAAATTATCGTTCAGTCTCTATTTGGTCATGTCTAGAAAAGAACGTTTTATGGATACTATCTTTTACTACATAAATAAATATCAAATATTTGACATATTCAGAATAGTTTTCAAAAAATCAAAGGAACCATTGTTAAGTTGTTAAACTAATTTTATATACAAAAAAACTCCTTAAAACGCTGGAAGATATGGGTGATAGGAGTTTCGTAGGGGAGTATTCTCAGTACATGAAGACCTGAATAAAACAGTGACTAATTTGCAAAATGATTTTCACGTACTGTGGACGTATGATTCGGAGCTTGCAATAAACGCATCATATTAATGTTTGGTTAAATCATGTAAATGTGAAAAGATTAAAGTAGTGGTTCATTATAATCATTGAAGTATTTTCAGTGAAACTCGCAAATTAGAGATATATCAAAACGACAAAAAAATTACTGATTTTGCAAAGAATCCTACTCATCATATATATTTCATTGGTGGAATCTGTTATATTATATGGTGTCAGGTATCGAACTACCTAATAGATTCAATAACAAATCTAAAGAATTGTTTACAATTTCTATAAAAATTTAGAAATTTGTTCAATCTGTTATTCAATGGTCTTTTTACGATTAGCAGATTTCTTCTTATAATAATGCAGGTAGATTGTCTACATTCAATGTTTCAGTAATCATTTACTTTGATTATAAGTTTTATCCACGAGTATTTCGTGAATATGCAATAGTAATAATTTTAGAGCGAGAGAGAGAGAGAGAGAGAGAGCGGGTGGCAAATACACTGTTCTAAAGATAATAAATATGGTGAAAGGATATTGGGTGTATAATTCCTAGAGTGTTTATGAGTAAGCTAAAGTATTGGTGGGTGTCTGCTTGTTATAGAATATACGTGATCCTTAAAAATTTGGTTATGTTTCATTTATTTTTGAGATTTGTTAACAGTTGATTATAGTTCAGACTATAGTTATATATTTAATATGAATTATTTAAACTCTTGATGAGCATTGGGCATTTTCGGCATTAAATAAACATACATTAGTTTATAATGTTTGATTTATTTTTTAACGTTTCGACCTTTCTTTTGGTCTTCATCAGAAATGATAATAGGTAAGAAACAATTTTTCTGAAACAACATACACCATGTACATACAAAATGCGATAACACAAAAATAATTTGATATAGGTATACAAAAAATATAAGAATCATATTAAAAATGAGAAAACTTACTCCAAAATATGTAACAACAGTGTCCTAATAACTTGTATAAAACATGTACAACAAATAAATACATTAAAAGGGTTTTAAAATTTAAAATACGTAACGTCAAACGATTAAATTAAGATCTAAAATGTCAATGAAATGTCTATAATGCTGGTTTAGTTTGACATGGAAACGGCCAAAAACAACAACAAAAACGGATAAAATGTATTTATATGAATGTATGCATGTTAATATTAATGGGTTTTGTAATTATAATAATTGTCGGTATACTGTTGATAAATTTGAGATTTCTCCTCTGTCATTAACTGAGTTTTGATTTTTGTGTATTTCAATCATCTCTAAAATGTTTCTCGACTTTGTATTATATTCTTTATGTAACACTGAAATGCGATCAAAATCAAATGTATGTGAGAACTGGTTAGAGTGTTTCTTTAACGCCGTGCTATTTTTTGCATATTTATGTGCTTTGACTCTTTCATCAAGATATTGTTTGGTCTGGCCAATATAGATACCTTCGCAGTCTTTACAAGGAATCTTATAAACAACATGTGTTTGTTTTTTTAATGGAATTTTGTCTTTTAATTTTGTGTAAAGATGCTGTAAATTGTTATAATTAGTGTGTGCGACTTTGATATTATGTGAAGCTAATATTTTACCAAGTTTCTGAGAAAGATGATTTATGTAAGGTAAAGGAACATATTTAGTTTCGTTTTGTTTTTGATTGTTATTATTATTTGTGGTACTGTTATATATTTTATAAAGTTGTTGTTTTATTATTTTGTTTACAAAGTTTGTTGGATAATTATTACGTGCTAAAGATATTTTAGCATGGTTTAACACTTCTTTTCTGTATTCAGGATTTGTAAGCTTGATGGCTCTACTAATAAGGTTTTAATATGAATAATACATAATTATGAAGGGCAATGCTATTATCAAAAATATATACGGTATGGTGTATACTAAGTTAAATAAGTACTAATATTAGGCATAAGACAAACATAAAATAAATCAATGCGCTCTATATTTTGTAGAAAAGACAAGAACGAGATATGATTTGAATACAAAAATACAGAACCTAATTTCGCAGAAGGCGTTAGAACAACTTTAAACATTTTAAGAAATGGACCATTATTCAAAAATAAATAGGTATTGAGAGTAAATAACAGAGAAAGAGTTATGTTAGAAAATGGAACAATAAAGAGAGTAAATCATTTAAATGCCATTAAGTTATATGAGCAAGGTAATATCAGGTGTGCTCGGGAAGAGAACACAACATTTAATGAATAAATGTGAAATTAAATATAAATAATGGCACCAATTCATAAGAAAGCTTTTAATAATAAAACTTAAAATATAGTAAATACCTGTAACTTATAAATAAATGTGTAAAAAGGATATAAATCAAAATATTTCTGGTGCGAAGTGAATAGGAATGTTTTATGTAAATAGTAACAGCATGAATTAAAAATACACTTGTTAGTTCTTGTATGTATAACACTAGGGCTTCAAAGACAATGGAAATATTCATGTGTGGTTTAAAAACATGCAAAAGAAAAATACAGTGTTAATGTTGTTCACAGCATTCTTGAAATCAACGTATTACCTGAAGAGAAAGCATGGATAGAAATTGGCGACAGTGTGACGAAAGCAACCAATCTTCGCAATGCGGGCTCCGTATGAAAAATTCCTGTTGTTTATAACGTCTTTCCCATACTACCAAATCGAAGAATTTCTAAAGGAAAAATAAGAATAACATTAGTTAATGGAAAAAGGAAATATATTACAAACGATGAAAAAGGCAATGCAAGTACAATGAAGGACTATACTGAAGAGAAAGAAAAGAAAAATATACTTACTGGAGATGGGATATAACAAGGTGGTGAAAAACAATAATAACAAAAAGTTCGAGTCGTCGCCAATAGTGTGTAAGCTGTCAAGACGATATGCGCGTATTGGTGCGAATATGACAACTTGAAGAAAACGAAAAAGAAAGATTTTATCACGAACGTTTTAAAATCAATGCCATCCTAAAATTTAATTAGATAACAGAGGCGCTACAAATTGTCGATAGGCTCTTGTTTCAGTATATAAGGCGAAAACAAGAATAGACTTGTCGAAGATGAACTTTATAATTCAAGTAGTAAAGACGTTAATTTTGGAAAAGAACAAAATTTTTGAGATAGCGAAAGTGAAAGTAGGGGTTTATATGCACTACTTATCATCTCATTATTTGAGAATCTGTATTAAGAATTAGATTTTTATTTGATTTAGTTTTTTCTTTAAAACAAATTCATTCAATTAATTTTCATTTTTATTATTTTAATTTTTATGATGGAGGACATTAATAAGAATGAATTTGATAAAATGTACGATGACTTGAAGTAAGTTATAAAATAAATAATTCAATTTAGGTGTAGTTAATGCTGACGGTACTATGTGAAAATATTTGCCTTTAGTAAATCGTTGGGCATCATTATTTATTATATAGTCATTTAATTTAGTAATTCAAATAATAAAAATACGAATAAGCGGGGATGTTTTTTTGTGGTGGGTAGGTGCTAAGCTGCTAGAGGTACAATGTGAGCATGTTTACAGCTAGCAATTAGCACGTTGCAAGGTTCTAGTTTACCAAGGCACTATGTGAAAATGTATGTTTTTGGTGAAATAGACTCGGCTTCGTATCAATAAACAAATTTTCAAGAATTAATTATTTTTCTTTATTTAAAGAAACAAGATTTAAAGGAGCAAGATGCACTATTATTATAGATAAATAAGTATTACACAAGCATTATAACTCTAAAAATAAGTATAAATGTTTTTTTTTCTTTTCTCTTTATTTTGTTAAACAAAAATAAATAGATACAGTGTGGCAATCTTATTTACGATTGGCATTTTTTAAAAGAAAAAATTAAATTAATTTTTATATGAGATTTGGACATTTCATTTAATTTTTGACCACATCAAGAACTTATAAGAACATAAATAAGAAATTTATGCTGTTAAGGGATAAGCTTATAAATAGACTATTATAAATTTTATCATTCATCAGCATTGTTGCATCCACAGCATATATTTATATGGCTGGACCCAACGTGGGACAATGTTACATTTTTCATCTTAAATAAGAAATTTACCATTTTGTAACAATGCTACATCCACAGCTATACGTATAAGAAAGTTGTATGGTGCCCACACCTGGAAACAGTAAATACTTGAAATGTAAGTAATAGGACTTAAAGCGACAGTACTTGTATCGATACCAAATGTATGCACTTAGTTTTAATGGTTACATTTTTTTGGAAAAATTACTACATGAATTACTAGAGAGTTTATCGTTAGCAATAAAAAATGTATAAAAAATTTTAAATTTTAATATAGTTTCTCGTGAATTTTTAAGAAAATGTGAAAAACAGGATAGTTGATTGGTGTTGCAATAAGAAGCAACCCTAGTGTTTATAAAAAATATAGTCAGACAATGAGCAGTCATTTTCAGCAGTTTTTATTGCCTAAAGATATGCACGTGTAATAGTAAGTAATAAATAATTCTTTTCTTTTTGAACAATTTTTATCGCCTTGTATTTTCAAAACTAAGCGTTTTTCTAAAAATGATGTAAACGCAACTTTAGTATATCGAAACTAGTGTAGTCTCTGCAGTTGTTAATTTGTCTAACTTTGTAGTCCGGGCGAGTAATAAAAAGTAGTGATGGGAGTTCTCGAGTACAAAAAATCGAAAGTACTCGATTCTTGAAAGTACTCGTTGTTCTCGAGAACTTGATGCAAAGTACTCGAGCATTTTTAGTTCTCGGATAAACCGCAGAATCAGAGAAAAATTAAAAATTTGGAAAAGGGAAGGTGGGTGGTAGTCTACAATTTAGTGTATCATGAAAAGTTTGTAAAATTATAAAATGAATCGAGTTTGAAAGGTGTGGGTGAATAATATAAATCTATATTTGTATATCTATTATATTATGTATTATTATTAACGACGAAAAATAACAACAATTTTCTACAAAATAAAAACACATTTGTCAGGGATTCTTTACTGTTCAGATTTGATTGTTTATACTATCAATTCTTCCAAATAATAATATGTATTGCGCTTTCCCATGTGTTTTCAGGCAGTGCCGATCACTTATGTTTATTTGTGAAATTTATTAATATATGTTGTTTTAAATGGTCTTAATATGCGTGACAAGCATATCGGATTACAAAATAAAATTTTAGACATAAAATAATATTCAGAGCGATGTTTTTTCTTTATTATTATTATTATTATTCTTTCGCAACTTTGTTTTAGTCTCGGGCAGTATCGGTTCTCGGATAAATACTCGATTCCGAAATGTTCTCGAGAACAAAGTACTCGATTCTCAAAAGTTCTCGATTCTGCCCATCACTAATAAAAAGCACATGTAAAGTCTTCAAAATATGCTGAACATGTTTGGTCGGTTATGATTATTTAAAACATAAATGTTTCGCGGCATTGAGACCGAGGACTATGGTGCGGATGTAATAAACATGCGCATATATGTATAAGTAAAAAAGGTAGTGGTCAAGAAAGACGTTGTGAACACGCTGTGTATCCATTGTTAGCCATTGTAACAACAAATCGTGTTACAATAAAGTTATAGTTAAGTTTATTGATAGTGGTTTAATACCAACAAATGACAATAGAGAGAATACCACAGATCAACATTTTCATGTTTAGTTATGATGATAGTACTTATTTAAAATACAACAAAACAATGTTATTCGGCGTTATTGCGAAATATTATATTCAATGCAGACAAACTGTTAAAGTTCACGAAACAGCAAATAGCTATTTCCTAATAAACATCAAATCATTTATTCATTCTTTACAAATGCCCTACTAATGGATTCTGCCTTTATTTAGTTTTCGTCTTATCGCATCTCAAGTTTCCAAACAACAGAACCCAATAACGAGTAGTGGAATTGCAGTCTGTGCAAGTAAAATATTAACGCCAACGATTTGCTTTAGAATTCCTACGCTTTACCGTGTGTCAGCCTGGCAAAGCGTTTGGATTCTGAATCGAAGCGTACGGATCATCCTCCGACTGCAACGCCACCTTAAATGAAGATCCCCAACGATCAATTTAAATCTATTTGCATTTGCCTCTCTCTATTCGTCTGACATTCCATAATGCATCGTAGCTCTTTCTCTATAATACAGACGAGAAAAGATATATTGAACGCGTACCTCTGGGCCAACTCACACAATCCCGTGAGGTACGTGGCATAATTCAACGTTTAAGCCGTTTAACAGATGAGAGGCGAAATGCATAATTTATTTTATTGTGCGCCAGTGACTGTCGTACTTTACACAGGTTATATTAAATTAGGGACTATTGCCAACATCTGTGCGATGTTCCACATATTCCAAGTTCCCATCCAAATGTAGAGACTTTATACTTCGGGAAATACGCTTGCCGGTAATAGCTAGCAGATTTCATCGGAGAACCTCGCAGGATATAGGTGCATTCTCTGCATCCTGTTAAATAATGCAAACCGCATTCTGCAATTCATAAAGTTCACGCGAAAAACTAAATTTGTTTACGTGACATAGGTGGTGTTTCTATATTAATTTTACCAAGCTTGGGAAAATTTACGTAAAAGAAGTGTTGTGGAATATTTGCAGTTCAGTTTAACATAGTCAAGACTATATGATTCATCGTGGACAAAATTAATGAAAGTTTATATTTGATTTGTTTTAAAACTATTCAATGGTTATAGACAGGACAGATTTTTATCACATAAGTCGCACTAGCAATAACTAAATAAAATGTGTCGTTTTTTAACCAGGACCTTATATCTGGCGATAACAAACTCTGAAGAATCTCTTGCCTCTTGCATGTTGCCAAAATTGTTTTCGATAAACTTCCGGCTATAATTATTTAAATTTAGATAAGTCTGATTTTTTTGCATCAGCTACAGGCATTAACAAGGCCAATGTTTAAAAAAACATGACAAAACTAGAAATGAGAAGTACGTACCAATTTACCTTACTATGGAACGTATCATTTTACCTTACTATGGAAAAGTTTGCAAATACATAACATATTTCTGTATATATTTCGGTATTTAATCTTGCATTTCTGAATATCAACATTAATTCGTTCGTGGCCGGTGTATATAGTTACCAAACTTCTATCTGCATTTCAGTATGCTTCTCATGAATTGCATGCCAATTCTCAAGTAATCTACACTGACTTTAGCTTCTCCTTCCACAGAATCGATTATGATATCCTTCTGAGAAAATTCTCAGGGTTTGAATTCGGCCAATCGGTGCTCAAACTTTTATAATCTTATTTGACGTATAAGCTGAACTATATACCTATTTTATAGTTGATATAAATGTTCAAGTGTACCTTTTCATCTGAATACCATAGCGTTCTGACTTGAGGCTTTTATAATTTGTTCTACATATTAACAATTTGCAAAATTCATTGACATAGTTTACATACATATATAGGTGCTTTAAAGATCTCCAAAAGAATTTAAACTATATGTCTTATACTTGCCAAAATAATACATATATATGATCTATGCACCTTATTGAAAAGGAACAGCTTAAGTGGATGCAGAAGTTGAAAAATTTTAGAATGCTTTTTGTTACCTATTGAGGCCTTTCCCCTTCATATAAATTATATTCGTACTTAAATCTGAAGGCTGAAAAGGGTTAAGCCACACGATCTGGTGCAGTTTAGTGTGTAGTTTTGCAGTGCTTAGTGAATAGCAGAGTACAGTGTATCTCCTACAAAATAGAAGTAACTAAAAGAACTTCTTTGGGTGAATTTTAGATTAAATTTTTTAGGTTAAGATATGTCAAACTCAAATTGATGGTTGGTCCTAGACCAGTTTTAATATTGTATATTAACTTGTTGTTTTTCAATAAAAAAAAAAAACCGAAGTCTCAAGAAGGTTTTGTTATCCAATGTTCTGTTTATGAAATCACCGCTTTTGTCTATTTTACTTTGGAACTCAGTAACCTAGAATATGCCTCAGAATTTGGTCTTTTCAATATATATGTTTACAACTTTTAACTGAGAAATTGCAGCGAGGATTTCTCTAGTACCTGTGCTTCAATAATGTAGTAATGTATATGCTATTGACTACTTCTTGTTAGGCTTTGTCACACTGCGGAAAAAATACAATAATCAAACTAAGTTTGAAACTTGAAATATGAAATTGACATTTGTCATTTGCCAATTCTTTAACTTTATCCGCACTCTTAGCTGTACAACCAATTTAATAGAAAGCCGTGATAACGAAAACATATTGAAGAAAATATATTCCTATAATAATAATTCCACTATTTGAAATTAAAAATCTATAAAACATTAATTTAAATTTTTTTGAAGATGATTATTAACACACATAATAATAGAACGTCAGTAGATCAAGATATGGTCAACAAATATATTCTTGCCTATAAACATATACACGGTGAGTCATCTCCGCGGGAAAGGAAGAGTGCACTTTATAAGAAATAATATTTTGAAGCGGTTTCTTTCCTATGATAGTCACTTATTAGGAGCACCTTTTAAAATTATTTTGTATTATACAGAGTGTGCGATAACTGGTGGCTGACCATAGTTATAGTTTTTTAAACGTAATACCATGTAAATTATTACACTTTTGTATTCCCCGTGTAATTCTTAGTCAAAAAGTAATAAGATATTATAGGCGTACAATTTAAGATTTTCGACTTATTACCATTTTTTTCTGAAAAATTCAATGTTTTTATAAAATTATATTTCTCGAAAACGACGTGTTAGATGGACACAATTTTTCACTCTGTATATCGGCGCATTTTTGAATTGCATATGTACTAAATTTTGCACCAAATAGGGTAAGTGATACAATTATTGGCCTCTTAAGAGATGGAAATTTTTGGTTTTCCTACTTTTATTTAGAAACAGATAACAATTACGTTGCTGTTGACCTAAAGAAAAAGAAAACTTCAAATTTTAAAGTGATGTGTAGTTATAGATATTTCTTTTAAAATATGTTTTGCATTTTAAATTGATGATGAACGTGAATTTTGCAAAAATATAGTTATTGGCCAGAAAGAGATAGTAATTAGCATACCATACTACAGTAATTGGCCACTGAATAATTTTGCATGTTAATTACATATGTAGTTACTTAGATAGGTAAGTAATTCATGTTTATTGATGTAAAATATAAATTCTTTACAAAAATTTATTGTTTATTCTTTTTTTTACAAACAAATAAAATGATTTTCTAAACATTCTTGTGTGCTGTTTTTCAAAATGCATTTTACATGGAATGTTCTCATGCAATGTATACATTTAACACCATATTGACTACGAGTTATCTTTAGTACGCATGTAAAACATAGCCCGAAATAAATGGTTTTATTCTGGAATGGGTTGGGTGCAGATGGTTTAGAAATTACCATACTAATAACATTTATTGCTTTAGGAACATTTTCTATTTCGCTCTCATTAAACAGTTGTCTCTTAGTTTTCTCCGGAACTGCAATTTTGTTTTCAGGTACTTTGTCAGACTCATATGTATAGCCATTCTCAGGTGTGTGGTTTAAAGTGTTTGTACAGCATTCATGTATTTTAGAAATTCCGTGTAGTTCATGTCTATCATTTGTAATATTAATCTTAAATTCGTGCCTTAAATCTTCAGACAGATCATGGTTGGTGTTAGATTCACTGTATTTTTTGGTTTCAGTTCCATAGTCTGATTTGGTAACGTCCATCTCCTCTTTGGTAATTTCTACTGCTTCATTTACTTCTTCTTCTTCACTATTTTCTAGTTTCTGTGGCATTTTGTATTTCTTCTCTAATATATTTTTGGCATTGTTATCAGTTATTACACCCTTTCCTTTTTTTAATAGCCTTTTCTTCTCTGGGATTCTTGTTCCTTTCTTATTTGGAAGTTCTTTCTTTAGTTGCTTCTTTTCTAATCTTTCAGCTTTTCGTTTTTCTTTTTGCAACTCGGTTTCCTTTTTGATTTCTATTTTCTTCTTTTCAGCTTGTTTTCTTGCCGATGAAGTTAGTACAAAAGGTAGCTTTTCCGATTTTCTTTTGCCTTTTCTTTCAGGAGTTTTAGGCCAAATTATAAAATCATTGAGCAATGATGTACTTAAGACTTCTTCTCTGCTATCTGATGAAGTGCTAGGCATCTGCAAGTTATAATTTGCATCTTCCTCTATTATAAGTGGCATGTGGGCGATATCAAATTCACTTCCGTTATGAAGATATGCAACTGTTTCGGAGATCATCGGCTGATATTCGTCATGATTTAAATTAGTATCTTTAACAGCATTATTTAATTCCAATTGTCCATTTGATAAATCCTGAACTTGAACCTCTTCAGGTTGGTTTGGCTTTGAAAATTCTTCGTGTAGATAAAAAAAGTGTCTTCAAGTCTTCGGTATGTACATCGTTTTCGTTAAAATTTTTGAAAATCTCAATTTTCTGTTCTCCAACAATATTCTTGAATGTTTTAAAAGTAATGACATTTGTATCGTGATTGAAGTTGTCATTGTTAATCCTTGCATTGTTTTTACCTTACTATAGTCAATAGCTGAGGGATTCCAAGGGTAGAGCCCACAAGCACGAAAGCCATGCTGTATTGTTTCTGGTTTTATATTATCTACTACAGTTTTTAGTATTGGTGCAAATTTATCTTTTGTCACAACTTCAGTAGGATGTTCTCTCCGGAAATTTAACACAGCCTTTTTCTAACCTTCTTTTAGAGGCTTAAATACTGCCACATCCGCTGGTTGCATTATTCTTGTGCCATTGGGATATAGTGCGATTAAAATTATTTGTAATTTTGAACAAAGTTCACTGATTTCATACGTCAAATGTGTGGTATGGCCGTCAACAAACAACAAAATTGGAAACTTTATCCCATTTTTTTTTAAATGCGGATGAAAAACATTTCCGATGTACTCGTAAAACAACTGGTTCTTCATCCACCCGTTATCACTGCACCCAATTCCCCATTCATTTGGAACTGATTTCCAAATATCGAATGGTAATCTCTTGTAGGCATAGATAACCATAGGGGGAGTGACATTTCCGGCAGCCGAAAACGTGAACATAACTGTTATGTTATTTTTAGGGTGGTGTTCTATCTCATACACATTTCTCGCCCCTTTTGGAGCAAGGACTTTCTTATTCTTAGGACACAGCCAGAAGCAAGTTTCGTCACCATTGTATACTCTGGTGGGATCTTCTAATACACCTGCTAACTGTTTTTCGGTCAAATAGGTTTCCACGTTAGAAAACCATTTCCTAATATCCTTTTCGGATACAACTGAGCTAGCTGCCGTTATTCCCTCGGATGTTCTTAGTGTAATGTTCTGGTGGCGTTTTAAAAAAGCTGCATACCATCCCCTCCCTGGAAGATTGTTTCTGAATGGATTTTCTCTGGGAGTTGCATCAAGAAAATGTTTCACTGAAGCTTGTACATCTTCAATTCTGAGCGGAAAACCTTTTCTGTGGCAAGCTAAAATCCAGTTTTCTAACAGCGTTTCTTCTTTAGAAGACAGCACTGGTTTGTGTCCATGAGAAATTTTATTGCTGAATTTTGAACTTGATCGAAACCGAAGAGTAGCTCTTGGAATTTGGTAGTTTCTAGATGCTTCTCTTTGACTCAAATCATTTTCAATTGCTTTTAGAGCTTTGGAAATATCTTCTTCTTTGTATTTTTTCCTGCAGGACGGAGTACCCACAGACACCTTCGGCATGCTTTTTCTTAATAGCAGGTAACTAGGGAAAAAGCAATTCCGATAGTAATTGGCCACAATATGAGACAATTATTGGCCCCCGGCCAACCACTGTCTATAGTTTCATTGTGCAAAAAATATAGTTAAAAAAAGGAACAGTATTTCTTTTGTATATCACCTAGTCAAAATCTCTATTAAAAATACTTTTGCAATTAATTACAGTGATTGGCCGGTCGGCCAATAACTATTTTTTCGCCAATGTTGTAACATAGTTATTGGCATGTTAAATTGGCGGTTTTATTTATAACCTATCAAATTTTAACGTGAAAACATTGCTGAACAATGATTCTTAATTAAATATAAACTCCGTAGTTTGAAGAATCATTACATATTATAACATTGTGTAATGAAAACCGTCATGAGATTGCTTAGTGAATTCGTAAATTATAAACATGTACTGACACACAGCATAACATATGCAGTTGGCGCGCACTTGTACAAGCTTATACACACGAAATTATGACCTATATTAAAGCAATGTTGCCAACATCTAGTGGTAAAGGTAACGTATTCTATACATAAACGTGATGCTTAAAATCATTATGTATAAATTAAGTGGCCAATAACTACCTCCTGGCCAACAACTGTATCACTTACCCTACTTGTAAGAGGTTATTATATTAAAAATGACCATTACTGAGCTATTGTCGTTTTCTTATACAATTTTGCCAACTTAGAATGTCAAAGAAATTACCAGCTGCGTTACCTTGAGAGAAGATGTTCCAAACCAGCTGCCTTTGGAAGAGTAATAGATTCTTTCATTACTACTGGTAGTATTGTTAATTCAAAACTAAGAAAACCTAATTAAGTGGTTAATGATGAAAATCAATTAAGAATTCTTAGGGCAACAACAGATAATTCACACATCAGTACCCATGATAGAAGTCGTTTGCTGGATATTAGCTAAACCATTGCTACAATGACCATAAAATCAAATAAATATCATCTGTAATGAATAGATTTAAATATTGAATTGCGCGCCCATCATTTTAAAGCTAGAATAGTGTTCTACCAACGAGCAATAATTAAAATCAATGCCCGAGCAATTCTTTTTGATAGTGTGCTATTTGCGGATCAAACTGGTTTCTATAGTAACGGAACAGTTAACCAAAAAAGTTTCATTACTATTCAAATTGAAACCCTTATTTCACTAACAAATAGATCATCAACATTGGTGGAGCATTGTATGGGGAAGCATTCTTGGTGATTGGATGATAGATCCTCATTTATCTCAAAGCAGGATTAACGGAGAAGCGTACGAGTGTTTCTATTAAGCATTTAGTGTAATTATTGGAATATGTTTTGATAAATTTACAAAGAGATGTTGGTGTAACAAAACGGCAAATCCCCGTATTCTATGCCACAGACGCGAAATATTTTAATGAAATGATTCCAGCGAAGTGGCTATCCCATGAAGGTCCTATTCACTAGCCTGCTGGGTCTTCGGACATCACAAAATTAGTTTCTTTTTAAAGGGATCCGTAAAAGAGCAACAGTATACCTGTAACCACAAAAGAAGATATGAGGAAACATATTCGACAGATATTTAGAAATGTAAGTACTCAACGCCTTATTAATGTCGATTTATCATTTCGGAGGCATGTTCAGAAACTTTTAAAAGTAAATTTCAACACTTATAATTTTTACCTATTTTAATGTTTATATTTATTATTATATCCATTCACGTAACAGTTCCTGTTTCTACACCTACTAAAATCAAGTTATTTTTTTTGTGTGGTTTTAAAATTTACTTATTGTGCCATATTCGACATATTATTTGAATTATATTGCTATATTGTAAATAGGATATGTCCAATTTTTTAGTCACTACTCCAATTCACTTTAAAATCAGCCTTGACAAATTAAAGCAACTTATTAAATGTCATCCATTCAGCTGTCTATTTTGCGGCAAATATTATTGCCATTTTGCCAAACATAAAGTTGGCAAAATTATAATCAGAAAACGACAATAGCTCAGTAATGGTAACTTTAAAAATAATATCATACATGTTTTCTGCAAATTGAATTAGTAATTACATAATATAAAATATCTTTGTATGGGAACATTCTATTATCAACAACCAAAAATTGTGTCCATCTAACACGTCGTTTTTGAAGAATATAATTTTATAGAAACATTGAATTTTTCAGAGAAATTCTAACAAGTCGAAAACTTCAAATTCTAGGCCTATACTATCTTATAACTTTAGAACTAATAAATATATAAGGAATACAAGAATGTAATAATATATAGGTGTCCCATTTAAAAAACTATACTATGGTGAGCCATCAAGTTATGGAACATCTATATTAATACAAAATAACTTTAATAATACTTGCTCCCAATAAGTGGATATCATTAGCAGATAACCGCTAAATATCTTTTCTCATAAAGTCACAATCTGCCTTCCCCGCGGAGATGAGTCAGCCTGTATATAGCTTGGCCCCAAAGTTACCCTTGGATCACTTGTTTACACATTTATTAAAAGATATGTAGTGCCACTAGCCCGTGAGATAATTTCAAATGTATCAAGTAACCGATAATGTTTTATTTTCATTACGAGGCACAGCTACGTTTTATTTGTTCTATAATTTAAATTTAATGATAAAATCGAAGAAGTACCTGTTCAAGAATATGTAAAATGATAACTAAATTTATATTTACATTAATATTAGCATATTACAACAAAAATCACGATGTCCTTAACAATATGTTTCTCGTACTTGTTGCACTGTAGTGAAAACTACAGCTTTTACTGGGATAAAATTAATTCTTTTATTGTATTTGATACCACTGGTTAGTGAACGAAATTCTACATTCATAACTTTTGTTTATGCTTATGCCCGTAGTTGTGTATTATCCCAGCTTCACTCTCGTGAGTATATTCAATATATCATTTACTTGCCGTCTTTTTTCCTTTGCGCGTGTCGATCTAGTTGGTTTCTCCTATGAACCAAGAAGACTTAAATAAATAATAAAATCACTATTGCACTTTATTTTTACAGTAAATACATAATTTATCCTTTGTTTATATACGACACCGATTTTAAATTATCTGTGTCGGTGAAGGTAATTATACTTATTTAATGTCAAGTTAAGACACCTTTCCATCATAAATATAAACGCTATGGGTGTCTGCTATCTCCCGCGAGTTCTGCAAATTGAGAGGATTAATAAAAAACAAACCTTATTACCTTACAGAAAGTACTTATATTCACCATATGATTTGCAAACGATAAAATCCAGCATTCACTTCTGACTTCACAGAAATGTTGCGTATATATTTGAAGTTACTTATAGGTTTTCTGTGATTTAATTAAATTCAAATAAAAAGTACTTAACTATAACGAAGAGGCCCAAACTCAATAAATAGCATTAAATGCACTTTTCATTTTTCTATTTTCGTATTAGCAAGTAATTTATAAACGCAAGAGTACCACGTTTTCGTTCATTTAGATGCCGCTAATACTTTTTTTCTTTTGCCAAGTTCCTCCGATGTTAGCCTTCCTGTAATCCTACTAATTTATTTCGACCTTCCCCGAGTGGAATCTAAAACACGTTTTCGTGAGGGGTGTTTTCCTCGAATTTAAAAGGTGTTATTCTTCAGTTTTATCGCATTTCAAAGTCCAATCTGCACAGATCGATATTCATTTCAATCAAAAGCGTAATCTGACGCACAGGGTCTTATGAGCGCTTTCGTTTTGTCGCTTTTATTCCGTCTCATCCCTCTGAGCTGTCGAGTCGGCCATCAGAAAAACGGGCCACCCCAAAAATTTAAATATCTTCTATTCAAGTAATAAAAGCATCGACGATAAGAAGTGCAGAAGTAGGATGACATGTATATATATAAAAGGAACCAATAACGAAATCGTTTCATTAATATTTATAAAAAGGATAGATTTCTTTTATAATTCATTGCAATTTTTATGGATCTTCGTCTTAGGCATTGAAAGGAAACAAAGACGAAATATCCCTAATTTGATTTGTTTTATTGCTTTTGCTTCAGAGTGAAGTATTTTATAGCACGTCCTCGTTATGAAAAGATAATGTTCTCAAGCGAGATTATAATATAAATTCTTAACGATATTAGTATGATTGTGAAGTTTTCTATAGATATTATTGATATTGGTCACAATCATAAAAATATAAGGATGCAAGGTTGCATGGTCCAAGAATCTGTACCTACTATGTTTTTGAATTGTGCGGAGCTTCTTCAAAATCCCCAGCTAAAAATATACAATATGATTGTATATTTTTTAATTTTCTTTTTCTAATTTTTTGCCTAGTGCTAATACAAATATTCTAAAAGCAATAGTTGTTTATAGGATTCTCTAAATTTTTGTTTACTAATTAATCCCTACAGTATATAATGGAAGCGATGCAGAGTACAATAGAAACCACTTTGTTTTGCCACCCAAAAAACTCGGCATTTTGGTGAATTAGTCATTAATTAGAAGTAAGTCGTTTCCAATATCTATAAGAAAATGAGAATTTATTATCGTGAACGAAGTACGTATAAGGAAAATAGTCTCGCAAGTAATAGTCACAATAAGTAAAACATCTTACATTTTTCTAGTTTAAAATTCAAAAAAATTTTGTTCTAGGTGTTGCATACAGAATTTTTTTTTAATTCTATGGAAATATAGGCCGAAAGATAAAGTTTACAGGTCGAAGCGAATAATTAGTTGATAATGCTGTATGACAAACAACGAGATGCTTTTTATGTAATAATGATGACTCTACAACTAACAGCACTTTAAATATTATTAAAAGCAAATTTCAAAATAAGATGCTTATCCTCATAGTACTTAATTGTTAATGAAAAAGTGTTACGTTTAAAAAGCAGCGGCGAACATTTATTCATTTATCCCTGTATATTACATGTTAAATATTTTTAGTTCCGTATTTGTTCAAATTGTATTTTACATTCCAAATAAATTACGTCTATTCTAAATTAAATTACGTCTTAAAATTCTCAACATTAAAATCTGCCTCGCATATATAGTATTCCGTTTTATAATATTCGATATCAAATATTTAGTTTATGCATTTTTTGTCCAAGTTATCTAAATGTTCTCATAGTTTGTTTATGGAATTTTCTGGTGGCGTGATCCAACAGCGTCTTACTGTCGCCGATTTCTTTCGAGAATACCCCTCTACACGTCCGAGGTTTTATAAGGGCGAAGCGCATCTAAAATCAGGCACTATTACAACATTCACTATTTCAGTACCATGGCTAACTATTACAACATTCACCAAAACATCAGTATTACATTCATGTCAGTAAAATTAAACAGTGAGTGGTAGAATATATCGTAACTCCAGTCTCGGCGTCGAGTGGCTAAGCCCTGCGATGAAGATGTCCAAGGGAACGAGATGTTATTGTCCAGTATGGATACACAGATCAGGGTGATTTAATTCTCGATTTCCCAATAAAATTGTTGGAGTATTTATCGTCCTTCAATTTACGGCGTAGTTTCGGATCTAGGGGACATCTTATCGATACAGTCAACATAGGGCCCGCTAAACACCAGGTAGCAGAGATAGGCGTCCGAGAAGAATCTTTGTCGAAGTACGGAAACACTACATTTCCAGGTACTATTTGAGCTTTTATTCTTGTACTACACATGTGACAAGATATTTGTACAACTACCGGGCTGTTTGAAATTTTTACAGTTATGTTTGTTTAATAAAGTTAAGAGTTATTGTGCACAAAGCATGATTATAATAATAATAATAATAATAATCTTTATTAAATTCAGTGGTGTAACATATACATAGAATACGTCAAAAAATCTGTTACATAAATTCAAAAGACAATACATACATAAAAATATATATATAAAAAAAAAATATGGTAAATCCATACAATCTTATACCTGATACGGTACAGTTAAAAACTCCTGAATGGAGTAAAAGGCTTTGCTTACGGTGTAATTTGTCAAGTTTCGTTTCAGTTGGCTGTTAGTCATTCTTTTCACAGTGTTCGGGACATGATTGTATATTTTCATACACTGCGTTAGGATTTGTCTCTGCACCCTAGCCAGATGCGTTCGCGGCTGCAACAAGTCATTGCGTTCATTTGTCCTAGTATGCTGTGCATGATTCACCTCATATTTCTTAAAAAAATCATTGTAGTTCGCCTTCACAAAAATTACTGCCTCAATGATATAAAGAGACGCCAGAGTAAGTATTCTGTTTTCTATGAATATCTGTTTACAGGAGTCACGAGGTTTCAAACTGAACATAGCACGTACGCATGCTTTCTGTAATTTAAAAATTCTACCACTGTCCGCAGCGTTTCCCCAGAATACCAGGCCGTATCTGAGGCGCGACTGCACACACGCATAGTACACCGTTAAAGATGCCTGCACACCAACATCTCTTGCAATCACTCGCAATGCATAGCAAAACCTGCTCACCCTTTCCGCGAGAGACCCAATATGAGGTCCCCAGGAAAGTCTACTGTCAATCTCGACACCAAGAAACGGCACCCGATCCGCACACACGAGCGTTTCCTCCTCATGCCGGACAATCAGATTCCCCGCACCCGCGCCAAAAGACATTAGTCGAGTTTTCTTGATATTTAGCTTCAAATTGTTACACTCAAACCACAATCCCAGATTCAAAAAATTGTTCTCCATAGTCAGCGTCACCTCTTCCAGAGTACGCTCTCTTAGTACGCATGAGGTGTCATCCGCATACAGTACTGCAAGACCACTCACAACAGTAGGAAGGTCATTCACATACAGCAGGAATAGAATCGGTCCGAGTATCGAGCCTTGAGGAACCCCACACGCAATGCCCCGCCAAGGTGATGTTATCTCTATTCCCGATTCGTCATTGGTTGACACGCACTGCTTTCTGCCGACTATGTAGGACCGCATCCATTCCAACGCCACGCCCCGGAAACCCATTCTTTCAAGCTTATCCAGAAGCACCCGATGATGTACACTATCGAAAGCCTTAGACAGATCCATGAATGCGCAGGCCACCACATCCTTGCCGTTCAAGCCATGTAAGATCTCCTCCAACAGCTGGAAAACTGCTCTCGAGGTCGATCGCCCCTTTATGTATCCATTCTGACCCCTGTATAGGACATCGTGCGATCTCAGGAAGCCTACCACTCTACTGCACACCAATCTCTCCAATACCTTTGAAATATTTGATAGAAGGGCAATAGGTCGGTAGTTGTGGAGATCACTCCTGTCTCCCTTTTTATGTATAGGACTTATAATTGCATATTTCATTCCATCAGGAAACAACCCATCTCTGAAAGACATGTTTATGATGTGGGTTAAAGGTGTCACAATTTCCTCAGCACAAAACTTCAGCACAGACACAGGTATGCCATCATTGCCCGTAGCCTTTGAGTTCTTTAAGCTATTTATAGCCTCCATAACCTCTTCGGGGTATGTCAGATGCAATGAAAAGGTGTCGGATACATACTTTACATTTCCCAGAGAAGCTGTGTTATTCTTCTTACCGTCTTGACCGGACTCAATGAAATGTTTATTAACTGCTGTTAGAATATCCTTGGCATCAGCAGGCTCACCGATATCACTAACCCTAAAGGGATCCCTTCTATCTCGACCCTGAAGTTGACCGATCACGTCCCAAGTTGCCCTGGCTTTATTGGTGGAATTCTTGATATAATTCTCATAAGATTTCCGCTTGGCTTGTTCTATTTCAAGTCTTAAATTATTACAGAAAACTTGGTACAATTTTTTATCAATTCTATTATTTCGATAATCTTCATATAATTGTCTCTTCTGTGTTGACATAGTTCTTATTCTGTCCGTTAGCCAATTGTGTTTAGATTTTTTTGAAATATCAACAACTTTCTTGGTAACGTTTTTATTTATGGTTGTTGCCAGTATTTCCGTAAATTTTTCATACGAGCAATTTACATCGTTGAATAATAAAACTGGGACCCAATCAACTTCTCGCAACTCTTCCTTTATTTTCTTTAAATTGGTGTGAGAGAAAACTCTAATTTCCTGTCTAATGGCACTCCGCAGCACCGAATGCTGCATGCTAATTGTCAGGCTCTGGGCATAATGATCCGATAACGCGGAGACCAACACACTACCACTACAGTGGGGATGATTAGTAAAAATATTGTCAATAAGTGTCTTTGATCTGTTGGTTACTCTTGTTGGCTCAAAAATACTTTGTCGTAAGTCATATCTTCGCACTAAATCCAAAAAATTATCAGAAACCTTGTCCTGTCTACTTAGATCGATGTTAAAGTCACCGCACAAAACCAGCGTGTACGTAACATCTACCGACACATCGCTCAAAATCCCATCCAGTATATGGAGAAATTGATCCATACATCCCGACGGCGGATGATATACATTGATTATAATCAACTTATGTCTCTTGATTTTAACAGCGCTGCATTCCAAAACCTGTTCCTTGCTCTTTAGTTTCAGAGACGAAAGTTCGTCGAAGTCAATCCCATCACCGAGTAAAATACAAGATCCGCCGCACGGAGATGTCCTTGTAAAAGAGGACGCCATGACGTAACCATCAATCAACAGATCCTCGCGAGGCCTCAGCCAATGCTCAGTCAACGCAATTACATCCACCTTTGTAATTAATTCTTCAATAAAAACCAGAAGTTCGTCAGCCTTATTCCTCACACTCTGTATATTCTGGTGCAGTAACGTAAAAGGAAAGGCTCCGTTTATTATCTGTCCAAATGAATTTTCTTCTGTTGGTTGGAAGATATCACCAACGCCTTTTTGTCTATCTATTGGGCTGCTAGTAATTTTGCTTTCCTCCGCCCAAGATCCAATAAAAAACGATTGATGCATGTACCCAGGGGCCACAAATTAGGATTTTTTACGTCTTCCACCATATTCACCGGAACGGTTAACTTAAAAGACGCATACTGGTCCGGATGCTTCGCTGTTAGTTGTTCACATTTTATATCGGTAAAATTATTATCCTTTAGGTGGTCACAAATGTCTTTGACCACTGTACCCTTCTCCAGCCTGTATACATGCAGATACGCATATCTAGTCGCACCCTTTAAAGATGAACTCTGGGCCACTCCATGTATTACTCTTGTACGTCTTTTCTTGGGCACCACTGTATACCCATCAACATCCACATTTGTAGGCATCATGAAAGTATCATTACGCAAAGCATCAGCGTAATTTAAACTAATATCTTTACTTTTTAAACTCTTTTGCGAATTTTTTTTTATTAGTTTCTTTGTTAATGCTTTTTTGTCTTTCTTCTACAGCAGGTCGTTTTTCATTTTCTTCGATAGGAATTTTGTTCGTATCATCTGTATCTTTTTGCTTAGTGTCGTTAAATGTTGGAGTCGAACTCGCGCCGCGTAGAGTGTTACAGCCATCTCTCGGAGAAGGAATAGCAAATTTCTTTATATCAGATAACGCAGCTTTCAGAGCGCTATTTTCTTCTTTCAAATTGTTTACTTCTTTTTTAAAGCTACAGATCTCTGTCTTAAAATTGCAGATCTCTGCATTTAAGACAGAATTATTTGTGTGTAGCTGGAATATCTCTTTTCTTAATAAATTAATAACTTCTTCCGTAATAGAGTTGACGGCGTTTTTAACTTTAGTAATTATGATATCATCGATATTTAGCATATTAACTTTGTCCTCACCTATGCTTTTGATTATATTATCCGACCTAGAAGTGAGGTTAGCTTCAGGGTCGCACTGTTTACACCTCCAGATTCCAATTTTCCCGGAGATTTTTAGATCAGATAATTCATTTTCTGAGACATTGATACACTTAATGTGAAACACTTGAGCACACGTGTCAGATGCACACATAATATGTTCATCATAACGAGATACATTCTGTGAACAAACCACACACCTCGGCATGTCTACTTACTTTTTGGGATTATCAAGAGTCTTTGTCTAAATTTGTTACGTTCATTAAATCTTTGTGCTTTTGTCTAAATTTGTATATGTTTCTTTGGAAATTTGTGTGTGTTGTAATAGTCACTATGCAGGCACGATGCAGGCACGATCTTACCGTCGAACAGCTGAAGTCGTACTTGGAGATGCGGACCCCCGGGCATCAGTTTGAAGTGGAAAAATTAATTTCCAAAGGTAAAAATTCCGCATTTAAGGTTGGTGCGAGTTATGAAATAAAAGATACGTTATATGATCCGGATTACTGGCCGGAAAATATACTAATAAGACGTTTCCGGTTTTTTCGCTCACGAACAGTTAAAAACGAAGAACGTATTATTTAATAAAGACAAACAGCCAGTTTTTAACCAAGACGAACAGTCATCTCGGCTGGAAAATTTAACTTTAAATATATTGCATCAAAATATACAGTGCGTAACCAATAAGATGGACGAGTTGGAAATATTTTTGAATGGCTTTGAGCATGATGTTCATGTTCTTGCGCTCTCTGAGCACTGGATGGACGTCTCGAGGATTGGTTCTTTTCGAGTTAAGGGATATGCATTGGCATCTTGTTTCTGCCGGGAGAGTATGAGACATGGAGGGTCGTGTTTGCTGGTCAGGCGGAATATTGAATTCGCGGAGGTACTGGACCTAAAAAATAAAAGCATTCAATCAATATTAGAATGTGCGGCCGTTGAGATGCGCAGCCAGAAATTAATTATAGTAAATATATACAGATCACCACTGGGGGATACTGACACATTCTTCCAGGTTCTTAGTGACATACTGGAATATATTAACATCCAGATGCCGCGTTATACTGTGGTCATGACCGGTGATTTCAATATCAATATACAAAACAAAGAACAAACCATTGTCAAGAAGTTTTATGACATTATTAGGTCTTATAATCTGGAAACGACCATTAATAGTCCCACAAGAGTGACGGCGAATTCTTCTACTACTATAGACAACATATTAACCAATTGCACGGTTTCTGAAAGTAGGGTTGTCTTGTCTGCCCTCTCAGATCATACGGCTCAGATGATCTTCATTCCTATGAACCGAATATCGAAGAACTACTACATATGCATTGATTCACATACTGCAAATGAAAGAAATCTCATTGACCTAAACAGAAGCCTGGCCATGGTTGATTGGTCACAAATTACGGAGGGAAGAGATGTGAATGAGAACTATTATGCATTCTCAAACATACTAAAACAAACAGTAGAGCATTGTTGCCCGATGAGGACTATCAGACGTGGATCATATAATAATAACAATAAGAGGGGCTGGATAACGGATGAGCTTAGACGGAGGTGCCAGTTGAAACGTCAGATGTACGAGGATATGACTCACAGTGTTATAACTAGAGATGAGTACAGAGCCTTTTGCAGGGGTTTGCGAAATGAAATAAAAAACCAGAAACGTGCCTTCAATTCGGGTTTCCTGTTGCGATCTCGTGATAAAGTGAGAGCAACTTGGTCATTAGTCAGAGAAATTACGGCTTCTACACGAGACTATCCAACAAATCATTGCCAAATAGATGACATCGCTATTGATACTTTGACGTCATCTATGACAGAAAAGCTATCCAATATAAACTCTTATCTGATCGATTTGTGCAAGCGTGGAACTCCTGACTTGAACACAAATCCCATCGCTATTACTGGGAGGAATCCTTCCTCTATATACATGTCACCAGCAACACCCGACGAAGTGCAGTGTATAATTCAAAAGCTGAGTACAACAAACACTGTTGGACATGATGGTATTTCCATGGGCATGCTTAGGGCATGTGTGGACGCCTTGAAACGGCCTTTGGCGTTTCTGATCAACGGTTGCATGGAATCCGGTATATTCCCGGATGAATTAAAGAAATCAACCATCGTTCTTATTCATAAGAAGGGCGATAAAGCGAATATAGAGAACTACAGACCTATAGCAATTCTATCCGCTATATCAAAGGTTTTTGAGAGAGTGATATACGAGAGGATATACTGTTTTCTGTCAAACACAAACATATTTAACAACATGCAGAATGGCTTTATACGGAGAAGAGATACTAACAGAGCAATATATCAAGCACTGAATGAAATAGTATCCGGCCTAAATAATGCAGAGCAGACGGCAGCTTTGCTCATGGATTTGAGCAAAGCATTTGACAGCATAAACTACGATATACTCTTTGAGAAAATGCAATGTGTTGGAATTAGGGGAATTGCACTCGACTTGATGAGGTCGTACTTGTTTGGACGACCTCAGAGAGTGGAAGGTTCTGATTATGGTGCCCATAGGAAGGTGTACTCTGACTGGCGGACGGTAGACAGGGGCGTTCCGCAGGGATCTGTGTTGGGGAGTCTGATGTTTCTGATATACGTCAACGATCTGCCTGAGGCTTCAATATACAAAACTATTTTATATGCTGATGATACGACGGTTGTTATAAGAGTAAATACTGACCTCAGAAGTGAGGTAACGCAAACTATCAGCAAATTTGATGAGTGGTTCAGTAGACACGATCTGAAACTTAATGTGGAGAAGACGTGTCTGATACGGTTTGGCTACTTTAAAAATGTACAGGAGGAGTATGCATATAGTAATACAGTGATTACCTCTGTTGACAGTGCGAAGTTTTTGGGTGTTACTCTCGACTCCCAACTCAACTGGAAGAGCCACGTGGATATTCTTGCGAAGAAACTATCTTCATATAGCTACGCGCTTCGGATGGTGTCGCGTGAGGTTAGCATGGAGGCGGGGATTAGTGCATATTATGCTTACGTTTATTCGAGGCTGAGGTACGGGATAGTTTTTTGGGGCGGCTCTGTCGATTTCATGAGATTATTTAGGCTACAGAAGATGTGTCTGCGGGGACTCTTCGGACTTGCTCCTCGGGCATCATGTCGAGAAGTTTTCAGTGAGCACGGCATTCTTACGCTTCCGGCCCTGTATATATATGAGTGCGCATTGTTTGTGCGTGGAAACTATGAACTTTTTAGTGGTCAACATCTTACACACCACTACGGTACACGTGGCGTGAGTGCCCGGCATCTTCTTCCCCCCCAATCGGCTAAAGCAATGGTGAATAGGAGTGTTGTAACACAGACTGTCAAAATTTATAATCATCTGCCTTCTAATATGAAAGACCTAAACACCCGATTATTTAAAAGATCCCTATACTTGAAATTAATTCACTCTAATATATATGGCATAGAGGAGTACTTTTGTACAAAATTTTAAATGAAATGTTATGTCCAGTAATGGTATTGTCTGTTGCAGTATGCCTTATTTATTTGTTATTTATTTGTTGTTTATATATATTATATTATTATGACGAATGACGAATCATATACACTGTAATGTGTCTTACATGAGAATAAAAGATATTATTATAAAAGATATTATTATTATTTGCTTTTATTTTATCGTATTGATGGTCAAATTATATTGAAGTACCTATTAAATATTTGTAGAGTTTTTAATATCTGTAATCTCCAGTTTATATAAATTTTAAGGTAAATGGTGCACCATGTTTGATCAATTAGTATTATCATGTTTGATAATTAGTTTTACCGAATTTGATCAATTAATTTTATTAAAATTATTTATCTGTCGAACCTGTTCTTATTGTTTGGTCTGTACCGTCTCTCTAAAATTTGGTTTTCTCTGTTTTTGTATTAAATTTAAATGAAATTTAGTGTAGATTGAGTCATTTTTTTAACAAAGTTAAAGTTATATTCAACAATCATTTATATTTTGACTTCAATATTTCTTTTGTGCAATATTTCAATTAATATTATAATAGTAATGTATCCAATGTTCTAGATCCAGTTTTCTCTTGTTTTTATTAAATAAATTGTTATTGTTTTTATTAATTTGTTTTCTTGAGGTAGGCCTAGTATTAGTTAGTACAATTTCCCATTTTAATTGTGCAATACTTTAACAACAGTGACCCCGCCTTATTATTTTAAAATGGGTGGCGCAACGGGCATTAGTTAACATCTTTGATTAATTTCATGCTCTTAATAATAATCTGAGCTAGACATACAGGGTGGGTCACAGATATAATAACATCAATGGTATATAACACTTTCGGCTGTTACTTTGTGAAGATTCATGATACTGGATATAAGTAAAATAAAACACTCAATTAAACTTTGAATAACTTCACTTTATTTGATAATGACATATAATGTCGAAACTGCAGTCACATAGTGATTAAAATAAAGTGAAGTTATTCAAAGTTTAATTGAGTGTTTTATTTTACTTATATCCAGTAACATCAATGGTCCTACTTTGAGGTCAACATCTGGGAATTTTATTAATCATAAGCGATTAATAATTATTTATTAAGGTAAGTGAATGTACTGATTCACACAATTATCTTGCGCCCTGGAATTTGAATTTATTTATATTATGGGTTTTTTCTTTAAGTAACAAAAGATTAACTTGAAATAGTATAAACAGTATTTATTCTTCAGCTAGCTCTATTATATGCTATATTTTATTATTATACCGACATGATGCGAACCGGGAAGGGCTTATTGATAGAGCAAATTGCAACAATTACGTGGTCGTACATGTATCTGTCGCAGAGGCGATTAGGTTGTACAAAAGTCATCATCGAACAATATTTTACTTTTACCAAACATAGTTAATTGAAAGGCATACAACATCAAAACTTTCGGTAGATACTAACGCGTATAACCGGAGACAAGAAAGAATTATTGGTGAATGCGTTAGTAAATTAGGAAAGTCCTTAGTTGCAAAAGAGAGAATTGAACACATAAAAGAGGAAGAAAGAGTGAGGAAATTCGACAACTTAACTGGTAGTACTATAGAGCCAATTATAATTGTAACAACAAGTGATAGAGTTACAGACATTGTGAGCTTTCTAACATGGTTACCTTGTTATATAATTCACCTATATTGTATGTTTGCATTTTTTTAAATAAAAAAACCTCTATCGTATTTTTTTTCAATGTACGTATTTATTATGTACTGACGTTAGAGTGAACAACTATTAACATAACAAAAAGTTATAGTTAAACAAAGCAATACAACACAATCAGGCACATTCTTTTTTAATTAGTGTTCTCAGGAATTAAAAATTGAGGTACTACTCCAATCAAAAACTAGAGTTAGTTAGTGTCGTTGAAATGTATTACTTGGTCCGTGGATTTAGTGACGACAGCTGTCTAATAACACCGCCATCGAAAAGAACACCAGAGTTCTTCCAGGTGTACTGGCCGGAGAAGAAGGTACTTCCATGCTGATGAAGAGCTCGGCATATAGTTTGTTCTCATGACTGTCAATATGTGCCTATGTAAACCCAGGATATAAATACAACATTATATCTTGAGTTTACATAGACATTGCTTTTGACAGAATAATCATTGGCGTCGAAAAGTTATCATTATACGCTAAATGCAAAACTCTGTATTTGCCAAAAAAGTTATTTATGTTTGTATTTTTCTCATGGTAAATATTCAATGTTTACAATTCAAATGGGTTGCAGTACTGCGTTTGAGAACAACGACAGTGGGACGTAAAATTTAGTATTTGTTAGTATTGTTGAGTATATAACAAAACTCGAGATATGCATCAGCCAATCAGGGACGCGCTTGCACACGATGTGAAAACATTTTCGTGGATATGTTTAATTTTTGAATCTTTGAGCATATCATTGCATGTTCTGCTGTGTTATTAATTAACGTTAAAAATATTTTTTTAACAAATATTTTTTTTAACTAATAATAGCTAAAAGCATTTGCAACAGTTTATGAACAAGGTAAAGGAAGAAAATGTAAGGTTTAACCTGCAAATTGGAAAAGAACTACTTGAAAAATAAATAATTAACACATTTTTTTTATGATTGCTTTTTCTATTGGTTTACTCTTTGATTTGTAGACACAAACCGAAAGGTTTAACTGTGCGCCCAATCTGTAACAACTTCAAAGAAAATAATCTGTTTCTGTCAAAATTAACAAGAATATAATAAGTATTATCTTCTGCTTGAAACATCTTCAAATAAAACACAGACCGCTTGGAACATCATCAAGTGAAATGTCAGTGTATTGACCAATAAGCCTCTAGTTGTCACTGTAGGAGTAGATGATCTACTATCTTCTTCAATGATTATTTTGTTTGCTTTGCTGATATTATTTCAATTATTTTTTTCACGTTTTGAGTAATATGAACGTGAAAAAGGAATCGTTTTTGTTATCGACCTGCCATTATGACATTTAAGCTGTTGTCGGTAGATTAAAGCCATGTGTGTTGTTAAACAAGATTTTCTTGTTTAACATAGAGAGATTTTTCCCAAAAAGTTAAAGATAGCTGATGTTAAACGGATACACAAGAAAGCTAACATAAACGATGCCACAGGTTAGTTTGTTTTCCTCTTTCTCCAAAATAATTGAAAACATGTTCAGTGATAAATTAATGACATTTCTATTTAGAAAAAAATTGTTAAATAGTAATCCACATGGTCTTGTGAAGAATATTAGAGTTAAACACTAGACGATGAGAATATTGTATTGGCACTTTTTGTGAATCTTACCAAAGCCTTTGATTGTAACCACATGAGCCATGTCCCTTGCCCCTATATTCCTAATTTGTCTAAAAGAGGCTCGTATTCTAAGGTTCAAATTAGGAATGTATGATTAAAGGGCATGGCTCAGTGGTTACAAGCTTACTTGCATGAGTAATATATATCTACATGTTACACTAGGTTACAAACAGGAACTACGCCAGATAAAAGTAGGTGTTCCTTAAGAATCCGTACTCGGTCCTTAACTACGATATTATGCAATCAAGAATTTCCTCTGTTGTGAGACGAATGTCTCTTCTGTGAAAATGCGTTGTCAGGTTGATACAAAACCTTGTTCAACGTTAGTCGTGTAGGGAACACTTTAAGATGCTGAAATTCATAACACTGCCTGCTTTATACGCATACGAAGTACTGTGTTTAATCTTCAAATACCAAATTAATTTTTAGAAATACCTACTTCATGATTATGAGACCAGACCTTCTTCGCACAGGTCTGCACTATTTCAACAGCACTTAGAGTATGTGAGAGGTAAATTATTTAACAACTTACCTTTAAAATGAGGAATCAGAACAGTTTACTGCAATTCAAAGTACATTGAAACAGTTCTTGCTTTCAAGTTGCCTTTATTCGCTTAATAAATTTTGTGCATAACTTAATTGATATTAGGCTGGCTTAAATCAAATATCAAATTTGGTTTATTTCTGGGTTTGTAATTTTGTTTATGTTTTTTCTTTTGCTTTATCTTTGTATAGAGTACCTGATGGCTAATCAGTGGTAGACTTTGTTTCGTTTTAATTAGGTAAAGGATTTAGTTCTCGTGATACCATATGTCTAGGAGGAAATGATTTTAATTCATGTCTTTGTGTGTATATCTATGTATATACAGGTATATGTATATATAGCCGCATTAATTTGCATTTGTAAATTTAATTACTACATCTGCACAGAATTTAGTTTTTAGTAAGTTTTTACTAACTTTATTTTTTATTATCTGTAAAGGCTCCACGAAAGATCAGAGCACACCTTGTTGTGTTCTGAGTAAAGTCTTTTGTTTTTCACAGTGTATATCGGTTATTAGAAGAGACAGAACAACGAGCAACGGTTAAATGCGGAATGTTTTGCAGAATTCAATGCTCACAAAAAATCTCATATCAAATTTATTCGGACTTTTGAGATATATTTGCCGATTTCAATTTTCCTCAATAACTCGATAACGCCTAATTTGATCGCTTTTAAACTCTGTTCAGGCACTGTTTTAAGACAAATTTTTCGATGTTAACAGTAACCTTCGATTTTCATTAGTTTCCAAGTTCCTAGCGCTATCAAATTTATTCGGACTTTTGAGATATATTTGCCGATTTCAATTTTCGTCAATAACTCGATGACGCCTAATGTGATCGCTTTTAAACTCTGTTCAGGCACTTTTTAAGACAAATTCTTCGATGTTAACAGTAACCCCCGATTTTCATTAGTTTCCAAGTTCCTAGCGCTATCTTTTGTTTTTCTTATGGCGAGCATATTGGATTTTTAATTAATTAGATAGTCCTTAAAAATAGCTTTTCAATAATGTACAACATGCCTAATAAATCATTATTTATATAGGGAGAGATATAAAGCGAGATATAAATATTTAAATAATCAAAAAACATTTTTAATTGTCTATCCGTACCATCCGTTTTTTGATTATTTAAATACCGTTCATCCTAATATTAAATTTACTCTAGAATTAGAAAATAATGATTCGATTAATTTCCTAGATCTTACGATCTCACATAACGCTAATAAACATGATTTTGCCATTTACCACAAGCCCACACATACAGACACAACAATACATGCCATCATCCTATCTTTTCATCCTATAAAACAAAAATTAGCTGCGTATAAATCTATGATACACAGACTTTTAAACACCCCCCTTAATAAAACTAATTTTGATATAGAATTAGACAGAATTCACACTATTGCTAGAAATAATGGATATTCTTATGATACTATCAACAGCATCCTCCTTCACAAACAAAAAATAATTACACGCTCATTAATATATCCTAAACAAGTAATAAAAGATCCATTACATTATTCTTCCGTAACTTACATCGGTAAAACATCAGATAAAATTTGTTCTCTAATCAAGAAAGCATCTAACACTGCCATAGCATATAGAACTAATAATACAGTTGAAAGATTTTTAAAAAACAATAAGGACAAATCGGGCAAAAAACTTGGTTCAGGTGCCTATAAATTAACATGTGAGTGTAATATGTCGTACATTGGCCAAACAGGACGAACTTTTACTCAACGGATATCTGAACATCAAAGAAGTTATAGAGATAGGAAATCAGATTCTACATTTGCTAATCATTGTATAGAAAATAATAATAATTTTAATAATAATTATAAAATCTTGCATATACAAGAAAAAGTAAAAAACTAGATTTACTTGAGTCTCTAGAAATTTCTAGGTACAATAAATTAGGATTAGCATTAAATGACCATACAGATATATGTACCTCCCCCTTACTTTCTTTAAATTTGTAATCTTAGGCTTAGTATATATATCTTGTACATTTGTAAAAATATCAGTCATTCATCCACCTGATGAAGTCACTGTGTGACGAAACAATATTGTAGTGGAATTACTATTAAATTTATTTTGAAACTTAAAATTATCGTATTTTATTTTCACCAGTAAATAGAAACTCTAAAAATGCTACAAATTACTCTCAGCGTTTTCCGAAAAGACCAGAACCACACCGGACAATTTTTTACAGAATAATCAGAAATTTAGTGATGATGCTTTACAAAATGCTATGAACAATCTAAGTACATCAGTACGTCGAGTGGCTCGAGAAACTGTAATTACAAAATCTAGTGTTTATAGAACGTTGGGAAAAACCAAATACCACACATACAAAACAACAATTGTACCTACAAGGTTTAAGCGATAATGACTATCAGCGAAGATTACAATTTAGCAGGTCGTATCTACCAAAATGTGAAGATGATACTGATTTTCCAAGGAAAATAAAGATAAAATAAAAATGAAATGACCTATTAAGTGATTATCTAAAATGAAAAAACAAAAACTCAGAAACAAGAAAGATGTGAATAAAAGTTCGTACCAATCAAACCACACCAGAGATTAAAACCAAATCGAACTTGAAATCTTCTTTGATTTACCAAATGTGGATTTTCGGTAGACCAGTAACGATAGTTATGCCTTTTGAACATTCCACAATTGGTAAACTGTGTTTCATCTGTCCAAAGTATTTTCCTAGGAAAATCAGTATCATCTTCTCATTTTTTAGATACCACCTGCCAAAATTGTAATCTCCGCTGATAGTCATTCTCGCTTAAACCTTGCACAATTGTTTGTTTGTATTTGCTTTTTCTCAACGTTCTATAAACACTAGATTTCGAAATTCCAGTTTCTCGAACCACTCGACGTACTGATGTACTTGGATTATTCATAAGTCATAACATTTTGTAAAATATTATTTTGACGTATATCAGTATTGTTAACTTGATACTTAGATCTTTTTTGTTCGAAGCTTCCATAGTTCACAAAATTTCTGATTATTCTGTTAAAAATTGTCCAGTGTTATGGTCTTTTCAGAAAACGCTGAGCGTAATTTGTGCAAGCATTTTTAGAGTTTTTATTTACTTTGAAATAAACTTCTAACATATCATCCTTTACCTCATTTGAAAATGCATGTGCCATTATCAATTCTTATTAATCTCAAACGGTAATTACTTATCAATAATTACTACACACAGTTCTAAATCTTCCACCAATAATGACAGAGCTTATTTATCGTCTGTTTTACACTAAGATTTAATTTCTTGGCTAACTAATTGCATATTAGATGGAAATTTTATTTAAATGTTCATATCTCTCGTATAAGTAAAGATTTATTTGGCATGTTGTACATTATTGAAAAGCAATTTTGAAGAACTATTTTTAAGTACTATCTAACTAATTAAAAATCCAATATCTCCGCCTAAGAAAAACAAAAGATAGCGCTATGGACTTGGAAACAAATGAAAATCGCGGGTAACTGTTAACCCCAAAAAATGTGTCCCAAAAGGAGTCTGAACAATGTTAGAGTTTAAAAGCAATCGCGTTAGGCATTATCGAGTTATTGAGAAAATTTCAAATCGGCAAATATTGGGTTTTTCAAAATATCTCAAAAGTATAAAGAATCCGAATGAATTTGAAATGAGATTTGTTACGAGCATTGAATTTTGTAAAACATTCCCCATTATTATTAATTAACCGTTGCTCTATCTCTTTTAATAACCGATATACCAATGGTAAGCATCGAAATGTGGACACATTGTATAGTAGATACTTAATACGAACCATTTTTTTAAATACTTCACTTAGAGGGAATTTTAAATACCTTTCAATCAATCATGAACATACGGTAGAAGCACGATCATAGCAAGTTCTATTGACTGTAGAAACAGGTAGTTAATTTAAATTTGTGAAAGCTAAATAATATTGTATATACAAACGTAGATATTGGCTAGTACATGTTAGCCCGTATTATTTTTCATTACGGCTCTTCTTATTTCTACTGAACCACGCTTCTAAAATATGTCCATTCAATATATTTATATTATCAGTATCATTTGTAATAAATAAATTGCTTATACTTTTTTCTGTTTTGAATACAGTTATTAAATCAACAAATACACATATAAACTTAAATTTGATTTTTGCTCTTTCGTTTTATTTACTAAACTTCACCGTATTTGCGTTTTCATGCAATATTTTCAGATAGATAAACATGAATGTTTTTCTTAGGCTGTTGAAATAAATATTTGATTTTTTTACATTGCTGAATATGTAGAGATTTCATGTTGATAGAGACAATGTATTTGTTCGCAATGCAAATAATGATTTGCATATAGAGCATGCTATCCCAAACGTAGTAGCAAAGATTATTGTTTCTATTTATGAAGTACAGATATAAACAACTGGTTCCGTTAGTGTCAATATAGTCAAGAGGATATTTTACGAGTTCTTATGAGAAGTGGTATTATAGTATACTGCTAGTTTCGGGTATACGTACAATGCGTTGAACAAGCGTGCGGCAAAAAAAATGGACTATTCTAAAAATATATTGACCTTAAATGAGTTTTTAGAAAGACCCTGTCTGGAAAATACAGGACGACACATTTTTGGATATTTATTAATTAATTGATGTACCGTAATGCTTTGTATTTTCAAAAAAAGAAATAAAACGTTCCTCCGAACACCAGCAAAAAACCAAAAATTATTTAAGTAGACTGTTTTCTAAATTATTGCCGCATATTTAGTAAACCCCGTGTATTTTTGACATTCCTCTTCTCAAATCGCATAGTTGTGAAGTTTTACAATGGGTTGGATTGGGTTGAGTTTTACAATGGATTTTGTGCCGTTTTTATATTATTGTTATACAGATAAACAGAAAAATCATAAATATCACCTGGAAATATATATTATAGTAGATGATATTAGCCGACACTCAATCCGCCCGAAGTCACGACTCCAAAATCGCGAGAAATTACCCTCACCAATTTTTAGTTTCAAAAGCCACCACCGAGGTTTTAGAGATGGCGCTGAGGTCGGCGCGCCAATTCAAATTAAATTAATATACAGGGTGTCTCAAAATTACAAAATAAATACATATACAGTATGCTACTTGGTGACGTGGTAATAAAATATGAATATACAGGACATTTCAAAAGTAGAGATTTAGAAAAGTAAGATGGCGAATCCAAGATGGCTAATACAAGATAGCCACCACCAGAAAAACATATGACGTAATGAATATGGCTGAAGCTATATGTAGCTGTGGAGCTAAATTTAAAATAAATACATTTACAGTATGGTACTTGGTGACGTAGTAATAAAATATGAATATACAGACTGTTTCAAAAGTTTTGAACAAGGGTGGAAGGTGTTGATATAAAGATTAGCCTCTTTAGGCAAAATTTATTTTTTATAACAGATACAGTTAAATATGCTAAACTATTTTGAGAAAATTCTCTAGCAATCTAACATTATGTAATACAAAAATACAATAGTCCTTAGTATGAAAAATTTTTCTGATTTACCTGTAAATACCAGCTTTAAACAAATTTATTTAAAATATTCCAATTAACTTATATCAAGTACCACATTTATAGAGTATACAGAGTAATCAATCACCACTATTGTTACACCAGCTACAGTTAGAAATATCGCCTAGTTTCATTACTTCATAATCATAATGAATGTAGTAAAAGAAGTATGTAGCATTTCCAACATTAGAAAAGCGTTTACTATTAATTTAACATTATTGCTATATAGATCACCACTTAAATTTATACATGATTTCAACAATGTATTATAAAAAATCGGAAACTCATTATCAGTGAAAAATGATAATTTACATTTAATTAGCGGTTGTAAGTTATACAAATTATTATATGTGTCCTTCGATAATACCATCTGCTGATGTCGACTACTTACTCGTATAACACTAATAGTTTTATTTGTTGATGTCTTGCAAAATTCCGTCCATTCCTCCAATGTGAAGAATATACTGTTTGTTGGGGAACGAAGCTGAATGATAGGTGCGAATCCAGCTTCTGGACTAAGACCGACGTTGAGCCACTTGGAACCGCTTTTGTTGACGAAGTATGATGATTGTCCAATCAACTGTTTTTCTCTCTGTTCTCCTCCATCATTTTAAGTGAGTTGTCGATAAATTCATTATAAGTTTCTGGAAAAGAAATAAAAAATATATAATTATTACTTTACATATAATTGTTTTCAATCTTACTAGCCTCCATTTTAATGTTCAAAGTTTTATGAGAAATTAAACGAACAACTGAACTGATACTTATACAAACTAACACTGGTTTATGTTGTGGAGTATTATATCAAATATTAATGAAATAGGGTAGTGGGGATACTGACTTAAATTTGAGAAGCAGAATAGTTCCATGTGGTACATGCGCATAAGACCTGATAAAAAATGACTACTTAATGTTGCGATGTTCCCAGGCCAGTGTGTGTACACGATCCCCATCAATCCAGTGTTTATCATCATCAAGTGATAAGGCCAATTTATTTTGCTCAACTGTGTAGATATAATGTAATATACTTTTAAATAAATTTTGCTTTCTTAATATTATATCTATCTATCTATCTATTATATATATATATATATAATAAATAAACAATGATTATAATCTGCCAGACTTATCTCACTCTCAACAACACTTTTCTTGACCCCCTTCGACCTTTTAACCTGTCTACCCTCAACTTCTAAAGAATACATTTTTGTACGCAATCCAACAAAATTCACTCATTTTCATTTTTCATTAGACCTAATACGGCTTTATTTTGAGGAGTAATGTTGAAAATATTATCTGTCGAAAAGTTGGAAGTACGAATTTTGAAATATTTCTTTTCATGTCACAGTATATATAATCTACATATTCTTTTACAATAAAACTATCAGTCTCCATATAGCATAGACATACCTTTTCAGCATATTCATGTTTCAAAAAATTATAGTAAAAATCATACATTAAATGTTTAGATAGCTCCAGTACGGAAAAGCCGATATATATCGGTTTATTATACAACACTTTTAACCTCTCCAATTAAAGAGCCACAAAATTTTCTGAAAAAATACTTATGTTCTTAAAATTAGATTTAGCAATTAAAGAACTAGCCTTTTACCATGGTCCCTCCAATGCAAAACTTAATCTTCCCATAGTAGGACTTGTTCATAAGCTTGTAAAAGCCTTTTTCAAATTCAATTTTGGCCTGTTGCCGGAGATTGGTATTTAAATCAATATATTTTTTAAGCCAATTTGACTGGCTAAATTCCAAAACGCGATATATTTTGCTAATTTTGACACCAAAATGTAAAGCCTGTTTCAAATTTCTGTAATGTATGACATATTTCTTTTTATTTCGTAAGTTAGCAATTAATTTTTTATTTTGAAATTTAGATGAGGGTGGTATCATGTTTTCGGGCAGAAAAGGTAAGTCATTATGCTCATAGTGCAAAACTGTAGGATACTCGATATCAACTTCTAAAAAGTAACTAATATCCGAATCATTCATGACTGATAATTCATTTAAATTATCAATTTCAGCTTGACTAAGCTAACGAAAATTAGAGGTTGGTAGATACTGCGACATTGCCCATCCATACAAATTATTCACATCCCAATATACTTAATATGAACTAGGAGCACTCACATCATAATTGGACGTATACTTATTATTAACTCTTGCATAACACAAAGAGACTTGAGCCAACCCACCCCTTATACTTTTCTTAATGAAATGATACATATCAATGTCAGTGAGTAACTCTAATACAATTTTGGAATGCCCAAGATAAGCGAGGGATAGTGAAATATTGCGCGGGATCCAAATCATATGTGTCTTGACAAATTTCTAGGAAATTTTCAAAAATATCCGCTAATAATAAAACATTAGTTTCTAAATATACATTCGAATGTTCTAATAAATTTTGACATTTAAACGTGGTCCATACAGTTTGTGCATGTTGGTAATCTATATCTGAAATATTCTGGTTGGTTAATGTATTAAAAAAATCACGTTTTGCAGGTGAAGCCGTTTCAAACAATCGCTCAAAATTATCGATGTATTGGTAAGGGAACATTCCTTTTTTTCTAATCAAATCGAAATTGAAAATCGGTTGGAAAAGCCCGTCTAACATTTAAAAATATAGAGAATCTAAATTTTGAGCAACCTTTCGATAGAAGATGCCATAAACCTAAAACTATCTAAAAATCGTAAATTAAAATGAACATCTCTTTTCACACCGGTTCTATCCGTGTACTGATCGACTAAAACTTTTTTGGTAAAACTAATATATATTTGTCTTTATTAACCGAAATAACATCAATTTCTAAATTATCGTTTGCTAAATATTTAATGAATAAATGGCAATCATAAGAAGTAAGTTTATGTAGATATACATGGGTAAATTTTGAAATTTTGAAATATAAATTACAATTAGAGTGAGCGCCCCCTCTAAACATCTCCGTCAAATGACAGTGATCTTCCACTTTATCTCGATTGAGAGATAATTCACAAATGTTATGTATATAGTCGCATTATTATATAAATTTTGTTCAGCTGGAGTTATAGTTTCATCGGCAGAACAACTTTTAAATACCTGTTATATATAGCCGTGACATCTTCTATCAATTTCGAGACAAATACTGTTGTGCAATCTAAACCGGCATATGTTACAAATTTATTTAAACTTGAATTAAAAGAACAAACAATTTGGTAAGCAAAACTGGAGGGAAGATGTTTAAATGTTCTATTCTTATATGAACGGAATGGATCACCGCTGCATGATGGAATTGCTTGGAGAATACTTTCGAAATCGGCATAAATAACAAACGGTACGGACATTGTCTTATGATGAGCATCAAAACGTAGAATATTTTGTGGCAATATATCACCAAATTTAGTTTTGCGCTGTTCAGTTGAAAGTAGAACCGTGTAAACATGGTTGCAATCATTTTCAAGATGACTGTTTAGCAAAGTTTTAGTAGAAAACTTTTGTAAACAGCCATCACATAAATGTCTCTTGCTGACTTGAGAAGAAACTACTCTGGAAAGATTTTTAATTAAAACGTAATGAGCCTTTAAACCATTTCAATTAAAAGTAAATTAACATGCGCATCTCTTCTTTTCTGAGTCAAATAGAGTGGCTCTAACTGCTCATGATTTTTGGAGTCATCATTGAATGCCAAACCATACACGTTGAGGCTTAAACTATTAAGTTCTTCAATTTTTGAAATGTCTTTAATTTTAACAGAGAAATTTATATTTTTTAAATTTAGCACGGTAGAGTAATGTAGATAACTACCCACTCTATCTACATATATGTTGGTTGGATGAAGTGCTGCAACCAAACTCCAGGCAATACAAGCCATGTCATTGTTGCAAATGTTAATACATGCTTTTTTGTTAATTGATGCGGGAAGTTCTAAATAGGATGAACTTCCTAGGTATTTATATTTATCTCCAAATGGGACATCTTCTTAAAGCTCCAGCCGTTATCACGCTCTAAAAACTCACTGATTTTGTTTTTATGTTTGATGCCGCTCGATTAAAAAGATCTTGCAAATCCGAAGACTGTTACTAAAACATAGCGAGTGTTAAATGATTTTAAGTCGGTTATTTGATCAGTTAGGTGTGGTTTCTCATACTGTGCAAATAACTCCAACTGCACCTTTATACCCGAATCAGATTTATATAGGATATCTTGAATCAAGCGGGAAACTTAATTTTAAATCTGGCAAAAGTTACTATATCAGAATTTTGATTGCCTAAAATTTTATAACTTGCAACCCGGTTTCTTAAAGAAGAATTTATTTTATTCTCCCCATCCTCCAACATAAGTGCATTATTTGCCATATGCTGTTGTTAACGAAGATGCCCTTCATATAGGGAATTATTATTAAAACTTTGCCCACAACAGATATGCACTGCTCTCTGGGGTACATCTCTACTCGTTGATGATACAACATATAGTTTCAATTTTTTAGGAGCTCCAGCGATGTGAACATATGAGTCAAAGCCTTCACCACATATATCACACAAAAAGTTGCGATATAGGATGGAAATGTGGTGCTTCAAATTATCCCTTAGGGAGAAGGTTTCATTACAAATAAAACAATTCATTTCTGCAAATAAATAAAAATAAATCAAAAATGAATTAATAAATAATTAAGGATTTTAAGGAAAAAATTACCACATATAAATTCAAACGTCTTAGAAAAACTAAGATTTATATGAAGCATGACTGTATATCCACCTATTTAAATATATGTATAATACCGTTTCTAAAAGAATATTAAAAAACACTACTAAATAAATTTGAAACAAGCTAATGTATTGAATGTCTTTTATATTTATGTAAATTTTAATGGATAATAGTACTTAAAAAATAGTTTTGAAAGATATTATTTTTACTTACTTGTATAATATAAAATATTTTATGTTATAAAATACTAAAATAATATTTAAGTACTTTGATATTTTGATAAATATTTAAAATTACTAGACGCATATAAATTTAAAACATTTTAGAAAAATATGTAAGATTTATATGAAGCATCACTGTATCTATTTAAATATATGTAAAATACTGTTTCTAAATATATATTAAAAACACTAATAAATAAATTTGAAACGAGCAAAATAATTAAAAAAAATTTTTAAAAAAATATTATTATTTGTACTTACTATAATAATATAATTTTTTTGTTATAAAATACTAAAATAATATTTAAACACTAATATTTTTGATGAATATTTAAAATTACTGGGCACATATAAATTGAAAAACATCTTGGAAAAATATGTAAGATTTTATATGAACCATCACTGTATACCCATTTATTTAAATATATACCGTTTCCAGAAGAATATTAAAAAACACTAGTAAATAAATTTAAAACGAGCTAACATATTGAATGTCTTTTATATTTATATGAATTTTAAAGGATAAAAATAATCAAAGAATAGCCTTAAAAACTATAATTATACATACTTACTTATATAATATAAAATATTTTGATGTATATTTAAAATTACTGGGTACATCTTTAAAAAAATATGTAAGACTTATATGAAACATCACTGTATTACTATCTATTTAAATATATGTAACATACCGTTTCTAAAAGAATATTAAAAGACACTACTAAATAAATTTGAAACGAGGTAATATATGTGAATATGATTTATATTTACATAGAGTTAAAGAAGAAGAAAACTTAAAATTTTAAAAATTAATATATACTTACTGATATAATAATGTAAAAAAACTCTCACTAAAACATTAACGATTTACGCTCTAGTAGATTATACTGCTGAATGAATTTTATAAAATTGTTTTGTATGTTTTATACAGCAATAGTAAATGCAGCCCTCTGCTTTTGAAATGTAATAAAAATTATTTAATGATATTTCATGTATGCATTTGACTTATATACATATGTGTGCAATTCTTCAGATAACGTTGTTTAAATTACATATCAGTATGTTTAACCTTTAACCTTCTAAGATGCAAGTGGCGAATATTCTTAATTATATTTCATGTCTCGGCAAAACTACTTTGTAATGACATACATTGTTGTGAAAACTTGAAAAAAAATAATTAATTGCGTGTTCTCTGTGATAAAGGAATATTATTATTATACTTCCTGGTTAATAAAAAAACTGTTTAAAAAAAATTATTTATTTAAAATAAATTTATATAGTATTTTAACATTATACTCAGAACAAAGACATTTATTGTCTGTTTTATTATTTCCGTTATGATAGAAACAAGCATAATCGGTCTTAATTAACTTAGGTATATTATCAAATTCTTTTGAATTAATAATTTCAATATTCACATATTTTTTAAGGAAATCAATTTTCTGACTCCTTTTAACGTAAATCCTATCATATGAATAGCAAACACCATGTAATATATTTTTAATATACTTTAAATCAACATATCCATTTGAATATTGAATATTCATTTGGTTGTCTTCTAACCAACGAATAGTCCGATGTGTATGCAACGGCAAGGCATGAAACCTTTTGGGCGGTTTATATAAAAAAATGTGCATTCCTATTGCCGTTTCCCCATGATGGATGAATTTAAACTAATTATTATTAATTAATTCCTGTTAATGGAGAATGTTCAACTATATTATCATGTAGTATTAAACAATATACTGTCGTATTTGCTGGGAAGGTAATATCAGTCTCCAATTCTAATTTTATATCAACTGTTGATGGACTTTATGCTCTCGTTTTGCTTTGAACAATTTATTGAATATAGGGATAATCATCAAAACTGTCAAAATCAATAAGTGGCTGTATAGTAGTTCTTCCATAATATGTAAATTAAAAGGCATCATACATCCAATATGCGGTGACATATTGCTTAATATTCATTTTTAGATTATTTAAGTATAGCTTTCAGAGTTCAAATGTAATTTTATATTATTGATTGAAGCATAGTCAAAATTACTGGCATCGGCCGCTTTATTGTCTTTTTTATTTGCTTGAATAGCCACTATTACAAATCGTGGTTTTTCTAAGTTTTTGCTTATCTTAACACTCCAAACATCTTTTTTATTAATTCGTAGCGCTGGTAGTTCTTGTAAATCCCATTTTCTAAACGGTATGTAAATAGGCTTATTCGCATTTAATGTTTTCAAGAGTTTTAAGTGAGTTCAATCACTAACAGAAATATGATGCACATGGCATTCCGCTTTACTAATTTCTATTGTAGCGGTCTTCGGACCATTAGCTTCACTATTTTTATAACAATTGTCATCTGTACGACTCCTTAATAGGTAATTTCTTGCAAAGTGTTGATCATAATCTTATTATAGTCCACCATAATTCCATAACAATAGGGAAATGGCAAAATGACATTAAATTGATTATTTGATAGCGTTGGCTGTCCAATTTTAAATGGGTTCCATCCAGCTATCTATAAAGATTTACTCTCACTGTCATTATAGGACAGGAAAGCTTTCATTGTACATGTAATTCATTGTTTAGTGCAGCGATCCACTTCAACTCCATTCAGCTCATATCGAATTTGATCAAATAGAAATGCATATGCATTATTTGTCAACTCACAAACACCTGTTCCTTCAGCACTCGGTTTAAATTTACCGTCAACATAAATAAAACTATTAGCGGAAAATGTATAGATATCTTGATTATTTATTGGTATTCGTATTTCATCCTTCAAATTAAAGTTGTTTGCGCGTGGGTAATATGTGTAAGATTCTTCTTTAATTATAGTCTCGTCGAAATTTACGCCATCGTAGATGTTTAACTTCTCCATTTTTCTTTACACTGAATCCCAACGATTGTAGGAATGCTCTATTCGTCGGTGTTAACCTATTAGTAGTTGGAGTTTGAATGAGTGAGTGTTCTAGGTCTACAGGACTTATGGGAGTGAATAAAATCTAAACCCATTATAATTTCTTCAATTCGAGACGTACAATTATCTGTTCACCTCGAAAGACGATACTATCAGAGTCTTGATCTAATACTAATTGTTTTCGTGTTTATTGGTAAATAAACTATATTTCTGGGTTCTATATTGACGCTATAACCAGGTTCCACCGAAGGTGCAAATTCAAATAATGTATGTGAGAGATGTGTGTCGTAGTACGTGGACGTTACTATATTGCTCTCGATCCTTATTGTAACGACTTTTACTATGTTAACTGACATATCTGATACGTGATTTTTCCAGCAATTAATTTTTGACTACTAAACCCCAACATTCGGCCAATAGAATCGCTATGTGTAAAATCAATCGAATAGACACTTTGTAATTCACATTTTAGGGTATCGTTGGGTTTTATTAATAGGAAGTCATTTTTGTTGGTTATATCACTGCAGAGAGTACATTACTCTTGCTAATAAGGGTGAATGTGCTCGACATGATACTAATGACATTGTCATTTCTACACACTGCTATATATATAGGAATTTTAGACACAAATTTCCACAATTTTTCTCATTAAAATTTTGAAACCGCGAATGATTGTAGATAATTTGACAGTTTTTAAAGTATTCTATCAATTCCAAAGGTGATGATAAGTTGCCAAATGAATCGAAGTAATGAACTGTCTGACTTTTTTTTACAATGTGCAACCCACTGTTGTTCCTCGGTTTATTCTCATAAAGACACCTCGAAAATTAGGTATGTTTTCTCCAAACTTCAAAATATCTTTATCTGTGAGAGCTCTTCGTGGCAGTCTGGTTAGTAGTTTTTTGGTTGCGGTTTTAAATATAGTCCCAATCCTTTCCTGTACGGTTTCAAATGCAGACACCGACCATTTTCCCCCAATGCAATAGTCTCCATTGCTTTATTATGTCGTTGTGTTTCAGTCAGTAATTTTTGGGATGCCTTAGCTTTATTTACCGCCTGTGTAATTCCAGCAGCTCCTCCAGCAAGAGTGCCCAAAGCGCTTAAACCGGCAAATAGTGGTATTAGAGGTATAAAACCACCAGATTTTGGTATCGATATAAATATAGATGTTCTGATATTTTTTTACCTCCATTCTTTCTAACCGCAATTTTAGCAGCGGGGTGTGATATTTTTTCTTGCTCCGCAAAATCTTTAATTTTAGAATTAGTCAGAGCTGATTTTGCTTGTGCTACAACGCCCTTTCTGAAGGGGACCCTTCTCTTAATCCCAGCTCCCCTCATTCGCTTTCTACTATTCGTTCACTTTAATTGTGCATTAAGTTAAAACCCATTCCCATTTTTCTTTTTCCTTTCATGCTATCAGTAACTAACCAAGCAGCCGCTTTCTCATCAAGATTAGCGTCGTTTGATTTAACGCGATGCCAAGCTTTTTCTTCCAGAATTTGATCCACCTTGTGATGATCTTTAGTGTCCTTATTTTAAGCGTATACAAGGTCGTGCTATTTACAAGTGCAGCTCTACAGGAAGATTGTTGATAAGTGTGTTTAAGACACAACCCCCTTCTTTGAAAGCTAACATTTAAGTAAATGATATTTTATTGGATGAACTCCCTAAATACACTTAGTGTCGCATCATGCGTCTTGTTAAGCGTAAGCTTAACCTCCAAGTGAAAAATGTGGATAATAAATTACTGACTGAAAATTTATATCGCAGATATAATTTATTACTGCGCAATACAATTCGATGTATAATATGTGGACCGTCCAATTGTGGAAAAACAAATGCTTTAATAAGTTTGAAAATTGACGAAAATGGCCTTAAATTTCACAATATCTATGTGCATTCCAAGTCACTCTACCAACCGAAATATCAATTCCTGGAGAAAGTTATTAATAATGTTAAAGGTGTAAAGTATTTCAAGTACACCGAAAACGATAATATTATTGATACTAATGGAGCATTAGAAAACTCTATATTTATTTTCGATGATGTTTGTGACAGACAGGACAAAATTATATCGTATTTTAGTATGGGACGACATAAGGCTATCGATTCCTTCTACTTATGTCAAACCTATACCCGTATAACTAAACATTTAATTCGAGACAATCCAAATTTTATTATTTTATTTAAACAAGATGATCTAAATCTTCGACATATATATGACGATCACATGGGCACTGACATGACTTTCGATCAGTTCAAGTCTGTTTGTGCAGGATGTTGGAAAAATGAATATAACTTGTTGACTGGTGGCAAATGTTGAATATCTATGTTTTATCTTAATATTATTGACATGTATATATAACCCAACCTACTCCATTATCAATAACATCAGTATCATAATCCAATTCTGGGTGGATATACTGTAGGTACCATAGCAGTAGTTCCATCGGTTTTTCCTTTTGTAAATTTAAGACACTGTTACTTTCAATGTCAAAAACAAAAATCTTCCATCGATAGTGCAAGTCTGGTTCATTAAGCACCTCGAATTGTTCATAAATTGATCCCTCCGCTTCAGCATTTATTTTGTATATGTTGATTACAATCCCGTAATAGATTTACAAACTACTCAAACTCATCAATATCAAAATAATTTTGATTTTGATAAACCAATGCTGCCATGAACATATGATCATTTGTAACCAGTTCTGATGTAAATATCCAATCGCGAATTTCAGCTGGCAAATCAACGTCTATTTCCCTTAAGAATTCTTCATACTTTTTTAATCGAACTGCCATCACTTACATACCTCGCGAGAGTTTTAGGATGATATCACAATTATAACTAAAGTTATCTAAGTAACAATACTATTTGTATACCAATCTATATGTATATATATGCTAATAGTGCGCCTGAATACATGCGCATATATGACTGCAATGTTGCATCATTCGATAATTTTAGAAATTAATTCGTTTGCATAAACATGTTATGTTCAAACTTCAAAAAATCTATACATAATAACTTTAATTAATGATTGTATATAATAAATTTAACCTTTGATAAATAAGAATGTTTATCTGGAAGAAGATTATAGTACTACAGTTATTTGAACTAAAATAATTTTAGTATAGCATTGTATGTAGTACTGTGCAGCTGCTTAATGCGATAAGTAGACTAATTACAAGTTCATATTTTAAAAAAAGGCAATTAAATGTGAATCATCATTTTGATCTTTGAAACTTTGCAAAACTTCAGCCAGCCCGTGCCTCTCTGCAATCACATAAGAAGGTCATACGCACAAAAACAAGATTAGCTGCATTCTAATTGATGAAATAATAGTCCCAGCGGCTATTCTTTGGCCAAAACAAGATGTAATTCGATGAGTGTACACTTTTCCAATGCTTTGTGAGTATAGTAACAGGTGTCACTACTTACCTTAACTGTGTGTTACATTTACCAATCATAAAGTTCTCATGATTGCAATTGACGTCATACGATTTCAAACATGTTATGTATTTATTTTAAACTTTGCGTCCCAGCTACATGTAGTTTCTGCAATATTCGTTATGTCATGTCTTATTCTGGTGGTGGCCATATTGCATCAGCCATCTTACTTTTATAAATCTTTACTTTTGAAACGCCCTGTATATTTATATTTTATTACTACTTCACCGAGTACCATACTGTGTACGTATTTATTTTAAATTTAGCGCCACAGCTACATCTAGCTTCAGCCATTTTCATTATGTCATACGTTTTTCTGGTGGTAGCCATCCTGGATTTTGGTAGCCATCTTGGGTTCGCTATCCTACTTTTCTAAATCTTTACTTTTGGAGCACCCTGTATATTCATATTTTATTACTACGTCACCAAGTACCATACTGTATATGTATTTATTTTGTAATTTTGAGACACCTGTATATTAATTGAACTTTGAATTGGCACTCCGACCTCAGCGTCATCTCTTAAACCTCGGTGGTGGTGTATGAAACAAAAAATTGGCGGGGGTAATTACTCGCGATTTTGTAGCCATAACCTCGGGAGGATTGAGCGTCATCTAATATCATCTACTTATTATATTTCTTTTTTTTTATTAGACATTTTAAGGAAAGGTTTTTCTAGTTGCTTACGTCTTCAATCTTTAATATATCATCCCATTTTATAGTCCAACTACCTTCTTCTAAGAAAAGAGGACGAGACAAGTAGAGCTATACTTGGCGTGCGAATAGCAGAAGAAGAAGGATGTGCAGCTATCGTGTCTGTAAAAACGCTTGCTTTCCTAAACAGGTTTGAGGAAGTGGATAGCTTGTTCAGCCAACTTCACTATCGATGGACAAGAAGAAACTTTAAGTAAACTTTTAACAAATATTTCCTCCTGGCTTCTGCCAATCTTTTTATTTGTAAGTTATACGTTTACGTTAGCGAATTCCGTAGCCTTAAATAATTTCTTACGGGTATGAATGATATTAATTCACGTTCAACGTGGAAGGAATATTATCTAGTTGCTTTTTTCCCTTCACAGTGTTTTATAATATTCTCAAGTACGCTTAAAACTTAATTCCTGTACGAACTCCTCTTAGCCACCACGTGCTAATAGATAAATTTTATCAGAAATTGTTTATAAAATAAATTCATAAAAATGTAAAGACGTATACGCTATTATTATTTGAAAGTAATAGCTTTAGTAAGAGTTGATACTTATATGAAATTTAATTTAAAATACGAAGTCTAGAAAAACGGAGATAAAGCTAAAATTTACAATAAGGGGACTCGGCAAAAAAATGGAAAAGGTGTGAGAGTGTACTTGACCCTGCTTTGAGTTCACATATTTGCCGGGACTCAAGTCTAGCTGACTATAAACATGATATTAAAATTTCTCCCCAACGACTACAGAATTTCAAACACCCTGTACAATTTCTTTGCATACGATACTATCATGCCGAAATGGAAGCTTAGGTAGCAATTGTCAGAGTGTAAAAGTCAGGATAATAAGGAGGTCGGAGAACTTGAACTGATGATGCGTCACTGAATAATAATAACCAAGAATTTCGCTTCCAGATGCGCTCCATTGTAGATCTCGAGGATAATGCGTTTGTGTGTATTCGACTACAATATGAATTACCAGCTCTATACAGTGACAAGCTATACATCGACAAATACACACACACATAAGGAGATGCATGTGTATATGTTTGTTTCGTATATTCATACATATGAATATACACATTTACATACATCCATATATAGAAGTCAAACAAACACATTACATGTTGAGTGATGGAGATGTCTTTAATACAGAAGGTGTGTAGCTAAAAGCACTCTTGCAAACGGAGTGCCTTGTCGCAGTTCGCATAAATGCAATGCCATATTACAGTTTGTTTATTGCAGGTGTATGTTTGTGTTTAGATAACAAAGGAATAGTACACAATCGCAGTCCTTATATAATTATAATTGCCATCAGTTTTTCAAAATTCCGTGACCGTTTCAAAGAGCATTGTGAACTATTCAACTTATCTCTAAATGAATTTAACTGAAATACGATACATAGTTATAAATAATAATTTAGGGGATAGTATATGACTACGGTGGCCATATTTTGTTTATAGAAAGATGGAAAACGCTGAATTAGGACTCTGAACTCCAATAATAATAACAGTAATATTTTTTATTTCATTAGATGAGGACAAAGGCATACCGGAAAGTATATAATACCTTCACGTTAATATACAGTGATGGGCAAATGTATGGAACCAAGTAAATATCTCTGGAGTTTCTAGAGATGTAGAAATTAAATTTGGTGTGTAGATATTACACTATATTTTGTATTTAGTTCGAATGTTTTTATCGCAATTCAACTTCCAGTTTAACCGGAAGTAATGTCAGCTTGAAATTTTTAAATAGAACACCCTGTATATTATTTTAGTTTTGAATAGAACACTTTATTGCAAGTACAAAAATAATGGGTTCGATATGTTTTATTTCATGGCCAACCGTGATATTAACAAAAAAAAAAATTATTTTTGAATGAAAATGTAATAATATCTGGTAGTCCATGTAATAATTGTAGCAGTGACAGTTATTGTCAAAATAAGTAGTATTTTAGTTTTAACGCAAAAATGGCTCATTTAAGCGAAAGAGAAAGAATTGAAATACTAATGATGATTGGATTTGGCGACAGAAGAAGAACGCATCAAGAAGTTTGTGACCTTTTTAACAATATTCATCCGAATAGGCAAATAACACGTTCGATAGTTACAAAGACTTTGCAAAGGTACAATACAAATGGCACCGTCGGAAATTTAAGAAAAAGTGGACGTATAAATACTGCTACAAATGAAGAAGTAGCTCAAAATATTGCTATATCTTTAGAGGAAAATCATAATTTGTCTACTACTGAACTGGCCAATATGCACGAAATTAGCCGTCGTTCAGTAGGGAGGATATTAAAACGAGAAAGATATTACCCGTACAAAATTCGCCTTGTTCAAGAACTTTCCGACGACGACTTCAACAGACGGCTAGAATTTTGTGAATCAGTTATGGATATTTGTAACCGTGACGATAATTTTGTACAAAATGTAGTGTTTTCTGATGAAGCAACTTTTTGTTTGAACGGTACAGTTAATCGACACAACTGCCGTTACTGGTCCCAAAATAATCCTTACTGGGTACAAGAAGCTCATACGCAACACTCTCAAAAACTGAACGTTTGGGCCGGTATTTACAATAACAGAATTATTGGGCCTTTCTTTTTAGAAGGAAATTTGAACGGGAACATGTATTTAGAACTTTTGGATGCACAAATAATTCCGGCGCTGGAGGAAAATGGACAACTGCCAAATAATATCTGGTTTCAGCAAGATGGGGCACCACCTCATTACGCTCGCATTGTTCGAGATCGTTTAAACAGGACATTTCCTAATAGGTGGATTGGAAGAAGAGGTGCTATAGAATGGCCTCCTCGATCACCAGACCTTAATCCACTGGACTATTTTCTATGGGGTTTTTTGAAGTACAAAGTTTATTTTAATCGACCAGATAATTTGCAAGAATTAGCTGAGAGAATAACTCAAGAGATTCAAAGAATTCCACCAGAAACAAAGGCCAATGTTACAATGGCATTTAAAAATAGACTGGCCTACTGTCAAGAGGTAAATGGTGCTCAGTTTGAACATTTAATACACTAACGGTATCCTAACGCTTTGTCGTAGTCATGTTTTATTTTACTATGTTTAGCGCCCTTTTCAGTAATTTAAGTACTGTTGTACTCAATTTCAGTTTTGGTATTTAATGTTATTGTTACATTTGTGATTTACACTCGCAAAATACTAGATCTTAGCATTGTAACAAAAATCACTCTTTTGTTAATATCACGGTTGGCCATGAAATAAAACATATCGAACCCATTATTTTTGTACTTGCAATAAAGTGTTCTATTCAAAACTAAAATAATATACAGGGTGTTCTATTTAAAAATTTCAAGCTGACATTACTTCCGGTTAAACTGGAAGTTGAATTGCGATAAAAACATTCGAACTAAATACAAAATATAGTGTAATATCTACCCACCAAATTTAATTTCTACATCTCTGGAAACTTCAGAGATATTTACTTGGTTCCATACATTTGCACATCACTGTATATATATATATATACGTGTAGGTAAATTCTTGGTATTAGGCCTTTTTAACGAAATGCAATAAATACTAGGTTTTAACGTTTCGACATTTTTTAATATTAATGTCTTCTTCAGAAAACTGAAATTATAAGTATAAGTTACAATAATGGTTCAAAAAATTAATACAAAACAAGATTACTTACTTAAGAATACAGATATATATATATATATATAGAATACTGATAGGGCAATTAAGTTAACAAGCCCAAATTTTAGAAAAGAAGTTCTAGAAAACATTACCATAACTTTAGCAAATAATAATTATCCAATAAATTTAATTAAAAGTATCATTAAAAAAAGAACTTATAAATTTTACAACCAACAACAAAACAACAATCAAAATGTAAATAATAGTCAAATTAAATATTTATCTATCCCATATGTACCAAAATTATCAGAACAATTAACTAAAATGTTTAGTAAATTTAATATTAAAGTAGCACATACAAATTATAATAATTTAAAGTTTATCAATACTAATATTAAATCTAAAACTCCTTTTTTAAAGAAAACCCACGCTGTTTATAGTATTCCTTGTAATAATTGTAACAAAATTTACATTGGACAATCTATGCAATATTTAGAAGAAAGAATTAAAGGTCATAAATATTGCAAAAATTCAACGGCTTTAAAAAAACATTGTCAACAATTTAAACATAATTTCAATTTTGATAACACTAAAATTCTAAATATTGAAATTAACAATAAATCTCGATCAATATTAGAACTCATCCAAATTAAGAAAAATGAATCAGTTTGTGTGAATGACCGAAGTGAAATTAATGCACTTTCAAAAATTTATTTTTCATTACTTACATAAACAAATATTTCCCCTCTATATTTTCAAAAATCAGTTCTTTTAGTGCTTATTTGATACTTGCATTGTAAAAATTTTTGTAATGACATTATTATTAGAATATGTCAGCAATGTTAATTTGTTAATCTAGAAATCATATGCTGACATTTACAATTATATTTTGATGTATGTCAAGTCTTTTGACAAAATTTTAAAAGAAACATTTTATTTATACAATTTTAACTGTTATACCTATTCTTAAGTAAGTAATCTTGTTTTGTATTAATTTTTTGAACCATTATTGTAACTTATACTTATAATTTCAGTTTTCTGAAGAAGACATTAATATTAAAAAATGTCGAAACGTTAAAACCTAGTATTTATTGCATTTCGTTAAAAAGGCCTAATACCAAGAATTTACCTACACGAATATAATAAAGGCCAAGAAATAATAGTATTATTAATATAATACTTATTTAAATATATATATATATATATATACATGTAGATCTTTCAAAAAATAACAATTTATCTCTAATAATAATGCATTTGAAGAAAAATTCTTATAGCATTTAGTAGTTAGTTGAAAAACCCGCACCCCACAGCTATTGAACACCTTTTCTCAAAATTTGTTTATGTGTAGAAGGAAAAGGTTATTTACTTATCTAGTGTCATGGATACCCATTTGATTATTAATAAATTCCTGTTTAAGTTCGTAAACAAATCACAAAAATATTTAAAAAATATAAATCAGAGTTAATATATTGTAAAATGCGCAAAAACACTTGAAATAAAACGTGTTTCAATTTCCAAAAGTTGTATTAATAAAAATACGACATATTTCGCTCACACAGTGGCTTTGTCAAGTATATAATATTTAACTAAACTTAGGTGATAACTAAATATACAATATTTGTTGACATTGGTGGGGGTAATTTTTTGAATAAATTTAAAAGTATTGAGCTAGATATACCTAATTGGTTATTTAATGTGTTTTTGAATTTGTTGATTTCTAAAGCTTATAAATTATTTAAAAGAACACTTTCATTTTGTGTATGCAAACTTTTTAAAATTTTGGTCGAAATCATGTTTACATTCTAACAAATGTTTTGCATAATGAGAGTCTGTTTTGTTATTCTGAAAGGACCTCTTGTGTTCTTTAATTCTAGTATTAAAAGACCAGCCTGTTTGGTCTATATAGAATTTTTGGCATCTCCCACAGTGCAACTCATAGACGTCTGATTTTTCACCTTTTTCCGTTCCTCCTTTATTATTTTTGATGATCCTATGGTGTTATTGGTTTTAAATAAAATACTTATGTTTAGTTTCTTTTTTAACATTGTACTGATTCATTTTGAAAACATGCCCAGATGCAAGGATCTGTATATTTTTTGTATTTTTTTTTTGTAGAGGAAATAGAGTTTACAGCCTGTTTTAATTGTTTCTTCCTTAATATATTATCTACTATCATTATGTCAAAATTGTTATTCATCGCTATTTGTTTAATTAAATTAAATTCGGTCTCGAAATTTTTTGTGTTGAAAGGTATAGTTAGTAGTGTATGTTATGAAATACCGTTAGTTTTTGTTGTGTAGGGTGATTTGATTCATTATTTATTATAGAATCCGTATATGTGGGTTGGTGGTAAATCGAAAAATCATGTGTATTGTTAAATCTTGTATAGTGCGGTCTAGGAAGTTAATGAAATTATTTATTTCGATTTCCATTGTGAATTTGAAATAAATATAGATGATAAAGATATGATAAAGATAAATGTAGATAAGCTATGAGATTTCTGTCGCAAAATCCCATAATTATTTAACACAGGGGTCTAAATTTTACTTTTTATCGCCACTAAGCGGGGTACTCCTCACCTACATTTTGATTCTCTGACGCGCACATCCATGTGACCAGCTAGCAGGCTCGTGATTGGTCGAGAGACCTTATAATATCATCCTATCTCCCAAGTGTTCCAACAGCTATCAAATAGCTCCGAACTGCTACCCAAGTGTTCCAGCAGCTATCAAACCGCTACCCAAGTACTCCAACTGCTATCAAAGAGATTCGAAGAGCTTTGTATAATTTTCGAAAGTAGTTGAGTTTAACTAGTTGGGTTAGGTTGCATGTGAATTAGTTAAACTCAACTACTTTCGGAAATTATACAAAACCCTTCGAATCTGTTTGATAGCGGTTGGGGCACTTGCGATCTGTTTGATAGCTGTTGGAGCACTTGGGTAGCGGTTTGAAGCTGTTTGATAGCTGTTGGAATACTTGGCTAGCAGTTCGGAGCTGTTTGATATAGCTGTTGGAGCACTTGGGAGATAGGATGATATTGCGAGGTCTCTCGACTAATCACGAGCCTGCTAGCTGATCACATGCATGTACGCGTCACAGAATCAAAATGTAGGTGATGAGTACCCCCCTTAGTAGGGATAAAAAGTAAAATTTAGACTTCTGTGTTAAATCTCATGGGATTTTGCTCCAGAACTCTTATAGCATATCTACTACTTTCATTTAAAACCAATAACATCGTAGGTAAGATAATCAAAAATAATAAAGGAAGAAGGGAAAAAGGTGAAAAATCGGGAGTCTATAAGTTGAACTAAGGGAGTTGCCAAAAATAATATATTGGCCAAACAGGTCAGTCTTTTAATACTAGAATTAAGGAACACATGAGGTCTTTTGAGAATAACAAAACAGACTCTCATTATGCAAAACATATGTTAGAATGTAAACATGAATAAAATATTGCATACACAAAATAAAAGTGTCCTTCTAAATAATTTAGAAGTTTTAGAAATCAACAAATTCAAAAACACAACCTTATTATTAAATAACCAATTCGATATATCTAACTCCCCACTTTTAAATTTATTCAAGAAAATACCACCACTAATGTTAACATACAGGGTGTCATTTTGAAAACGTACCACCCTCTATATTTCGGCCCCTATAGAAATTCCAAAAATATGCAAAAACACGTCAAACTTATTTTTAAGGGGGACATTTTGTAGGCTGGTTTTCAATTAAATTACATCAACCCTCTAGCGGGGGTGGACATAACCTCTAAAAATTTAAATGGAAATGGGGGTTGAGTGATACCTCATTTTAAAGGTCGTTTAACCAGCTTTTCAAAAATGCTAATTTCTTGTCCTTTATTTTTAATACTTTTGAAGAAATCAAGTCAAACCATGAACATACAAGTATCAAGTGTTTTGCAATAAAACATTAAAAAACTAATAAAAAGTAACTTATTTTATAAAATTTTCGAAATGTTGTCCATTATTTTCTAAACAGTGATAAAGTCTACTCTCAAACTCCTCTCTAACATTTCGAAACACTTCTGCCTGAAGTTCTCTACATGTAGCTGTTATTCTTCTCTTTAAATCTTGCAAATGTCGAGGCGGTGTTATTGATTTCTTCAAAAGTATTAAAAATAAAGGACAAGAAATTAGCATTTTTGAAAAGCGGGTTAAACGACCTTTAAAATGAGGTATCACTCAACCCCCATTTCCATTTAAATTTTTAGAGGTTATGTCCACCCCCGCTAGAGGGTTGATGTAATTTAATTGAAAACCAGCCTACAAAATGTCCCCCTTAAAAATAAGTTTGACGTGTTTTTGCATATTTTTGGAATTTCTATAGGGGCCGAAATATAGAGGGTGGTACGTTTTCAAAATGACACCCCTGTATATTGTAAATTCAGCTAGCACCTAAGTTTAGTTAGTATTATATACTTGACAAAGCCACTGTGTGAGCAAAACATGTCGTATTTTTGTTAATACAATTTTTGGAAATTGAAACACGTTGTTTTATTTCAAGTGCTTTTGTGCATTTTATTAAAATTTATTTCCAACAAGTAACAACCAGTTCTATCACAAAGTTAATATATAGTTAACATTGAAAATAGTTTCGCAGGATGTGTTGTAAGGCAGACTAAAAGTAATCATTAATGCACTAGACCATCCATAATATATCAGCCCTAACATACTTTAGTGTAAAAGTTCCCGTAACAGAAGGTCTGCAAAACATTCGTGCTAGAAGATTTCTTTGAGGAGTTTCAATGCAAACCAAGTAAGTGATAAATTAGCTCAAAGATAAAATATGTTGTCATACCATTTCGTATTTGCATTCAGAGTTATGACAAAATCTTTATCGTGCGACTATTACTCCTTTTTCTGAAAAAATATGCGCGATATCTTATCTGTATTGATAAATGGTTTATTTAAAGCGATCTACTATGAAACTAAATAAAAATATTTTCTTGTTTTTAAGATTTATATTGATAGTAACATTTATATTTCCAAGTGCATCAAATAAATCAAATAAACTATTATTTTGTCAATCGGATGTTTTACCCTTTCACTTGTATATCGAAATATACATTAATAAATTTTTCACTATGAGTAATACCTTCCAGCCGCGACTAATTCTTTTGCACATATTTTTTCACATTTGACTGGCATTTGGCTGGAGTGACATAAAATTTGTGTCAGATAAATTGAACATTAATTTAGATATCCAAACCATGGATCTAAAAATCCGCATATGTTCAGTACTGTGGAAAGCAAATGCTTCTTCTTCAAGAGCAATTATTCTAATATCCAAGAGTATTGAGTGAGCACTTAAAAAAAGTAGACAGCTTAGTAGTACTGACTATCAATACCTTTGTTTCTAGGGCAATTTTTCCTTTTTACTAAACGGGCTTTGTTATTACCCAAATTTGCTTTTAGATAGGTACTAACTGGTCATTTAATAATATTGCCTACACTCAAAGTAGTTGCGTCAATAATTCAAAAGATTTGGTCATCGTTTCTTGTAGTAATATTAAAAATAGAGGACACAAACGTTACAACATTAGTTTGATAAAAGCTAAGAACGAATATGTCTGTAGAATCTGCAATGACACTGGCTTGAGTAAAATGTATGTAAATTAAATTAATTTAATCTAGGCTTTCCAGAAAGTTAAATAATATTTCAGAATTATGAACGCGCAGGACTTTCGGAAGCTTCCAGAGAGACATACTATTAATATTTTCAATGCTAAATTCCATATGTGCTCTCTTTTTTGTTTGACTCGAGCTAGTAGAAGAATTACGAAGTATTTTATAATATTGCCTAACACTTTTAGATTTAGTTCTCTTAAACTTAACCGAAGATTTGTCTCTTTCTTCAAATGCATAATCTTAATTGTTTCAGTGACCCCCGATTTCGTTCGCTTAGAAACTTGACTGTCCTACAAAACGAGTGTAATGATCAAAAATAACATTTAGATATTGATAAATGCATTTCTTTTATTTTCAATATTGCTAAATCGTAGATAAATGAACATTAAATATATCTGCTTGAAATGCAATAAATTGAAAATCCTGAAAATGTTCAACACTCTCAAACGGTTTCACATTTTGAGATTTAAACTTAAATTTCACACAAATGAACAAATGATCACTAACCACAACTGGCTCTTCTAAATTTTTAGTACCAAGTCAGACACATTTAATAATATTAACGCAATTATTGAAATTTGTGATTTTGTGCGTTTTTATTCTTTAAATCAAGTTTGATTACATTATGTTTAAAATAATAATAGGTTTTTATAGGTTCACAAAGCTATTTCACCAAAAAATTTACTTTTCATACCTATATTTTATAAGTACAATTGCAAAATTAATAGGATAACATATATTTCGTTAATTCCGTAATAAATTAAAATTTTTTTATTAAAAAACTTCATTCATTTTTGATGAGGCTACCATTGCATTAGTTCCAACTTGCACCGGGGAAATAAAATCTACGACTTCGCCAAAAAATAAATAGAAAAAGTTCCTAGGGGAACTTCATATAGGTAATTTATTATGTAATTTATGGGTATTTTTCTCATATATAATTGGACCGAAACAAACTTCGGATACACTAGTAATTAATTTTTCTCGTAGTTAATTAAAAATTTTACCGGATAAAAGTTTCTCTGAACTAATTTGCTTACACAAATAACGACAAAAAATACTGTCTTAATAGCGGAAAAGAGTATAACATGTACCGACCATTCACCAATCTAAAAAGATCTGCGTTTAAAATAATAATTACATTCTGAGCCTGTTCACCGTTTGATTAGTATTGTCTGCGCTTTCATGATCACACGTAATATGCTGTTTAAAATGGAGTAAAGATGTTATCCTATTACGTGGAATTCCCTTGAGAATCTTTAGACGGAATTAATAATTAAAATATTTTTAAGGCGTTGACAAATACCAGACTTGCCATTGGCAAATAATGAAGATTTTATATGAGTATATATACAGACTGTCTGTAAATGTTTGTACGCCAATTAAGTTGGTAGTATGGGTTTTATTTTTCTAAAGTTGCTGAAATTCAGTGGCATGACCATATTGCTCTGAATAATGACAAGCACTAAAGTACAATGAGGTTATATTGTACAAACATGTTAATAGACACATTAAAAACGCTATTATTAAATAAAAATAACACTGATAAGTAGAAAATATGTTTATTTATAAAAATTGTTGAAAATGTTCTCCATTAGCTTGTAAACACAAAATTATTTTTAATTTTTTCAAATACATGTCAAAGCTGTCCTTGTGTTATGTTTTGAATTTCATGTCTAATCGCTTGTTGAAGTTGTGCAAGCGGTTTTTATAGACATTATGCTTTACCTATTCAAAAAGAAAATAATCTGGTGGTGTTAAATCTGGACTCCTCGGTGGTCAGTGGTCCGTGCATATGAGCAGGGGCGTCTTGTTGGAAATACGCTTTGTTAATTTCATCATAATGCAGCTGATTAATAAATTCTGTCAAAATGACAGTCTGATACTTCTCTGCATTAATTATCTTGTTAAAGGATATTGGCTCTATTATTCTCTGTCTTGAAATTGCAATCCAAATGCCAACTTTAATGGATCAAAATCTTTATCAACAAAATTGTGAGGGTTCTCCGAAGCCCATGTTCAGTAATTCTGGCTATTTACATAACCAGATATATAGAACCATGCTTCGTCAGTGAAGAAGGTTAGGTCTAGTAAATCACTATTATCAAGGTGCTCCTTAAACCATTGACAATACAGTATACGTTGTTGATAATCACGAGGGTACAATTGCTGCACAACCGAAACTCGATAGGGATGCGTACGTAACTTTTTATGTAGAGCTTTGGCACAACTGACTCTACTAATACCTGAAAAGAACACATAATTAAGGACTTGCGCTTATTTAAATACTCTAGCTCGTGTACCTGACTGTGCTGGTAGCCTTCGTAGTAATTTGTTGGGGCTTTGATTGATTCGTTCTTCAAGATCATTAACAACAGCTTCACTTAATATTGTAGGTCTCTCTCAAAACGCTTTACAATCTCACGCTTGTGATGGCCGAAAACTTCATGGTTGATATTTTTATTAGGAAGCGCTTCTACACAGATAAAAAAATCATTTGAATCAAAAAAATATGGAGTTGATCTAAACAAATATTGTTTTGATATGAGCCAAACAAATTCAATTTTTGAAACAAATACATGATTTATTCGGTTCAGCGTTTCTATTTTTAGTCAACTCAAATATATATTTATTTGATCCAATCTACTTAGTGCGTAGTATTTAGTATTCAAAACAAACTAATATTTGTTTGGTTCTAGTTATCATCGTGGTTACGATTCAACGGTTGCATTGTTTGAATCAAATCCACAATTTATTCGAACGAAATATATATTTATTTCCTCGTTTATTTCTTATTTGTTTGGCATCAATAAATATTTGTTTGATTTAAATATAATATTCGCTTGAAATAATTAATTAATATTATTATTACTATTAGATATTCTTTTGTCTTCAAATCCAAAGGGCTGCTTGTGAAGAAACAAAAAGTGTTCTTCCCAGCCCCTTGGATGCGAAGACAAGAGAATATCTAATAGTAATAATAATACCAATAATAATAGCATTAGTTAATTATTTCAAGCAGATATTGTATTTAAATTAAACAATATAGTAACAGTAATGGATAATTGTTGAATATATATACAGTGAGTTAAAAGAGAAGTGACAGATTTCATTTATAAAGTGATGGGACTTACTTGTCAATATACTGAAGGTCGTGGGTAAATTGCCGTATCATTATTAACTCTAAAAAATAAAAGTTATATTATTGGTGAATATATTTTATTATGAAAGTAAAAAATTAACAAATGTTTGTGTTTTAACAAGTATAAAATAACACAATAATATTTCTTATAACCGACAAACATAAAAAACAACAAATGAGCGCTTATTTATTGATAACTTAAATAACAGATTTTCCATCTCGTGTGTAATGAACACTAAGTAAATACGGACTTTCCAAAGACTGATATGAAAATACATGTGGATTGCCGTTATTATCACGAATTTCAAATGCTCGAGCCTTATGTACAATGATAAGGCTCGCAGCGTGTAATATTAATACCACAGAATTAATTTTATTTTCGTTTTAAACTACAGTTTTTATCTTTCCAAAATGCGGAAGTACCTCGTTATTCAAATATATAACTAAACCTGGCTTAAATAATATAATATAATAATAATAACTAAATCTTTGTTAGCAATGCTGGCGGATGACTCATCGATATCAATTATATATTCTTCTTTCGATTTTCCTGCATCTTCTGTCATTGGTGAACAACTTAGTTTAAATTTCTTTGTCGCAGGTTCATCATCAGGGCTGAGTCCATGTAACTAAATGGAAAAAATAGAATGTCAAAATTGAAAAAAAAAATTGAAAATATTTCTAAAATATAGAACACAGTTAAAAATTTTGACCTTCTGTCACAAAACTGATAATGAGTAACTATTTTGTTAATAAATTGATAGTAAAAAAAATTACCATATGTCAAACAGATTTGAACACAGCATGACTAACAAAATGAATATTTCTTAATACCTTTCTTAGCTCCGCTAGGCCCCTCTTGAGTCTGATCTTGTCACCTTTAATTAATATGATTGCTAAAAACATCTAGTTCGTTCATATCAAGACCATTTAGAACTTCGACTTCATCAATTTTATGTCCTGGAAAAAATACAAAAAAAAAAACAATCATTTTTATGTGGTACTTTTCATTCAGTACATGAAAATTCTTTTAGAAGTTTTTTCAATCAAAACTTCAAACTAACTGCTAAATTGTTGATGTTCATATATATCGGGCGAATTTTTAAATTTTCGAAACGTTACTTATTGTCCAATTTTAATAAAGTATCAAATAGTATGGCTTTTAGGCGACTATAAATTGTTATATATGCATATATCAGTGAATTTTGGGTTGAGTTGGATTATCTTATTTCAAATCGTGGGGACTTTTTCTAATATAAAAGTAATAATAAATGTATAAATAAAAATATATATATATAAAGTTTTACCAAAATAATGTCTTTAAAATAAATAAGAAAAACCATATATCACAATTTAAAATAAGAAAATTAATCACCCCATACTTACATTACAAATGTTCTATGTCAGTTTACAGTCTCTCAGACGCCCTTTCATTTGATGTACAGCTCGGTTAAGACCTGATGGCACTTGCGTGGATGACAATTTTAAGACTAAAAAGGAGAATGCAGCATGAAACGTGAGAGATATAGATTTCGCTACATATAAAAAGTTAAAGACCGACTTGAAAACATTAGTCGATATATAAATTTATTGCACTTTGTCTGTCGTAGTGTATTGCTTTCGATACCTACGTTTTTAACGCACATGATACATATTCTAGCCACGCCTCGCGCATCCTGAGTGGCATCAGCTATTAACCGAGCTTTAGTATTTATGTGACCAACGTCAAACTTGCCAGTATTCATCAATATTGTAAAATGTTAATGTCTTGGATAAAATTTGCATTGCATTTGCGTCATGTGGCCTTTAGAACACTCGAGCAAAGTGTAAATACTATAGAGCTAACATTATGCCTACATGCCCCTTTCCTTTCGTGTTTTAAATGCCTAACAAGAAACATAATACACAATAAATAACTATTATTCAAGTCACTGTCATTAGAGAAATAATTAAGAGTATTTGAAATAAAGACTATAATATAATATATATTTGAAAACGAAACTGAAAAATGCATGAGCAATACGCACATCAAGCAGTATATTAATATGCCACAAATATACATACATATAAGTAAACTTCAAATGTATGTATGTATTCCTCACGGTAATTCCCATACTTGAAATGGGATAAAACCGTTTTAGCCCAAGGACTTTAGCAAACAAATAAAGCAATTATATTATGTTAACTTGTATTGAATTTTTAACTTGCATTTTTGAGCGTGTTTACACCAGAACCATCTCGTCATGCTGGCGACATGTCCTTGACCCATCCCACATATATGTATTATTAGCTGTTAATTTGACACTAATACATATAGGTATAAGGGCAGCCATCACCCAGTTATGATAGAATATGTACACGTTCCTATAAGGTAACAGTTTGGATATATAATTCACACTTACCTTGAAATAAAGGCCATAAATGAGGCAGCTTCCACTTCTCCAATGACGCTTTTATTTCTATTTCGGGCAAACACAAGAAACACACGCACTACGCCATAATACATTGGCGTCTGTTTAAGTGCATACTGTATACCACGCACGCGCTGAACATCAACTCAGCATTTCAAAACACCATTTATTTGCTTCAAATAAACAGATATTTGACCCAAAACATTGAGATTTCGATTGAAGAATACAAATAAATATATATTTAAATCAAACTTGTAATCGTCAAACAAACAGCAGACTTGTTTCAAATAAATCAATTTATTTCAGTTAAACGAAGTATGTTCAATTCAACTAAATGTTGTTTAGTTTAAATAAATAATTTCCAAACAAATATTTATTAGAGAAATCAGAACGGATTTTTATCTGTGTACAAACTGATAGAAGGAAGACCGTGCAAACTGTACGACCAAGTTCCATCCTGATTGCGAGTTGCACTTCGAAAGTGGGCCATAAGAATGTGTGCGTCTTGTTCAGGTGTAAACATTTTTGGCTTTCCAGTCGATACTAAAAAAAAGTTAAAATAGTGGTTATTCAAACACAAGTTGCATTTCATATTAAATTATTATTTACCTACAACTTACAAACAATAAGTATTGGGCTCTAAAAGGAACTGTTCGAAATTAAACGTATAAATGAGAAGAACGCAGAGCAAATTATTTTTACAAGACCGACAATACAATTAATGACAGTTTATCAACAATTTATTTACCTACGTCTATGTACACACCTCAAGCGGCACAGTTACCACTACACGTTGATATAATTGCAGGCATACCAACATAATTAGCGTACAAACATTAATACACACATTGCACTAGAATGCCATGTAATATTTTTGAAGGCAAATTGTGAATTAAACACCTTGTATAATTCTTTGTCAAAAAGTAATAAGATAATAGTATCGGACTAAAATCTAAGGTTTTCGAATTATTATCATTCTTCTAAAAAATTCTCAATGTTTCTAAAGATTATGTTTCTTGAAAACGACCGACGTATTAGCTGGACACAATTTTTAGTAGGTTTGTTCATAATAAAAGCTTGGAACGCAAAGAAAGTTATTTTTTTTTCAATTACTAATTGCTTGTGCGGAAGACTGGATAAACTTTAATGATACATTTTTGGCTAAAAGTCAATGTTTTCAAATGGAACAACTGAATAAGTTGATTCTACGTTAACAAGTATGATTTTAATATAATGATTTTTTTCAGAAATTGTTATAGGTATTATTTTTGTTTGCATTCGGGAAACGTCAAAAAAAATGTTTACTAGCTAAAGAGTTTGATGTTTTTATAAAATTGTATTCCAAAATATACCATTACACTTTTTGGTTTCTTTTACTTATATAATCTTAATAATTGTCTCATTTCTATACATAAACCTAGTACAGTGAATAGGGTTTTCACGGGCTAGCCACTTTCGTGGGACTGCATAATACAAGATCATTTTATAATGTGTTCCCAATGAGCGGCCATCATAGGGAAAAAACCTTTTCGAAAAATCTTTATTCATAAATACACACACAATCTACCTTCCCCATGGAAATTGCTCACAATGTACAATGCGTGTCAAAAGTCTCCCCCCTCTGTTATCTTTTAGACGAAGTGGAATAAAACATGAAACAAAAATAAAAGAAAACCACTATAAAAATTCTACCTTTATGTGACTTTTTAAAAATTTAACAGATGGCGCTGTAGGCTATATCAACTTAAAGTCCCTAGATAATAAAGTACCGCAATTGGTTTGTCCCATTATAACGGCGCCAAAATGACGGTGATTTGGTGACTTTTAGGGACTTTAGTGATTGAGTTGGTAGTGTCTGGACACGCGGAGCAATCAGCTGATCGCTGTTGACATAATGACATAAATAGTAAGGTTATTATGTTATTACGTGCGTTGGAACCAGTTGGAACCATGCTCAGTTGTTGTTTGAGTGGATGTCGAAACCGTGGCGAGAACGGATTTCGGTTTTTTCCGAATACCAACATCAAATAATGATGATCAGCGTAAAGCATGGATTGCATTTATCATTGGAGTTGACTTACTGAACGAGCTTTGTTATGTGAGGTAAGTATCCTATTTTGCTCAAATCTTTCATATTCTTGTTCACTTGCTGAATGTTACCTAATGTGAAGATGTTTTTTTTTTGCAATTTTCAGGAACACTTTGAACTTGACCAATTCGAATTAAACAGGTTGGATAATCGGAAGTTGTTAAAAAAAAGTGCAATTCCAACTATTGCAATAGCTGACTTTCCACGAAATCAAGGAATCAAACGAAAACTATTAGGTAAGATGCCTTTTGTCCTGTTCCAATTGTTAATCATATCTAATTGCAAATGTTGCAGACCCGACTGCTAATGCGACAACTTCTCCAATTGTTACCAATCAGGATCAAGAACATTTAGAAACAAATTCTGCACTACACTACAGTGGGGTATGAACTGAACTGATTACAAAGTCATACAGTGCTGATGAAGTTCTGAAAAAACTATTTCAATACATTTAGCGAGCTAGTGATGTAGGTGTCACAGTGAAAACTATAATTTCGGACATGGGTCCCCTAAATAGAAGTTTCTGGAGGCTACTTAACATTTCAGCCAATAGACACTTTAAAATAGTTAATTTTTGTCCACATCCCTTGAACAAACAAGAAAGGTTGTATATTATGCCAGACCCTGTTCATGTTTTTAAAAACCTGGCTACATCACTGATTACGCACAAAATTTTTGAAATTGATCTAGTAATTCAAAAAAATATAATCTTGGCAGTGTATGTATTGACATTGGAGCCATACGACCAACGACAATTATTTGATTTAGATTAAGAAATGAATTTAAAAGTCGCTCCAAGACTAAAAGGACACATGTGTGATCCTACCCACTTTGCAAAAATGAATGTCAGTACAGCACATGCTCTTCTGCACCATGATACAGGTGCTGGCATTGAATATTTCGTTGCGAAAGGGAAAATTCATGTAACCACTGCTTGGTTTTGTAAGACTGTGTTTAAATGGTTCAAAATAATTACCAGTAGACATACAAAATTTGCTTGGTCAAGCGTAGACGAGAGCATACATGAAAACACTGGATTTTATAAAGAAATAGTCCATGAAGATGTGCCAGTAAGATATGGCAGATCATAATTTGTTGAATGAATGAAGGATGACAAGAAACCGTGTTGTAAATATTTACTTTAATAATGAATAACAAATACTTAAACTTATTAATATATAATATTTATATGTATCTACTCTTATTTTTAGTTCTATATTTTGTTATTTATTTGTATTACCTTTTTAATATACATTTTTTGTCTTTTCTATTGTACATTTATTCTATACTTGGATTTTCTGTTGAGTAATAAATAATAAAAATCATGCACACACATATACACTAGCTTGCTGCTTTTCGATTGGTCCTCTTTAGCTAACGACACAATCACAATTATATTTTTCTAAAGTTTAATTAGACAACTTTCGTATTTCGTCAAGAAATCAATAAGCTATTTTACAATTTGAATACATTTTTGACAACTATTGTATTTTTGTAGTTAAAAAAACCTGACAGATTTTTAAATTTGCCGCTTCTTTGGCGCCAAAATGGAGGTAATTGCGGTACTTTATATATCTAGGGACTTTATATCAACTCAGAGCCAGTGTATTTACAGAGTAGCGCACTCTTTTGACATAACAAATGCCGCCGTGCCAGCCATGTTTACTCAATATCAGGGCGTAGTGCGAAAGGAAGTGCAGTTTTTAATAAAATGCCGTGTTGCTGTGCTGTTAATTGTTCCGAGAGATCGGAAAAAGGTACAAGACTATTTTTCTGCCTCAGGGACCAAAAAATCAAATGAGAAGAAAGCAGTGGATAAACAATATCAATCGGAAAGATCGTCTTCCCGACCGTGCTTACGTTTGAGGTTAGAATTTTATTTTGGCTGGCCTTTCCTTTAGTTATTTACAATTAATAAGAATGAAACAGTTCAATTTGTATTGCAGAAGCATTTTGAAATTGATCAATTCGAAAATAATCCAGTGGATCAAAAGAAACCATTGCGATGAAATGCCATCCCAACAATATTTTCTCATAAAAAGGTTCCAAAACATAGAAAACCACCACATGCAAGATGCAGCAGAGGAGCGGAAAGTATGTGATTGGAGTACGATATCTACTTTTTACAATAAATGTAAATTTGTCAACAGATTCAGAAGTTGAAGTCTCGCCGGCAAACATTGTGGAGGATTCAAATTTATTAGATAAACAGGAAGATGCACCAGTAGGTACTCTCGAACAAGAAGAATCAAATTCATATATCTTAGAATTGAAGCGGAAATTAAATGTAGCACAAAATGCAACAGAAAAGATAGACGACGATTAACTTGGGTGTGAAGAATGGGAACTTGAATTAATCCATTTCAATACAAATGATGATGCGTTGATTTCTCCATCTGAAATACAATCACTTTATTAATAATTGTTTATCTTCAGTTACAACGAACAATGCTGATGGGGATTTAAATATAGACCTTAAAAAGTTGGTCAATCTTAAATGTTATAAACAAAATTCATTGGTGTATCCATCAAAATCTATTTTTGATACCATTAAAAATGCAGGAATTGTGTTCTGAAAATAATGTAATAAAGTAATAGATGGAACATTAACGCTGGAATGTTTAGCTTCGGCATTTATAAATATTAATTCTACCAATAGTATTCCCAAATGCCACGATATATTTCAAAAAATTGTTACGGTTTATTTTAGAACTCGTCTATATTTCTGTTAAGAAAACGTTCAGAGGAACTTAATAAACTAACGCAAGAATCTTCAAAATGTGGAAGCCGAAGTATTGGAATGAGAGTTGCGATAAAGAAAGTTTAATTTTAGGCATTTTTTGATATGGGTAGGGACTTAGCATAAAATTAATGTGTGTATTACATTTATTTACATCCATAACATGTTAAAATAAAATTTTGAAGATGATTGTTTTTTTAAATTCCGAAAAATTAAGTGAAAACATTTTATACCGTACTAAGCGTATAGAGACCAATGCGCGGGAAGGAGTAAACATGGCGGCCACCAGTCAGGTTGCGCTACTCTGTAAATACACTGGCTCTGTATTAATTAAAAATTTTAATTGACGAAAGGTGTTTGGAAGATCTATTCATAATTCAAAATTTATGTTTTTTTTCAAATTACCTTCATTTGTTAAAAAACGCCCAACTTCACGAGAAGGATAATTACATCAATCTTTTGCAATCATAGCGATGTGTTCAGAATTATTTTTTTTCAATTTTAGTAGTTTTCTTTAATCGCAACCCGTGAAATTCGGTGTTTTTTTAACAAGTGAAGGAACTTTAAAAATAAATATAGATTATAAATAGAACATGCGAACACCTTTCAAATGGGATCACTTGATCGCTTTTGCCATTTAAAACTTTTAAGTTGATATAGTCTACAGCGCCATCTGTCAAAATTTTAAAATGAAACATGGTCATAAACTTAGTATTTTTATTGTGAAACAAGGGGGGGGGTAGACCTTAGACATCCACTATATGTGCACGTATATACATTGAATTATTCGCAGCCAAAATATTCAAAAATAATAAATTAAACTATTCTGTAATTATAACAGATCATAACATACGAGCTTCATTGATTAAAAATCACAAACTAGTAACAAAATAACGAATAGAAAAGCAAACCACTATTATGCAATGCAATGACCTATGTGTTTAATGATAAACGATTAAAAATGTGTAATACAAAATAACTTTAAAAGGAGCATCTTTTAATGAACGGCTATCATAGGAAAAAAGCGATTTTAAATATTTTTTCTCATCAAGACAAAATCTGCCTATCTAATGCATTTAAATAAATTCCCAAATAATTGAGTGAGAAAGTGATGTTAGAAAAGCATATTATGTAACCACATTTTACATATTTTTTAATGTAATTTTAGATTTCGAGGTTCTTAAGAATACCCCTTCATTAACATGTGCAGTAAAACGACTACATTAATTTTGTTCTTTAAATTCTATTGATTATGTTAATCAATTTATCATAACCATAGTAATAAATTTTTCCTATAGGTTTTCTGTCGATTTCTTTTTCATACAGATATTTAATCTGAAAACAACATTAAAACATAGGTACTTATTATTTCGTTCTTGCTTCAACATTTATAATATACATTTCTCTGTTTAATTATGTTGGTAACCGCAACTTGAACGCTTTCTTACAAGTTCGAAGATTTTAGTCCTTCCCTCTCAATTAATACCTATGATACCAGTAGCTCTTTTTCCGGTTTGCCGCTGACTCAGGTTACTTATACTTGTACGTTCACTTTAGTAATTGTACAGCAATATTGTAAAGTGAATTTTCAAATGTATATATGTGTTTCAATTCGCAAGTTTACGCACAACCCTTATTTTGACCCAGCTATCAAAATTTATTTATTACCTATGCGACTGGCTGAAATGGTTGTTAGCCCATAAAAAGTAGAGGAATCAAAATAAATATTGCATTTAAGCTTACGAATTGAAATACATCACCTTGCTCAGTAACGATTTAGACTAATATTCGCCTAGAAATAAATTTCTCGTGCTCTGTATATTTTTTTCTTCAAATCATTATGAAAAATTCTATTACTTCAAGCTGAGTAACTGGTATTATTTAGTCTTATTTGAACAAAGATAATTATTCGAAGAATCTAGCTGCTTACAACAATCAGTGCAGTTTCTTATATACATGTAGAGAGTATTTGCGTTTAAAACGGTCTCTAGAAGGAATAAAAGTTTAAATATGATATCTACACGCGGATCCCACCCTCTGCATTCAATGAGCCTGATCACTTTTTTGGGGAAGAAGCAAAATGCTCCATTATCACTTCTCTGACAATAATACACAAAGAAGTCGCCAGCGATGGAAATTTGGATTTCCAAATAATATGTGTGAAGTCTGTGTAGATATACCAATTGCTTGCCTGCAAGTTGCAGATGCATTTACTGTGTGATAAAACGAAGACACCGAGAGTTTGTATGAGTTAGTACGAGAAAGCAATATACAAACTGGTTTTTGGTCGAGTGTAGTGTTGGAAAAGAGAGGAATTCGAGTACATTTTCGCTGAGGCAAGACTGACTCTCGTTTAATTAGTGCGACAAGGATAGCAGCAGTACTTGCGCATTTCATTTGAATTTTGTTAACGTTCGTTGTCTAGCCGACTAGCATATTTTTTATCGCGTTTCGTCCATCTAATTTAGAACAATTACACGCCAAAATTATTAAATTTTCGAATCATGTAATGTTAACAAATATCCGTGGAAATGTTTGTAATCAGTTGAGTTACTGCTCAGCTCTAGAGGGAGGCTTATTTGAGCATTTAATAAATAATTAAGTACTTGTAAAAATTCATTTTTCTTTAATAATTCCGTTCTTAACCTCCAATGAAATTCCTTGTTTTTGCGTTTATACTTACTGAAACATTTTGTTTAGTTTCATACAAATTTATTGTTTACTTTCAGAGTTTTAGTTTGTTTCCTTTTCTATATACTACGGAATTATTTACTTTTTGTCTTAATAGGAGTTTTCCTATTGCTAGGTTTTCGTTTTTTATATCAGCTATATAGTTCTTATCTTTGATATTTTAAGAAAAAAAATATTATTATTACGTTTTTAGAACTGACGATCATTTCTTTTATTTGTACACACTGTATGTGCAAATTGTTTACAAAATAAGTGCTTTTTGAGGGACATATCACGTTATAGTGATCTACAAGAAATTGCGAGGAGAGATGTATTTTCAGTTGTAATTATCTCTACTTTCATACCGATCATATGTTTGGCTTATTACAATCTTTGAATTGTAATCAATTCAGATACTAGGCAGGTTTTTGAAATTTTAGTACAGCTCTCATTTTCAGCTAGCTCAACCTAGATTTTTACATACAATACTGTAACGAAACGAGTTTACATTAAAAAAAGCAGCACACCTCTGGGCGACGTATAAAAACGGACAAAGTCGTAAATCACACACATGTGTACTGCGAGGCGACGGACTGGCTGTCGAATACTTCTCGGCATGTGGAGAAAAATCCAGAGTGTGCGCGTATATTACTCGAACTCTTATCTACAGATATAAAAGCAGTTGAACCGATGAGAGATTCATTCAATAGTCTCGTGTGGAACAGTGCAGATAAATAAACATAAATAAATAATTCCTTCAATGGTAGTCGCGCAGTAAACATAAATATAAGGAATGCATTCATTCATTCAGTAGTATTCGGAAAATACAAAATAAATATAGTGGTGCAGTGTTATATAAATAGAAGTGAAAGAAATAAATACGTGTGTTTATTTGTGGTAGTTTTAAGTGTGTTACAGTTATTTTATATTTTTATATTATAATTAATTTTACGTGTGTGAATATACAGACTGTTTTAAATAAATAAATTGCACGAGTTGTTTATTTCGAACCCGAAAACGCAACAATACCTTACAAAGATTAACTCACTTTTGGGTTAGAACTTTGTGTTTATTATAGGCAAAGATCGCTTTGTATATTCGAATTTTTGCTAGTCAGTGCAGGTCTTTAGGTTTACATATGTGACATCGTGCAAAATACCTTTTATTAGCCTGGATGATTAGTCCTAGAATCACCACATCTTATGCACCCGACTTCAATGACTGCGTTTTCTAAGTACAGTTTGGTATTAAAACATTGCTATCGCCTACGACTACTACAGTTTTATTAATAAACCTTGTTTTTAATATTTTTTAATAGTGTTGATGTGATGAGTACTATCAACAACTGGTATTCTCTTTTTTTCCTCTATCTCAATATATCTCATATATCTGTCTGTAAGTGAAAGCACACATAAATGTATTCTATATAATAGATAATAATAATAATAATAATAATAACAATAATCTTTATATACATTCCAAAATAGACAAGTACACGCCAGAAATACGTCAAGTATGATAACTAGAGTTTTAAAAAGTCATCTAAACAATAGCAGATCTGAAGGATATACTCCCGCAAAGACTTCTTAAAAACAGTAAAATTAGAAATATTTCTAATAGAATCCGGTAACTTATTATAAAACTTACAACCTACGAAGTAAGTTCCTTTCTGGAAAATTTGTTTTGAATGCGCAATTGGCAGCATATAATTATTGAAACGTGTATTATGATCATGAGTTACGTTGCCGCTTGCAAAATCTCTTTTGTTCTTAAAGACGAAGCACAGCACGTCCATTATATGTCATAGAAAGTAAGTAAGGCTTTTTCTTTAAAAAGTTGTCTACAAGATTCTCTGTAACCCAAACCGAAAATGATTCATACTGCTCTTTTTTGCAAGATGAAGATTCTATTCGTTTCTGAGCATAAACCCCAATGTATTATGCAATAGCGCAGAGAAAGTTTGAATGGCAGAACATAAGTAGAGTTTTAACATTGCATGTGTTTTTAATTTGCCTTTGTGTGAAACATACCTTTGATAGACAACTGCAAAAATTATCAATATGTGAGTTCCATTTAAGGTTCTCATTAATTATAAAATGAAAAGTGTGAACACATGGATGTTAAAACTAACATCAAGCAGTAAATAATTACTGTGACTTACATATATACCTTTATACGTAAAACGTATATGTATATATGCATGTGTTTGAGATACACACATACATTAAGTGCCATTGCCGATAATCGAACGCACAGACACCGGTGTTTCGACCTATGAGGTCTCATCAGTGTACGTGGAGATTCTCGACAATAGCTTCAAGACTTAAATCGCTGCCTATGTCATTTTCGCATGTTAAATGTAGTGAGAGTATCACAGCGACATCTAACACCCAAAAGATGACACGAAAAAAAGCGATGGCTTCTGACTGCATGTTCTGCTATACAGAGGCCTGTATGTTAATAGTGTATCTCGTGTAATAGAGCCTTAGGTGGTGTCACCAATCAAAAAGAAAATGAAAAGTGTGAACACATGGATGTTAAAACTAACATCAAGCAGTAAATAATTACTGTGACTTACATATATACCTTTATACATAAAACGTATATGTATATATACATGTATGTATGCATATATACATATGCGTTTTACGTATAAAGGTTTAGCAATACCCCTAACACCATAGTGCTCTAGTTTGTGACGTAAAACCTTGTGGTTCACTAGATCAAACGCTTTGGACAAGTCAATAAAGATACCAAGACACTGTTGACTGGTATCCAAAGTTTCATAAATTGTCTTTAGGAAATTAAATAGAGCTGTACTAGTGCTCCTATTTTGCCAAAAACCATGTTGATTTTCAAGAGCTATATCATAATTATTCAAATAATTTTTTAATTGATTGTTCATAATGCTTTCATAAATTTTAGCGAAAAGGGATAGCAAACTTATATAGATCGATAATTACCTACACAAATTCTATCACCACATTTATACACCGGCCGTACTGTGGATAGCTTCAAACTGGAGGGAAATATGCGTTTTCTAAAACAGAAATTAATCATATAAATCAGAACTGAAACGATTAAAGGTGAAGCACATTTTATTACTAATGATGAGATACAATCGTGTCCTGTTGAAGATGATGTGCTTAAATTCTTAATAGCATTCTCAACTTCATTCTCGAGTATTTGCATGAAGTTGTTGATATTATCAAAATTAATATCATCCTTTAAGCTATCTTCATTTTGCTTCGATGGAAGGGATGTAAAATATTCATTAAATTCTTCACACAGCCATAGCGTGTTACCCTCAGGTAAAGTATGGGCCTTGGTGCTGTTAGAGCTGTTATGAATAATAAACAAAAGCCGCATTGGATTTATTAGAAGAAGAATTAATGAAGGTCTCATTCATATCACATTGTTTGTTTTCAACAAAATTTTTATAATATTTTTCATAGTTCTTAAATCCAATCAGAAAAAGGGGAAATTGTTGGCTGAATTCTTTTAAAATAAGCAGATTATTTTTTATTTCAAATAAGTCTGGAATAATCCAAGAGGTATTTGAATTTTTATGTTGCTTGCACTTTAATAAAAGGAAACAAATACTGTGATAGTATATAAAGATATTTATGAATGTTGAAACCGCTTGATCAGGACAACCGCACTTGTAAACAGTTAGCCACGACTCCCTGCTCAACAAACTAGGAAAATTATTTACTGAATTATCACAAAACTTATGTTTGTAAATGTATTCATTTTATTATTACAAAATGATATTGATAAATTCAATATTTGACTATGGTGGTCTGAAAGGTTATTATCTACCGAGTATATACCGAAAAAAATTCTATTAGAAATATTTACAAAAAATTTGTCCAACGTAGACGCCGAATCCTTAACTACACGTGTTGGCTCCTCCACAGTCTAATCGAAGTTGTAGACACCACACGATAAAAGCAACAAGTTCAGAAAAAAAAATATCGTGGATCATCAAATTAAATTATTGCCTCTAATGGCTTAGGAGTTATGTGCAATGTAGCATAAAGAATGTTTCAAGGTAAAATTTGTCTAGTAAGTAATTTCGGTTAGCCATTAATAGCTATTACAGTTTAAAGTGGCCGTTTTGTGCGGAATCGGTCGGAACAGCCAAATAAATTGCGAAAATCTTTAAAGTTATTTCAAATTGAATGCTCCGGCAACGAGCGGTCTATATTGACACTTAAAACAATTACCCAATAACTGCACCGGCCACACCAATTCGACCGACTCTCGGATTAACGACTTTTCCGTGGTGGGTATCATGGCCCTGAATCTTCCATGGGAAAACCGTACGAGCATACTAAGCATTGCATTAATCGACGGCGGTTTATCAATTTAGACATGACTGATTTCGAAAAGGTACCTTACTCATAAAGGCTTTCAAAATTCATTCCTACAGTGTGTTTAATAGTAAGCGGGGTATTATGTAATGATCTAGGTATACAACACGAAGGATTTATTTAATCCGGTTCATTTTGACGAAGGTTCGAGTAGGTTATTGTATACTTTAATTGTAAGGAAAGCTAAATGATAATACATGATGTGACCATAAATAGCAGACTGATTTATCTTTTAAATATCTTTTTAAGGAAATAAAAAATTCTTTACTTGAATGTTTGTTCATATATTGTAAATTTAGTACAAGTAAAAGATAAATTTAACCAAATGTAAAATATTGACTTTTAGGAAGATGCAAACACCAACTTTTTAAACACACAGATTGATATACAGTGTGGAAATAAAGTAACGGATAAATGCATTAACTTCGTTGACATTCATTTTTCAAAAAAAAATCTCGAAGGAGTATAGCGATTTTAACAAAGGGGAATATTTTTGTCGTATTTTCAGTTCTTTACGTCATTTATATTTCGTGTTATAATGTTACGGATTTCTTTTTTAAATGACAACCTATGTTTTTTTTAAATAGATTTCGATAGTACTTTCCATTCACCATCCAATTTTTAATAGTTATATTTGAAAAAAATGAGGTGTGACCACCACACGACTTTCTTATACATATGAGCGTTTCAAACTATACAATTATAATAATTTTTTTATACAAAACTTATTCAAAATCCTATTCTAAGTACTTTCATTCTCTTAATAAATCGCTATAGAATGCATACTTTGCAAGATATTCGAAGAAAAGTGCTACTCGCTAAGAATAAAAGTGCTACTTCCCGTCCGAATTTTGAAATTTCGTGTATACAAAAAATATTGCAAATCCAATTCTAAATACTTTTGTACTCTTAATAAATATATATAGAATACATAATTTACGACATATTTGCAAAAAATCGTTATACGGTAAGAGTAAAAGTGATACTTCCGGTCCGAATTTTGAAATTTTTTTTATACAAAAGATATTGGAAATTAAGTTCTAAATACTTTTATATTCGTAGCGTACCTGTCTAAAAAGCATGACTTGCAAAATATTGGCAAAAAACTGATTTTCGATAAGAGTAAAAGACCTACTTCCGGTAGTAATTTCGAAAAACTTTTTAAATAAAATGGTTCTCAATATTAATTGTAAGTACATATGAATTCTTTATAAATTTGTTTAAACTTAGCAGTTGACGAAATATTTGCAAAATTCAATTTTTTCACTGAAGTAAAGTACTACTTCCGGTCTACCGACTTTACTGAAACTAATCAGATCTCAAGAGGCAGATTATATACGCAAATACAAAATTTGGAATTGATATCTACAGCAGTTTGACCGCTATCGTGGTCACACACAGACAGACAGACAGACACACAGAGAGAGACACACAGACATTTTTTAAAAACCACTTTTTTGGTATCAGGGGACTTCAAAACGTGGACATCTGCAAAAATCACGAGGTCGAAAATTTTCATAATCACAATACTTCCTTATACTACGTATAAGAAAGTAAAAAGAGAGGAACAGAGTCTTAAACTTCAAATATTAAAAATTTATTATATTGGCAACATGAATTTAGTAATCGGCGCATAAAACAAAAAGCATTAATTACGGCTGTCAGAATAAATCAATTTGTCAGTGTCACAATAAAATAAGTGTTCCCTTTTCTAAATTAGAATAATTTACCTTTTGCAAACTATTTCATTAATAAAATTGGCATTCTTGAGCAGTATCATCAGAAAATTAACGTATGGGCAGGAATTATTGGTGACAGAATTCTAAGTTCATTCATTTTTGCTAACAATTTGACTGGAGAGAGATACTTACAATTTCTAAAGTTTGATTGAACCTGCATTAGCTGCATTATTTCCTAATGCAAATAGTCCTCACCTATCAAATAATAACATATGGTTACAACATGATGGTGCTCCGCCTCATTACGCAATTAATGTGCGACGCTACTTGGACCAAGTTTTCCCAAGAAGATGGATAGAAAGAAGAGGTACGATGGAATGGCCGGCTAGGTCTACTGATCTAACGCAGTTAGACTTCTTTCTATGAGGGTACAAATATCTAGCATAGAATTCGACATGAAATTGGATTAATATCAGCTCAAACTATTCAGAATGTGAAAAATGAGTTTTATAATCATCTTGGGTATTATCAGATGGTACAGGGTCGGAATTTTAAACACTTAATGTAAATGTAAGAACTCTATACTCTAGAGAAGTAAACTAATGTCTAGACACAAAAATCATTCCTATCATTTACTAGATGTAAGCCCTTGACCAATCTTAGGGACCTTAAGGGCAATAATTACTATAATTGGATTGATTATAAAACTCATTTCTCACATTATCAATAGGTTGAGCTGATATTAATCCAATTTCATGTTGAATTCCGCTTAAGATCTTCTAAATTATTAGATCGATTTATACTCTTTACTTGTACCCCTATAGAAAGAAGTCTAATGGCGTTAGATCTGGAGACCTCGCTGGCCATTCCATTGGACGACGTCTTCTGCCTATCCATCTTCCTGGGAGAACTTGGTCCAAGTAGCGTTGCACATTAATTGCGTAATAAGGCCTATCTACCATTTTTATTAATAAAATAGTTTGGAAGCGGTTAACTATTCTAATTTAGAAAAGGAAATAACACATATTTTATTGTGACACTGACAAATTATTTTATTCTAACAGCTGTAACTAATGTTTTTTGTTTTATGCGCCGGTAACTAAATTCATTTTGCCAATATGATGTATTTTTAATATTTGAAATTTAAGGCCGTTTTTCTCAATTTTTTTTTCAAAGATTTTAAAATAAGGTATTGTTTCAAATGATAAATGATTATTGTAAAATGAATGTACTTTTAATAATAAAGAATTAAACATTGTAAAATAAATTTCAAACAGAGACGAACTAAATAAATAGAGTTCTTAAATAAACATCGTCTCCAACATATAAAGTATAATGTAACTTGATATGTTTCGCAATTGTCGTATATGTATTCTTGAGTAAAATTAATATATTTTGACATACCTCGTATACAATTAAAAAAAATTAATATCCGATGATTGTATTTTAGATTTTAGAACATGCAGAATTTTTTATGAAGAACAACTTTTTTCCCTAAAATTAATAATAAAAAAGTTTTCCATATGGTTCCAACTTAGTGAGACATATTGTATATTTGTGTATTATATGTGAATTTTTTACAATGTAAATATCTGGAAATCAGATTTACTACAATAAAGATTGTTATTATTATTATTTATTACCAAAATCTGAATTTCACCACACGTCTAATTCGATTATGTGGAATTGGAATGGGAAGAGGCTCCTAAACCATTTCGATTTTTAGTCTAGACTCACAGTTCATCTCCTGAATGTAGACAGAGCATGCAGGATGAAATTGTAGAGGAAGCAAATATTCACGCATGTTGTGTTAAATAACCTAATTAGAGACTTGGTCTATCAGAAGTTGGTACGCTGAACGTTACGATCCTTCTCCATGGCAAATTTTTGAAGCGAAGCCTGATAAAGTTCTTTCGATAATTTGAATAAGTATGCCTCTGTAACTGTCGCTCTTGCTATATAAATGCAAGAAACTTACGAAAATTTGGAATTACCACTGAATAAAACTCAGTATCAAAACCAAGAATGGCTATAATTCAACAATGAGGGTTTAAAAATGTCGTTGTTTTTTATGTGAATTGAGACAGTAGTGCAAGCACCTTAAGAAATCATGATCTCCCTTGGAAAACACTTGGCCTGGATACAAACATAGTACACCAAAATTAGCTGTATCCTAAAAGAGCGTTGTTACCTCAACTCCATATTAAATTAGGTTTAATGCAAAAGTAAAGGAGGATATTTTTTGTGCTTTAGATCAAAACATTGAAGAATGATAGATTTTGAGACGATAATTACTATTACGACACAAAAAGCTCAACGCGCATTTAAAGTTATATAGATAACTTTCTGGGTCCATTCAAACTATAAAAATATTCTCGCAATGTCATTAGTTTCATACTCTGAAATGTAATATGAGTATCAAACTCAATTTTTTAGAATCACATTTAAATTTCTTTTCTGTAAATCAGGGAATACGCTTTCATTAAGCAACAAAGAGATGGAGAACCGAAACAATAGCTGGTGTAATGTAAATATGATGGCCGAATAGTGCTGGTCGTGACGTTTCCAAGCATTGTTTTGGTGGCGTAAAGCGCATATGAAACATACCTTAACACATTTTGACACCATCTCAAAAATCTAAATTTGTGTAAGAAAAAATAGACATAAGCTAAACTACACCATATAAACATATTTTCTGTCATTATTTTCATATTGTTTCTTTCATTATAAAAACAATTTACATATATAAAATAAAAATTCAATTCTGAGTAGTATATACTTTGCACAGATAATTTTATTTTTACGATGTGCTTTGACCCTCCAAATACAAAATCATTTCCTCGATTGTTTTAAATCAAACTTTACACATTTCAGTAATAGACAGCATCCAATCTTCTGACTTCAGCGAAACGCCGGAATAATCTGATAGGCGATAGGATGAAAGTGGTTAAAAGCCATGGTGGCTGTAAAAACTGTGCCCAATTTCCCAAAACCGGCACTAATAGAGAATCCGAAAGCGTCTTTATCTTTAAACGAAGTCCCCGAGTAATACCAAAAGATCGAAGGGAATATACGTGAGGTGATTGCAATTATGTTATACCGTGCACAATGGATAAACTTTGCTAGATTGCAAAACGTTAGCGTGAAACTTAAATGGTCTCCGAAGATTATTTAATAATAGTGCTATAGAATTTAATCAATAAAAGTATAAGGTGAAATTTTTCACTTCTCTTAGTTCTGGAGAAATCTGGTGCGTTATATTACAGTAAGTTATACTTACCTAACTTATTTCATGCTTATGTCACCTTATTCAAAATGTAAATCTGAACGATTTTATATTACACCTAATGTGAAATTTTGTTAACAATTATTAGTATATTTTTCATGTACTTACTTCGTAAACAGGGTTTGATTACTTTTGCTATATTCTGTGTTTATGCTGCGTCATATTTTTATATATGTATTATAGGAAGTATTGTAATGAAAGTTCTAACCTCGTGATTTTTGAAGAGGTTTTCAAATCCCTTGACAACAAAAGAACTAGTTTTTGCAAACATGTCTGCTTGTCTGCTTGTTTGTGTCTGTGCGGCTGTGTGTCAGTCAATACAATAACAGTAAAACGCTTAGAGCTATTAATATTAAACACTAATCTAAGGACATAATCTTTACGTTAAGCTTTATGAGGTTTTTATTCAAGTTGGTAGACCGGAAATACTTATTTGCGTCAGTAAAAAACAAGTTCTGACAATATCTCGTCAGACAAATTTCTGAATCATACTGTTAATAAAAGTAAATTTTAGAAAAAAAGTTATAAAAGAAGTAACAAAATTCCTATAGGAAGTAGTTCTTCTAATCTTATCAAAAATAGTATTTTGTGAATATCTCACACATCATACATATGATACAGATTTACTAATAATGTGGAAATATTTACAACTTAATTTGTATTAACTTTCCTAGAAGGTGATCTTCAAAATTCGGAGCAGAATTAACACTTACATTTATTACACAGAAGTTTCCTGCAAATTATGCATTTTATAGAAATGCACTGAGTCTAGAAAAATATTTAGATACTACTTGATTTTGCAAAATTGTCGTGGAAAAAAGTTTAAAATTGCTACCGGATGTCAGTTTCACTCTTATCGAAACTCAATATTTTGCTTATACATATATCGCAAACGACTTCCTTATGCGTTCCGAAATGCGTATATAAAAGTTGCTCCAAATTAGGTTTTAAATCCTGTATTTTCTTAATAAAATAAATTACTGCGTTACTTTCTGTTAGAAATTTGAAATTTATTTTATACAAAAGTTTTCCAAATATACAGCTACAAATATTTTTGTATTCTTAATAACCCTGTATAGAAAGCAAAATTTGAGAGATATTTGCAAAAAACTGCAATTACTTCCAGTTAAAATTTTAAAATTTCTTTTATACAAAAATTGTTTCAAATCTACCTTCAAATACTTTTGCACTTGTAATAAATCTATATAGAACGCATAATTTGCGAGATATTCGCAAAAACTGCTATTCGGTAAGAGTAAAACATTTACTTCAGGTCCAAATTTTTAAATATTTATAAAAAAAATTACTCCAATTCTGACTCTAAATACTTTTGTATTCCAGACAAATCTGTATGGAATGCATAATTTGCGGGACATTTGCAAAACGAAGACAAAGAGACCTGCTTCCGGTAGGAATTTGGAAAACTTCTTTTTTATAAAATCTTTCTAAAATTCACTTTTTAGTACTATTGCATTCTTTAGAAATGTAGTAGTTGACAATATATTAGGAATTTTTATTTTTTTTTACAGAAGCAAACTATTACTATCGGTCTAACGATTTTCACGAGAACTCAAGAGTTGTTCTAAGTTTTAAATACTTTTATCGTTTTAAAAAATAAACTTGTATTTTACTTCATATCCGAATTTTGAATTTTTTTTTTATATAGAAACTATTCAAAATTCTATTTTAAGTACATAAATCTCTATGGAATGCATACCTTGCGAGATATTTGCAGAAATGTGCTGCGCGATAAAAGTAAAAGTGTTACTTACTTCTCTTGAAAATTTCGAATTTTTTTGAACAAAAAGCATTAAAAAGTAGCTTTAAATGCTATATCTGCCTAGAAAGCATGACTTGCGAGATATTTGCAAAAAACTGATTTTTGATAAAAGTAAGAGACATGCTTGCCTTAGGAATTTCGAAAAACTTTTTTGATAATTTTTTTTCAAATTCATTTTTGAGTACGTTTGATTTTTTTATAAATTTATTTAAATTTAGTAGTCAACAAAACATTGGTAATATTCGATTTTAACACTGAAGTAAAGTACTCAGATCTCAAGTGGATTATGCTCGTAAATGTAATATTTGGAATGGATGGCTTTAGTAACTGCATCCGCAACTTGCAGGCAAGCAATTGGTATATACAATATTGCGTATGCTTGTTATTGCTTGTAAATTCCTTTCGAGTAGCTATAGTTTATATTTTGCGTATATGATCTGTATATTTTCTATTATTAACCCTACAATCAGTGGCTGCTTTCTGAGAAAATGACATTTGAAGAAGTAAAAATGCGATTATATGAGTTTGAGCCACTAGTCTAGATAGTAGACAGTTTTACCTTACAAGACGTAGAGTAGAAATGATTTTGACGTATGTTATTTACATCAGGCTCTTAATGAAGTTTTCGACTAGACGAAGGAGGGGGGGGGGGCTCAGCCAGTTATCTAATATAAAAGATGGCAAAACTTCTATATTCAAACTTGAATAGGAGGTAGCTTCTGGCAATTGTTATTTAAACACCTTTTTTGTTATAGAGCTGAAAATATGACCACATTTCCAAAAAGTCGTCTAAATCTACATTTTTGTTACATATTATAATTTCTGGTTATTCATTACTACATAATTATTTTGATATTATATATTTTAGTGTGTAATTATAATATTATACGTAATTCGTAGGTAATTTTAAGAATTTGCTGTTTCAACACCAACATCCGGAAAGCTAAAGAACGTGTTTTTCTATGTTGCACCGTAAGTAACCTTGTCTTTTAATATTATAATTACCATATTATTTTTTTACATTTTACACAACATACATTTTTTGTTAGTGTTTTCAGTTGTCTTGGTCCAAGCCTTGGTTGAAAATCTTTATCGATCAAAGTTTCTTGTTTCGTGACCACTCTCAACTTCGATTTGATATGCGGGTGCATTGTCCCACTAATGACATAACATTACATGATATGTATTTTAATGAAACATCCGCTTGCAGTTTCTTTGTCATTTTTACTGGAACTAGGCTAGTCTCAGCTACAGTTATTAGATTTCTTTGATTTCCATGGCCTTTTTGGAGTTGGTGGTATATACATTTCATATACCACATTTTATATACCACCATCTCGCAGCGTCTTTAGTTGGAGACAAAGAAGCTAGATTTAACTACCTTTTTATTACTGACTTCTTTCAACGTGTCTTTCTCTAAGTTGCAACCATACAAAGCCACTGGAAGAGATTTCCAGCGTCTATCACATTCTCGGAATTGACATATTGCTGACAACGATCGTACTAAAGGTTTCGGTGTTATATTAGGAAATTGAAATATTTTCTGATGTTTTATTATATTTCAAACTTTTGATGAAAGAATTCTTTCACCGGTTTTGTCTTTACCGGGTTTCCTGATGGTAATAAAGATTAACGTAGTATCCCCAATAAAAATAGCATCAAACAACGAACTTAATGAAACAACAAACAGCTGCGCTAAAGATCAAAGCAACGGCATCTTCTTTAACTTGCTTGGTTGTAATAGAATGAATGGAATTAATGAATGAATTTATTAAAAGCTTAAGAATTTTGACAATTTTACAATTATGTTGGTCTTATATCTATAATAATTTTATTACAAGTTCATTCTAACTCCGATACTAGATGAGCTCTCTTATTTTGAATCCGCAATGGATTTTAAGAATATGTGTTATCCTAATCTAAATAAATAAAAATTAAAAGCTGTTCGTTCGTAAGGGCATCAAGTGAGACCGGCTGAGCCGATTGGGTCCCTTTTTCTTAATTTTTTTTTTGTAATAGTCCGAAAAAGGTTTTTAGGGGAAAGGAAAATTGGAAAAATTGCTCGGGAAATTGGAAAATTCGGGAAAAACTGAAAGCGCTTTTTTCTATAGTATTTTTGTATAAACTCAAGACCATACGTCACGATTCCAACGATGGATATGCGTAATACTTTTTTGTTTTGTTCTGGAAAAGGTTTGAAAAAAAATCGGAACTATTGTAAAGGAAGACAGGCAAACCACAAAAACAATAATTTTTGCATGAACTCTCGATCACAATTAACGATAGGAATGACATATTTTGTTGAACTGTCTTTGTTTCATTCGTTATTCTCGCAGGATCGAAATAACTCAATTGATTGTTTTCAGCTGAAAAAAATCTAGATTATATTGAAAAAAATCTTTATATATATATACTGTTATATATATTTGCGTCTGTTAGTGATCGTATAACTTCTGAACGACTTAAGCGATTTAGATCATATCCGCACAATTTGTTTTGTCGTAACGATGGTTCATAGCTATGCTAGGATACGATAGGTCGCTCTGTAATCAAATTATTAACAAATCCTAAATTTGTTTATCAGAATGACCCATATTTACAATATATGTTGGTTTAGTGCCAAAGAAGAAAATCACAAAATCTGGCCACAGCGCCACCTGATATGTGGCGCTGTAGCCGAGTTATTATATATTATATACATATCATCGCTCCACCTACCGGAAAGGGCAGAACAACATCTGCCCGGCTAGCTAGTACTCTATAAAAAGAAAACTAAAAAGGTTGGCCTTACGTAATACGATAATATTAATTTGATGATATTTGTCTACTATCATTCTAATATTTGTGTGTCTAACGGAAATACATACTTATTATATCAAGAGATTCTATGATTCACTGATTGGCATACAATACTGATGCAATATTATTTCTTGCGATTTATAAACTACTTTTATTTTTAATTACTTTGTACTGGACGTGTTTGAAGTGAGGGAGCAATATATTGTATATTTAGGGTCCTGTATAATTAATGTGTCTCTGAGCAGCAAAACACACATATGATGGCAGTGAAACATCATGCCACGCTGCTGTTCTTGTACTTATTTGGTGTTGAAGCTTCGTTTTATAATATGGGTATTTAATCATAAACTTTATTACTCATTTTATATATAATTGATCAAAAGTTAGTAAATTCGATTCTTGAAATGATTGATGCACACAAAATCTTCAATTTTTTTTTATGTATTTTTGCGCAACACACAGCGCCGACACTATAGTCATGCTAGCATTCCTTCATATTAATATACCATAATTAACTGTAGATTTCACCATCGAGAAATAAAACATTTTCAATATCCCTAAAGGTAAAATATTACGAAATTAATAAAATTTATCAATTCTCGAATTTTAGTTGTAGTATACTCTGTCTGAAATTTCCAAGTTAACGTTTCGTCAATGAAAATCTCCAAATATTTCAGAAATGGTTTTCTCTCTAATTTTCTGAATACAGTCGTCATGCTTGTGTATCCTCAAACACTGGAACTCGGGAAGGGTACTGTGTGTCAATCCAAAGGTCATGAAATTCGTCTTGTCAATATTCAGCGACAGCAAGCTGCCGTCTAGCCATGTTTTTATCTCCTGAATTGCCTTTACAGCTTACTGCATCACTGAGTTCTAAATGTTGTCACTTAAAATTACCACAATCTCATCTGCAAAACAACATACCTTTCCCATGTGACATATTGACAGCACATCATTTATGTATACATCAAAAAGGAGCGGGCCCAATACCATGCCCTGCGGCATCCCACCTGTATCACTTAGTGTACTGTAGACTTTGACCCTCTGCGGTCGGCCTGTTAGGTATAATTTGAGTAAATCGCTTGCGGTTTCTCGACTGTCTATATTATGCAACCTCTCCAAGAGTGTCCCGCGGTCCATAGTATCGAACGTCAGAAGATCAGCTGTTGGGAAGTTATGAAAAAAACAGAGTTTTGGCACTTTTAATTCATGTTTTCGGTTTGAGTTTTGCTCTCAAACTCGAAAACTTGGACCTCCCATTAGGATCTAAACGTAAATTACGTATATCGAAATCATTTCTAGTCAATCTTTTCCAACGTAAATGCCTTTCTTAGTCTCTAGTTAGTGAACTATACTGTGTGGTGGTGGAACGATTATTATGGTTAGTAGTTATGCTTCGTATTTTTCGGCTGTCCAGAAAATGTTAATTCTAATTGAACTGTCCTTGAACAACATTGCATTATTACCTATTTTTCAGTATTGTGTTTGGTGACAAAAGGAAACAATGATTAAGTGTTTTTCATGTTTCAGCACTATTTGATGTTTGAACCTGAGGACAGACTGGATCGTTTTCTGTATTGGGGATTAACTACTAACTAGCAGCAAAAATGTTGCTTCCGTCGTAGCAGATTTAGAAAATAAGTAATTACATTGAATCCCCCATTTAGGATTACCAGAATGTGAAGTGTCAATTTCTAATAATATATTTTGCCACATGCGCTTTCATTATTGCTCCATGCCAGTTCTTCTGCAACTCCTACAATCCTGTTAGTGTTTTCATTCAAAATTTTTGCATCTTACTTCTAGTGTAATTGCGGCAGGACTCGTCTTTCTTTCCTCTGCAATTTTCTGAAATGTTCTTCATTCTAATCTTTTGAAATGCAATGTCTGGAAAAGAGTTCGAATTTGATTCTGTACTTTTCAAAATATATTTCCTAAAAATCCAACTGAGCCGTTTGACAGTGTTTTTTACTACGAACTCTAAGTACTCAGATCCATTTGTTTTAAGGGCGTAATCTTTCATAATATATTTGAAATCTCATATAGTCACAGTTTCATTCATTGTGAGAAATCTTGATCGATAAAATTTCTTGAATTGACCCCATTCACATTCTTTATTAATGGTGTTTTCAATACGGTGGTTTTATCATTGCACTAAGTTCACTGTGTATTGCACCATGCTGTCGATTAGTAGCCATTACATATCCGAGCGTTGCAGGATATGTAACGCTCGGATATGTGTAAAGCTCGGATATGTGTAACGCTTGGATATGTGTAACGCTCGGATGTGTGTAACGCTTGTTCGGGTGAAGTCGGCTAAGGGAACAAGATAAATATATCATATAGAGGTATTTCATTTCATTTAAATTTAAATTTAAATGAATAAATAAATTCGTGTCCCCGAGCAGATTCGAACCCGAGCCGAACGGGTATGACCAATGTATGACGCCGGCACGTTACATCAGACCAACGCGGGACACGTAATCGATTATTCATATCGTGTATTTATACATATAGATACGTCACTGCTATACTCGTTCGGCGACCGTTACATGGGAGAGCATGACGCATCAGTCGTTTAATACGTTACTGAATATTATACGCGTGTGTACATGTGTAAATGTAATAAATGTGCGAATACGTTTTATTTAATACGTTACTGAATATTATACGCGTGTATTTCGTATTATTAACCTCGCCTTGATGAAGTTTACACTTCTGCTGTGTGGTTTTAAGCAGACCAATTTTCTTGTTTTGTCACCGCTGTGATAAAATGTAATTAAGGATAAAGCATATTTCAAATACGTTCTTTCGCAAAGGTTTTTTTTATCGGTGCATTATTGAAGCTGTTATTCATAGAGCTCTGTAACTGGAAACACGTAATATATAGTTAGTTTGTGTACAAATAGAAGTTCTTGAAATATGAGAAGACATCGTATTTTTCAATCTACATAATTAGAATATAAATATGATATAAAGAGATCAGAGGAGGAAGTGAACGAACATAGTTTACTCAGGCCATCATCTTATTGGCAAGAGTTTAACGAGTATATTGATGTTAAAAAAGGACAGCCCCGGGTCGTCGAAGGCTCCATCGCGCTGATGCTATCGTGTCGAGCAGCCATGATTTATTAGCTTGTTTGCATGACTCGCGTCAAAAAGATCACTAATGTATCAGAATAATCCATCAAGAATACTTATACATTGTCGTATTATCGTTATTTTACATTTATCTTCTATTAAATCTTGAGCTAGAGCTTTTTACATGACTTTTTGAAGTAGGCGAACTTATCGTTCGAAACATACTGGCACCTTAGATAATGAGCAATTATATTTCAATGTGTATATGATATGAAACGTGTTATTATTATTTCGCATAATTTAAAATGTAAATACGTCAACATAATATAGTTAGTTGGAATACCTTCCATATAATTTGAATTGGATGCCGTTTTTGTTCAGTAGGTAGCTCAGATTCAAATATACAATGAAAATCAACGATGATTTATATGTTCTTGAGGCGATTAACCAACTAAATTATTGCTGCACACATATTTTGGGTCGCTAACAACAACTCAGGCTTGCAGCTACAGGACACAAACTTGAATTAATACAACAAATGAGTGTTACAGAACATTTGCAAAATTATAAACAGGTTGATGATACTGATTTCTGTCAAATACGTTATGTTAAACGGGAGGAATGCCCCTGGAAAATATCCCGACTGGGAATTTCTCCGCAAAATACAAAATATCAAACTTTTTTCACGAATTATCTTGGTTTAGAGCTTGATTAATTTGAGAAGAATTAAAATTCCTTACAGTTTATTCACATCCCGGAATTCAGGAAATATGCTATAGAGGGTTATCGATACGTAGTGAACGACATATCTATACAGATTTTATGGAATTAAAAAAAGTATACCTAAAAATATACTCATTACAGAATGTGTTTCAATTTATTACTGTAATTATAATATCAATTTCTTACTATTTTTCAGGAGCTTTTGTCGCAACTAACTTACAAAAAATTGTACATAAATTATGGATCATCGATGACAAAGACATTATAAATAGTAGGTATTACAAATAATTTTTTGTCACAATTTGATCTTATTCAAAGTCATAACATTTCTCTTTGACTGCTCGTCATAATTTAATACATATCTCCTCGATTTTTTCGTATCTAACTATATATCTGCAGAACATAAAAGTCAAAACACTATTTATTATGAAATAAGAAACATAGGTTGTCATTAGGGATTTAAATACAACTAAATTATTACCAATGATTGACTTCTTAATGTTTAGTTGAAACGTATTTTGGCATACTATTTAGGTATAGATGCTATTTGCTCGCAATTATATTATGTATTTACGAGAGTGGGTGTTCTTAATTTCATATTTTGTTACTTGTTTAATAACAACACATTATTTAGGATTAAATGATTAACTAGAGAAATCAATCACCAACCTTATACATCAATAGCTCTACTAACAATATTGAGTAGAGCGTTTTGTTTGAATATAGGTATAAAAAATATCAATGTTTTACCTCAATAACATAGGAATTAACTAAATGTCAAATCTTGTATGTACTGATAAAATCAATATTTAAATAATTCTGAAGCAAATAGATCATCTGTCGATTTAAGAGGGATCTCTGCTGGCCGGGCCAGTCCATTTGACAATGTACAAAAATCATAAATATTATCACTGCAGGGGTTTCGATTTCCCCTTAAAATTAAGACCAAATTTCAACCAATGCTATAAATAATTACATCAATTTGTAGAGAAAGCTCAAATTTACGTACGCTTAGTAGTAAAATTTTGAATTTCTTTTTATTTATTTCAAAATAAATTCGACAAAATGTCTAATATTGACCTACTTCTGCTACTAATTATGACAATTTCTAAAATACTTTTAGAAAAAATATTACTAGGCGTACATACATATTCAAATTTTCTTTCATTTGGTATAAAAAAATTAAAAATTGATTAATATTTACTGTTAATTTTATGGGGAAATCAAACTGTCTACAGTGGCCTCAGCGGATAGGAGTAGAGATCCCTCTTAATTAAATAAAAATGCCAAATCTAATGGACGCTATAAAATCGAAAGAATACATGAGTCAAGTGTATATTATGTATATGTCCGAGGCTAATAGTCATTTTCTGCAAATAGCTTTTGCCTAGGCAAATGATATCTGCCTTGGCAAATAGCTCCATATCATTTATTTCTGCTCAAAAGCTATTTTCCTAGGCAAATGATATGTGCCAGCTGGGTTTTTAGGCAAATAGATTCACAACAAGACAAATGTCGTGGGCGAATAGTTATTTCAGGCAAATAGTATTTGCCAACAATATTTTTTAGGCAAATGGGTTTTCAATTTTTATTTGAGATTATGTTTATCCGTGTTTACCTAATGTTTATGTGCTTCGGTTCTTCATTTGGCAGTTTTTTACCTATAATATGTAAGTTAATATTAACACCATGATAGATAAAGATGAATTTTATTTAAGGCTGAATGCAAAGTACGAACAAACACGAATTAAAAAGCCGTGGACCCTGCAACGAACCAGTGAAATTAGTGCGATTTTAAAAAGTTTTCATTCAAAACAAGTTCAGAATAATACTCAGGCCCTCTCAGCAAAAGAAAAATATTATGGCAAAACAAATGACCTCCTGGAGATATCCGGCGTATCAAAAGTTATTCGGAAAGCAAAATCTGTTAACGACGACCTTATTTATGTTACACCATTTGAAGAATTTTTTGATAAAATTGACGAACAACACAAAGCGACAGGACACGGGGGAAGGGACAAAACGCTTCATAGTTTTCATAATCATTAGTAGATCATCTTACAAAAGTCTATATGGTGCAGATCCGAAAATAGGTTTACGTTCTACAAATTTGCTATCAGATCTTATTGATAAAATACAGACCGAAGAGGGGTTAGAAAGCGTAAACGTAAACGAAGGTGAGAGTAGCAGATAATGTTTATTACATGATGGCAGTGTTGCAGTACCGGCAGAAAGTCCTGATAATTCTAAAGTTGAGAACCCTCATCAAGAAGAAAATTCAGTCGAATCAAATATAGTACAGGTTGCCGATTCTCAAATTGAGACGTACGTAGGAGAAACAATTGAGAATATTCCTATGGTAACAGAGCACATTACGACAGATGGTTTAGGCACTGGTGAAGACTGTAACACAAGTCTCGGTGGCATAATATATTGCTGTGTTTGCGGCAACGAAAGTACAGGCGCTCACGCTTGTTCAAAGTGCAATAACATGGTGCACGTAATTAGTGGTGTTACTTCTGAAAACGATGAAGTGTTTGGAAGCCAAGTTATTTGCAGACTCTGCATCAATGAGGAAAATATTAGAATTAATGGGACGAAATCCTATGAAGGACAAGCCGAAGCCGCAGAAGTAATGAGAAAAAGGAACAAAACCATCTTTGGCGAGATAGAAACAGATAAATTTGTAACTGTACCTATTGCAAAATTTGACAGAGGGCCATTAGATAAAAAAAATGTAGAAGGAATTATAATTGAAAAGAAAAATGATGTTTACCCCATTGACACCAAAAGTGGTATTTTAAAAAAAACTGGCTGAATACGAGTGACATAACACCTGTTTCGTCAATTAGTTTTACTTATGATGATATTCCCCAAGATTGCTTTATTTCCTAGAGAAGCTTGCGCCAAGCAGTCTAAGCTTTCGGGTCAAGGATTTTCAAAATGCCAATATAGGCCTTCAAAAACCCAGTGCCATATTAAACGATATGCCTGTTTCAAGACTGGAAATTTGTGCAACAGTAGATGCCATTCCAGCAATACCTGCCAAAATAAATTGTCCAATTGACAGCTTCTTTTTCCAAAAATACAATCTCCCTGGTTTACTTGTGTTTATTTTATTGTTTATTTCGTTTTAAGAGAAGATGTCTTCTTTTTTAAATTTCTACGTTTGTATTGCAACTTAATAGGGATAAAAATACAATTTCCCTGGTTTACTTGTGTTTATTTTATTGTTTATTTCGTTTTAAGAGAAGAAGTCTATTTGCCTACGACATTTGTCTTATTGTGAATTTTTTGCCTAAAAATCCAGCTGGCAGATACCATTTGCCTAGGAAAATAGCTTTTGAGCAGAAATAAATGATATGGAGCTATTTGCTAAGGCAGATATCATTTGCCTAGGCAAAAGCTATTTGCCGAAAATGACTATTAGCCTGGGTCATATACACCATACACAATGTCATCAGCGATTTAAACAGAATTCTGCCTGTACGGAAGAAATTTGGCAAACCATGCACATCTGGCATATACTGATCTCTGGCTGCGAATCCCTAGTTTATGTGTAATTAAAGGAAACCTAGATACCATGTGCTGTTCCTTATCGTACAATCCAATAAGCACAATCGTAATAGAGTCAGATTATGTATGTCCACGTAGTAATCATTTTTACTCTTCAAGTATCTAAACATTGCCTAGTAAATTATTGCAGAAACTCTTATTTATTATATTCTATTTTATCTGAAGATATGTCTAAATCTCAGAACTGCATTTTAAACCATAGTCGTTGTATTTGCTATGTTACCGGATTTTTAAGTCTTATATTTAACAAAGTAATACTGACTTATTGATAGGAACCCGTAGTGGATATCAAAAGAAAGAATCGTTTAACATTCACGTAACATAAAATGCAAAAGGAAAATCCCTTACCACAAAAAATATATATCAAAAAATCTAAATACGTATTTCGGCAACTAAGTTGCCATCTTCAGTAGATATCTGTATAAAACAAAAAAGAGTGTTAAAAGTGGTATTTTTGGCTAAGGTGTAACCTTAGAAGATATGCTCTTCACCAAATCACCAGTGGGATAACACAGTGTTATCCCACTGGGCTTAGTTGCCGAAATACGTATTTAGATTTTTTGATATATATTTTTTGTGGTAAGGGATTTTCCTTTTGCATTTTATTTCACATTTTTAGCCACAGTCTCCACCCATTATTGGATTCACGTAACATTTATGCATGTAATTGTGATTCGAATACAACTCGTCATCTCCTGATAAATGAACAATGTGCTTCTACATTTAGTACTGCCTAATATAAACATGATAAAATTATCATTAATTAACTACCGAAAACGTTTTATATTCACTTTTCTATCAACTTTTATGCTGTAATGTGCTTAGAACAGTGAGGTTTTATCTGCTAATAGTTGGAATGTCCAGTCATTATGTATATACGGGTTTAGTGAATACCAAAATAAAATAAAAAAAATATTTAATTTATACATTTATAATACACCACTATGTAAATTTAATCAATTAAGTTTAATATCGATTAAATGTGGTCAAACGACGTATAAATGACTCACACGTGTAGATATATGCGATTTGAAACACACCCACTTTCTAAAAGGTATCAAAGGGAAATTTAAACTGAGCCTAACATTTAAAGGGCATTCAATTGAATCAAAATATCTCATCCGTTTATTAATTAATTATTAATTTCCAATCGGTACTAATAAATACATCATTACATACAAATAGTTTTCCGAATTCGTGTAAGAGTATAAATAAATAGAAAATTGAATCCTATATGATTAATAACAAAATATTATTAATTTAATTACCGGTACAATATTTATACATACACATGAACATCTATGGTGACGACAACACTAACACTGTAAACGTCCCTGTCACAGTACCAGAGCCCTAGTTATTGCTTTGTCTAATTTATAATAGCCTTTCCAATAATGTAAAGCATATTATATCAGCTGTTGGTGGTTTTTTGTATCTACTGTTTCATCTTTTGGAAGAGTAAATATATAGGCTTTACCTTTCCATGTCTTGTTTTTTTATTATATACTGTGTCCAAAGTTATCGGTGCACTATTGCTATCTCCGTTATTTTTGGAGCTACGGTTTTGGTCAAATTGGCAAATTATTAGTGTTTTAAAGTTGATTAGTATGCAGTTCCTGAAAAAACAATTGAATTACTTATTTCTGAGAAATTTGAAAATTTATCGTTTTTTTAATAAAACATCCTGTATATTTGTACGTATTTTGAAATAGCATAATATTTTGCACAAAAAATATCAAATACATAACTATCTTTAACTAAAAAATAAACAAATGGGAAGCGTTTAAAGCTCGGTCATGAAAAATAATAACAAAATATAATGTAACGGTATCAAAAAATACAATAATGAAAGAAGTTTCATTTTTTATTACCTATTATACACTTTGCCTAACTTAATACATGTTCAAAGACATTGCCTAGCTGTTCAATGCATTTTTCGGCTCTCAGGATAACGCTTTCTGCAGCTTCTCTAATAGTTCGACCAGAAATATTATTAATGCTAGTCTAATACTAGTTTCGAGTTTCATAATCCTAAAGATGAAAATCTAGAGGTGTCAAGTCAGAAGAGTGCGCAAGCCAACGAAGGGGCGCGTTGGTTCCTATCCATTTTTTATTAAACGTTTCGTTTAACAAATTGAAAGTGTTAACGTAATTATAATGAAGTGCCCCATCCTGTTGAAAATAAATACGATGCCTATCAAGCACTGGCATATCATCTAAGAGACCATCCAGAATTTCTATTAATAACCATACATAGCGGTCTCCAGTTAAGGTACTTTGATAGAAAACAAGACCAACAATTCTGTTGCCCATTAATCCACACCACACATTTAAACTAAACCGTTGTTGGGGATTGGGCCGATCAATTCTCAGAGGATATTTTCTACTCCGATAATGCTAATTTTTCTTATTGCACATACCTGAACTAGAAAAGTTAGATTCGTCAGACCATAGAATGCAATTTAATTTATCTGGACGTTTATAATAAAAATTTCTCAATCAATTACAGAAAACTAATCCCGTCTGCATTGCCGGAAAATAAAGTATGAACTTTGTTGTGTTTGTAAGGACGTAACTCATGCTTTATTAAAATACCGTGCACTGTATTCTTTTTCAAATCTAATCATCTGGTACAACTTCGAAAGGATTTTTCTGAATTGGTTTCAAAATAAGCCAACATATTTACTTCCGTTTTATCGTCTATTAGAAAATCCTTTTTTCTTCTTCGTATTTCAAATGTTTCTTCGTTACTTTCAAATTTTCTATACAACCTTAGAAAATAAAACTGATTTGGTGATTGGCGATTCACATATGTGTTTTGATAGTAACGAGGCGCACTTCTTGCATTTTTCTACAAATCAGATATACCTTTTGCAAATTATACGTTTTTAAATGCGTAAGCGCCATTACTTTTAATAAATATGGAAGAATAAATTATTATAACAAATTATTAGATTTTGAAACTTTTTAGCAGTAAGTTGTTTAATAAAAAAGAACTAAAGAACACAAGACAAATTCAAATAAACAACTAATTTAAATAACTTAACATGATAATGACAATCAGACGCAGTACGTTATTGACAATTTCAATGAGCATACTATACAGCCTGTTTCAAATTAACTCGTCACTATTAATAACTTTGTTATTATTGGAGCTATGACTTTATTTAAATTAGCAAAGTAGCAGTGTTTTCATTGCTATTTACGATGGTGGACTTTAAAAAATAATTGAACATCGATTTTCCGTGATATTTGGAAAAACATTATTTTTTTAAATGGAACACCCGACATATTTTTACTTTAAATAAACGAAAAGCTAATTCTGGACAAAAATCGTTGTACACTCTTATATGAAAATACTTGAAATAACGCAAATATTAACCATTTTGTGCTTTAATCAAAGTAGTCCTGACTTTCAATAAATCATTTATTTAACTTTGTAAAATTACAATAAATGTTCAAAAATATCACCATTTTATTGAATGCAGGTTAAAACTTTTTATAAACGCCATTTGTAGCATTTGATATGCTTCTATCGTCTATTGAATTAATACATAAAAGAATAGTATTTTCTATTTCAACTACACTTGCGTACTTTTGTTGGTAAACCTTATTCTTGACATTGCCCCAAAAGAATTTAGATACTGTGTGTTCCACAGCTCTCCTCAGAAAAAGACCGTGTTCTGTTAACTCTTGGGCCAATAAATATTCCAGTTTGCCATATTTATATTGTCCTTTCGTTAACTGCGTCTTCCCCAGCTCGTTTTCCCAACTGTTTTGCCACGTATTTTCTGAGACTTGTTTGTTTAGCAGTAATGTAGTTATCTTTCGCGCCTTCTGTCTATGGTTGTGGATATATGTTTTCTCCTGAACTGTCGAATTCGTAGCTGTTATTCAAATAATAATCTGCAGCAATCCCAGAAACAGAGTTTTATACTCCCACGTTACTCGCAGGAGCATGCTTCTTTGAATGTTTTCGATGATCTTATATTTTTGTTTATTTATTCCTTGGTTCTATAGCGCAGCTCGATTAAAATATTCTTTTCGGGCTGGCTACATTCTTTTCTGTTTTATTAGCTATTTTAGTTATATGTAGTCCAAATAACCCACTGTAGTTCTTTTTAGTTCCCTGATAGTTCACTGTTTTAACAAGATTTATTCTAACTCTTTCCAATACGAAAGCAACATTGTCTCTTTTTCGTCATCCTATAATTATAATGTCCTCTGTTTTACCTGACGCCAACACCAATCTATGATTTTTAATCCAAACACTTATTCGTGAAAAAAACGCATTCATGCTCTTTGTGTGTATTCATCTCTTGCTCCTATAACTAGTACCAGGTCATCAGAAAAGCCAACACATATAAAGGTACTTCCATATATAGAATTTAATTTACTACTTTTGTTCTATTGGTGTAGTTTATTTTGTTTCTTTGTTCACTCATGTAAATACTGTACTGTCGTGTCTTAAAAACAATAAAAATACTTATTTTTATTGTTATAGTCGTATAACGAAATTATATATATTAATTATTATATATAAGTATTCAGTTAAATTTAGTTTAATCCGAAAAATTTCTAATAAATATTTGCAATAGAAAAGAGAACATTTATATTTTTGTTATTAAATAATTTTATTTAGTTTTTTCAGTGTCTAAAATGTTCAATTACAAAAAAAAAAATTAATCGAACGCTTGACCTGTACAAAATGTTACGCAGTTTTATAATTCATACTAACAGCATTCAATAGATTAACTCTGTTTTTATTTTCTCTCTTTCGGGAATATCGAACCGAATTTCGAAAAAAAGGTCACAACATATACTACTGCCAGCAGATTTGCATAATTTCACGCGAAACACACAAATTTGCATGGAAATGTGCGCTTCTGTATATGGGTCTGCTTGTATATATATTTGGTATATCTAGTTAAAAATAGCAATTTTCCATATAAATTGTAACTGGTGTGCTGACTAATCAAAGATTTGATTGAAAATCATTAGAACAGATAGAATATTTTTTAGTTTCAAATTGTATTAACGAGCTTTTTTGTTTGTTTTCAATATTAGAGTATACATATAAATAAAAGTATAAAAGTTAATGTAAATACAAAATTAGATGAGTAGCTTTACATTTTCAATTACAAAGATATTGAAAGAAAATAAGATTTAATGATTTAAGTAAGTTTTAACCCCTATGATCCAAAAATTATACAGTGCAAAAATTTAATCACTCTACAAAATTTAAACACAAGGTAGACGTTGTCCTAAGGTGGTCAAATTTAAACTTGGTAATAGACATATATTATACTGTTACTATCAATAGAAACGTTAGAAATTAATGATAATTTCTTATTTAAACGGTATTGAAAATTTATAAAACTAAAACAGGGCTATTTGAATCTTTTTGATATAAAACTTAAACAAAAAAATTCAATGAGTTATAATGGAGTTACAATGGAGTTGCAAAAACTGAACCGAAGCTTGTTACAATTAGAGAATGTTTGATATTTTTGACAAAAGCACGATAATCTACAACCTGCTAAATAATTGTGACAAGTTCAAAATAAATTTGTAATAATAATAATAAAATACCTGAAATACGTACAAGTATAATTAATTTCATTGAACATGTGCGATATATGTTTCGGTATCTTCATAGCATTTTCAAAGCTTAACTAAACGGTCAGTGTTGTGCGAAGGGTTTTATATGCCGTTGTGTTTTTATTGCGTTTGTGTAAAAATGTTTGTTATCGGTATATTATGTGTATTTGTAAAATCTATAGGTGTTTTCGGAAAATGTATAGCATTTAATTGACCCGGTTAGACAGTACCTGACAGGTTCACAAATTTTACCCGGTTATTTAAAACATTTTCGAACGCAATTTGCGGTCATGTATAGTAACGTAACATAAACATAACCTATATTCATAGCTTAGATTATGTACCATCAAAATGAAATAAGAAATGAATACCACAGTGAATACTTCAACCCCAGATATTCGTAAAATAGTTTTATTAGCAACTCTGTTTGCACTTGAATCTGACGATGATACTATAATCTGTATAAAACTCAACGCAAAGAGGAATAAACAGGGAGTTTGAATTAAAAACTATAAATTAGTTGTTGCAAAATACAATTTATCGTCCCTTTTTTAAATTTGCCATTAACGCTTTGTAAGTTTATATCTGGAGAGGGAGTATAACAACCTACACTACCCTAGTCACTTACCAGGATTATGAACACCGAACCGGGTTGCTGAACTCGGTTACTTTCTCGATTTTACGAACACGGTTGATTTTAACTGATTGAATTAAGGAACGCATTTGTATAACCGTGTTGTAACACTAATGCCCGGGTTTCATTTCCGAAAACGCCTTATGCGTGTTAGTGAGGTTCTTTTTGCCTAGATTACTTTTAAATTTCTAATATTTTTAACAAATTTAATGTTGGACCTTTGTTTACACAATCAATACAATGTTCTGCAAAACCCATGCATTTATGCTATTATTATATAATATTGATCTATTATGTTCTTTCAATCTAATGTCAATCTTTCTACCACTTTTTGATATAGATAGCTTTACAGTTTGTATTATACAACTAATTTTATTTGATTTTGACTAACATAGCAAGTTGTTTTGTTAACGTTAAATGTTGTGATTTATATTTTCGTTAGTATTCCTATAGATTAACATAGTTAAGAAAATTTTAATCCAGCAGTATGCACAATAAAGCTATAGCTAGAAATAGTGGACTCAAAGAGAAAATAATAGAACATTATCAAACATAAACAAAGAGAAAAACAATAGAAAAAGACAAAAAGCAAGGACTCAATAAAACTAGTGGAACACATTTCAAGCGTTTTCTTTAGATAGTATATAATACATTATTATATTATATAAGATAAATTAGTTATTTAGTAAAATATTCCGCAAACTAATGTCTGCTAACTCATTTAACGGAATAATACTAATTTAGACTCTCGGCAACCTTTTGTCGTACAACGCTGGCAAAAAAAATGGTAATGAAAGTGACTATTTAGGACGATAATTGTCGAGATAAATAATTTAAATATATTACGCAATAAAGACAATTATTTGAGATACTAATCATTCACCCTGTATACGTATGTGCATTCTAGCAGTTTTATTAGAAAAAAACCATTCTGAATAAATTTATATCAATATTCAGCTTAGTACAAATCAGTCATAAAACTACAATAGTTGGGACTCTTTCGGTACGACCCGACATCTATCTTTGTTAATAATTTTTTCTCCTAATCTTTAAAAATATAAAGTGATTTAACGAGGAGATTGAGAGTTTAACGTAGACTACAAAATAATGATAATTAACAAGGTCTGCACAGTTATGGACAAGAATCAGTTTTGTTCGTTTTCAAATACGTATTTTAAATATTAGGTAAATATAAATAGTGCCATATTTTCAAAGTGTATTCTTTAATATTTAGAAAAGCAAATATCTTCTTTCAAATTAGTAGGAATCAACAGTGAGAAAGAACATTTTATTAAAGATATCTCTAAGCTTCAGAGTGATCGCAATTTCTCATTAAATTCTCGTTATAACAAGGTAAAATTATTCCCAACAATATATTTGGATTGAAATAACGACGGCGCAGTTTTAATTTTCATATATATAACGATATACCTTTAACACTATAATATTTAAGCATATTAATAATTTAAAAAGATGGTGAAAACAGGAAGTTGCTACCTGTCTTCGTTACGAAGTTAAAACCATAAAAAGAATTTTATCCTTAATAGAAATAGTAGATGCAAATTTCACCGAAAAATAACATTATTTTCATTTGAAAGGAGTAAGCGAACATTGCACATATAGTTTGTTTTTATTTAAATTTATGTCGAACAGTATGGTATGAAAGTATTCATAATTTTTGAATTCAAGGTATAGATTTCTCCTTTTAAATGTTTTCTTATTAAACTATTTTTTTTTCAATTTCATTGTATTTAATTGAATGTATATACGCAAATAATAATTTAATATGTACTTAAAGAAAACGGAATCAACTGAAGCACAAGTTACAACATTTCTTCAACTTTATCTTTCTAATGAGCCTGAAACTTTGTTTATAAACATTATCTAAAAACGTTTAAATAAGTTATTGCCAACGATTTCAACCTACTTTTACTTTTACTTGAATTTTATCTTAATCTTTATCTATAAATTGAATTTAATGGGATATTATGAAACCTTATCACCATGAGAAATACGGGCTTCTGCTTCTGCGTTCACTTTGGAAGCTTTAGAAAACATTTTACTGAAATTGCATTGGTCACTTTTGTTATCAAAATGTTTGGTGCATGGTCACACGGTGAACGGTTCCCGAGATATGATCGGAGATCAAGCTTAAACAAACACCCGGTATAGTGTTAATAATATTATTAAAGAACATATATCATCGTTCTCTATAAGCAGGTCAAATCTACCTGCTAAAAATCCATATCTTCAGAAGAGTCAAAAACTTCATCGCTGTGTTTTCTTAGAAACGAATTCGTATGAGTAAAGTAATGCTGCGAACCCATTCCTGAAAGATAAAATTTGTATACATGTTGTCGACCAGGATTATTTTTATGTTGTATACTAATTTAGGACCTTTTTAGCCGATTTTTAGAAACATATATGTGACTAATATAAGAACAAGACAGTCCAAATCTATTCCACAAAGAAATATTTGATGGGGATCTATATGCCATACTACAATGGCAAAACTTGTATATACCTACAATGTTTACAAATAAGTGCCATTAATAAGTTAATGTCAGTCACAATTGATTAATACGTTTTAACTAAAATAAATGTTGTACCAAACCTAGTTGCTTAGCCTATAAGAGTGGAATGCTGCAAGAACGGTTACAACGATTCTTAATAAATTCGTATACAACATTTAGCGGACTTAAAACCCCAGATCTGTGTAATCATAAAATATCTATGGTCACGATTAGCAAAACACGAACCGATTTGAACCTATCTTCCTATATTGTCAGTAAATTTTTCAACTTTCTTTGAAATATTTTAAAATATGGAGTATATGTGGGACCTATATTGTGAAATAAATTAAATTAAAAGAAAACAAAAGATTTGATGAAAAAAGTCCTTGTACAGGTCGATTAGGTTTCTAGCCAGGATTTATTTTTTAAGTAATAATGTCATGCAATTTCTTCTAATAGCAACACTATATTTTCCTTATTGATTTTAAGAAATACGAAATTTTAAATATTGCCCGATGCAAGGATAAGACCAAAACTCTGCGAGAAATATGGAGTTTATTTAAATTTAAATTATGCTATGATGGTGTCTAAATTTTGAGAAACAGTTGAAGTTTAAAATATTCCAAAAGTTGATGAATAAAAAAATTGAAATTTGTGTCATGAAAGAAAATCCACAGAGTACATCTCATTGGAAAATGAAATCAGTGAGTCAATATTGGAACGAATCGTGAGGAAAGAAAAATCATCCCAACAAAATTCACCTTCTGCAGAAACTCAATGAAAAAGATTCGAACCATCAACTACAGCTTATGGAAATCATGACTAATTGTGCCTAGCAAATGACGTGGGCCATTCTTTTTTCGGATGAAGCCTTGTTCTATCTCAATAGGATAAATCTTAACAGAATGGGCAAAGAACATACTCACTATCGGCAGAAATTAGATTTTTGGAATGAAATACTGATAACACAATAGTAGATTCATTCGTCTTTAAACCAGAGAAAAAAATGGTTACAGTTTTTCAAAAAGGCTTATTCCAGGTTGCAGAGTAATTTTTCTAAACGACAATGATCCTGAACTCAAAGATATAATCATATTGTCCCAGTAAGACGGTACACTCCACCGCTGTTTCGGGATTGCTGGCCGAAGATGTAGATGGAGAGCGATAAACGATATGCACTTTTTTAAACTCCAAGGTCTATTACAGTGTTTGTCAACCTGTGGGTCGCAGGCCCCAGGGGGTCCCGAAGTCCTGCTTGGGGAGTCACGATCGCAAGCCAGGTAAAAGTAAAAAAGCAATTGTTATAGGTCTTAAACCACAATAAAAATACAACAATTTCAATAAGAAGGCTGTGTCTGCTTATTCTTTAATATTTTTTCTAATCTTACTTCTATGTTTGACACTCAAATAATTAAATCATTTACCAATTGGAGCCTATTTCTCTTCTTAGTTTTTATGTTAATCATTGATGAAACAGTTAGTTCACATAGGTAGGAAGTGGTGAAAGGAACTAATAATTTCAAAGCTTCCCTTGCCAACTCTGGATATTCTTCTTTTCTCTTCATACAGAAGACGTCAATAGTTTGCGAACTATATTCCATTTTAAGCATGCCGTCAGCAGCCAAATCTATAAAATTTTCTTTCATATTCGTTGGCAGATTAGTCAGTTGTACTGACATACCTATAAAAGGATTTAGTATCCATCTATGCCTGTTGTCAGCTTGAGAGTTCAGTTCTGGCAAGTAATTGAATACTTTCTCTTACAAATTTTCAAATTTTTGTACCATGCAAGGTATGTGAGAACTTACTACCTATTTATTGGTTCTTTGAAATTTCTTCGACAAGTTCTGATTGAAGATTCTATTAATACTGTTTAATCGCCAGAGCGGAGTGCCCCACCAGCATTGTTATTGTTCTAGCGGGTCGCCAGAATTTTTTTACTAAAAAAGGGGTTGTTCATTTATAGAGATTGAAAAACACTGGTATATTATATCACATTTGATATAGATGTAGGAATGAAATGAGTAGAAATAACTTGAAAATGATTCATAATGTACAATAAGTAGGTATTTCTGCTCTGGTTTGTGTATTGTTAGGACGTCGGTGGATGGCATAATTTAGAATTGTATTTCCTTATCAGTAGAGTTCTTTTTGTATATTTTATGTTAATTATAAAATTTAATTATCAACATTTGCACTGTTATTTACTCGAAATACTTCTTATGTAAGATGGCATTTTTTGATGCTGACGTATTACGGGAAATTGCGTTCGGTTGCTGTTTTCTAAAAGTACGTTATCCATGACAAATCTAAAATTTACAGTTAGCATTTTATAGTTACAAACTTACTTAAATCAGTGATTAACCTAGCCTGAATATGTATCATGTGAGACACATGGAAATTCGGCGCTTTTAATATGTACCTAAATTGGAAGCTTAGGTTTAGTCTCTCTATAAATAAATCTCATATTATTATATTACCATAATTTTGTATATTTTATATCAACCACACTGAATAGTGTTGTATGTTTGAAAACTGCATAAAATTAACATCAAAATGTTATAAGATGTATCATATATTCTTCAAACAGATTCTAAACACAAATAAAAATTTTATAATTTTGGACGTTGACAACTGTTGTTAGCTAAGCAATCTTTGTAAATGACATGAGTTTCTTTTGATGAATTAGTGCGTTTAATAGTTAATAAAAATATCAAAATTAAAAAATGTTTTATAAAGGAACGCCAAAAAGGAGGAAACAGTAACATTTGTAATGTTAGATGGCAATATTTTTATATAGATAGATAGATAGATAGATATATTTGAAAATACCAGTGGCGTACAAATAGTTAGGAATACAAACATTCACACAGAAATACAATAATATATAGCACTTAACGTATAGTCAGTTTCCAAAACAGGTGTATACACACATAAATGGCTAAATAAAGAACAATAAACAAACAAACAGACAGTTATACTAGAATCGCTCTCGCAACCGACATGCGCCACCAAAATTAAAGTGGCGTCAAATTTGAGACGTTGCAAAATTTGATCTGTCAAGTAATATTAATTTTGACACTATAACCCTAAATGATCAATTAGACTTGTGGTTTTAGTACTACCGACAATAATTCTAATATCTAACTATTAATTTGATAATAATTTTGCTTAAGTACTATTGAAAAGAAGAAAATAATAATTTTTTTATATTTGTATGAACTTGTCTGCTGTTAGTAATTAGATATAAATATAAAAAAGGTTAGATTTTCAGAGAAAATTGAACTTTTGAAATTCATTTAAACATTCAGGAATGTATTTAATAATTATGTTCGAGTTAGTTTTACTATTACAGACAATAAAGATATTTAGTAGCAAAGACAGTTGTACAGCAGTAACCTTACTAATAGTGCGATATTGCTTTTCCATTAAATGCATCAAAATAAAAGTATTTTTACATGCAACAGCGAGAAGGTAAGAAAAGTATTACATTAATTATAAAAACATTTGTTTGCCAGATTCTTACTGTACACTATGATTATTACCATTATCACTGCTGTACTAAAAGCAACTTGTTTGAAACATTTCTCGTAGGTATATCATTGATTACAACATAATTTTTGCATGCTAATCAAACATTTTTGATTAAGCTAAACACATCATTATTATTTACTTAAGCTTTAAACTACTATAAATTTGTTGTTATTAAAGATTATATTTAATGCAGAATTAAACAATTCAATCGTATTTTAAAGTATTTCAAATGTTGAGTATTCGTAAGCTGAATCTTTGTACTGATCAGAATTTAACTTACCAAGCAACTTTAAATTATAATACAATAATGAACAAGTATTTTTACTATCCCAATTTATAATGTACTACATTAATATTATTACAATACTATCACATATTTTTGAAATTATATAATCTTAATTCCATTAATAACAATAAATAATTACAAAATTAAAGTCCTACAGAAAATATACAAAGGTTATTTTAGAAAAACTATAAACATAATATAACATAAATATGTTTTAACTGCATCCCCCTATGCAAACGCTTATCTTGTTATCACATTAATAAACTCGATCATTATTTTATTCTGAAATCAATCATCCACCATTCCTCTATTACATTCAACATGGTTATACCTTCTTAAATTTGAAAATTTTCTAAACAGTATTACTTATGTGATCTTCAAACAATTGTTATTTTAGTTAGTTATCTACTTCTTCGATTAGACAGAGTTCTTTCTTCAACTGATCAGTATAAGTACAAATTATTTTAACTATCGTAATCTTCTGTCGAAGCATTATGAACAAATATATTAACAGGTTCCAAAATCTGTCTTTGACTTTTGATATAGATACTGAATTTAATCCGTCTCCAGTCCTTTATAAGCTACATTCGTTTTATCAGTGACGTGATTATTCTAAATAACATAAAGCAATTACAAGTAAAACCAAGCATTTCTGTTGAATAAAACTTACCTTCTCGTATATAATTTGGTTTAGATCAATATATTTGACTTTAATAACGTTCACAGTCGCTACTACCGCTATCATTAATACAAAATATTACTGGATTAATATCTGTTTTATCAATTTCTATTTCCCTATCCCACGATGTCTTTATTTCGTGTTCAATATGAGTGATGGTAGCCCAAGTTTCATGTGTAATTATTCGAAAAACGCTGTACTGAATACTAGTCACCTGCTTGTCAAACGCTACGCTTGTCAAGTGTCATACGCTCCGTGAAAATAAAAATCTGACAACAATGCTCAGAATAGCCATGTATCAAATAAAATATTGATATAGAAAAGTAATATTTAATAATTATATCTATAATATTTAATTTCTAACTGAGTTTCATGTAATAGTATTTTACTAGCCGTAGCTATTTATCCTAAAATATTAATTAGTTGGTTGAATTTTATTGTTCTAAAATTGTTCCTGTTGATTGGAATTTGTAGTGGTATTGAATCAGCGTTTTTAGTTCGTACTTTTGCCGTGTCGGTTGCGAAAACGATCCGACTTTACCCAGTGTCAACGCCCGGAACGTGTGCCTTGGTCAAAAAACTCATCAAGTGAGTAAAAGACCTGTTTCGCCAAATATTTTTTTATGGCTATTCTGAAACTGGCAAGCGAATCGTACCTTCCCACAATCGGAAGAGAGTTATATATTTTAACGCTTATCGGTATACGCGAATTATAATATTTACTGGATCTTCCAAATTCGCAACGTATATAATTAGAATTTCTCGTCGAGTAATTATGAGCATCAGTATTGGTTTGGAACTTATTGTAATTGTTAAATACATACAAGGCTGCTTCTAAAATATATAGATTATAGGCTGTTGGTATACCTAGCTCTAGAAAGGAAGCTCTACATGTCTGCATTGGTAAGAAATCTTTAATAATCCGAATTGTCTTCTTTTGCAACAATAACATTGATTGTAGGTGTCTATTTGAACCCCACAGAATTAGACCATGGTTTAGATGCGAATTAAAATGGGCAAAATATATCATTCTGAGGGTCGTAATGTCACAAGACTTCTTCATTCTTCTTAATATGTATAGAGCTTTATTGAGTTTGGACGTAACACCATCAATATGCGAATCCCAGTTTAATTTATTGTTAATTGTTAATCCCAGCAATTTACATTCCGATGCAGAATCGAAGGCTACGCCCTCCACCTCTAGTGCCTCACCCGTATTATAGGCAGATTAATAAAAATCAGAAGAAAGTAGGCATATTTTAAGAAAAAAAATTGGTGACGCTATAATAAGAAATGATGCAAAAAAGCCAATTTCCATGCATGTGTATTTTTCATCAAATAATAGGAATTTTTCCAAAAGATTTCTCTTTTACTAAATTTATATTTTATTATACCACAACTCCTGAAGTAGGTAGCTATGAAAAAATTTAAAAACGGTTCATATATCTTCTCGTAGTAACGAGTAATTCATCTAATTTTACTCAACATGTGTCTGTTATTACAACCGAGAACCGCATGCTGAAACACCGACATAAATTAATATACTTTCTACTATTATCAATTCATAAATTTTTAATCGGAAAAGAGCGATTGATGATATTAACGCTCAAGATTCGGGGCACTCGAGAGATTTGCTGTCAACTACATTACCTAAAGAGATGTAATATTAAACTTACTAAAAAAAACTTTATGCTAATGTAGAGTATGCGCCAGTCTATTGCTTTATGGTTACTCTGAGATATATTAATTCTATTACCTACAATAATATTGGGAATGCCCTCTTTTTGTATAGTTAAAAACTAAATCTTTTAAATAATTTTTTTTCTGAGTATGAAAGAATTATTGATAATTATAATTTTCCCAATTGCAATTCATAATGTTAAAAGCAAAATTGAATATTAAAAATTTCGCAGTATGTTTGATTCGAAGTTACGCTTCAAAGTTTGCCGGATTTTGCGCGCTACCAATTGCGCCAAGACGGGAACGTAAGCTCGATTTATTTTTAACGTCTTAAATTGTGTTAAACAACAGATGTAAGCTATGATATGCGCATGGATGTACTATATCATTAAATGAAACATTTTTCTCAGTGTGAAAGGATTATTGAAAATTATAATCTTCCCAATTGCAATTGATAATGTTAGTAGCGAAATTATTGTAACTTGTACAGTTTTGTGCAATAAAATGGCGTACACGGCTTATTGCTTATTTTGACATTATTTTTCCATTGTAAAAATGGCTTAAGTTAAGTTGACAAATTGAATTATAGCGTCAATTCACTTTGTCATACGTGACAGATATTCAAACAAAAGTCATATTTACATAAGCGTATATTAAGTGTACGCCAATTTATTGCACAGAACTGTACATGCAGCATCTACGTTATTGTCTCACATACTTCTTGATCAACAAAATCAGATAAAAGCGTCATAAACATAAAATTAACATAAAATGCAACTAAATCAATGGTTAATTCAATAAGTGTCTTTTGATATTCAATGCAACATTCATTTAAAACAATTTTATACCAACTTACTTAATTTTTTTGAATTCAAGTAATTTAAGAAATATAATTGCGTGATTTTATGTTGCAGAGGCCGACTATACCTTGGATGACTCCTTTTGGATTGATGAAAGTCCAGCCGGTAAGTGACATTGTATTTTATACAGCTTAAATTATTCGAAAACATTAAACAGGTAAGTGATAAAAAAGATGTGCTCAAAGAAGTGTTGCCACAATATTCAGCCTCTGATATTTTTTTTAAATATTAAAGTTTAAATGTCATAGTTATGTTTTAAATGAAAAAGATTATATATAATTATATCTTATAATTTAAATAAATATTTGTATTTATATACACGAGAGCCACTTCGAAAAAAAAAATGGAATTATATTTGATTTCAAGGTTCTTAATTTATAAAACTTGTAACGTTTTCCGTTTTACCGAAAATAATATCAAATTTATTATTTCACTGCAAACATCCTGTAGATTTTTATAGTTTTTGGTCGAAAACGTGATACGTTTATTGATATGAGGTATGGCCCCTGAAGCAAATAGAGTTTTTGTGTTACAATAGAGTGCCATACGTATCTTGTGTGGACAAGAGTGCGGTAATACCTGCCGTCGAGTTTTTGCGGAGGAGAAAATAATGACACTTGTGGTTGCCTATATTTAATGTGACGTAAAATTCCTACTTACAAACAAGATACGCTTCAAAAAACATTCAAGTCTTCATGATTACGTGACAGGTAATAGGAATCACCTTGTGGTGACCCACCATCGACTGAAACAAACTCAACAATAAGTGGAGTACTGGGGCCAAGAACTCTATAACTGTCTGATGCCGTCAAGACCTTTTCGTCTGACAGTTTTGCAACAGCTGTTAAAAAGCGTCTGCTTTAAATGTGTTTTATATTGTAGATAAATTTTTGCCATGCGATTTTGACTGATGGCTGTTCTACCTTAACATGTTATTTTATTTATACCGAATGTTTCTTTTGTCTACATATTGTTGATTACTTTTTTGTACTTTGTAGTGTTTTTGCTGAGGTACATTTTCTTTTGACATGTCTTTTCTATTGATTAAAATAATACAAATAAACAAACAAACAATTAAAACCAAATAGTGATTATTTTAATTTAAATAGACATGCCTACTTTATTTTTCGTGACAATACTGTTGCAATAAAAGTATATGAGAAAATCAAAGAATTGCATGAAATCCAAAAAGTTGAAAATATCACTTTTTGACATCTGAGTTGAAGTCATATCGTTGTATTCGGCAGGTCTTCCAATTCTCTTGCAACCTGAAGCCGAAACAGGCCACTCTGCTGCCGATATTTCGCCCTCTGTCCCAAAGTATGTCTTCAGAGTTGTTTTGGTTGGCAATCGCAAACAATGCAACGATCTTGAAGATGAACTCTATAAAAGTTGACAAAACATCAAGAGTAAACGCAAAGAAATAAAAATGACCCAGATGCCAAGAACTAGTATCTTATAATTTACATGAGCAGATTATCGCGTTTAAAATATTAAATTTGATGGCCTTTCTGATACAACCGGAAAGCTTAGAGAATTTTATAAACTGAAAAAAAAATGACGAACTTAATTAGCATTTCAAATAAAAAGAAGAAACCTGTACCTCTGATACTAGGTATATTATGATTTTGTTTATTATAAAAATTAACAATAGAAATCTTCATTATTTATACAGGGTTGTATAAAACGGGAAAAAAACGTTAAATCGTACCCATTCACATAAAACATATTTTTTGCCCGATGCGTGGAGATAACGCAGCTATGTAGTCGGTTGTTGACCTAGATGGACGACCCACTTCATTGCAGACAATAAAAGATTGTTTTTATCTTTTTAATAGGAAGGTTGTTGTTCTTTAATGTATTTGTAGTTGGAAACAGCTGATTATTATTATTTTAAAATATTCAATAAATCTTAGTTTTTCTAGCCTTTATTCAGGTAAATATCAAGGAGGTAATTATTTTTTTCTAGCACGTGTAAAATTAAAGTAATTAATGGTTTGATATTTATTATGAAGTATCTATTCCTCCTCCTTTTTTAACACAAGTAATATGGTGGTCCTGAAAAGGACCGATTGTGAAAGTGAAGCAGGTGGATATTTATATCCAGGGTCGGCGTAAGGCCAATTGAATTCTTTATTATTTTTTTTCTGCCGTCTGCGCACGAATAAAGACTTAATATTTTGAGGGTACGTTTTTACATAATCTAGCTTCCGATTTCTGCTACTCCGTCTTTTTATTTCTGGGACACCCTGTATAATGTTTGTCGGCCAATTTGGTGGTACTTTACAAAAATAGTGACGCAAAGAAAAATAAGCGTTGAATTAAGTAAATTGCGTATTGATTTATTAAATACCATACGAATTATCGACGAGCAATGTGAAGTAGTAAAGAGAAACTGAAAGAATAATGAATATTGTAAATAAGTAAAACATAGATTATTTGTTCTTACTTATTTTATTTATTTACATTTCTATAACACGAATATATTTTATCCAAGGTGATAATCGTGACGACGTAAATATTAAATTCTTTATATAATGCTCTTAAATAGTAAAATTTGTGTGAAAAGCGTCGAATTAACGGCACATTCCCAACTATCTGGCAGTAAGCGTTCCGTGACGAGTGTACTTTTCAACAATTGTTCGCATCGGACAGCCACTTCAGTCACAATTATACTATAGGGAACGTTTTGAAAATTGCACCGTATTATTACCGCAACCGTTGCCATATAGACCGACGAGCCTCAGCCGTATAACTTTAATTGTCGACCCCCGAATGCATTTCCCAAAAGCCGAACCCACGTCATCACTGTTAATTGTCACCGAGGTATTACGGGAAAACGGGTACGGTTGCGGTTATTTTAAAGTTCACTTTATAGTTTCACGACATGTGGCACCTAAAATTCACAGCTAACGTTTTAAAGTGTCGAACTTTCCTAAATCAGGGACGAATCTGGCCCGAAAATGTATTTGTGTGAGACATATAAGGAAGGGTTATATTCATAAATTAGTGGGTTTTTTAATAGTCATTTTCATAGTTTCCTACATGTTTATTAAATTTATTTCAAGGTAACTTCCCTACAGCATATACAGATGTGATATTTCGACTTAGTACAAGGAGATAAAGAAGTGGGCACTTATTTTTAACTGCTTCCTGCAAAATTAAAACACATCAAAAAAAATGTATAATAAAAGGTTTACGAGGACGGAGATATTCAATCTTATTAATAACATTAACAGCAAATGTTTATTTTACCTAAAAGTGTCTAGATAATTGAATTAAAATTGAATTATCAACTTCTAACACGTCATTCATAAATAAAATTAAAATCTTTCTGCAGAAGTCAGCCATGTTACTGTCTTCGTCAGAATAATTTTATTGTATAATTATATACCAACAGTTTTCTTTTATTAAGGCGAAAGGTGGTGGCCAAGTGTGCAAGAGAGATAAAAGTATCGGAAAATTATTCCCGTTTTTATGAACAAATTATAAAACCTATTTCCTTTTTTAAATTAGTATATTACTTAAAATGCTATTCTAAAAGAGATGCAAACATCTTACTTTTTTTTATTTTTTTTATAATAGAGATATTTTGTTTAATTTCGGTATTTAATGTTTTTTAAAATTCTGAGAAAGGGCGCATGTGAAGAAAATATTTTTAAATATTATCCAAAAAAGAAAAAAAAAATCTGATGAAAATTACCGCCCGAAACGCAAATAGTAATTTTCTCTCATGCTTTTTCTTCATCTAGTTTTTTTTACAGCGAATGGTCGGTTGTGGTTCTGTTCCATTATGCGTGATTATGAGACAGGGAGGTGTGGAAATGTCTACGTAAATGTTTAGTGGATAGATCGTTTTTAAAATTATACAATAGTAAAAGAAGCAAATATGGGACAACTGTTTTGAGTTACTAAAATAGAACAATATGACTTGACACTAACAGAATTAATTTAAATTAATCAATTAAATAAATAGTGAAGAAATAGGTTATATGATAGAAGTCCAAAAAGGATATAGTCAGACCAGTTACCGGCTTTAAAAATCCCTCGTTCGTTTCGCACTCGGGTTTTCAAAACTAGTAACTATGGTATGTTTTATAAGAGTTTATTTTCAAAGGAGTTGTATACTACATTTTTTAGATAGGTAGGTCATTTTTAAATTAAATTACAAAAACACCGTGATATAAGTATAAGGGCGTGTCGAAACCTGACTTATTGTTATGACGTCATCTTCGCAGCAGCAAGCACGATTTGTTTGTATTTATGTACGTGTGTTACTTGTAGGTGTGTTTGTAATGGTAATTTATCAGTTATTGCGATCGACTTTTATTAGTTATTATCATCTAAGAATGCGATGTTATGCAATTTTTGGGTGCTCAAATTTCAATCGAAAAATTAAGGGAACTAGTATTAGTATATTACATACCGAGGTGGAAAGTGTTTCATTACTGGCGAGAGATTATATATATAATATATATAATAATATATATAATTATATTTATTTGTGATAAAAATTCCGGTAAAAGTTTTGACATATTGAGTTGTCAGATTTGTGATGATCTAGCGTAAACGTCAAATAAATATACGCCACTTTTTTTCGGTGAATAGATTATAAAAGAAATGTTGAGTAGTAAAGCCTTCAAGGTCTGCACTCCACTTGAACTGAGGGAAACTGTCCTCCCGTAGCAATCCAGATATCTTGGCTCGAATGGAGAAGGACAAGAAATCACTATTTCATCATATCAGCAATAGCAGGGCGGCCTATCTACATGTATTCAAGCTTCCAATAATTCTAATGTAACAATTAATTTTATTTCCAACCATACAATTAATAATTATTTGTGATAAAAATTCCGATAAGGTTTTGACATATCGAGTTGACGGTTTTAAATTGTGATTGACATTGAGGTTAAGAAACGAGGGCAGTAACAGAGGGCGGGAAGTAAATGAGGGCAGTAATAAGAGGGCGGGAAGTAAACGTGAACAAAGTCACACTTCCCAACTTTTAAAAAGTCAGAAATGCCAACATTACGCGTATGGTTGTAAATAAACAATATTTTAGTTTCCTGAAGGTTGTGGAATTGGCAAATAAATGTATAAGAGCCTGTCAGTCAAAAGATAAGTTCAATTTAAAATATAGGAGTGTTCAGTGCTGTCAAATAATTTTAATCTAAATTTGTTGTATTGCAATTCGACATGAGCGTTCCTTTCACATTCTTACAGTGCCTGTAATTTTAATTCTTTTTTTAATTTTAGCGTGCATTTGTCCTATACACCACTAGTTTTGAATTTGGTCTGAAGCAGCATCTATTGAATGATGAACCAGAAAATATTCGCAAAGTAAAAAACAATGCCAGTCGATATTTTGCTTAACATCCTCATCGGTAAAGATTTTGACGAAAACTACATTTCGAATAAACAACATTAACAAAAGGTATCAACAGAAATTAGGGCTCCACAGAACCTGTTAAACTTTGATCGCAAGGGTGTTGGTGGAAAATTGGAGGCAATCAATTGCGTTTCCCCACCATGAATATAAGGGAACCACACAATTGATTGCATTTTCTGGGATTTAAAATTTCGGCAAGAGAGCTTTTTCAAAAAAAAATATTTTGGAAGCATCTTGTTTTTCCTTAGTTCCTGGTCTGGAAAAGTTTTTTCAACATGTATGTCTTTCGGGGTCCACACAACAATTTCACAGAATTCTTTTTTTGTTACATGAAGTTGCCCCTGTACCTGATGATAATAATCGTGCTTTTTAAATTGGTACGTTACGAGTATAAAAGTATTTAGAAATTAATTTTAAATACCTTTTGTATAAAAAAATTTTCAAAATTCGGACCGGAAGTAACACTTTTTCTCTTATAGAATAGCGATTTTTTGAAAATATGTCGTAAATTATGCATTCTATATATATATATTTATCAAGAGTACAAAAGCATTTAGAGCTGACTTTCGAATATTTTTTGTATACACGAAATTTTAAAAATTGGACCGGAAGTAACACTTTTACTTTAGTTAAAAGTATGATTTGTTTTATTTGTATGTTTCTTAAGTGCAGTACTGTTATTCGAAAATTTGTGTCCATTTAATCTGGTCTTTAAATATTGTTGTGTCTGTCCTATATATTGTACTAGGTAATATCTCATACATATCAGTTCAACCCTCGAAATAATTATTAAATCCTATTACAGTTTAAATGTCATAAATTGAACCGTATATGAAATGAAATAACACTCTAGACATGTTTTGTAAAAATTTACTATTATATAATGAACAACCCTCGTATTTGTTAGTTTTATAATTCCTTTATTTATTTCCTAATATTCCATTCATTATACGAAGGTGTTTTATTTATATGCCCGGCTAGCGTTACATTTCATCACTACATAAATTACTCTACTCTATCCTGACTCTTTATTTAATTTACAGAATTTAACTCTGCCTACAATTATATACTTTTATAAATTTCAATAATCCTTTTTTTAAATTTCTTATTTCTTTTCTAGACTAACATTTTATAAATTACTGATTACTGTATTATCTTAATACTTTCTATATTTTACATAATCCAGTCTACTAACAAGTGTTCAATAAAATACCTAGATGTCACTACTACTCATTTCAATTCGGTATAAAATAATTAATATCAGTTTATTTATTGTAAAATTTCTAAATGTTTTATTGTTGGATGTGTAATGCTATTTTACTTTAAAAAGTGGATTTTTGATATCTCAGATTATACTTCTTATAACATTTACTTAATTCCTTCGGTAAGACAACAATAATAATCAGATTTCAATTCACTATGTCATATGACATTTATTTCTTTCAGGTTATAAATTTACCAGAATATTTCCTTTAATTGATAATTTGATTATGATAAAATAAAACAATACTCAAATAAGAAATAATATGTTTATATTCAAACTTCGTACTTATTAAAATATGGGACATTTGCTGACAATAAATATAATATGGAAACCTGATATTTGACGTTTAGAAGATATTAAATTCAAAGTGTATAGTTCCAAACCCAACTAAATAATTCAGGTACGTACTCTGATATTATGTATTATTGATATTCAAAATTAAGTAATTCTTTCTATTACTTTCTTTCTCAAATTAATTTATACTACTATTATGATGTGTTCAATATTATTTAATGGCTTGATAACTCTATAAATTTGTATAATAATGAAAATTATTCATATCTTGTCATATTACTGGATAGAAGAGAATTAAATTAACTTATGTTGTTTATAACAGATGTACTTGTTGTAATAACTATTAGTTCAGTCTATTTCAATACTGAATTATATTGCAAATAATTAAATCTTTTCTAACATTCACAAAATGTTATCTTTCTTTAATACTGACACAAATAAAATACTAAAATGGTAATACTTAATTGCTTTCTTCTTTTAGATGAGTACTATCCACTTCCTGATGACGTTTTTGGACGAATACCACTTCTTTGATGTAGTTAAACTTCAATCTTGTTCAAATTCTTGAAGAAAGAATACCAATTATCCTGTACAGGAACTTGCTCGACGTTTGGAATAAATTGTCCTCTTAGAATGCCGAATCTCTTTGTGCACAGCAACTTCTCTTATACACCCGGAACTTGTGAAATTCACCAACCTTTATGGATTTCTTGTGATAATCTGCCTCCTTTTGATCACCAGTACTTCTGGAATCTGCTACCTTTTATAAAAATCGGATCTTGAAGATTGCTTCACCCTTTATGGAATTTCAAAACTCTGGTACTCAATAGCCTTCTGAAAACTTCTATGATCCCGGAGACAACAACCCTATTTCGGATATACCTGGATCTTGTACAAATTTGTAAGTACAATTACTTTTTTTATATTAATTTATTCGTAGTTAACGTAGTTCACTCAGGACACACTTTTCTCTTTTATAATTAACTGTATTCGTGTTTTATATCAGAAATTATCTTCTTTCTGAAAAAACACGTCTACCGCTTTTTAGAATTCGAAAAATTCTTTTTTTTTTTTAAACACTATTCTAGAATTATTATCGCGTTAATATCAGAAAAGATATTCCCTTTTCCAAAAACACGTCTACCGTTTTTTTAGAATTCGAAAAAATTCTTTCTTTTTAAACACTATTCTAGGATTATTATCGCGTTAATATCAGAAAAGATATTCCCTTTTCCAAAAACACGTCTACCGCTTTTTAGAATTCGAAAAATTCTCTCCTTTATTTATTCATTTCCCTAGTAATCCTTACTCATTTTGTATTCTCCAATCAAAGTTTTACAACAGCAATAACAATCAACAACATAGCTTTTAAATTCTCTAATATACCTAGAATACTTCTTAACATTGTATTATCTGATTATCTAAATTCTTTTTATAATTTTATCAACCCTTCTTTACATATTCATATCCCAATACCTCTCTACATCTATATTTCTGAACAAATGTCAAATAATGACAGTTCCTGTATTTCAAATTATTCCCGGGAACTGTTCTACAATACAATCTATACACCTTTCAAAATAAGATTCTAAATATTTTTATCACCTCATAAACGTCAATTACCCAAGTTTTTACAAATTTATAATACATTTTACAAAATAACAACTAATATTCAACTCTCTTCTTTCCAGAATATTTTGAACTTCTAAGAAAAATGAACATGGTCAACCTTTCCATATACAGGTGGTTTATTATAAAATTCGAATACTTGTTAAATACGATAAACCTCTATTATGATAAACCTAATAAATCTTATTTTAAACACATCATAATAAATTTTTCTACGTTTATTTAAATAAATTTGGTAACTTTCATATCAGTTCATATTATATTGTTAACGTATGCCTTTATACTATAACAATATATTCCGTCACAATTATTACATGGGATTTTGTAAACTATGTGTGTTTTTTTCAAATTAGGGATTTTGTCTTTAAGGGGGGTGTATAGGTACTTTAGGTTATTGTAGTTAGTGTGTGCTACTTTTATGTTATATGGTATGAGTATTTTATTTAATTTTTCGGAAAGGTTTGGGATATAAGGTACTGGGGCATATTTTTGAGTTGTTGTTTTTTTAGATTTGTTTAGGTTTGTTTTGATTGTAATATTTGTGAAGCTGTTGTTTCACAATTTTATCAATTTGTGAAAGTGGATAATTATTTTTTTGTAACGATGTTTTTATTTCTGTTATAATGTCAGGTCTGTACTTTGGAGATGTTATTGCTCTGCTAATTAAATTTGTTATTACATTTTTCTTGAAAGAGGTAGGTTGGCATGAGTGGTAGTTGAGGTATCGGTCAGAATATGTAGGTTTATGGTATAGTTTTGTGTGTATGTTGGAATTGGATAGTATTAACGTTAAGTCTAAAAAATTAATTTTGTTGTTGATTTTTTTTCTAATTCGAACTGTAACATGGGATGAAATGAGTTGAATTTATTTAAAGTGTATTCTGCTTTGTTTTTGGGTATGCATGCAATGCAATCATCGACGTATCTTTTGAAAAAAGTTGGTGTGTAATCAAGATTTGATATTGTGTCTTGTTCTAATTGTTCTAGTTCTAACTGTGCTATGACGCTAGAGATAGGTGATCCCATTGCACATCCCTAGATTTGTTTGAAAAATTGATTGTTGTATTGAAAATATGTGGCATTGAGTGTTAACTCAACACCTTTTAAAAATTCTTGTAATGGTAAGGTTGTAAAATTTTTAAGTTTGTTCCATTGTTTTTTTATTGATTCTATTGCTAATTGTGTTGGTATATTGGTATACATTGAAACAACATCCAGAGATATTAATATATGGTTGTCCAGAATTTTTGTGTTGTTCAAAAAAGATTTGAGATCTAAAGAGTTTTTTAAAAAGTACTGATTTTGGCCTGTAATATTTGATATTGAGTCTGCTAAAAATTTTGATAATTTATAAAGGGGGCTTTGTATTGAGGATACTATTGGTCTTAGGGGGATATTTTTTTTGTGTAGTTTTGGATATATATATATATATATATAGATTATAATTCGATGCACTCCATAAACATATTTTAATGAATTTGAATCATTTGTGAGATTTTCTGTCTTTAATGTTTTCCGCACGATAGATGAATTTATTTTAATTATTAACAGGTACCTAATTACCATTATATTATGATTTACGTATTCTTCTCATTTGGATTTAAAATTGTTGAAATAAAATACTATTAATTCATATTACTAACTTATTTATCATTAGTTTTATAGTTTTAATTTTAATATTTTCATTCTTTTTAGTTTTGCATATTGTATTTAAATGTGTTATACCAACTGGTATCCCATAAAATAATTGGCATTATTTTTATTAATTTATTCTATTATACACAAGATATCATGTAAAAGACTGTAACATATATTAATTATATCGAAGTATCAGCATTTATTAGCAATAAAATTTTATTAAATGAAATTCCTCAAGGAATTCTTCGCTTATAAGACGTTCAATATACTCGCTAATTAAGTGGTGATAACTACACTTTTCGGGACGACTATACACCTGAGTCTCAGATCACGCGGAGGTTTTATGCAAAACTCCAGCTGGCTGGGAAAATCTTAATACAAACAAGCACTCCTTGAATATTTTAGAAGTTTCATAATCACGTCGATGTATTATTGGCAATTGCATCCGCTCGTACAAGCGAAGTCTTCACCACCCATTGCAATATTCACATTCTAATTTCGAGAATTTAATAATAGGGCATTTTCTGAACTAAATTTCCAGCTCAAAGTTGTATATTTACATAAACTTTTAATAAATCGGTACATACAATAGTTATATATAATAATTCGTTTTGATTACGAATTGTCTACAGCTTACTAATTTAACTTTCTTGTTGATAGCAGGTATAACAGAGAATCATTTCAATTTTGAATGTCAAAAGTACATGTTTTAAATTAACAAACACGTGATGTAAAATTTGAAAAAAAATAAAATTTTTAAATTATTAGTTAAATCGTTAAATTGAGCTATGTAGATGATAACATTTGTCAAACATATATTAATTAACAATAAAAGATTTTCCTAGATGTATTAGGTGCACCACACATTGATAATTGAACCAACGAACGATGTGAGGCTACACAACTTGTTTATTGTTAAAATTGTCAATGAAATTTTCAGCCAAAAAACTAAAGATTTTCGTCCCCTACAGCTACTTCATGACATAACTCTTACTGTTGCCCCCGCTATTAGCCATGTGTGTTACAGTTGAACCTCCAGAGAAGATCTCAGTATTAGGTAATTTCATGTAACGATATATTTTGGTACTTTTTTTGCTGTATTAATGGCAATTGAACAATTTACACAAAATTTGACTATGGACAATGAGGATAGTATTTTTTAATTTATGACGCCACTTTTAAATGTCTAAATTCGTGTATGCTCATTCTTCACAAGTGCAACTTCTGTTACCTATTATAAGAATAAACTAATTTAATTTTAATATGACTCTTATGACAAAAACATGAAGAAAATTAGTAAAATACTCCGACAATTATCTCGCTATTACTTATTTCCTATTTTCAACCGATATTTTCTTGTCAGCTTCAATTATAAGTTTAATTCTATTTCAATTTTGAAATCTATGTACAGTGGCGAGCAATAAATTCTGGTCGTTAATGTTATTGTTAATGCAGTTGAGAGCGCACTAGTGTATATCTGGTTTTGGTATTAATTTTCTCAAACTTTGTCATTATTTTCCGTTTGTCACATAGTTGTCAAATATGATAAATATTGATATAATAATACAATAAAGACATTAAATAATAAATGCATCACAGTTTATTAGACTAAGAAATAAATAAACAAGGTCTTAATACTTGATCATTTCGTCGTTTACTTGAATAATATTATTTAAGCGGTTGGGCATAGACAAGCATACATTTTTGAAATATCCTTGTAGAAGATCATTCCAAGCGGTGCGTATAGCGGCCAAAAGTTGCTCCCTGTTTTGAAACGTTAGTTTCGTGTACTATTGATCAACTTTCCTCGCATATTTTCTAACGGGTTCAAATCAGGGCTTAACTTCGGCCACTCAAGCCTAACTTTTCTGTTACTCTATGAGCAGTATGGACTGGACAATTGACCTGGTGAAATATAAAGTCGCCTTCTGAAAATACTTGCATCACTGAGGGCAACATCACATCTTCCAAAACCCTAATATAAACGCCACTTATGAAACGTTCTTCTAAATGCAATAATACCCCAGGACTTTTTGCAGAAACCCATGCCAATATATTTACCGAAAATCGGCGACTAAGTTGGCCATTGGGGAATGAGTCGGAGGACTTTTCATCACTAAAAACTACGTTTTCCCAAAAGTTATTGTCATTCGCAAGGTACTGTACTGCAACGCCCAATCTAGCTTCTTTGTGTCCAGCAGTAAGTTTGATCTTCCTAGCAGCAGCGTAATTGTTTAAATTCGCTTCCCGAATACGACGTCGTGCGGTGAAGACGGATGCGGAGAAGTTAAGACGAATGAATGCCTCTGTTGCTGTTAGAAAAGGGTTGTTTTTAATATTTCGGACCACCATAAGATCATCCACTGCACTTGATGCTCGAGTTTGTCCAGAGCCCACTTGTCGGTCTAGAAATCCTCTCTCTCTCCACCGCCGAACAATTAAATTTACCGAAATCTTTGCCATCCCTAACTGACCTGCTACAGCAGGTTCAGATAATCCTGTTTCTATTAGGGAAATGGCCCAAACTTCATTAAAGTAGGAAATTTGGTGACATGATGACTAGAAAATTTTTTGACAACTCCAAATAACATTTATATATGACACTTTCTTGGTAATTATTGTATGGTATTGACGACTAGAATTTACTGCTCGCGACTGTCTTTTTATAAATATTTAAACATTTTAACATCAAACCAGAAGAAAGATTTCTATTTGCTTTCTTTTCCAAAATAAGTACGCATTATATTGTCGGCTATAGTGGCAACTGCATCTTTTTTAAACGAAATTTGAAGTGTTTTCTTTTTTTCTGTAAGTTTGTCGTAATATATCTTTGAAGAAAATATTTATAAATTTTCATTAGCTACTTCTAAAATCTCTGGGGCGTGCAATTATTTTGTCCAAGTTTTAGCATGTCAAAAATCTGTTAAAAAATATTATTTTTGAAAGTTTTCGAATGAGTGATTCCTATTTCTTTATTCTGTTTGAACACAAAATCCGATATGAAAATTTAGTAATAAAACACGTGTTACAAACATTCTTGAACACTAGTTTTTTAGAAATCGCTGCCGCAAAAGACTCTTTTAAATAGAAATGCCCGAAACGGCATATTTCAAGAAACTTGAATTTTAATATTATTATTGGTGTATGTGAAAATTCGAAATACTGTTTTATGGCATACTTCATACAATCTTATAGAACCACAGTTATTTAACGAGAAACATCATTTATATTTTAATTAACATGAGGACTACGTAAAATTATAATCAAGCATAAGTAATAAGGGAACTATTGAATAGCTCGTACAGAGATCTGCATAACTACTAAAGGTAACGTTGCCGTTACCCCTTGAAACTTGAACTAAAGCGCTGTTGTCGTTTTATGAATGTCGAGCCCCTAAATCAAGACCTAACCCAGTTTTGTCGCTCGACTTCGTTTAGTAATTTAAGCTTTTATTGTGAAGCCGTGCCAAAATATATTCCCGTACCGGGTGCAGGTTCGGCTAAATTAAATAAATTTCATTCCTGTTTGTTAATAAATTCAATAGAATATGCACATAATTTTGTATAGCAAGACAAAAATAACGTACTAATTGAATGAAACGGCGTTGAAGGAATAAAGGCCTATTGACGACGTGCTCCAATTATTAATTGTTTTACTTGTGATCTGAATTAATTTGACTAATTTGAAACTAATTTAATCACAGACTAACGCTAAATATTCATTATAAGCAGAGAGCGCGAATTCAATATCTTTTCAATATGTTGCTTTTGAAATTCTTATGTCCAATACTAAAAATATTGTGGGTATCTGCATGCATTTTACAATTACTTTTCAAGTGAACAACTTATTAAAATAGTGAAAAAAATAATCATACATAATTGCGTCTAGTTAATTGATGAGGCTGATACATGTTGAAACTCCATATTTAACTGAATAAATAAACTACGTAAACTTAGTTTCAAAAATTATTTAATAATATCACTACAATATTGTTTCGCCAAACTTTGGCATCATCAGGTGATGAGAAACTGAATATACAAAATTATTACAACATAATATATAGTGTCACAACAGTATGGGATATGAGTGGGGGTATTTTATAAACTATAGCATTGTAACAACGGGGAATAATTGAATTGAGTCTGATCGTTTAAAGCACAACCTAATTTACTATATCTATTAATTTCTAAGGTTTCTAATAAATTAAGTTTCTGTCCTTTATCTTGAATATGTAAAACTTTGAAATCTCTATTGAATTCGTGTTCTTCATCTATACAATGCGTTGCGAAGGTAGAGTCCGTTTTGTTATCCATATAACTTTTTTCATGTTCCCCGGTCCTTTGTTCAAAAGTACGGCCTGTTTGACCCACATATACCTTATCACACTCACAAGTCAACATATAGACCCCCGATTTCAACCTTTTATCCGTTTTGTCTTTATCATTTCTAATATATTTTTTTTTTTTTTTGAACTGAATTATTAGTTTTAAATGCTATTGACTCGTTCTTAACGTTTTTGAACAAAGGACCGGGGAACATGAAAAAAGTTATATGGATAACAAAACGGACTCTACCTTCGCAACGCATTGTATAGATGAAGAACACGAATTCAATAGAGATTTCAAAGTTTTACATATTCAAGATAAAGGACAGAAACTTAATTTATTAGAAACCTTAGAAATTAATAGATATAGTAAATTAGGTTGTGCTTTAAACGATCAGCCTCAATTCAATTATTCCCCGTTGTTACAATGCTATAGTTTATAAAATACCCCCACTCATATCCCATACTGTTGTGACACTATATATTATGTTGTAATAATTTTGTATATTCAGTTTCTCATCACCTGATGATGCCAAAGTTTGGCGAAACAATATTGTAGTGATATTATTAAATAATTTTTGAAACTAAGTTTACGTAGTTTATTTATTCAGTTATAATTGCATCTATTGGTCAATTACGAAAAAGTTGGATTAAATCCGAAATAGAAATATATCCAAGCAATACAGTGTGATCTTTTGTATCAAAGATTAGTCTAAAATCTGTGTGAACCACATCTATTTGACCCTGATTATCCAATTCTTGAGAGATAGACGTAGTCAAAGATATTATATCAGTAACTGTTGATCAGCCGAGCATGACCCTATGTTGCTGTGGATTTAGTAATAAAGTATATCCATGAATAAATTGCATTTTCAAATAATTTCGAAAAGTTGCAGACAATAGATATTTGTCGATAATTAATTTTTCACCTTGATTTTCATACATTCATCGAATAGGTACACAGTTTTCAGTTCTCCTACAGATCGCCTTATTTTGTTAGTTTTTCATTGTTATTCAAATTTCATATTTCTTTCATTCGTTAGTTTAATGTTCTCGCTCTCTGATAGAATTTTGTGCACCGTCATTTAATTTATATTTATTATAACTTTTATGTGGTAATTTTGTATTTGTCTGCCGAATAACTCTGTTATCGTTGTGTTTTTGCGCTCATATACTTGTAGATTTTCTTTCCTATACACGCGTTTTGTTATTTCTTAATAGAATACACCCCTCTCCTTTCTTTTCTCTGTCCACTAATCGAGAACTTTTCCGTTACCTTAGTTATCCTTGTTATTGTTTTTTTATTGCAAGTCGCCGCGAAGGGCAGCGGGGAGTGAATAGTCTATTCCTGTCTTTTCCATAATTTAACTTTTTAATAGTTTACTTTGACCACTGCCTGAGCTTGTTGTGGGATTACTGAAGAATCTCGTCAAATAGTTAACTATTGTTTGTATGAAGATCTATCTTAACAAATGTGTTAAAATATAGGTTCCTGAAGCGAGAAAAAAATAGATAAAAACTGGGTTTTCCGACATGTAAGGACTGCGTCGCTTTGGGGATAATCTTAACGGCTTGAAAACAATAATTGTTTCTCTGCGGGATGATATCAAGGTCTTGAAAGAATCTTTACGGTAGACTACCACAGCTTCAACGCCGTCTCTTCTTACTATGGAAGGCGTGATTGAGGACATTGCTGATTGTGGTCGACGTAAGAACATCTTAGCCTTTTTTGACTACGATGAGGATAATTGTCAACACAGTGCTGAGCAAATTAACCTCAATAATATACTGATCAATGATTTATTTTCTAATCTCAAAATTAGTGTTCCGAATGTCAAGAAACATTCGATTTGTTAGCAGTAATTCTTAGGCTTCCAAATCTGAGACTTTTGTAGGTCAAATTATAGGTAACCTCTCAAAACTTAAATCGAATCATAAAGTCTACAATTTATCTATTTTTTACAATAGAACTGCTATGCAACTTCAAATAGATATGTCTAACGCTACTTTGACTGCATTTAACATTTACTATCAAAGCAGCTCCCCTAGGTGCCCCAACTGTGATCCAGAACTTAATTCTTTGCAAGTGCATACGCAGTTCTTTATGACAGGATTATAGCCGCCGAAAGCTGTTTGGATGATTCAGTGCTTAGCTCAGAATTGCTACATGCATCGAATAACGCTAAAATTATTCGATCTAATAGAAGGTTTTTTTAGTAAGTCACTCTGGTGGCAGTGGTGTATTTGTTGCATTTTCTGATCCAGCAGACTCTATGGTCATAGATACGAGCATTATGTCTTCTCATATTCTCCTGATTAAAGTTGTTGCTTGCAAGTGTAAAAATTTGAGGAATAATGTCGATAGCGTTGCCATTTATATACCGAGGTCGTCATATTTTAATTTCTGATAGGAAAGTAGTAAGTGGAAAAGAGCGCGACGAATTAAACTAAAGATAGACATAAGCGAGGCTGCCACACTGGACATTTGTAAGGCGTGGGGGTCCCCCGCCACTCCGTTGCTCTCCCTCCACTGTTAGCAAGCAGGCATCGCTGCATAGGATAAGATCATCTTTTGCATATGATAGAAGTGCAAACCGAAATTAAAATTTGACGCTTACGGTATAGGCGAATCTGTGTCAACAGGATTTTGTATTATCTAGAAGTATTTCTTTATGATAAGCCCTCCATTTTGGGTACTCCTTAAAAAGCTTTCTTCTTTCGGATTTAGCGTGTCTTTGATTAAAGTTTTACATTTTTATTTGACAAAGAGATGTAATTATGGTTTTTGACAATGGTTTTGAATCTTGTGAGTTCTGTCCCTCCAATGTCCCGCAAGGATCCAATCAAGGACTACCACTTTTCAATTTATTTCTAAAGGATTTGCTTGGTTTCTTGACGGATTATGCACTATTACCGATTACCGATACCGATTATCCCTATATCTATAATCCTGTAAAATCTATCGGTGTATTGAAATGTAGATAAATGTTGTTTTATGTCCCTTTACACATAAAATAGACTTCCCTACTTACTTCATAGATAGCTTTGTGTTGTAATGGGTAGACACTTTTCGGGATGTTGGGTCCTTCTCAATAGCAGATTAAGTTTTTCCAATCATATAAATCATGTTTGCTTATCGTCCTCAATGTCTTTATAATTTTATTATGCGTTGCTGTAGGTTGTTTAGTAACCGATTAGTTGATAGGCCTTTTAGAATTAAGTTTAACATATTGCAGTGATCTTGAGTCTGGGATTGAATTGTAAATAAGCATAATCAAGATCACTTCTAGATTTAATTTAGTTAATTACTATTTTATTTATTTTATAATGATCATTGTACATAAATATTTATTAAGTTAGTATTTTGGCAAATTTAAATTAATTTAAGTAAAATAATATAAGAATGTTATTGTAATTTTATTCAAGAAACTAATATTAAAATAAGCCTGGTATATCAAGTGAATATTCACAAGAAAGTGTTTCCCGCAAGCTTCATCGGCGAAAAGATATTATGACCCAGACCGTGCGACAGATTGGCCGGGCGAAACAATATTTTCCGCTAGATGCAATTAACGATCACGGATGTAAACAAATCGACATCGAGATGGATGTTTGTTTACGTTTTTAAAAGCTAGTAATACACCACTTTACCGAGAGGTGCAGCACTGTAGAAATGTAATTGAAGAGGTGGAATCGGAATCGTACCGAGTATGACCGTAGTTTTTTGTGAAAGAAAATGTTAATATAAGTGAGCACATGAAGAATTTAGTGGAGAAGCTGGTGCAAACCGCTCTTAAAATAAAAGGTCTTTTGAACACTGGTGCTTATACTTATACTTATATTTTATTTTAACACAGAAAAATTTTTATCATTCGGAACTTGTAATATTTTTCCGAAGTATTTAGTTGAACTTGCAATATTTTACGAATAAAAATATTTATTTTAACTTGGAACACTTTTACAAATTGGAAATTGTAATATATCACTGAGATATTTATTTGTACTTAGAATAATTTCGTTTAGATAGAACTTTAATATTTTAGCGAGTTAAGTTTTTTCTTTATTTCCAACTACGATGTTTTATTCTTATACGTGGGTCATTACACCGTGCATTATGGTAGAACATTTTACATAATTGTAATGATTTAGTTTAAGATTTAATGAAAAAGTATTTGTTATCAAATTGGAATAAAAGTATAGACACTTGGTGTGAAACATTTTTCAGATAAAAGTATTAGGTTAATTAAAAATTTTTTTTTATTTTGTAGAATATTTTTACGGTGTAGAAAAACATTTATCTAAACAATTTGAATATGAATGAATTTGAAGTTTTATATTAGGAATTAAGTTGACTTAGTGCTACTTATTTTTGTTCTATTGTATATTTTTGTGTTACATAAATTTCTTATGTGGTGTTTTATACTGGAGTTGTAAAACGAGGTTAGTAATTTTTCTTTATATATGTGAATATATTTTTTATTTATTTTATACTTTATTGTACTTGTATATTGAAATTTTGACGTGTTGGGTCATAAGTTAGGGATGGGTGCAATGATTTAATTAGGTGATTAATTCATAGCATGGAGCCTTGATTAATCCTAAAACACGAATTATTTTGTGGTGGTACTGTTTCGGAAGCGAGCAAAGGCGCTGAGCAGAACTAATCAGGACTGAGTCAATATTTTTAAATACACAGAGGCATTTGAACTTAAAGACATATATGTATTAAGGGACGAGGACGTTGTTGCGTACGTTAGGGGCGTGTTCAACAAGTTGAAAGACATACTCGTGGGATGGAATCCTGGGGTACCTACCTATGTGAATCTGTCATTTGGTGATACTGTTCGGAAGCGAGCAAAGGCACTGAGCAGAATTAATCAAGACAGAGCCATTACCTTAGTGTTTATATATTTTCAACCGATTAGTGATCTAATTTTGTTATTTATTTATAATCCAGTATAACTCATAACATATAAAAAAATTATTTTTGATATGTTGATTGTTTTACATTTAAATAGAAATAAATTAAGATATGGTAAATGTTTAGTAGAATATTTTCTGATACTTTTTTTTTTATATTATATTAATTATAATTTTCGTATTTCTGGACCTGAGTCTTAAAAAGGCCAATCTCCACTTTAATCGATTTTGAGAGACATCCAACACTAAAATTCCCGAGTTTATTTCTGTCGATATAAAAAAAGCCAGTCTCCTGTTGCTAAGGGTACATGATATACCATTTTAAGTGTAGGGCTTATATACAAAACCGTTAAGAACTAAAATGGTCAATGTCCAACTGACATGGAGATTGGCCCTTCTCACACAATAATTAGCAACAACCGCAACAAAATAATGAATGGAGACTGGCCCCTTGATTAAACATAACTTAAAAATGTGTGTACCACATGACGTTCGGTGCCGTTTTTGACTTTTTATTAAAATGTATTCTGAAAAAACCCAAAGACGTCTATCTTTACTTAATTGTGCTGAGAAGAAAACTCAAGGTACGTTGCAATAATAAAAAAAAGGGTAGCTATAATATTTTGGTATTACCTAGTGTTATGAATATTTAATTATCTTGTACACTGTAATCTGACAATTAAATCGATTGACAGCTGTACTAATCCAGCAGAGGAATAAAATAAAGAAAAGGAGAGGATACAATTAAAAAAAAGAACACTTAGATTTGGCCGAAAAAGCATATAAATGTTAGGCTGAGGAAAAAACAGAAAAGCAAAGTAGATCCTAGTTTTGTAACAATCTCTCATACAAAACAGATACAGATGGCAATGAGGCAACCTGCATTTTATGGAACGAAACGATAGGGGGTCGTGGCGGACAAGAAATTGCTTCCTGCATAAGAAAATTTATATTTTCCTTGTATTCAAAGAAAATTCAGGCTTTGAATTTTTACAGCGGTTCTTGTTCAGGCCAAAATAGAAATATTTATATGGCCATAATGTTTTGTCACATTTTAAAGGAACTTCCATTAACCAGTACAATTGCTGAGATAAACCATAAGTTTATGGAGGTTGACACCATTCATGTCGCTGATGAACGAGCCAAGAAGAAGACAACAATGTATATAAAAGTTCCACATGATTGGATTAATTTTATTAAAACATCTGTGTAGAGAAAAAAGCCTGTGAGCGTGACTGAGATGTCTCAAAATGAGTTTATATATTATGGGACTTTCCTTAAATCTTCTCTAGTCCATAAAAAAAAGATGATGAAGGAAACGCAATCCCATGGCTTAAAATTAAGTGGATAAAATTTCAGCAAGACCAAGAACTTCAGTTTTCTTATAAAACAGACTTCAGCGATGGGGAATTTAAAAAAGTTTATTTAAGAAGAGGATCGTTAAGAACTCGACAAAACCACAGTGATTTTGAATTGAAACCTCTGCACGATCAAGCATTACCGATAGCTGATTTAAAAAGTATAATAATTTACGAAACCTTTGCCTTATATTAGTATATTAGTGATTACAATAAGCCATTTTATCAAAACCTTCAACGTTCATCTACTATGAATCATGAAGATATCACTGCTTCAGACAATGAATTTTAAAGTTTTCTTGATTGTAAAAATTTCTGGAATGATCCGAAACTTTTTTTTAAGGTTTATAATAATATAGAATTAAGTTTGGTTTATTTTTTCTACTAAATTTTATAATTAGTTCAAATAAATTTAAAAGTTCACCTATTAAATAGAGCCAGTTTTGTAATTTTTTTAGTTATTCTTTTACCCCACTTCATAAAGAAGCTAAAAAAGTTGGTACTATTTCCCATAACAATAATGAATAAAAGGGCCAATCTCCATCTAAATCATAAAATTTCTTTTTTTTTAATCAACAACATAATTTTAAAAAAATATACATTATTTTGAAGTGTTTTGTCGATATTAATTACTTGAAAATAATTATTCACACACTTAAAATTATAGTCATATTGCTTTTAAATGTTGCGCAATTAATATCTCAGAACACTGTAAATGAAGATTGGCCTTTTTAAGACTCAGGTCCAGATTTATTTGATTATGTTATCATAACATGCAAAGATTTAATCTAATGTTTAGGATATTGTTAATTATAAATATATTTGTTTTACTTGTAAATTATTAATTTAATAAATTATATTATAAAGTTTCTTTGGTATTTTATTTATTTTACAACTTGAGAGCATTCATATTGGAGAAGGAACATTATTATTATTTTCTACCCCTGAGTAAAAACTTATTTAATAATTTTAAAACTGAGCTAGTGATGTGTGAAATTGCTAAACCTACTGTTTTGCCGAAAATTATAAGACTTTAGTCTAGCAAAAGGCCTAGAACTAAAGTATCTTATCCATATTACTTTAATAATAATAAGTATTATTATTATCAAAGTAATATGGATAACATCTTTAATATTCAATCTAATACATTGATAATTACTAATTAATGCTATTTTGTCTATATTTTCCAGAATTTCAGCTCGTATAATACGTAAATTTAAAAATCATATATTCAATCAGTAATTTCATAGTTTTTGTGATATCGGGTAAATAGATAAAATTAATATCTTCTGCAAAAATGGTCACGTAGATGTGCTTGTTCACAACAAGAAGTACAAATAGTAAACATCTGCATAGAGCCGCAGTATATAAATATTTGCATGTAGGAGTTAACGCAAACGGGTCACAGAGTTCTACAGTTCGTTAACGATAAATGAGTAATAATCAAACAATGGCGGTTTAAATTTAACAGAGTGACTGCAACACCATTACGCAAAGATGGATTGTGCAGGACAATGGGCGTTACGGCTATTTTGTACGATACATGAGTTCAACATTTCACAACATTTCATTTTAATGGTTGTTGTTATTAAACGTCCACATTGTATATTTGAACTGCGCAGTTAATGGACATTTCTTAAAGCTATATTATAGCAGAAAACGTGCTACATTGTAACTCGTTTTTTTTGAGAGGTGAAAGTTTTATTTTTTATCGATGGAATGAGAGGTCTTTAATTGATGCAGTTAACAAAAAAAAAACTAAGAAAATTGAAGAGGTACCATTTAGACATCGTGTCTTATAAAAATAGACACATAAATACAAGTAGTAAAGGATCTTTAGCTGGTACTGATATCAAGCTTCGAACGCTTGTAGAGTTTAGACAATTAATTAATTTGTTCCATTACTTAATGATATGAAGAAACAAGTTTTTACAAATATTTAGCAAAGTATACATTTCACACACATTTATGAAGGACATAAGACTATTCGGATGTGAATTTGGAACAACTTTTGCATAAAATAGTTTTCACAGTTCGGAATAGCTTATCAAGTAATGCTTAGGTTATGTAATATAAGTTTACTATGTGATAACTACAAATGTGTTCTGAACTTAAAATTTCGAACAGGCAATGAATGATTTTTTTTGTTTAAATATGGACCGCACATACTGTTATGCTTTCCGTCAAGTAAATGTATTGATGAAGGAAATAATGATGCTAAAAGCATTGATAATTAAATAGTATACAATGGTAATAGAAGTTTAAGTAATTATTAAAGCACATCTACAGTCTTAACAGAAAACAAAACTCAAAAGAGAAATAACTACATAAAAGAAATAAAACAAAAAAAAAAAAAAGAAATAAAGTAATGAAAGCTTAACTAAAAGCAGGTGAATTTAAAAATACAGGTAACGTTGAGTGGTGTATATCAACATTAATACTTATGACATTGAATGTCTGATATATTTTATATATAGATTATTAGATTTAATATATGTTTTTCAGATGAATATTATGTGTAGAGAATGAGATGTTGTTAAAGAAAGATTTCTTAAATTATATCATTTTATATTTGATGAATAGACAAAGGGAATATAAAGTTGAAAAGATTTATTTTTACAAAAATACATATGAAATACCAATATATAAAATATTAGTTACTATAAAAAATTCTGTATTTTATATCCTGGAGGTATATAATATATTACAAGTTTATTAGAATACTCATAAATATTCTAGGAAATTATATAAGAAAGTATTACCTTGTATAAGAAGAAAATATCTGAAGGCGTGATATACGAGATATTTATTGGGCAAAAGAGATTAGTATTGTATCTGGCAATCAACCGCAAAATCGATGTCAATGATTAGTTACATTTGATGAAAAACTTACCTTCGCCGATCATGTTTCCTTGGTCACTATATCAGCATTCCGAGCATTGATGCAGAGATTTTGACAACACAGCTATACTCAAGTCACGCTTTTTTATAAGCTGGTTGTTCGCAAGTTGGAATATGTCATTGTCGTGTGATATCCTATATTGGAAGAGTAAGGAATTAATTAATTTTGCAATTAATTAATTCGTGTATTGTGTGTATATGCTGTAGCTGTATTGTATTGTTGTGTTTGTTGGTGTTTGTTTTTACGGTCTGTTGTTAAAAAGTCTAGTAATTTTTTCAGTTTGCGAAATAAAGTCAATTATTTGTTGTGTCGTTGCGTTCGTAGAGTGTATCTTCAAGAGCATTCTCCCTAAGATTAGGGCAAGCTCGTCAGATGTGTTTGCGTTTGTATGTCTTGATGATTTGCTAGCTGAAGTTAATTTTCGAATACCTCTTCTCTCAAGGGTGAATGAAGCGCTTCTTCTTCCCACCACCAGAACAAATGTCTTGCTGAAGAGTTCTATAGTGTATTTTGACAAGAATTTTAATGATTTTGTTTTCTTTTCATGTTTTTTGGCTTATTTTTCGAAATTATTATTATTTCGCATATGTATTATCTTTATTATTTGTATATTTTGTCTGTATTGGGGTGACCTGTTAGGTAATTTAATTAATTTCTTTCTGAAGTATATATATATAACTCCATAGTGTTGACCTTGGTTAATGTTTCTTGGCCGTGTTTAATTGCTTGTTAATTAAATTATTGAATAAATTTTTTCTTGGGGTAGCGGCCTGCTATTTATTTTGCAAAAAGGTAAATAAAAAAGACTTTTAACGTTACGACACTTTAATAGTTGTCTTTCTGACATTTTGTTGTCTGTAACAATTAAAATTCTTTGTTAAAACATAAATCTATTTTAAGACAAAAAACAACTTTGAAACTCAATAAACATTTTAAAAGGTTTTGTATATAAAAACACATTGACAAATTATCCTTGCAATTAGGTATACAAAAACAATTCTTTTGTAAATAATCAATATTTGTATAAATTAATTTGTTTTTGTGATACATTCTGATTTTCCCTCCATTTACATTCCTTATTAGTCAAATTACTTTTTATTAAAATAAACAACAAAAACGTTGTTGTTGTGTTGGAGTACGCCATATCCCTCTAGCAAAGTATTTCAAATTTCCATGGCCGTTCTCCCAGCCATCCAAAAGTGTTTTATCACTGCACGAATTTCGATTTTATCCTTTTTTTAAATAACAACTATTAGCAGTAGACGTCTGAAATTTTGACAGTTGCTATAAAAAGGGTTGAATCCACTTCAACTTTCGTGCGCCATCTCTTACCGATTCCGGAAATATTTCAGGTCGCCCTCGTATATATATGGTTTCCTAATTTATCCACTCGTATATATTGTAAATAAAGGATTATCAGTGAACTCACTAAAATTTGTTGAAGTCTAAATGAAATTTACTTTCGTAAAAAGAAGCAAAATTGAAATATTAAAAGTATGTTTGTTATATGATGTCGAGGTACGAGGTATACCGGTTGTGTCAACAAGCATTAGCCATAGGGACACAGGCATACGTATGTACGATATACCATAGTCGTCAAAATTTAATTTCGGTTTGCACTTCTATCATATGCAGAAGATGACCTTATGATATGCAGCGATGCCTGCTTGCTAACAGTGGTGGGAGAGCAAGGCAGTGGCGGGGGACCCCCACGCCTTACATTTCATAGCAAGCGTTTGTCGAGTGTGGCAGCCTCGCTTATGTTTATCTTTAGTTTATTTCGTCGCGCTTATACCGGATTGGCATACATATCCATACGTATATATCGTACATACGTATGCATGAGAGTTCCTATGGCTAACGGTTGTTGACACAACCGGTATATAAAGTTTTTAAAAGACATTTTCAATGAGCTAGCTGACAGTTAACAATAGTTAGGTGTTCTTTTTCAAGACTCATTTTCATTTCATTTTTTCAGTGCCTCATTTCATATCGGGTAATTTACTTGTGGATCTCTTTTAATTTCTTCATTACGTCATCCGCAAAAACTCCTTCAATACGAAAGTACAAAATAATAATTCAGTTATCGCGATAATATAGTCTAGAATCTTAGGAACACATATTTCAATCTTTGTATATAAATTAATCAAGTGAATTATGTATGTGAAATTCTTGTTAGTAACGCACTAGTATTAAATTTAATATAAACTACATTTTAGAGCGACTGAATAGTTCTCCATAATTTCACCCCTCTAATTGTGCTGGTAATAAGTTTCCAGCAAACTTTGCCAAATCATAAACTTATTTAATTAAAGTCTATGATACCATTTTCGTATGTGTAAGAATCAGAAGTACCTACACTAAGATTCCAAGAATATTGAATTATCTCGGTTAAAGTTATACATATTATTCACACTTTACTAAAGTTTCAAAGTTTAGTTAGGTACTATCTAGACCTCGATTGGTTCACTTTATTTGTTTAGAAATTTGGAGATTCTGCTGAATACCTAGTTTTAAAGTATTGTCTGTACAATTCTTCTATGCCATTCTTCCGTTAATTTAATGACCTATAATTTACAAATGTGGCTGATATAACTTAAATGCAAGAGGGATGGACTAAAACATATACAAATTAGAGACATATACATATTCAGTATATGAAATAAATATCAAAATGCGATCTACATAGGTACTCGATAGTAGTTAAAAAGAAATATAGAAAATATTTAAACAATAGTAACTTGTTTTTTTTTTAACTAGAATCCGCAATTCTGCGAAAATAATACGAAATTTTTCTAGTAAGATATCATAATTGACATTTGAGATTTTAAAATGCTCTAACTATATCGGTATTTTTAGCAGGTTAAACATGTTTAATAGAAAGTTGAGATAACGGAAACATATTGAAGACAATATGAAAATATTTCCATAGTAGGTAGGTACATAATTGCATTGTTTGAAACTAATAATGTTGTCGTTGATAACAAATCTACAAAATAATGCTTGAAATACCTTTGAACATTATTAGCAATACTTATATAATAAATTGTAAGGGAGTACCGTTTACCTTAGGCATTCAAAATACGTTAAAAGATAACTAAATTTTGAAGTAACTGAAATTTATGGTAAATGTATTAAATGTAATTTAATTTATACTAGTGGTTGCCCAGTGGTCGAAATTCGACCATTTTATTTAACATAAATTTTATCTTTCTGCACTCCTTCTCGATATGAACTTTAACTATGCCAAATATCACACCCCTCCGTGCGCCAATATGCATAAAACGTGGTACAAAGTTTTTTCTTCATGTATTAATATACAGGGTATATCACGACGAGATTTCGTTAGAACAATATAGAAAACTAATAAGAGTTGAGTTTTGAAATTTCGCAAATATTATTTTCGCCTTAAGCTCTTTCGATTTAAAATAGTTTTGAATTTTTGCTTCTTCCGGTTACACCGGAAATGGATATCAACTTCCTTATTTTAAATGAATTCCCGCATTTTTTATGATTGATTCGAATTTTCAACTTAATTTCAAAGATAGTTTGTCTGCTAAACTTTGCCTCTAATGTTAGCTATTTTTGAAGTATTTAATTTTTTGTAAAAAAATTGACAGCTGCAGACTATTACTCACAAACACATTCCCAATAATTGAATGCGTGCACATATTTAAAATTTTTGGTAATCATTTGGAAAGTATACTGCGTTAAATGCGGTATTATAAACTTTTCAAAATAATACAGAGTTATCAGAAAACCATGTTAAACATTTCATCCAGAAAATATCAATATCTTGTTATTTTTAAATAGCAACCTACATTTTTTTCAATTTAATTGGATTGCACGTTCAAAATTAGGGGCAGTATATATTTACTTGCCTATAACTAAACGTCTTAGTTTCAGAGTTATTTTGGAAAATGTATCAATTCCCTTAAAGTTTTATTTTGTATAATCACTTAGGCCATGGAAACTCAAGTAAATAAATAAAAACAAAACAAGTCATCGTTAAATAATGTCCTAAAACATTTAAATGAAAACTGCACAACATCGAGAAGAAGTAGCCTTAACAATAGTTTCTAATAATCTTAAATAAAATTTTCAAACACATCACCACCTCTTTCTAAACACTTTCTTACTCTTTTTAAAATGTTCGTACGCGTGGCACGCTGAATCATGGTACCGTCTAGATTATTGAACGCGCCTCGCACTCTGGCCATCATATTTTCTTTGGTGGTAGCAGGTATACTGTATGCTTTATCTTTAACATATCCTCAAATAAAATAATCTAGGGGCGTTAAATCGGGCGATCGCGGTATAAGGGCACCATCCATCTGAAACTATACACTATGAGGAGCTTCTTCTGCAGACACTGTATGTAAATTTAAATTTATGATATTTCTTAAGATGTCTATAAATCGCTCACTATTTAAATTTTCTTCATAAAAATGCAAAGCAAATATTTTGTCATGTTAAATAGCACAAAATACATTAAAATATCAAGATTCCTGGTTGCCTAACAACTCGAGGATTGTCTTCGGACCAAAAATGGCTATTGTGTCGATTAGATATTCCATTTCTACAAAACTTGCTTCATGTGCCCACATAAGATTTTTTGTGAAGTCGTCGTCTTCTTGTGATTTCATTAAAAACCACACATAATACTGCGCTCTTGTTACAAAATCAGCTTCATTAGTATGTTGATCAGGTTGAAATTTGTAAGCATGCCACGTGTTCTTTTTCAAAATTCGATGTATGCTCATTCTGGATGCACCTACTTCAGCTTTTGCATCCTTTAGAGAATTACTAAGATGTGCTGTAAAGTACGCAAGTGCTGTTACTTCCACGTTTTCACTATCAACAACAGGTTTTCTTTTGGTTGTTTTCGGCAAGAATGATCCGAAGGAAATGCAATTTTATAAAAGATTGCTTAAGATACTCTTGGTAGGTCTTGACCGATTTGGATATTTCTCTGCATAAACACGACATGTCCAGTCGATTACTCTATTACATTCACCATATGTTATTATTAGATTTAAAAAATCTTCGTTATTAAATCCAGATCGCGACATTATTATTATTATTCAAGTATTCACAAACGGAAGACAAAGAAAACGCTGAATAGCACTATTAAATACCTTACTGATGACAGGTAATATGATTGTAATATTTTTTATTTATTCACATAAATTTCCATAGCCTAACTGATTATACAAAATAAAACTTTAAAGGAATTGGTACATTTTCCAAAATAACTCTGAAACTAAGACGTTTAGTTATAGGGAAGTAAATACGTACATCCCCTAATTTTGAACGTGCAATCCAATGAAGTTGGAGAAAAATAGATTGCTATTTAAAAATAACAAGATATTGATTTATTCGGGATGAAATGTTTTACATAGTTTTCTGATCACCCTGAATTATTTTGAAAAGTTTATAATACCGCATTTGAAGCAGTATATTTTCCAAAACGATTACCTAAAATTTTAAATATGTGCATGCATTCAATTATTGGGAATGTTGTTATAAGTAATAGTCTGCAGCTGTCAATTTTTTTTACAAAAATTGAAATACTTCAAAAATGGCTAACTTTAGAGGCAAAGTTTATCAGACAAACTATCCTTAACATTTAGTTGGATATACGAATCAATCATAAAAAATGGGGTATTCCATTTAAAATAAGGAAGTTGATATCCATTTTCGGTGTAATCGGAAGAATCAAAAATTCAAAACTATTTTAAATCGAAAGAGTTTAAGGCGAAACTAATATGTATTTGCCCAATTTCAAAACTCAACTATTATTAGTTTCTATATTGTTCTAACGAAATCTCGTCGTGATATACCCTGTTAACAATGAATGTTTTATTTTATTTTATTTAATGTATTAGTAATACATAGGTACTATATACTCGTATAAATTTCATAGAAAAAATCTCTACTCTGTGCGACTGTTAGACCATAGACTAACATGTGTTTCTCATTGACGCATTTTGTATTTCACCTGAAGAACTTTTTTTCTTCACGTATTAATATATTGATGTCTTATTTTATTTAATTTAATATATATGGAACACATATTATACATAAATTTTATCATTCTGCACCCCCTCTTCATTTGAACTTTGACTATGTCAAATCTCGTACTCCTCCGTGCGTGCAATTTGCTTAAAAACGTGTACAAAGTTTTTTCTTCACGTATTAATATGTAGATTAAGCATTTAGTATATTAACACTAGCTGTCCATCAATCTCTTCGAGCTTGAATCGCCTTTCGCGTCCGCTTACAGTTTTATTACAGTTCGCTGTAAAACGCCAAAAAAAATCATTTTTGATTCTCTAAACTTTTGGCACACCTTGTATAGACGTATATCTTTGTCCACGAAGTACTGTCACGGTCACAGGTGGAACGACAATTTAAAGCATCTTAACGTCAGTCTGACTTTTCGTTGTTGGAGTTTGAAATTTAGATGCTATTTAGCGTAATACTAAGACTTGACACTAAAAGATTCATAGTTTTATTAGTTTTACACAATGAAAGGACTAAATCATTATTGAAAATGTAATATCAGATTTATTTTAATTTTGCATAATTTAACCTGCCAATTATCATGGCCCGCAAACATACTTTTGACATACCCTTTGAGCTTTGTTATAATGCAAATTTGTGAACAATGCATGCCCATTACACAGAAGAATCAAGTTTTAAATAAAATGTTGTTATAGAATAAGTATGACTTATTACTTTTATTTATAATAGTGAATTTATAACTGGCCTCCATATTAATAATTAGTTTCATTTGTCTGCTCTGAAATTGTTCCTGTCAAAGTGAGTTTGCAGTGACATTGAGTCGTCGCCTGTAGATCGTGCTCTGGCTATGTCGGTTGCTGAGACGATCCTATTATAATTTCAATATTTAGTAGTGACGCTGGTAGTTGAACTAAAAACAATAACCAAAAATAATACTGACCGACGTTGGAATATCTGTGTAAACATTTTGCTTACACACACTGTAAAAAGAATATAATTTGTAATTGTTGGATCATTTTGTGATTTTTATTAAGTATTTAAGGAAAAATAACACAAAAAGGTAGTTCATGATTACAACCAATCCATCGAAATAAGAGCCACCAGCCTGGGACACGATCATCATCAACCATCATCAGAATGTTTGATTAACAATTTGATTTAGTGGTGTATTTTCAAACATATCGCATTAAATGATTGAACGCTGCCCATTCTTCAAACTTTCTACTGACAATCAAACTATTTAGTAGAAGTAATTGTTGAATTAGACTGGAATATTTACTTTAGTAAATTGAATAGTTACAAAACCATTATCATTACATTGGAATTTGATTCGTCTGTCACCTAGTAATAATAATATAAATCATATTTTAAGGTAATTGTCTAATACCGTGCCGTCAAATACTTTCCGCATTAGAGTAGGCTGTTTTTGAAGTTTTTAAGTAATCAATGTTGGTGTACATGCTAATTTTTTGAAAACTTCAAATTCTGACAGTTGTCATACTTAAATTCAAATTATAGACGCCTATTATTATTTATATGACATAACCAAACTATTAAAATTATGCATTGTCACCAACCATTAAAAAAAAAGCATGGCCGTCTCTAATGCGGAGAGTAGGTATTTGAAGGCACGGTATATAGGCAAAACTAAAATGGATCTGATAGCACTTTTCTCATTAATATTTTAGTCATTTCGCTGTATAAAATTTGTAATTTCATATCTTTTTGTGTCAAGGTCTACAATAAATATCGATGAAGCTTAAAAACATGAACCATGAAATATCAGACAGATGTCAGGGTGTTTAACCTTTTTTTTTGAAATAATTGTCATCATGAAAGCAGTTCAGATTAAATTTCATCACGAACTGAAATCGATTGATCGTTTTGACGTTTTATAACCTGCAATTAAATTTTTGTGAAATTGCCAACATTAATCAAAAGTCAGATGGACTTTTTCTGACAATTCTGACGTTTCCTGTAACATTTAAGCCACCTAACGTGAATGTTGAGTTGACCAACATTTCGCGTATGCTCTAGTTAAATATATCGGTGTTAAAATAATAATAGATGAGTAAAGATGGCTACACCCTTTAACTGTTACTTAATTTTAGTTTAATAATATACTATGTTCACCAATTTTGATCAGCATGATGTATTCGTTTCTTTGAATTACAATTAACGTAGGGCTTACGGGACAATAGTCAATAGAAATAAATTTATATGACGTTCGTTGCAAATAATCAAGCTCATCAGTGCTCCATAATGTTTGTCATAAAATGTCGATATAAGTCATCAAGTGCTGATTATTCAATTTACTCTTTCCACCTTTTTTCTTTTTTTTTTTTAGGACACATTAATTTAATAGAATACTTGCTCTTTTTGTTATTCCATGAAACTCTTCGAGTTTGAATTGCTTCTTTGGAACGTGACTACTGCCAGTCGCAGAGGCACTTGAATTTTAACGGTTATAAATTTTCTTTTAATTAGTTTATGAATGAAGATGCAAATTAAATGAAATATCTCTAGAAATTAATTATACATTATTGTGGCATCTATAATTATAGACAAATGGATTTATTAACTAAAAAATTTCCCATAAAATGTTTAACATTTCTATAGAATTTACTGAAAGCTGATTACTTGGAACATTTCGTTGACATTCAAGTTTGATATAATGCGTGTGCACCTAGTCTAAGTTGAATGTAAGTAGGCCGAACAGGTAAACCTAAGATGGTTGTATGATCAAGATTTGTTGTATCATATATAAATTTCTTTGTTTTTTAAATTTGGTAGTACTCTAACTTTATTTGTCTCAAGTTTTATGATAAACGTTGCCCATACGTTAAATTTTCTTGCAAACTGTCATGTTGGTGACAGTTCGATCTATTGCGAGAATGAATTGTCAAATTGAATGTCACTGTAGACATACCGTGCCTTCAATTAATTTTTTTTGGAATAACCTACGATTTCAATATTAATTTGAAAACACTGTGGAACTTTTCAATAAATTGACTTAACTATGACAGTAGCCAAAATGAAAAACATTACTATAGCACAGTATTCCCAAATTAATATTGATATCATAAGCTACTCTAAATTTAAATTAAAGACGCAGTATGTATATTTGTATGTAGAAAGATGACAGAGATGTGTCCAAGACATTAAAGATACGATAAATGACCGATACAATAGTAATAATAATAATAATTGATGATAATTGATGAGCAAGTGCTCTTTTAAGATTTTGATTTGAGTGGTTTTCCATCTGGTTATAGAAACTGAGCGCTCTTTCCTTGATGTAGTCAATAATGGTTGGGGTATTTGTTTCATTCATTATTTGATTATTTCTCATATACCATGGAGCATTTAGTATCATTCTAAGACTGGTGTTTTTTGATGTTGGTCTTGCACATATGCACCCATGCATATGTGAATATTGGACCTAATACTTGTTTGTAAAGTAGAATTTTGTTGTTCGTGTTCAGCTGGCTTCTTCTGCCTATAAGAGGCCATAGTTGACATCTTGTTTGTTTGGTTTTGGTTATCGTTTTTGCTATGTGTGTGTTATAATTGAGCTTTATATCCAGGTATATTCCCAGGTATTTAATTTCTCTACTCCATGGTATAGTGTTGTTGTTGATGGTTATTTCGTTGCCTGTTGTTTTCAGATTCCTTTGAAAGATTATTGCTTGGGATTTGTCTTCGTTTATTGTTGTCCTCCATTGTTTGAACCATTTTATCGTGTTGTCTAGGTGCGTTTGGAGTTCCTGTACCGCGTTCGTCGGACATCTTGATGTTGAGAGCAGTGCCGAATCATCTGCAAAGGTGGCCGTATTTAAGTATCTTGTAGGATTTGATACTGGTATGTCTGCTGTAAATATTGTATATAGGTGAGGTGACAGGCATGAGCCCTGGGGGACTCCCGCTGTTGGATGTTTTATTGAGGAAAGTGTGTTCTGGATGCTAACTTGAAAGCAGCGTCCTTAGAGAAAACTGTTCGTGATTTTTATGACGTGTGTTGGGTAATTGTGTATTATCATTTTATATATGAGTCCCTGCCTCCAGACTTTATCAAATGCCTTTGCTATGTCGAGAAATACAGCTGCCGTCACTTGATTTTTATTGAATCCGTCTTGGATAGTCTCAGTGACTCTTGAAAGTTGTGTTATCGTTGAATGTTCTTCTCTAAAAACCCATGTTGATCTTCTGGTATTATGTCTTGATTATCAGAGTGGTACTTTATCTTCTGTAGGATTATTTTTTCTATCACTTTGCTAATGGATGGTAACAGGCTTATGGGCTTGTAGCTGCTTGGTATTGTTTTTGGTTTTCCTGGTTTAGGTATAACTATTACTTTGGCATGTTTCCATATCTTTGGGAATGTTTGGAGTCTGATAACGGAGTTTGCTATTGCTAGAATTGACATTATTGCTTTTGGGGGGAGGTTTTGTAGTGATCTGTTGGTGATGTTGTCTATACCAGGAGCTTTTTTGGTATTTAATGCTTTAAGGATTGCTTTTAGGTTCTCGGCTGTGACTGGGTCGTTGCTAGGGGAGTGGGGTTCACGTATTTCTCTGCTTACTACTTTGTGAATCTGCACTACGTGTTGCATGTCTACTTCATCCAAGTTCGGAGTGAATTGCTCTTCTAGTGATTCCGCTAGAGCTTCTGCTTTTTCTTCTGCTGTGACTTGTGTGGAGTTATTGAATTGAAGTGGTGGGATTTGTATTTGTTCTCTTTTGATTGCCTTGATTATTTTCCATGTCTTAGAGGGCTCTGCACCTATTTCTTCGAGTGTTCTTTGCCATTCTACATTTTTCGGTTCCAGTAATTTCTTATTATGTACTTGATGTTGAAGGTTGTTTAGTATAGTTTTGTCTTCTCCTAGCTCTGTTCTTTTCCTTTATTAGTTCTTTAATATGATGTGGTAGACTACCTGATTTATATATCCTTTCTATTTTGATGGTGTTATTTTCAACAGCGTTTGTTATTTTATCTTGTAGTGATTTTATGGTCTGTTCTAATTCTGCAGTGTTTTGTATTTTAGGAACTGCAGTGATGGTTTGTTCTAGTTCTGTTTTGTAGCCGGCCCAGTCTGTCTTGAAGGTGTGATATGTTCTTTCGGTTATGTCTTCGTTCCAAGTTATTATAATTGGAATGTGATCAGAGCTCATGACACTTTCAGTTTCTATCTTTATGGTTTTGTTAATGTTTTTACTGATTGCTAAGTCTAATTGTCTAATTGTGTGCATCTAGCCCAAGGTGAACGTCGACAGACCAAAACAAAAAAAAACCAAGACGGTTCGGCAATGAAATGTTGTTTCATGTTATTCGTTCTATAAAATTGGTAGTACCATGCCTTGTGTCAAGTTTACGATAAAAATAGTGTATACTTCAAATTTTTTGACAGACTGTCATCGTGACACTTATACGACAATAAAAAGTTGATGTTTAACCAAATTGTCGTTCCACCTGTCATCGTGACAATACTTCGTTGTTGTGTATTCGTTCACACATAAACTTGTGAGAACGAAATGTCAGACTGAGAGTGCTTAACAACATTGTCTTTCCAATTGTCAAATGAAATTAACAACATAACATGATGAACTTTAACAAAACATGCTTTAAACTTACAGGTCATTGAGAGAATTAATTAATTTTCATATTACGCTTTAATAGTTGTATATATATGTACTTTGTAAAACCCAATCAAAAATCTTGCTGGCTCCTAATACCATTTAACCGAAAATGTACTTCTGATTAGTTTGTGCCAACCCGCATAGTCGCGTACTTTAAATGCTTACTTTTATAACTGAATTGATAAACGAAATTACATAAATGCTTATGGGAATTTTACATATTTGATGTATTTATGTTATTTTGAAGTGTTTCGGACACATCTGACAAATAAAGAAAACTCAGATGATTCTTTATTTAGGCTTGCTTCGGTACTTCTTTCGCGAGAAGTGACGACATTTCGATTTGTGTTTAATATATCTTAATAAAATATAGAAAGATCGTTATATTTGTCACTGTACTTACGTGCGATAATACACTTTAAGTTTATTTTATCATATCCGTCGGCATTGTTCCTATATTCATAAATAGAAAAGAAATAGTAACAATTGATAATAATAACACTAATACGTATCTGAAAGGTACCACTTTCCCTTCATAATCCCTTTATTTGTCGGCCTTCTGACATTTAAACTTGACAACCGATCGATAAACGTGAATAGATAGTCATTATGTGTTGTGTATTACACGACTGGTGCTTTCCGCTAATTTTGACGTTTCCCGGCAAATGCCATATCGCGAACTCAAACTGATTTGACGGTTTTGATAATTTATAACCTGAAATTGAATTTTTCGTGCGTTTAACTTAACCTTATCCGAAGTTTGATGTGTCACGGTCATCTGTATCGATCCACCGCCATTTTAAAATCGAACCTAGTCCATATTTTTTATTTTACACGTAGGCCTTATGGCAAAATACTATGATTCATACTCTTTTTCTGCACGTTCTAAAATTTTCAAAAACTCCTTTCGGGCCCTCGTTCTCTCTTCGGAGACGTGAAAAATGGCCTAAGGCACGTGGGACCGTGGTCCCCGTCGCGTGACACTTTCGTTCCCAGCGTAGATGCGCCAGGTTCTCAGAAAACTGTCTCCCCAATTCGTCAATTTTGGGGTATAGCTTTGCCGTTTTAATCGTTCGTGTTAAAAAGAGCGAGACAATTGGCTTTTAGTATATATAATATTTGCAATCAATATTTTATTAAGTTTATCTTAAACTATTAGTTTTGTCAATTTATACATAAATCAAAAGAAAGCTAAAATTTCGCCCATATTTCTCAGTAATATAGTATGCATGTTGACTAGGACGTATAAGTTTCATTAGTATATATCAAGTGCAAATAGAGAATGGCAAAAAACAATTTCAGAGAGAGTATGTATGCATACTTCGAGGAAGGTAATAAGTACCTATGAAAATATATAATAAAAATACCTTCTAATATAGTAGCTGAATAATATCATTCATGTTTAGAGCAACAACTTGCCAATATACTTACAAAAACATCACATTTTTATTTATTCCAATACGGCATTTATAATGGAAATAGTGTGGCTATGCCTGTGCGCTTAATTGCAAATTTATTTGTGATGCATTGGAAGACCGCATAAAACTTTGAAGTGATGGGAATATAGTGGCGAGGTACTGGTCGGTAGGAAGAAACTTCTACGAAAACTTCTGGTAAATGGTTCGGGAAATTACATTGTCGCTAGTTACTTTAAAGTGGTTGAAATATTTACGAGGCGTTTATATGCATTAGAAATTAGATAAAGATAGAGTTAATTTTAGTTTCTGCTCTAAAGTCGATATCTACAATTCCCTCATTGCCAGTTTGTAATTAAACACTCATCTGTTAGAAAATGCTATTCGTATATACCTATAGAAAGTTCCGATAATATTTATGGAAGTAACTAATGGTTATCAAATTTAAAGTTTCGTTTCTATAATTAAATGATAAATTATAATTAGTGTTTTGATACCATTTTGAGATATTCTAAATATCATCTTTTTAGCTAAGGTAACGTTTAGTAACAATAACTGATCAACAAATTACAACTTAATATTTGCTATGAAATGAGGTACATCAATTTTTATAGAAAACATTTATTTTACTCAAAGATATGTGTCAAGTTAGGTGCAGTTTTGTTTGAATATTAATGAAAAAATATTTCAGTATACAATATACTTTAATGTGTATTTCAAATTCTAAAAATGTGACAACTGCTAACATTAGAGGATTCTATTTTCCCTGGGACTATTTTTCCATTTCTAAAATGTATTGGTGGGAGAGCTCGCCCTGGTCATCCAGTCAAGTGAGATTGGAAATTGCGCACTTTAAGCGGCATATTGCGTCCAATCGTTTGCATTACAAAAGTGTTCTAATTTCTTGCTTCTTTGTCTTCCAAAGAACTGGTAAAGGCCTTTGTTATGAACAGGCACGCGGTGCATATCTGCGCTGTTAGTTTGGTTTCCAATTTTCTATGCTTCTAGCAGAGCTTTGATAAGCCGTTCTGTGTTTATACACATGAAACAATTATGTTTACTGTATATTCAACGTCACAAATACTTGTCTAAACGTTTTTATTCCTGATGTCATGGCAGCAGTAACCATTGTGGAGGTTGGAAAATACTTACACATGCACTCGCCCATGCGCAACACGTCCACGCACCTTTTTAGCAGAAATGTGCATAGAATTATAAATTGTTAATTAAAAATCTTCATGAAAAGTGTACAGCATTTTCTTGCATTATTAATACAAGCATAAAGAAAGTAATCCATAATTATTTACTTAATTAATTAGTATGAGAGATGAGAGCCATATTGTCTTGCAAAGTTAATACGATGTTGGCGGTCCATCACAGAGTAATAAATTGTGACCTCATTTTATTTAACCTATTATATGTTAAACACTGACCTATGATATTATTTAGATATTCTCTTTTAATACTAATTGTACGTAGATCTTTATTGTCAATACAAATAGTAGTATCCGATATTTAACCAATATATTAGTAATATAGACGATGTTGGTCCGATATTCTACCGACCTTGCAATATTGGAAGACGTTTACCCGATCAGCAGCCGGCAAGCTGTGTTTCTAGGGAAAGTAGTAGATTTTGTTGATAGATTCAATCTAAATTCTTGCCACATAGAATAAAGTTAGTGTCATCTGTATAGTGATTAAAAAATATGTGTTTGTACTACTTATAGACAACAAAAATAAGAAGCTTACAATTATAATATGTATATGGGTAATATGCTATTAATAGTACGATAAGAAATTCTAACTAGGACATGGTTATTTGACAGTAAACTTCACATAAACAAATTTATAATGCTTTAGTGTAGCACAAGATTAGTGTCTCCACAAAATTCGTGCTTTTCGATGACATTTTCATAACGTAAAATAAATTTATTTCATCCCAAAACTGTCTGACTTCATCAGATACCAAAAACACAGTTCCCAAATTTTATCTGCAATGCATGATCTTAATAAAATTGTATGTATTTCCTTAAGAACATTTAACAAATTTTCTCATCTCGTTTATCCAATCGACTGACAAAACAAAAGCCCCTAGCGGTATTCATTATGGAAATTAATTTTCAAATTATAACAATAATGAATTCATTAAGAGAATACATTTGCATTTTAATCATTTAACGTTGACATGGTAATTATAGCTTGTAAAGATAGCGTCTTAACGGTAAATCGATAAAAATTTAAGAAAGAGAAGCCGTCATAGAGGGATATTTCGTGTTATCGAAACAACCGAATACACTATTAGATAGGTTTGACATATAGCTAGTATTGAAGCCATTATGTACTTGTTGCACCTAAGCTAGCTAAGTTAGAAAACTAAATATTATTATGGCATTGTTCTACATCATTAGCTACCTGCGCTGCCTTAGAAATAGTCAAGTAATTAAAAATAAAAAATCGCCATATACCCAACAAAATGAGGAAAAGCACCCGAATTAAAATAATGTAAAGTTCCCACCCTCGTCATCCCTTAAAATTGCGAAAAGCACCATCATATTTGATTTAATGTCCCAAATTGTCGACTTTTAGGAAAAAGTGCTTTTTTTTACAAACACTATTAAAAACTGACATTGCGATACGGCTAACTTCAATTACAAATGTGATATTATTACGTTGCGTGCAATAAAGTAATCACTTTTAACACGGAGTGTTAAAAGTAAAATGACATACATTTACATTATTTAGAACTATTAATATTAACTGTACAACTGGACCATTGGTAATATTTATGGCTTGCGTTACTGTTAATAACAGCTAGATTAATTTGATTCTTGTTTTCTCCTGAAGATGCTTGTATTGCTTGACAATATTGATGAAGCAATTTTCTTTCTATTATCTAAAGGATCCTCAATATACCTTTCTGCAACACTAGAGCGCTTTCATACTTCATGCCTCTTAATTGTTGATAAATTTGCTCCATGTTAACAAGGTGGCAGATGATCGTCGGAAGCAATGGCCAGGGTATAATTCAGCAATTGACAATTGCAGACATTCGGCTATAATTGAATGCATTTTCTAAATGTATTTATTCCAGGTACTTGACTGGTAGATTCCTTATTAAAATACTTAATGAACAGAAGCTGATGTTTTACATAGGACGGACGTAATGCAACGTACTTGCGATATAATTCAATATTCTTTGTTTGTGTAGTAAAAGTTCTAGGAATTCTGGGTTTGCTATCGGGTAGAGTTACTATTAATGTCTATAACGTCAGTCATTGATATTTGGCAGAGTTCGACAAGCACCAAACATGGCCATAACGACAGCTTCCTTATACATCAACTATTTTTCATCTGATGCGGCTTTGGAGAGCGATTTCTTCTCACTTTATTCCAATATCCTCTCGCAGAAAAGAGTCTCAATAAACACGGATTTCTGAACTTCAACAAACTTGTTGGTAAAGCAGACAATACTGTGTTGTTGTCAAAATTATCCCCGACCTCTGCTGCTGCTCATCAGCACTCCTTTCTCATCTTCCACTGATATTCAAACATGAAAGAACAATTTGTTACATGCATACAGAGTGGGGATATAAAAAAATCGGGAACATTTTGACACCTATTACTTCGGCAAAAGCACCTGCCCCGAAATCTGTTCTAACCCATATTTCATTCAGCTATAACATCTACGTTATCCTGGCATCGTTGCCATATAACATCCGTCCCTAGTTAGAGGGTTGGATGGTTAAATCAAAACACATATGGATGTTGTGATGTGTTTTATTCGTAGTGGACAACCATTACTATACTATTACTATACTCATTCATTACTATACTATCTCAATACTATACTGTATCAATACTAACTCAATACTAACTGTATACTGCATCATGCTGATACATACTAACTAACTTACTTATTACTATACTAACTCTAATGTTCCTAATATTACTCTTTTATACTAACTATATTATATTAACCTAATTCAGCGAAGGATTGTTTATGTAAAACAAGTAGTTTGTATATGTACATAGACCTTGTCTATATACCGAGACCTTGTGCGATCACCTTCTATTAATTTTGTAATCTTACTTGTTCTACATACGTTACATCTCCTTCCTGAAGAAAAAAAAATTTTTCTATAATCTATTTATAATTTTTGCAAACTTAAATAATTTAATTAACGTTAGACAATTATTCTTATATCCTATAAATAATACAATTTACTTAAAATCTAAAAATACAAAATTTATTCTATCTTAAATGTCTATTACATTTGATCACATTTCTTTAATTATTTAACTATTTCTTGTAGGAATCACTGTATATAGGTTCTAATTTTAGATATGTTTCGTTATTTTACAACTATTTTACGATTTATTTTTTGACACATGCAAACTTTCTTCATAGATTTGTATATTTTGATGTTACATACCATTTTAAGTCATTTTAATCCCCTTTATTGGATGACTATATTTATATTTATACACTGTAATAAAATAATATTAATTTAAAAAAAAAATACATAATTACAACTTTTTTTTGTGAATGATGTAGTTATTGTCGATTGTCAGCGGTTTCATGCAGCGTCCCACATGCTTATGTCGTTGACATTCGTTACATTCTTTTTTTCAAAAATCGCCTAAATAACTCTAAATTTTTTCAAAAATAATGTTTCTTATATTGGGAATGATAGATATTTCATAATGTATATTACGAGATCTTAACTAATTCTTGGATATTGTGGGATATTAGTTCCTCATTATTTGAGCATATAAATTACATATATACATTTTGTGCATTTCATGAGAGTAGCTAGCTAGCTCTCTGGACATTACAAGTAGGTCAGCTAGCGACGCACGTACTGCTGGTTCACTGCTATTGTATCCTCTTGACTATTTGTCCAATGGAAGTAGTTTTTAAAAAAAACTTACTATAATCCATATTATTTATTTCATATTAATCATGCAACAATCTCAACAAGTCCCCTAAGGCTAAGTGCCGATCGATTAGTTTGCTTAATAAAAATTATTTTATTTTCCCAAAAATGCGCAACGTATTGCACACATTTAATAAATTATCCACTTTATAGTATCTTATAGCAATTGGTATGGTGTTTAAGATCTGCATATTCCTTTATATTTCATTAATAATTCCCGTATTTTAATAGTAAAATTTATATTGTTTTATTATTTTTATTAGAAATTGTTTACTATCATAATTATTCAGTGTATACATTTTTGCAATACTTAAAAACAACTTTGTCTTGTTTGTAAATTCTTTTTCTATATTTACTATAACGAGTATTGTTGACTGTTTTTGTCTTGCCTTGACCGCTTGTTCGAATTTAGCTTATTATGCTTTTCACTATAATGCATACTCTTGTTTACTTGAGGTATTGACATTGAATTTAATATACGTTTGCTTTTAATGAACTTGTTTTTAATATTTACCTACAAATTGAGTAATGAAAAAAAAATTGATAAGAAACCTATAAACTACTACTACTTCTACATTTTAGAGATTTTTGCCTATTTTAACATTTATAACTATTGGTTTCACAATTTATGTCCATTTATATATATTTTTTCAGTACACTAACCTTTTATTTAATACATATTTTTCTTTCCGATCTTGATATTGTGCAAATCACATGTGTAGCTGCCTTGCCAATTATGATTCCTACAGTATGCTGTATTACGACTGAGGTTGTGTAGCCATACTGGTTGTGCTGAGGAACCCATTTTTTTTATTTATATGATCGATCGATTCTTCTCCTTGGTTGACTATGACTTCTTCTTTCGTTTGTGATGTGCCCATTGCTGGAATTTATGTACGGCTGTGGATGTGTCCAGTTTCCTTTAGGCTGCTAACTGTGTCATCTTGCTGCCAGAAAGTCCAATTTTCGCTCCGCAGGATCGCCATATAACATCTACGTAATCCTGGCATCGTTGCCATATAACATCCGTCCCTTGTCAGAGGGTTGGATGGTTAAATCAAACACATATGGATGTTGTGATGTGTTTTATTCGTAGTGTACAACCATTATTATACTCATTACTATACTGTCTCAATACTATACTCTATCAATACTAACTGTATACTGCATCATGCTGATACATACTAACTACTTACTTATTACTATACTAACTCTAATGTTCCTAATATTACTCTTTTATACTAACTATATTATATTAACCTAATTCAGCGAAGGATTGTTTATGTAAAACAAGTAGTTTGTATATGTACATAGACCTTGTCTATATACCGAGACCTTGTGCGATCACCTTCTATTAATTTTGTAATCTTACTTGTTCTACAGACGTTACACAGCTGCAAATTAGGATGCGGAACTAGATGCGGTTGCGCAAGAGCTGGTTTACGTTGTTTAACGATGTGCTATCACTACCATGGCCTGACCCGCCTAAATGCTAAAAGTCTAGATACTGCCGGCGACAACGACGTCGATGCTAACGACATATTTTAAATACACCGGACTGAACTTGAGTGGATTTGGGAAGCCGGCTAAAAAACGGGCTAAAAACTCTACCTCAAGAGTAGTGCGGAAATGGGTTCACAGATTTCTGAAAATTTAGGAAAACAATTTAAGAAAGTATATTCTACAAATTGTCCCATTCTGACTTTTTCTGTATAATTACTATTCTCTGTTAAATGTTTATCATCGCCCATTTTGACTTTCATTGGAAACCATTAATATAAATGAAATTTTCAAAATTGGCGAATGTAGGGCCTGAAATTTAATGTAAATTATTTTCTTTGGTAACCACATGTAATCAACTAGATTTAATAGAGAATTGTTCACGAAATTATTTCATAGATACGCGATAGGTACGTATTAAGCTGAGCGCTCCAACATATCCTTATCTTTCCTATGCATTTGCGAGAGTACTATTGGTTCCATGAAAAAGTAAATAAAATATTTTTTGTAGAATATTTTATGAGGAGCATTTATATATAGAATTTTAGCCAAAAGTTGACGGTTTAAAAGGTAAACGAGGTAAATCAAATATGAAGGTGCTTCTCGCAATTTTAAGGGATGACGCAACCACGGTGAGAGTGGGAACTTTTCATTATTTTAATTCTAGTACTGTTCCTCATATTTCTGCCAAGTTTCAAAACTTTACTAATTTTGTCGGATATAAAACCTAATTTTACTGAACTAAAAGCCGGATAAATTCTGAAGATGAGGTGAGAGGAGATGATATTGTTCAAAGTTAAGTGTTCTTCATTGTTAGTTTCCTTAATATTGGAACTATGAAGTTGGTAAAACTAGCAAGAACGATAAAAAATAGAAGAACAATTGATTTTCATTTCCATTATTTTCACAAAAACACAATTCTTTATAGTACACTCTGTATGTTTTTACTTTTTCTGAAATAAAATAATATTCCTAACAATAAAATATTTTTGCATTGCTAAATTAAATAAACATAATATATTATCATTGCCTATTTGATTAGCGTTGTAACATTTATTTGAGAGCTTAGTTGTATCTTATTTATTTATTTAACTTTATGGTAATATATATAATAGGCTGTACACTCCTGTGGAGTAATAGCCCCCCTTCTGGGCTCTCCGATCCTTTTTTGTGGGAGATCACTCCACATTTCCACCTATTCCTTCTATAAGTTTTTGTGTGACGTTGCCTTTTCTACTATTAGCCTCCATTCTTTTCTGTTCTTTGTTTTCATTCTACAGTTTGTTCCCATATTGTTCAAGTCCTCTTTCACTTGTTACTCCAATCTGATTCTTGGTCTTCCTCTCATTCTCTTACCCACTGGTGTCCACTGGGCAATGCTGCGCACTGTTGCTCCTGTGCCTGCTCTGTTGATGTGTCCACGCCAACTTATGGTTGCCTATTTTTGCGGCTTTGAAAATTGCCATTTACAAGGTAAATGAGGTGAGCGAGTTGACCTTTAATGTTATATACACAATCACACGTGCTGTCTTGTGTTTCAAACAAATTAATTTATCTAATGTTAGATCCAAAATCATTAAAATTGAAAAAGGAATTTCTCATGTTAGTGCATCAACAAGTTTTTATAATTTCTGTATGTTATGAAAGCGGTTTTTTTTAGTAAGAATTTTTACCTGTCAATTGTTAATTACTTCGAGCTTATTGTAAATTATTTTATTGTTTATTTTATTGTTAACAGCCCTTCTTACGATTGCAGTCAAGTATTAGTCAATGAATACACTACTCCTTTCAAATTAATTCCAAGCTTTCGACAATAATTATTGAGATCGGGATTCATCAGAGTTTAGTAATTGCATCGTGGTAGCCGCAGCAACTATCAAGAATCGTCCTGATGCTATACGATGTGCTAAAGAAACATGAATTTGTCGTGCTGAATGCTGAATTCAACAAAACGCTGGCCAGTTTAAACAGTTCTTTTGGATGTTGTATTGTTAAATAAATATCTTTATGCTCCAATATCTTTGTAATAAATTAATTATGTTTATATGGACTTTTTTGATTATTTTATGCTGGAGAACAAGTACCTATAATGGTGCCGTGCAATTCCGAAACACCCGGTATATATATAAATTATATATATATATATATATATATATATATATATATATATATATATATATATAATGTATATTTAATTAAGATTAGTTATTATATCTGTATCTTTATATAACATTTAGTTCATAGCCCTTCTAGAATAATTTAAAAATTTAATATCAAAGAAATGGCATCACTGGAATTTTAAGTGATTATTATATATTTAACTCACATTCATTTTTGTAGTAATATGAGAGTACATACATAAATACATATTACATAAGTGTATTATTAATTTTCAATTGGATAACATAATATAAGATATTATTTCAGATCACGAGCCAAGCATACTAGTAATATTATACATATGACAGTATACGTTCGCGACGTAATACTTAGTATAACAATAACTGCAAGTCATATTTCAGACCGAAAAATAACGAGCTGTATTTTCCAACGTTTTAGACCCCCTGCTCTTTGCATGAACTACGCTTTGAACTATAGCAATAAGATTTACATTGATTTGATTTGAACGGGACAAGAAATTATATATCCATATATTTCTGATACAAGTTCAAGGTATGAGGATAACTGCACTTTTATTTTTTTTATTGTTTCTTATTATATATTCCTTTACATTAACGTATATTTTCCATTCAGTTGTTTCTATATTCTACCTCTTACCTTTGAATTAGTCTAACGTTATATATAAAGACCCTCACTTGTCGGATTTTAATCCTTGCAACATTCCGGATAGTTTAAATATTGGCAGATGTGCTGTTTCATTGTTTAAACGTACAAATGGATATAAGTTTTTTAAAATTTCATTAACTTTATCTTCTTTACCATGCTTTCTAATGGAAGTGTTTCTTTCTGTAATGCTACAATGATTACTTACTCAATTCTGCAAACCTTGCAAACTTGGATCTAGCAGTAATATCTTTTTTATTTATTTATTGATGTGTGTATAAACTTGAGGAACGTTGCTCACAATTACAAGCTACATATCATCTTGAAACTCTTCTATATTCATAATATCTGCAATTTGAAGCCGACATGTATTTTTTAATTGTGGAAGTTTCACGGGTATTTTTTGCTGTTGTTTTCTGTATGAAACAAATAAAGTCAGATAGTAGAATGACTTCATTAAGCAAATGCTTCTAATTGCAATTATATTAAAAAATGCTTAAGCCACGAATAAAGACAGGCAACGGCAAGCAACTAGGGAAAAATGAAAAAGAAAAAAAAGCAGTAGGGGTAAAACAAAAACTGAAAAACAATCCCCGATGGGTTAATAGAATTTTTATTATTTGGAAGTATAATTTGTCTGTAATTGATTTACGCAGCCGCCATTTGTATGTTTACAAATCCTATCCATTCTTGATTACTAATTAATTGGCAAATACGATATTAGTATCCCATAAGAGCAATATAAAGGTTCACTTTTGCAATGATTTTGAAACATATAGGGGTAAAGTAAACAACTTAAACCAATTACGGGCACCCATTATTAACGACTTATGAGGATCAGGAATTATTAATGTATTAGTAATTAAGAGGACATTGTTATAAGTTAAGACGCATCTAACAATGCGTGGATTTCTGTAAGCTATACTTTTGAATGACTAAAAATCAAAGACATGCATTCTATATACGATGGGATTGACTAGCTTTCTAGTTACAGTAAGGGAAGAGGGGGCACAGGGGATCGTTTATTAATTGATTATTAAATGGTTTTGACAAAAAAACCGAAAATAGTGTTTGTAGAAATTATATAATTTAGGATATTTACAGTTAGAAAACAAATATTTGTTATAAATATTCTTTTTAAATGAAATCTTAGGAACACTTTAACAAATAAATAATACACCGTTCTCCGACACTTCTGCCCAAGCATTATGTGCCCAGCCACGGCAATTCTGGTATTGAATCTATCCTTCCCCTGCCCTTGATTCGCCATAGCTGCTAATTGGACAATAAATGCATATTCGTCTTCACTATCACTACTTGAAGCCTCCACGCCTTTCTTTTCCACGGTTTTCTTTTTTCTTACAATAAGCATTCCATCGGCATTTTCAGTAAGTTTTTTTTCACACTTTTAGTGTCTTGTGTGGTTTCCGCTTCTTTCGCAATAAGCTGGTTTTTAAATGGGGAACTTACCATTTCTTAACATACTGAGCTCTGCAGCTTTCTTTTGTGAACTTTGTTTTTTTTTTACGTCATCGTATCTTGGCTGCGGAGAACTATAAGGATAACATCATTGAAGAAAGTGTAATTGCAGCTTTGCTATGGTTCTTTAAATACGTATCAGTTTCAGGTTGATGGTTATCTGGGAAATTTTCCGAACGCAGTGGTCTTTCTGTTCCTTCCTCCACCGGAACATCTATGACTTCATCAAGCTTAAACATTCGTTAGAAGATATTTCATCATGGAATGGTTAAATTCCTGTGGTTTGAAAACCTTTTACGGCTCTCTTCTTAGTGGCAACATGAAGAAATGCATTCGAAAACATTTCTACTTTATCATCTAAAGACACACGAGATCCAGACTTATTCATGTGTCATAAATCACACTACTTTGCATACTGGTGCTTAAAATACCCAAAGACGGTGTAGTCAAGGGGCTGCAGACAGTGACTGATATAAGTTGGAAGAAAAAACATTACAATACTATTTTCTATTGCTTTATTTATAGCAGCTGGTGTCCTGTGACTATTGTGATTATCGAAGATTAATCCAGAACCATTTGCATAAACAACTCCACTTGATCAACACCCTTTCGTAAATAATGTGTTCATTAGCTGTCGAGAAAAAGATAAAACGGTGGAGGGTAAGATCCTGCAACTGAAATCCCACAAACTGTTGTAACATTGGAGCCACCTTCAATGCTCACTATCCGACCGACTTGTTTTTCCTTTTCCGGCTAATATTTTTCTGCGAACTGGTACTGAATTGAGCCCATTTTCATCAATGCTATGTGGTGTGGTAGAATTTTATTGGCCTCTAAAACTGGTCGTAAAACATCAAAAAACTTCTGAACTTGTGGTTTACTAAATCCTGCAGCTCGTTCTATGCTAGTAGGCTCAGGGGCTATAATATAAAGTTGAAGATGTCTTTTCTTATATCCTGACAACCAGTCATTCCCAGCCAATTTTGCAGTCTTCTTAAACGGATGGAACTCAATTGCAAACCGATGAGCGTCAAAAGGGATTATTCCATAAGAGCCACTTTATAAGCCTAAAATATGCTCTACTAATTCAGTATCTTCTTGTTCAGTAAAACCTTGTTTAAAGTGGTTGTCGTTCCTTGGAATTTTTGGAATTAGTTGGTTACCTTGCCGTCGCAAAATACAACTCTTAGGTAATGCAAAACGTTTAGATGCTCTTCGAGTCAAAATTTTATTTCGGTTTATCATTCTCACTGCTTTTTTCATATATTCTTTCGTCCACAAAGGTTCTGGTCTTTTCTTTACGTAGTTACGTACCATCTAAAAATAACAAACGATTATGATAATACAAATAATTATGGGACACCCGAGACCACGTCTAGGGCACAGAGGACCGTAAGAGGGCTTTCATGTTCCAACATCACAATTAAATTTATAATGGCGCTATTCGATTGAATGATTACGCCTACGACAACCAGCTTGTTATATAGTAGAACAGTCGAGATATAATAAAATATATATAAACAATTAGGCGATTGTCATACTTGATTTAGATATAAAATTTTACATAACTCACCATTAATATCAATATATTGTTCACACCGACTTTCATACTACACCCACATTGTTGTAACTGAAATAAAGTGCGAAGTGCACGACATATCTGACAGGATCCAAAAGGTGGCGCTACCTGTAGTAAAATAAATCTTGTGGACCTATGTGCCCCGCTGGTCCCCTGTGCCCCTCTTCCCTTATGTCAGGGCTCAATATGATATTTGCAAATTTTGAATAAAAACGTGACAACACCTCGTGTATGTTAAGGCTGGAGAGAAAGCATGTTGAACCCCATTAATAAACTTTTATAGTTGTATTAAAGCTGGTTGTTAAGAAAATTACAATCATCTTTAAACTAGATCCATTATATGAATATAGAGATTGTGTTATATGTTCCAAACGATGTCTACGTAAAAAATACAATATGAAATATAGCGTAATATAAAGAAAAGGATGGAGACAGGCGATAGATTGGTTTGGTTAAGCGACTTATGCACCAGCTTCCTTAAAGATTTCTAACAATGAAGTCAATATGCCTATCCAACAACATATTGGCTTCTAACAACACACCCATTTTTCGAATATCAGAAACATTACGAAGCCAATAGCTTCCCAAAAAGGTAATGGAAATTGTTAATGTTTTTAGTAATGGCCGAAGTGCAAACCCTATGATAGACGTAACCTCAGTCACACTAGAATAGAAGCAAAGCAGTCCAGTTTTAGCACTTACATTCTGTTACGAACATAAGACAAATTCCAATACATTTTACAAATCTAAAGCGCAATCCTGAACTGGAATTGACACGAAGGATTAGTGCAAGCGAAATGTATATACCAATATTATTCCTTTTTTCCTTTTGAATATAAGTATTAATTAGATCATTTTAGATTTTTCAACATCTGCTATAAATTTATTGTCGTCCAAAATTTGTGTCCTTCCACGTGGCAGTATTTCATGCCAGTAGTTGCCGTGTTGAAGAACGAGAACGTAAATTGCGCTTTCCTATTTTTATTGTACACAGTACCATATTTTCCTAATTAAATTAATAATATTGTGTTTATTCCACAACATTAAAAATTTCTCAATCCTCGAATATAAAACAATAATAGTTATTATTACTACAAAGAAAAATTTATTGTATATCGTAAGAACACTGATAATAATTAGGCACGATAATATTGGTAATATTAAGACGCAGTAGAACTTAGGTAATACCCCACCTAAAGTAATGTGTTTGAGAAGTTCTAATAAAATTATAAATTATTTATAAATGCTCGAGAAATATTCGATGAAATATTTTTTTGCAATTCAAAGAAAATTAGTTATTAAGAAAACAATTTTTTTTTTGAAACATTATTTAATTAATTATTCGCTTCCGTTACTGAAGAAGTGTTTTCACGTATATTGTTGACTATTCTTATCATAACCAATATTTGAATACAGATTTATAGAATTTGTGTTTTGGTAAACTTGCTAAGACTCGAGTTCAAGAGCACCAAATGTTTATTGAATGAAACTTTTCTCTCAGTGTGACAGAATTATTGAGAATTATAAACTTACCAATTACAGCTGATAATGTTAAGAGTGAAATTAAATTTTAAAGATTTTGCCTTCTGTGAGATTCAAACTCACACCTAAAAGTAAGCCGAACTTTTCGTACTGCCAACTGCGTCAATACGGGGTAGTAAGCTCGAATTATTTTTAGGGTCTTCAATTGTATTAAACCACAAATGTTAGAGATAATATGAATATGGCTGCGCTACTTCATTAAATGTAAAATTTTTTTCATTTCGAAAGAATTATTCAAAATTATAATCTTTCCAATTGCAACTGATAATGTGTTGGCTCAGTTGGCAGCGTGCAAAGTCCGGCACTATTTTGAAGTAATCATTTACCAGAAGCGGAAGTTTGACAGTAAATTGGATTGTATCCTACCCTATTAATTGGAAAGCTCTAGCGTTTTGTCTTTCCACATAAAAATATTCAAGCAGACATGTATACACGCAGCAAAAAGTTTTGTCGGGTCGTAAGACCAGCTATATGGAAGGTATCACTGGTCAACTCTAGTCAAATCTAACACGAAATAAAGAGGGATTATATTCAATTTTTATAATACCTGAGTTGAGTAAATATATTTAACTTCTAAGATCAATTATTTCACAATTCCTTGTTTTTTTTATTAGTATGATAATTTCTCCGCATTTTTAAAACTATACATGTTAAAACGTCCGGGGTAAGTGTGATAGTGCTCTTATTTTACATTTTAAAATATTTCCCTTTAAATATATTGTCTTCAAATGATTCTTTATGTAATTTATGGTTTGCTTATTTATTGCTTTATTATACTAGATGTAGGTATTTTATTTTTGACGAAGTTTAATATATCTCTCAAGCGTAAAGAAAAATATTACAATATCCCTTTATAGTTTATTAAAATTTAGTGGGAAATATTATGGGATTACTAGAGTTGACCAGTGATACCTTCCATATAGTTGGTCTTAAGACCCGACAAAACTTTTTGTCGCGAGTATATATTCCTCACCAACTCCCCCATTCGATTTTTGCCGTAGCGATGTGATAACATTTGCGTCGAGCCCTATAGACGTAATTTCGTCCCATTAGTTTATAATTCTACTTATTACGATTGAAATTAAATATACTAAGCTCGTTTTACATTCAGTGGAATCGAGTTGTAAATATTTTTCTGCTGCAATGTTAGCCTTCCCTGCTTGTTTGAACGCAATGGTGAACCGTAGTAATACTTCATTTGTTTTCACAATTTCTATCTTCTACTATGCAATGATGTATCTTCAACTAATTTGTATGTCAGAATTATAGACTGTAATATACAGCAACAAAAATTAGAAATAGAAACGACCCAACACAGATCCTTGAAGTATTTCTGATTGCGATAGATGTGGATGAGACGTTAAACCATGTTATTTGTCATACTTCTTACATTCAGGCAGGCAATATTTAGGTCACTCTATCAGATCATTAGAAATTTCAAGGAAATGCATTTTTTTAAAATCATTTCACGCTGCAGCATATCGAATGGCTCAGGTAACTCGGCATAAGTATGTGAAAGTGACACTATTCGTCAAAAAATAGGAAATTAATATAACAGACTATAATATTGGGTTTTTTAAGAAAAGAAGGAATTTGCTAACGTCGAACACTTTTCTTTTCCATCAAATTTTTCTTCTAACTACGTAATTGCCCGACATAAGCCCCGAAGATTGAATGTGATCCATCACCGTCAATGGCGGTGAGAAATATTAGACCAATCTATTCCAGACACGTTGCAGAAATGTGTGTTTTATTACAATTTATATTATCTGCCCGATCTCGATATGATATATGATTCTTATCCTTCGAGGTAATCTATGTTTTGCTCTTCGGTGCAGCATCTCCGCTCGCGGCGAGCAAACGCGCTTTTAAAACGAAATATTTTTGTTTTATTTAGAGAGAGAAAACAAGTATGACAGCGAGATAATGTCCCGTCAGATCAGTAATAATAAAAATTTTAGTTGAAATTTATGATGGAAGTCATTACGTTTTGGACACTTGCTTCTATTCACAATAAATCACAGGAACAAAATACAATACTTTAAATGCATAGCACATACATAGGTATTACGCGTGGTTGTGTAGTTATGATTAAAGACTTTTAAACGAGTTTGTCGCTAAATTAGGCTGCAAATAAATGAAAACAAAATATCTTTTATACATGCTGTTGTTATCATTGTTCTTACTTCCAAGTGCTTCGATTGGACTGATAAAAAATCAGTTATTTATAAGGTCAAGCAAATTATTCTACACAAATTGATTAAAAGGTGTATATACAAATATTTTAAACTTAAGACCACAAGTAAAGAAAAGAGATTTTTGAGTATTTATATGTGTTCTAAAATAAATGTGATACAATCATTGCTGATATTTTATGAATTCTCACTATTGCTATAGATCTTTTCCATCTTCTTATTCTAAACCTGATATATTCATTCATAGCAATATGACGATGCCTTCTTGGTGTAACGGCATATTTCTCTTTATCTTAGAGATCATATGTAGAAAAACTTGCATCAAAATTGAGTCTTTTTGGCTACAGTTTAAGAGTTGTATACCGAAGTGTAAACATTAACACCATGTTCAATATATATTACGCATGCCCACAGAGCCAAATGAAGAATTGTGCATTATTTTTTTGTGTCAAAAGAAATTTTGTTTTGCAGAGTGCCTGTCTTAGGGTTGCTTTTTAATTGACTACCTCACATTCCATACGTTTCAGAATCGACAACTTTCATTGAGAACCATATTAACTATATATATTTTCAGAAACTAAGAATTATATAACGCTTGTAATAGGAAGGCCAATTATTTTCTACACGGAATAAGTTAATACAGATACAAAAACAAGTTTTAAGACAGTTAAATTATGGAATGAAAAAGGAAACGTTGTTAGCATGCATAGCAGACATGTCTACCATGTATACTAGCTATTACATTACCTAACCGAAAAATTTCAAATTGAGATCAGGATAATGCTCTTGTGCAGTTACCTTACTGAATATCCTCTTCACACTGATGTGCAAGCAAAACTGATTTCCTGGTGTCCGTTGGACATGTAAAAGAATTCGTAAAATAATTTTACAAAATCGATGTGCGGCGAAGAAATTTGTGTTATCCGATTGGCATAAAGAGAGGTGTGTAGAATTTACATCAATAACGATGCTGGTTTCTGGAATAATGGTGCATTTTCTGATGATAAACCGTTCCAATCTCTGTAGTTTTTAAAAAAAATTATAGACCATACGATATTACATAAAACCTTTAGCAAAATATGGACGATTTATTCTTAGTCTTTGGGGAAGCATTAAAATAAATGGCCCAGGTATTTGTTGAAAAACTGACCAACTATTTACAGCTTTACGTTTTATACAATATAGTCGTATCACCTGAGCGACAGGTTCATCATGACTTCATATTTTGGCATGACAATTTATCAATTTATACCACAAACATTCTTATAAATTAGTTTCAAAATAACGTCAACGTTTTGCCGTGGCTTGCAGATACTCCTGATTTTAATTCACTGATAAATGTTACAGAGCTAATGGTGAATAAATGTAGGAATAATTTTATTTTTTGAAACAAAAACCATATGTTGTTAGCAATTGCGAATACCTTACGATGATAAATCGTTTTCATACTGTTACGGCCAAGAATGGGTCGTTGACATAATATTAATTTCTTTTTACTTATGTAATATACTCTAAATGGGTGACAGTTTGTTTCGTCTTTGGCTTTGTGCTTATAACCCTTTTGATATTTTCCAAAAATTCGCTCAGTTTATTTTGATTGAAGAAAGCACTTGTTAGGATAAGAATATATTGCCATTTAAAAGTATCTTTATATGAATGGATGACCAAATAGCTCTAGCGCACGTTCTTTTTTTTTATTGTAGAATTCTATTCACTTCCGACTAATAAGCAATAATAATGTCTTTCTTTAATACGTGAAATTTATGAGAAATTATTTAACAAACCAAGCGCAATTTCTTAATAATTTGGGGCAATATTCTTCAGGCGCTCTTGTGAATATCGGCATGCTATATTACTTTAATAATAATTTAATATGGACAGCACTGGTTCTTTACGGCAAATTCATTATACTCTCTCTCCAGTACTGTACCAAAAATAAATTGCTTATTAACCTTGATGCAACACAAATGCTTGACATTCATGCATATAACTGGTGGTTTACTTTCAAATGGGCACAACAAGTTGATTTGCAAGTTATGCATATATAACTTTTCTGCATTAAAACGTCTAATAACTGGCTTATATGTCGTCGTAAGTTTTACCATACAATTTTTGAGTCGCTGATACTATATGCTGTTGTGTTATGCTATGGTTCTGGGGTTGCTAGAGTGTTTATGATGTAAACCCATCAGCAATAATATTTGGTCAACGATGCAATAAACCTTGTAAGAGAATATGATACATTTATGTTTATACAACGTTAAGATTTGTAAAATTATATTAATGTTGTACGTATTTTAAATACCTTATAAATTGCACAAAACCTTTCTCCAAAATCCAACTTTTCTTATGACTAAAAACTAGGAATCCCAACTTGCCTTCACTTCTTGCATCGAGGTATTTTGCTCTTCATAAATCAAAAAAATTCATCAGCATTTAAATTATGGAATCCTACTATTATGTCCACTTTCGATCTCGTTTAATTTATAGACTCATTTTTTAGGAAGCACCAACATAAACTTCGAGAATTTCTGATTACAAAAATTAGCCATATACAATATTTTTTGTCTTTTAAGTTACATAATTTGCCGCTCTTATTTCAAATGTATTGTTGTCACCGCCATTTATGTAAGAGATAATGAAAATACTATATTATCTAGAAACAGCTATCATAATTATAACACAAGAAACAAATATTACTTCTCCACTCCAGCGTACACATTATACACTTACCACCAATACATGGGAATAAACGTATATAATATTCATTCAAAGTATGCATACACGAATTAATTCGTATATGAAAATGTATGAATGCACATCTACACCAAGCTGGCATTGCAAACAACAACGTACAGACAGCTATTTCGATGTCGTATAGATCTCATCAGTGTACGAGCGTGCTGTTCACAATGTCCTACAAACTTAGATTACCTGCAAATACAGTCGACTTACGTACCAAATGCCAATGAGAGATTCCCAGAGGCATCTATGACCCAAACGCGACAATGCAAGGTAAAGATAAACCCTCAGCAGTACGACTACTATATCGGACAACTATAGATATACGAGCATTCAATAAACTTGCCTAAAGGTGGCGTACACGAATTAATTCGTATATGAAAATATATGAATGCACATCTACACCAAGCTGGCATTAGTGTGAGAGCTTCTTTTCCAAGAAGTACTTTGTTGCATTTTATTGTAATAGGTACGCCACCTTTACGCAAGTTTATTGAATGTACGTATATCTACAATTTAACGATATAGTAGTTGTACTGCTGAGATTTCATCATTACCTTGAGTTGTCGCGCTTGGGTCACAGATGCCTCTGGGAATTTCTCATAGGCATTTGGTACGTAAGTCGACTATATTTGCAGGTCGACCAAGTTTGTACGGCATTGCGAACAACACGCTCGTACACTGATGAGATCTATGTAAGATCGAAACAGCTGTCTGTTGTTTGCAATGCCTGCTTGGTGTAGATGTGCATTCATACATTTTCATATACGAATTAATTCGTGTATGCATACTGTGAGTGATTCAATAGTGTGAGAGCTTATTCTCCAAAAATTACTTTGTTGCATTTTATTGTACATAATGCTATTCGATCGCACTTAAGAGTGACTAACAACTCTTCAGCTGTTTCGAAAGGGATAATTAAAGTTTTTGCAAAATAATAATATTAATAATATTCCTTCTGTGAATTCTCTTATTTTAATTAATATGTTGATTTCAATGAATTAGCGTTAACTCATTGGCTGTTATGTTGTCGAATATTTGAAGTAAGTAGGACTTCATACTAGTATATAAGTCAATTTATGTATACACTACTTTGCACCTAATCTGTCTCCTCGTATCTATATTATTCACTGTCTTGTGACTTATCCTGTACTGACTTGGTCTCTTGGGGTAATAAATTATTATTATATAGGCCTTCCTTATAATAGGCGGCCTACAGTGTGAAATATTATACACCCAAAATATCTCGGTCGCACAAAGCAAGTCCTAGCAGTTAAGGCATTTTATTCCAACAATGATTGTTTCAATTACACTTTTTGAGTGGGTGTTTCACGAGGTAATGCATTCAGGTTGTGTAATAATGCGTTGTTGATTGATGCAACTTTAGGTATTGACTGTATTATGACTTGTCCTATCTATTTTATATGTACCAAATCGATAAAATATGTTAATATTATTATTATTATTATTCACTATGTAATATCACTTGGACAGATGTCAAGGTATGTTTTTTTAGAAACGTTTTGAAAACGTCCGATTAATTGTTTACTTGAAGCGCAGCAATTGGAATGGAAAATAATGTTGTCAGCTAACGTATAAATAGATTTAGAGATAAAAGTTTCCAAAAGGGCATATGTATTTTCCAGGTTCTAAATCTTTCTATTTGAATCGGAACATTTGCCAATTCGCTTCAAAGAATTTTCCTTCGGAGGTAAACGCACCGGAAACGAAATTTTCATGTTGCAGGCCGAGAAAAGCGAACGCTTCCAGTCAAAGTGTACGCTTGTGTAAGTATTTTCGTTCCACGAACCATAAACTACAGCAGATGTTCGCGAATCGAAGGATATGTCTGATTTTTTTAATAAAGAAAATCTACATTTCTTTCAACTCGGATGACTTATATAGATATACGTAATTCATATAGTCTGTTGAAAAAGTTCTGGCAGATTTATTAAAATAATTCACCTAAGTATATTCTGATTAGGTGTACTGAGAGAAGAAAAATGTATTTTTATTAAATTTGTTTAAGTTAGTGTGACAAGTTAGAAAACTATATTTACAACTAAGTTTTATATGTTTTATGTACTTTTTAAATCATACAGATCTAAGTGTTCATATTTTTAAAACCTGCTGCATCTGAAATTACAAACAGAAGCAACTGAAGGCTATAGAAGTGTAGAGCGATTTGTATTTATTGTTATCAAAACTAGATAAGCTTTCATAAGGTGTCATGAACCGATTATTAATTAATTAATTATTTTCATTTCTTCTAATTGGAATTGATTCATTTGAAGCGGACTTGCATGTTTCATTTATATTATATATATATATATATATATATACATATGAAACACACACATATATCTATATACGTGCGAGTAGATTTCTTGAAAATTTGCGGCTTATATTAAATTGAAAATTACTTGCTTTCTTTAAGTTAATTAATGAACTTAGGGAAAAGAGTAATTTCATTATCGAAGACTAACAATGTTAGTTTCGCCCAAATGCTCGTCAGTCCGATAATGAAATCAGACCTTTTCCCTATTATTTTCGATTTGTATTTATACAAACTGAAGTGATCTTAGCAAGCATGAGAGAATTAATTACTTAATTCACTCTATGATACAGAGGAAACATATTTATATGTTTTGCCTCCTACCGACTTGAAACACATATTGTGTACGTAACGTCGGTATTAATGAAAAATCCTTATTTCATTCAGGATAATTGTATTAATTTAATATGTATTTAATATGCATTAAACATATATATCAAATTCTTAGCCGTATCTGTTAATACATATGAAACACACACATATATCTATATACGTGCGAGTAGATTTCTTGAAAATTTGCGGCTTATATTAAATTGAAAATTACTTGCTTTCTTTAAGTTAATTAATGAACTTAGGGAAAAGAGTAATTTCATTATCGAAGACTAACAATGTTACTTTCGCCCAAATGCTCGTCAGTCCGATAATGAAATCAGACCTTTTCCCTATTATTTTCGATTTGTATTTATACAAACTGAAGTGATCTTAGCAAGCATGAGAGAATTAATTACTTAATTCACTCTATGATACAGAGGAAACATATTTATATGTTTTGCCTCCTACCGACTTGAAACACATATTGTGTACGTAACGTCGGTATTAATGAAAAATCCTTATTTCATTCAGGATAATTGTATTAATTTAATATGTATTTAATATGCATTAAACACATATATCAAATTCTTAGCCGTATCTGTTAATACATATGAAACACACACATATATCTATGTACGTGCGAGTAGATTTCTTGAAAATTTGCGGCTTATATTAAAATGAAAATTACTTGCTTTCTTTAAGTTAATTAATGAACTTAGGGAAAAGAGTAATTTCATTATCGAAGACTAACAATGTTAGTTTCGCCCAAATGCTCGTCAGTCCGATAATGAAATCAGACCTTTTCCCTATTTTTTTTCATTATCGGACTGACGAGCATTTGGGCGAAACTAACATTGTTAGTCTTCGATAATGAAATTACTCTCTTCCCTAAGTTCATTAATTAACTTAAAGAAAGCAAGTAATTTTCAATTTAATATAAGCCGCAAATTTTCAAGAAATCTACTCGCACGTATATAGATATATGTGTGTGTTTCATATGTATTAACAGATACGGCTAAGAATTTGATATATGTGTTTAATGCATATTAAATACATATTAAATTAATACAATTATCCTGAATGAAATAAGGATTTTTCATTAATACCGACGTTACGTACACAATATTTGTTTCAAGTCGGTAGGAGGCAAAACATAAATATGTTTCCTCTGTATCATAGAGTGAATTAAGTAATTAATTCTCTCATGCTTGCTAAGATCACTTCAGTTTGTATAAATACAAATCGAAAATAATAGGGAAAAGGTCTGATTTCATTATCGGACTGACGAGCATTTGGGCGAAACTAACATTGTTAGTCTTCGATAATGAAATTACTCTTTTCCCTAAGTTCATTAATTAACTTAAAGAAAGCAAGTAATTTTCAATTTAATATAAGCCGCAAATTTTCAAGAAATCTACTCGCACGTATATAGATATATGTGTGTGTTTCATATGTATTAACAGATACGGCTAAGAATTTGATATATGTGTTTAATGCATATTAAATACATATTAAATTAATAATATATATATATATATATATATATATATATATATATGTACTATAAATAAATTAGTTTACCATTCCTAGGGAAATGGAATAAGGGTTTGTAAAAAACTTGTAATAAAAAAACAACTCTTCTTAGCTTTGTGACGTTTCGGCTGCTCTTTTCAGCCTTCTTCAGACCTGTTTAATAGGAAAGACGTATGTGTTACATTTTTGTGGATTTACAAATCGTTTAACAAGATTTAGGTATCAATACTATGACAGAAAAACAACATTTTTTTAAGACTTAATAATTGACACTCGATTAAAGAATAAACAAAAAAAAAAACACTTACTCTCGCTAACGTTGTGCAGGTTTTGCTAATACCACACATTGTGTGGTATTAGCAAAACCTGCTAATACCACACAATGTGTGGTATTAGCAAAACCTGCACAACGTTAGCGAGAGTAAGTGTTTTTTTTTTTTTTGTTTATTCTTTAATTGAGTGTCAATTATTAAGTCTTAAAAAAATGTTGTTTGTCTGTCATAGTATTGATACCTAAATCTTGTTAAACGATTTGTAAATCCACAAAAATGTAACACATACGTCTTTCCTATTAAACAGGTCTGAAGAAGGCTGAAAAGAGCAGCCGAAACGTCACAAAGCTAAGAAGAGTTGTTTTTTATTACAAGTTTTTTACAAACCCTTATTCCATTTCCCTAGGAATGGTAAACTAATTTATTTATAGTACATATTGAAATACAGCTTCAGTTAAAAACTGAATTTCGTCAAATTTATATATATATATATATATATATATATATATATATATATATATATATTGTTTAGCATTTTTCTTGGCCGTATTATATTTTATACGATGAGAATTGTCGTGGGTGTAGCTACACACAATTCTCATCGTATATATATATATATATAAATGTATTGAAAAATTCAAAAGATTCTTGGTAGTAGTGGCATACAATGAAGTAAAAGTAATAACAATATGACAACTGGTTGTCAATTAGAAAACAATGACAAATATAAAATGCAAATCACAATGTATAATTGAAAATGTAATCAAATAAGCAATAGGACAGTCGGAATTACTTATATGGTCACATCAAAAGGCTTGGGATTTACCACAAACTGTTCAGTCAATGCAATCATACAAATAACAACGACGCAACAATGTAATGAAAAATTAAGAGTAGAACTGTTGATATTATATTAATATAGAATGTAAAATCAGTCATGTATAAATGTAAATGAAAGCAAATAAACATAGGACAATCGTCATTACCCATGTAATCCTATCAAATCGGATTAGGTTCACCTAAACATGTACAATCTGATTGAAATACATAGACAATCAATGATGCAACTATGTATGTGTTAAGATGTATTTGTAGCTACAGACATATATGTTTCTACCTAGTTTGGTTTCGTCAGTGCAGCATAACAAAGAAGGTGTATGTTAAAGCATTAATATGTGTTGAATAAAAATTATATAGTATTACCTTAAAATGTCAATCCAAAATGTCCAAGTGTAAATCAACTGTGCACTTACTTAATACTGTGTAATGCCTTATTTCAACCAGGCAGTTAATAAAATATATTACAATTCTTTGCCAAAATATACAAATGTATTGAAAAATTCAAAAGATTCTTGGTAGTAGTGGCATACAATGAAGTAAAAGTAATAACAATATGACAACTGGTTGTCAATTAGAAAACAATGACAAATATAAAATGCAAATCACAATGTATAATTGAAAATGAAATCAAATAAGCAATAGGACAGTCGGAATTACTTATATGGTCACATCAAAAGGCTTGGGATTTACCACAAACTGTTCAGTCAATGCAATCATACAAATAACAACGACGCAACTATGTAATGAAAAATTAAGAGTAGAACTGTTGATATTATATTAATATAGAATGTAAAATCAGTCATGTATAAATGTAAATGAAAGCAAATAAACATAGGACAATCGTCATTACCCATGTAATCCTATCAAATCGGATTAGGTTCACCTAAACATGTACAATCTGATTGAAATACATAGACAATCAACGATGCAACTATGTATGTGTTAAGATGTATTTGTAGCTACAGACATATATGTTTCTACCTAGTTTGGTTTCGTCAGTGCAGCATAACAAAGCAGGTGTATGTTAAAGCATTAATATGTGTTGAATAAAAATTATATAGTATTACCTTAAAATGTCAATCCAAAATGTCCAAGTGTAAAACAACTGTGCACTTACTTAATACTGTGTAATGCCTTATTTCAACCAGGCAGTTAATAAAATATATTACAATTCTTTGCCAAAATATACAAATGTATTGAAAAATTCAAAAGATTCTTGGTAGTAGTGGCATACAATGAAGTAAAAGTAATAACAATATGACAACTGGTTGTCAATTAGAAAACAATGACAAATATAAAATGCAAATCACAATGTATAATTGAAAATGTAATCAAATAAGCAATAGGACAGTCGGAATTACTTATATGGTCACATCAAAAGGCTTGGGATTTACCACAAACTGTTCAGTCAATGCAATCATACAAATAACAACGACGCAACTATGTAATGAAAAATTAAGAGTAGAACTGTTGATATTATATTAATATAGAATGTAAAATCAGTCATGTATAAATGTAAATGAAAGCAAATAAACATAGGACAATCGTCATTACCCATGTAATCCTATCAAATCGGATTAGGTTCACCTAAACATGTACAATCTGATTGAAATACATAGACAATCAACGATGCAACTATGTATGTGTTAAGATGTATTTGTAGCTAGAGACATATATGTTTCTACCTAGTTTGGTTTCGTCAGTGCAGCATAACAAAGAAGGTGTATGTTAAAGCATTAATATGTGTTGAATAAAAATTATATAGTATTACCTTAAAATGTCAATCCAAAATGTCCAAGTGTAAAACAACTGTGCACTTACTTAATACTGTGTAATGCCTTATTTCAACCAGGCAGTTAATAAAATATATTACAATTCTTTGCCAAAATATACAAATGTATTGAAAAATTCAAAAGATTCTTGGTAGTAGTGGCATACAATGAAGTAAAAGTAATAACAAATACATCTTAACACATACATAGTTGCATCGTTGATTGTCTATGTATTTCAATCAGATTGTACATGTTTAGGTGAACCTAATCCGATTTGATAGGATTACATGGGTAATGACGATTGTCCTATGTTTATTTGCTTTCATTTACATTTATACATGACTGATTTTACATTCTATATTAATATAATATCAACAGTTCTACTCTTAATTTTTCATTACATAGTTGCGTCGTTGTTATTTGTATGATTGCATTGACTGAACAGTTTGTGGTAAATCCCAAGCCTTTTGATGTGACCATATAAGTAATTCCGACTGTCCTATTGCTTATTTGATTACATTTTCAATTATACATTGTGATTTGCATTTTATATTTGTCATTGTTTTCTAATTGACAACCAGTTGTCATATTGTTATTACTTTTACTTCATTGTATGCCACTACTACCAAGAATCTTTTGAATTTTTCAATACATTTGTATATTTTGGCAAAGAATTGTAATATATTTTATATATATATATATATATATATATATATATAATAATAAATTTAATTAGTTATGTTGACACCAGTAAAATTCCATAAAAGTTCAAAATTTCTTTGCAAATGCACTGTGCGTCAAATGGATTCCCAGTATAACGGTATTATTTCAAGTCGTTCCATACGCTAAGGCAGGGCATATCAAACCTTCAATTAAAATCTTTATTAATAATGAAATCATCAACGGTCTCTTTCGGAGATGGATTGGCAAACCCCTGGCGTCTAGTGGTGCACGTAGCACTTTTACTGTTTCTTTGATATTCTTGTGAAGACGTTTCATGGGTGCGCTCCTGAAAAAGAATTCATAACAAATAGAAATGAGAAGAAAACGTAACCTGAAACAGACTGTTTCAGGTTATCTGAGCAGTACAAGCCCTAAAGATGTCCTTTAAGATAATAGACAAAATGTTGGTAGTAGAAGCAGAGAAGACAAGGCGGTTTCAATCCAGAAACTAAGAAGGTATTAGCGATAACCGTGGAAGCCTATGGACTTATATTAACGATAACCTAGTTTTATGTTTAACGATAGTACTTCTAATGGTTAATTGGTCGTAAATATAAAGTTCTTCATGCATAAAAGAAATATTACGCTCGTAATAAATCATATACTGGGTGTCCCAGCTAAGACTTTCGGGTCGTATATCTCCATTATTATTGAACGAATTTTTTTGAAATTTAAAATGTAGATACTTTATTGAATGAGGATTGTTCTGTTACTTTCGAAATTAGTGAAAGTTAAAAAATGTAATTTTCACTCATCGTTTTTTTTTTTCAAATCCCACGAAAATATCTTTAGATGGTTAAACACCAAAAATCAAGCCTCTACAGAAAAAATTAAGTAAAACATCTACTTTTACGTTTTCCTCTGATTTTTGTTTTAGTATTCCCGTTTTTTGGTCGTTCTTTGTTATCAACTTTTGTTATTAAATTGACTACTTTCAGACCTGAAATTCAAAGTTTTAACACTCTTGTTGCCCCGAAAACCCTACTTAACCTTTATTGGGAGTTTAGTGGAGTATCTATCTAATTGTTTGCACACTGTAAAGACATTAACAATAAGATTCACTGAAAACTGGAAAGTCTGAAAGCAGAATCTTGCATTTAAAAAAGTATGTTTCCTTTACATCGCCTGAATATACAATAACAGGAAATAAAAGCTAGTTGAATTCACGTTTTAAAGACTATGGTTGTTTCAGTATAGCGCAACGGTTCTTCACTTTATAAATTGTCTATATTCCAAATTTTATAAAAATTCCTTCAATAATAATGGAGATATATGACCCAAAAGTCTTAGCTGGGACACCTTATATAGAGAATACAATCCCGAGATCCCGGGATCCCGACCGTTTTTTGATCCCGAAAATCCCGGGACTGTACTTGGCTAGTCTCAGAATTTTCGAGATTGCCACAAACAGATCTAGTTTACACTCCGTATTCCGTTGCGCCTTGACAATTATCTAGATTACATTAAGGGCACTTATTACAAAAATCAACCTTATGTACGCCGTACGATAAAAGAACTACACAGGTACAGCCCAAATATTATGTAACTCAGAAGGCACTTCCCCGCTCGGCATACTTCAATACAATACTGTTAAACTAAATCCCCAACGGGCCAACAGGGGAATCACCCAATCACCTCATATTTTTTTCAGCTGCTGCTTATGTTGGCAATAAACTACGAAGCAGGCTTGGAAGTCAAACATTCGATGCTTTAATATTTCTGCGATTGTATTTTCGATATTCTAAATAGTTTTTTGTATTGTCTTTTTTGCTTCTTATTTTTGTATATTGTGTGTTGTGTTGTGCAACAATATTAGTAAATAATTTTTAAGAAATTACTTATTTTTTTTTTCATTTGAACCCAATTAGAAACCACATAATCTAATGCCGGGATCCCGGGATTACGCATCAAAAATCCCATTATCCCGGGATTTAAAAACATGCTCGAGATTGTATTCTCTAATCATATATTCAACTAACAATTTATGTATAACTCTATTTTGGTCAAATTAATCAAAATTATATACGTTATATCACGTATGTGTGTTTATTGTATAACAAGAACCATGAACACGCCTAAAAGAAAAATAGAACGTAATTGTCTGAATATAATATAAACAAATATAAACCATATATATATTTAACATGTATATTTTTTGTTATCTTTAAGAAAACAACACATTCGAGGTGTGATATACACTTCTTGCTTATACATATACATACATACAGGTCTGAATAAGAAACAATAACATTAGTTAAATTTTAATAAACTCTCGTTCCATATATGTTTCGGGCATGTTAGCCCTGTTTCAATCGATTATTTAGTACTCTGAAAATTGAAAATAACGATATTAACATTCTGTTCAAAAATCAAAAATAAAATCAAGAAAGAATACCGCCAACACAAAAAAGATCCTCCATAAACCACACCACTTTGTGTGTCCATAAAATACACGTTTGTTAAGTTGTCACTGAATAACTGTGTTCGTACTTTTAACATTTACGTGTTAATTTTAATTTTAAATAAAGAAAACTCTTATTATCTACACATATCTATATGTATATATACAGGACGTATTTTAATGTAAAAACCCTAACGCTACATCTGAATAAATATTGTTATTTTCAATTTTTTGTTTATTAAATAATACATTGAAAAATGGCCAAAACTACCGGAAACATTTATAGAAGGGTAGTAGATTAAATGTGAAATTCTAAACAAATATCTTTTTTTATTTATTCAGGACTATACAAATAAGAAAAAGCACCAACAATACCCGCTCCAACTGTTCACTTGACAACAGTTCCTTTATGTGATCACCTTCCATTTGATACTTTTCACTGCTGCCATATGTTAGAATTATACAGATTAAACTGAATGAGAAATAGTAATAAATTGTTTTTCTGCATTAAAATACTTGATTAACTCCAATATTATAATACATTTATTTCTGCACAAGAACTTACTTTTTTTTATCTTCCTTTTTTCGTAACTTTCTTCAAAATTATGTATTACGATGGTGTTCGAATGCGTTAATGGCGCATGCGAACAGAAGACGCTCACTAAGTAAGCGTAGAATTTTTCCGCTCGTAAATATGGCGACCGCTCCACGACATGTTCAGAATGAGCGTAAATAATCTGAATCCGATCACTGAACAGTTGCACTACTGCTGTGTCTGCTGAATGCGACCATCCTTATGATGACAATTATCTACACACATCAGTAAAAAGAAAAACCAATATCATTTTGTAACATTTTATAATGTACTACCTCAATCAATCAATATTCTCAAGTTAACAACAATTTTGTTCACTGATTATTGCTAACCGGTATTGTAAAACATCCATTTATACTAAACGGTGTTTTAATTAACAATTAATCTATCTGATATTTTAATCGAAATTGGAAAAACCTGCTTTAAGAAAAATAATAGAATTACCCATATTAACACTACCACGAACACCACAAATAAATCATTAACAAAATTATCTTTTATATGTTTGCATTTAACATGTATTATCTTTAACTTCTTCCGAAGAGAGTTTTGTAATTTACTTAAAACGTTTTTCTATATGGAATTTATTCTACATTTATGATATGCAATTTGTTTTTACATGCACGTACGTACGTTCATCGTATTAAATCGAGGCTCTTATTTTTTTTTTATGTGATTTTGGTTTATTTCCAATTCAATCTGAGCGCTTTATGACCGCCAAAGCCAAGTTACAAATGTTTCTGATTTGTGTATTCACCAGGGCCATGGTGATGTTCTGAATATATATGCATATTTTGTAGGAGAAAAATTGTACTATCAATGTAGATTGCGTTCAGTGAATTCACAACGATTTCAGGCTGATTGGTTTTCGGATGTTTTATTTAAATGTTCCAAAATCAAACAGCAGAGTATAATAGTTGCTTTGGAAGTCTAAGATAATTGAATGACTTTTTTATTTACTTACATTTGTCCTTTTTTAATAACATTTAACAATTTTATTATGTTTCATCATTTAATAGCATAAATAGCTAAATATGGATGACATATTGCCGTGATCCCTATTGTTTAGGCATTATAAAATAGTTAGACAATTAAGTATTAGAATAAGGAAATAATTTTTAGTGGTAAACATAATTGTTGAAAAATGAATTATGAGTTGCATAACCGCAACGGCGTAACATTATGATGATGGGTATATAGTAATTGAAATTGAAATAAAATTTATATGAAAGGTACAAAAATAAACGCGAAAAAATAAATTCATGTATTCTATATTTATAGAAACGAGGAGCACAAGATGTATTTTCAGTATACAAAGGCCGAACCAAATTTTTGCATTGTGTAAGAGTGGCACTAAATATATTGAGAAGTGAACCACTTTTCAAGCTTAATAATGTGTTAAAAATAAATAACAGAGAGAGAGAGTGATGATGAAAGATGGAACAGTGAAAAGAGTTAGTCATTTGAATGCTGTAAAATTGTATGAAAAAGGTGAAATTAGACATTCACGACATGAAAACATCTTTCATCATGAATAGACGTAAGAAATACAATAAGTTTATAAAAGATTGTTATCTGTTAGACATTTTATGGTTACACTTAACAATACAATAAATACCTGATACGTATATTTAATAGTAATTTTAAAAAAAGGATATATAGAAAGGTGTTTTTTATTCAACACGATATAATAAAGCAAAAACTTTAGAAATAGCAGCATAAATCTGGTTTAATCCAGAAAAGTTCCAGAAATAATGGGATAACATTGGTTTAATCTGAATAAATCTACAAAGAAAAGAATAATGTTAGTGTTGTTAACAGCTGCGTACAAATCAACCTACACGAAGATGAGAGAAGGTGGTTCGAAGACAGGGATAGAGCTGTCAAGGTCCATGTTCCTGACAAAGTAATCATAAAAGGAAGGATTCCATCTGTATACAATGTCTTTCCGATTATTTCTAACGAAGATGTCTGCAAAAGAAAAATACGAATAGTGTTAAATAATGGGAAAAGGAAGTATTTAAACAATGATGAAAGAGGCAACAAATTCATTTACAAATACAATGAGGGATGGCGTTAATGGAAGAAGGATATACCTCTCAAGACAAGGAATCGCGAATATGCACGGACATTAATAATAAACAATTTGTGTGTGTATATTTTTGTGCATTTTCTAACTTGTTCGTGTATTTTTAAACGTACCAATTGAAGATTGCTGGATTAGTAAATACGTATTACCTGTTTGATCTCAATGTTTAATCTCTTGAATTTTTTTTCTAGGGCAACTGAGGATATTAGTATGCACAACTTCAATGGAATATGAAGGAGAATTGAAGTAATGAGTGGTGTACATTAAGAAATAACCCTACTACTTGTGACAGTTTATATACACATGCACACTAGCCGGTGGTAGTCATTTTTAGCGGTTTATGTAGGTCATACATCTGTACACGTCTGTACATGTAATAGAAAACAATTCATATCTGTTTATCTTCTTTTTTTTTGGGACAGTCTTTGTCGCGCAATATCTTTTAAACAAAGTATTCATCTACGAACACAAATTAAAATAGCTCATAGAATAACCCCTTGATTTTTTCCGCATGTAAGTACCTGCAGATGTTTGTTGTGTGACTTGACTACCAAATGAAAAAGATTTCGCTCTCTCAAAGCGGTGTACTGTACTGTATTTCATAAACTTTGCACTGGAAAGCGTAGCGTTTGTTGTGTACTTTATTAAGACGGCAAATCCAAGATATGCAGTCGCAAAAGAAGTAGACAGGACAGGGGTACCTACGTCATTTCCTTCTCGAATAATTGGTATCTCGTAATATACGTAAATGTCCAAGTTCAGGCAGTAAATGTCTCCCATTCCATTGTGTAATGGACGTCTTCAAATAAATGGACCTAGTTTCAGGGCAAACAAGGTCTCAAGGCGCTTTCGCATCTCTCTTGTATCTCCTACCCCATAACCTCTACTATCACCGCACCACCAGTATTTTACTTAAGGGAGAGTTGATAAGAAGCGCTACTTCAGCTAACCGTGTTTTATCAAGTTCCAACATAATTAATTAGCTTCAAAAATGGCGTCGCTCTTGAATGTTTTCATTCATATTGAACGACTATGCGCTCTATTCCTTCTGAACTCTCACGTCGAGTGGATGTGCAATTAATTATTGAATGTTTTTCTGTGTTTGACTACTTCGAACAGCTATTTTTGAGGTAAACAATTTGATTAAGCAACAATTACATATTTACATATTGTAAACAAGGAAAGATAATTGAATGGAATATAATAAATATAGAATATTACTGTTATAAATTAACCGTTTTTTTAATATTACAAGGCCTACGGTAATATTTATCAGAACAGAGTATTAACTCACTAATGCATCATTTTACTGCACTGACATTCTGGGACTTAACATTACTGTAATTTAATATTAAATTAGAACATCTTCAGTGCTCAAGATCTAGTATTCTAATGTTTTCTTTCGCTACGTTATCACATCTTATCTCCAGTCTACTTCCTTGTAGTTTTCACTTTGTTTTGCTTTCTATTAGTATGCCTACTAAATCTTTCGTTTCTAATAAAGCATTAATTTTAAAATTCATTAAATTTTTACGCTTTTCTCATAACTTTTTCAATACACATATTTTTTATAAAATCTCTCAGAAATTCTTAATTTTTCCTATTATATTTTTTTAGGCACATAGTTTTTGACACATAATTTACAACAGATTTATTTCTCATCTATAAACTCTTAGTTTAGAGCTCTGCGTATTATTTTATTTTGCATGCAATTTTGAAATTTGTAATATTCTCTATAACATAATTATTTTGTGTTATATTTCTACCACTATTGTCTTCGATATTCACTAATGTGACTCAAGTTATCTATCCCTTTTGATTCTATTAAACGCTTTGTAAAGTCTATCACATGCTATCACATTGGTGTATTTATGCATCTACATACCTTGTCGAAAACCATACCGATAATTTCTGTGTCAATGAAATCATTATTTTATGTATAGGTCTCGGTAGCAAGATTCCCTGTAGTTGCTGTAGCCCACTGGTCCAAGTTTCATTCTCAAGACCAATATTTGTTCAATTAAATCAAATTGTTTTAAGGGGGCTTACGCAGAGGTGCCGACTAACTGCCGTGAGATAGGACGTAATGGGGTGGCACCAAATGCGCTAATGTAAATTCTGGACTTTACAAGGTTTCGTTAAAACAATAGTACCGCTTTTGTTTACGAAATATGAAAACGAAATTTAAAACACAAATAAATAAAGGCTCAATGCATGCTCGACTGGCATTAGTTTTTAAAATAAAGTTTCTGAAACTGTGTTATGATGTTGTAAATTTTTCCAACTTTGAGAGTGAAATGTAGGAGTAAATAATTTGAATTATAAGAAAGTACTCCCAACGAAACCTTAATTAATACTTTGTATTCAATTTAATGCAAAAACATAATAAGAAAAAAGACAAATGTCTACTGTTTGTTTTATTTTAACGAATACATTACATCGGCGGAATTTACATTAGCGCATATGGCGCCACCCCCTTACGTCCCACCTCACGCAGTTAGTCGGCACTTCTGCGTAAGCCCACTTAACCCTCTCCACCGTTCTGTATAATCTCACTAATGATATTATCACCAGCTGTCGCCTTGTTATGTTATGTTATATAATAGTCTATTAATTCATATTTCTATTTTTTTTTTATTTCATTTCTATCTTGTTATCCTAAATTCGTGCTCCGATTCATAATGACTAATCATATTATTTGTTGCACTGCTCATTTCTTTTATCTTCTGATTCAACAATGTCATAAACTGATCCCAATTCTCAATATATGCTGCTTTGTATTCTCTTTTCTGCCTCTTTGATATAATTCATCTGTTTCTGCAATTTAATGGTGAAATATTGTGGCGCAGATTCTTCTAATATAATAATACGTAATTTCCATGATATATTATGCAATTTCAAAAGATATAGCGGATAGTAGATACTTTTTTTTAGCTAATAGACAGTTTTACAGAATATACATACATTTTAGGCAAATTAAATGTATCTTTCATAAATACAAAAGAAAAGTCTTAGTTTTATAAAAGTGAAAATCATTAGCGTGATAAATTGTGAAACAAAATCACAAGTTTTTCTCCCACTGTGTTGAAGTGAAATAATAAATTACTCAAGCATAGACTAAGAATTTATTGGTATGCCCACTAAAAGAAGGAAGAGCAGAAATAAGTGATTTTGTTTAAATTGAAGTTTAGTGACTTTAATTTTTTACGAACATTTCTGTAAACAATATTCTAAATACTTGTCTTTTTCTCTTTGTCATTATGTTTCTGCCTATCATTTTATTTTTGTTATTTGTACTTTGTACTTTTCTTTATACGTAATAAAGACATTTATTATTATTATTATTATATATAGATGAAACACTTCTTTCATGAGAAAGATTCAAATACAATTTTGTTTAAATGGCACTAGATAGACTAGGGAGAAATTTTACTTTGTCTTTATAAAATAATTTTTGTAATTTTTTTTTTTGTAAATTTATTATATTAACTAGCTGTCCATCAATCTCTTCGAGCTTGAATCGCTTTTCGCGTCCGCTTACAGTTTTATTATAGTTCGCTGTAAAACGCAAAAAAAAAATCATTTTTGATTTTCTAAACTTTTGGCACACCTTGTATAGACGTATATTTTTGTCCACGAAGTACTGTCACGGTGACAGGTGGAACGACAATTTAAAGCATCTTAACGTCAGTCTGACTTTTCGTTGTTGGAGTTTGAAATTTAGATGCTATTTAGCGTAATACTAAGACTTGACACTAAAAGATTCATAGTTTTATTAGTTTTACACAATGAAAGGACTAAATCATTATTGAAAATGTAATATCAGATTTATTTTAATTTTGCATAATTTAACCTGCCAATTATCATAGCCCGCAAACATACTTTTGACATACCTTTTGTTATAATGCAAATTTGTGAACAATGCATGCCCATTACACAGAAGAATCAAGTTTTAAATAAAATGTTGGTATAGAATAAGTATGACTTATTACTTTTATTTATAATAGTGAATTTATAACTGGCTTCCATATTAATAATTAGTTTCATTTGTCTGCTCTGAAATTGTTCCTGTCAAAGTGAGTTTGCAGTGGCATTGAGTCGTCGCCTGTAGATCGTGCTCTGGCTATGTCGGTTGCTGAGACGATCCTATTATAATTTAAATATTTAGTAGTGACGCTGGTAGTTGAACTAAAAACAATAACCAAAAATAATGCTGACCGACGTTGGAATATCTGTGTAAACATTTTGCTTACACACACTGTAAAAAGAATATAATTTGTAATTGTTGGATCATTTTGTGATTTTTATTAAGTATTTAAGGAAAAATAACACAAAAAGGTAGTTCATGATTACAACCAATCCATCGAAATAAGAGCCACCAGCCTGGGACGCGATCATCATCAACCATCATCAGAATGTTTGATTAACAATTTGATTTAATGGTGTATTTTCAAACATATCGCATTAAATGATTGAACGCTGCCCATACTTCAAACTTTCTACTGACAATCAAACTATTTAGTAGAAGTAATTGTTGAATTAGACTGGAATATTTACTTTAGTAAATTGAATAGTTACAAAACAATTGTCATTACATTGGAATTTGATTCGTCTGTCACTTAGTAATAATAATATAAATCATATTTTAAGGTAATTGTCTAATACCGTGCCGTCAAATACTTTTCGCATTAGAGTAGGCTGTTTTTGAAGTTTTTAATCAATGTTGGTGTACATGCTAATTTTTTGAAAACTTCAAATTCTGACAGTTGTCATACTTAAATTCAAATTATAGACGCCTATTATTATTTATATGACATAACCAAACTATTAAAATTATGCACTGTCACCAACCATTAAAAAAAAAGCATGGCCGTCTCTAATACGGAAAGCAGGTATTTGAAGGCACGGTATATAGGCAAAACTAAAATGGATCTGATAGCACTTTTCTCATTAATATTTTAGTCATTTCGCTGTATAAAATTTGTAATTTCATATCTTTTTGTGTCAAGGTCTACAATAAATATCGATGAAGCTTAAAAACATGAACCATGAAATATCAGACAGATGTCAGGGTGTTTAACCTTTTTTTTTTGAAATAATTCAAATAAATCATGAAAGCAGTTCAGATTTCATCACGAACTGAAATCGATTGATCGTTTTGACGTTTTATAACCTGCAATTAAATTTTTGTGAAATTGCCAACATTAATCAAAAGTCAGATGGACTTTTTCTGACAATTCTGACGTTTCCTGTAACATTTAAGCCACCTAACGTGAATGTTGAGCTGACCAACATTTCGCGTATGCTCTAGTTAAATATATCGGTGTTAAAATAATAATAGATGAGTAAAGATGGCTACACCCTTTAACTGTTACTTAATTTTAGTTTAATAATATACTATGTTCACCAATTTTGATCAGCATGATGTATTCGTTTCTTTGAATTACAATTAACGTAGGGCTTCCGGGACAATAGTCAATAGATAAATTTATATGACGTTGGTTGCAAATAATCAAGCTCATCAGTGCTCCATAATGTTTGTCATAAAATGTCGATATAAGTCATCAAGTGCTGATTATTCAATTTACTCTTTCCACCTTTTTTTTATTTAGGACACATTAATTTAATAGAATACTTGCTCTTTTTGTTATTCCATGAAACTCTTCGAGTTTGAATTGCTTCTTTGGAACGTGACTACTGCCAGTCGCAGAGGCACTTGAATTTTAACGGTTATAAATTTTCTTTTAATTAGTTTATGAATGAAGATGCAAATTAAATGAAATATCTCTAGAAATTAATTATACATTATTGTGGCATCTATAATTATAGACAAATGGATTTATTAACTAAAAAATTTCCCATAAAATGTTTAACATTTCTATAGAATTTACTGAAAGCTGATTACTTGGAACATTTCGTTGACATTCAAGTTTGATATAATGCGTGTGCACCTAGTCTAAGTTGAATGTAAGTAGGCCGAACAGGTAAACCTAAGATGGTTGTATGATCAAGATTTGTTGTATCATATATAAATTTCTTTGTTTTTTAAATTTGGTAGTACTCTAACTTTATTTGTCTCAAGTTTTATGATAAACGTTGCCCATACGTTAAATTATCTTGCAAACTGTAATGGTGGTGACAGTTCGATCTATTGCGAGAATGAATTGTCAAATTGAATGTCACTGTAGACATACCGTGCCTTCAATTAATTTTTTTTGGAATAACCTACGATTTCAATATTAATTTGAAAACACTGTGGAACTTTTCAATAAATTGACTTAACTATGACAGTAGGTAGTCAAAATGAAAAACATTACTATAGCACAGTATTCCCAAATTAATATTGATATCATAAGCTACTCTAAATTTAAATTAAAGACGCTGTATGTATATTTGTATGTAGAAAGATGACAGAGATGTGTCCAAGACATTAAAGATACGATAAATGACCGATACAATAGTAATAATAATAATAATTGATGATAATTGATGAGCAAGTGCTCTTTTAAGATTTTGATTTGAGTGGTTTTCCATCTGGTTATAGAAACTGAGCGCTCTTTCCTTGATGTAGTCAATAATGGTTGGGGTATTTGTTTCATTCATTATTTGATTATTTCTCATATACCATGGAGCATTTAGTATCATTCTAAGACTGGTGTTTTTTGATGTTGGTCTTGCACATATGCACCCATGCATATGTGAATATTGGACCTAATACTTGTTTGTAAAGTAGAATTTTGTTGTTCGTGTTCAGCTGGCTTCTTCTGCCTATAAGAGGCCATAGTTGACATCTTGTTTGTTTGGTTTTGGTTATCGTTTTTGCTATGTGTGTGTTATAATTGAGCTTTATATCCAGGTATATTCCCAGGTATTTAATTTCTCTACTCCATGGTATAGTGTTGTTGTTGATGGTTATTTCGTTGCCTGTTGTTTTCAGATTCCTTTGAAAGATTATTGCTTGGGATTTGTCTTCGTTTATTGTTGTCCTCCATTGTTTGAACCATTTTATCGTGTTGTCTAGGTGCGTTTGGAGTTCCTGTACCGCGTTCGTCGGACATCTTGATGTTGAGAGCAGTGCCGAATCATCTGCAAAGGTGGCCGTATTTAAGTATCTTGTAGGATTTGATACTGGTATGTCTGCTGTAAATATTGTATATAGGTGAGGTGACAGGCATGAGCCCTGAGGGACTCCCGCTGTTGGATGTTTTATTGAGGAAAGTGTGTTCTGGATGCTAACTTGAAAGCAGCGTCCTTAGAGAAAACTGTTCGTGATTTTTATGACGTGTGTTGGGTAATTGTGTATTATCATTTTATATATGAGTCCCTGCCTCCAGACTTTATCAAATGCCTTTGCTATGTCGAGAAATACAGCTGCCGTCACTTGATTTTTGTTGAATCCGTCTTGGATAATCTCAGTGACTCTTGAAAGTTGTGTTATCGTTGAATGTTCTTCTCTAAAAACCCATGTTGATCTTCTGGTATTATGTCTTGATTATCAGAGTGGTACTTTATCTTCTGTAGGATTATTTTTTCTATCACTTTGCTAATGGATGGTAACAGGCTTATGGGCCTGTAGCTGCTTGGTATTGTTTTTGGTTTTCCTGGTTTAGGTATAACTATTACTGTGGCATGTTTCCATATCTTTGGGAATGTTTGGAGTCTGATAACGGAGTTTGCTATTGCTAGAATTGACATTATTGCTTTTGGGGGGGGGGGGGTTTGTAGTGATCTGTTGGTGATGTTGTCTATACCAGGAGCTTTTTTGGGATTTCATGCTTTAAGGATTGCTTTTAGGTTCTCGGCTGTGACTGGGTCGTTGCTAGGGGAGTGGGGTTCACGTATTTCTCTGCTTACTACTTTGTGAATCTGCATTACGTGTTGCATGTCTACTTCATCCAAGTTCGGAGTGAATTGCTCTTCTAGTGATTCCGCTAGAGCTTCTGCTTTTTCTTCTGCTGTGACTTGTGTGGAGTTATTGAATTGAAGTGGTGGGATTTGTATTTGTTCTCTTTTGATTGCCTTGATTATTTTCCATGTCTTAGAGGGCTCTGCACCTATTTCTTCGAGTGTTCTTTGCCATTCTACATTTTTCGGTTCCAGTAATTCCTTATGTAATTGATGTTGAAGGTTGTTTAGTATAGTTTTGTCTTCTCCTAGCTCTGTTCTTTTCCTTTATTAGTTCTTTAATATGATGTGGTAGACTACCTGATTTATATATCCTTTCTATTTTGATGGTGTTATTTTCAACAGCGTTTGTTATTTTATCTTGTAGTGATTTTATGGTCTGTTCTAATTCTGCAGTGTTTTGTATTTTAGGAACTGCAGTGATGGTTTGTTCTAGTTCTGTTTTGTAGCCGGCCCAGTCTGTCTTGAAGGTGTGATATGTTCTTTCGGTTATGTCTTCGTTCCAAGTTATTATAATTGGAATATGATCAGAGCTCATGACACTTTCAGTTTCTATCTTTATGGTTTTGTTAATGTTTTTACTGATTGCTAAGTCTAATTGTCTAATTGTGTGCATCTAGCCCAAGGTGAACGTCGACAGACCAAAACAAAAAAAAACCAAGACGGTTCGGCAATGAAATGTTGTTTCATGTTATTCGTTCTATAAAATTGGTAGTACCATGCCTTGTGTCAAGTTTACGATAAAAATAGTGTATACTTCAAATTTTTTGACAGACTGTCATCGTGACACTTATACGACAATAAAAAGTTGATGTTTAACCAAATTGTCGTTCCACCTGTCATCGTGACAATACTTCGTTGTTGTGTATTCGTTCACACATAAACTTGTGAGAACGAAATGTCAGACTGAGAGTGCTTAACAACATTGTCTTTCCAATTGTCAAATGAAATTAACAACATAACATGATGAACTTTAACAAAACATGCTTTAAACTTACAGGTCATTGAGAGAATTAATTAATTTTCATATTACGCTTTAATAGTTGTATATATATGTACTTTGTAAAACCCAATCAAAAATCTTGCTGGCTCCTAATACCATTTAACCGAAAATGTACTTCTGATTAGTTTGTGCCAACCCGCATAGTCGCGTACTTTAAATGCTTACTTTTATAACTGAATTGATAAACGAAATTACATAAATGCTTATGGGAATTTTACATATTTGATGTATTTATGTTATTTTGAAGTGTTTCGGACACATCTGACAAATAAAGAAAACTCAGATGATTCTTTATTTAGGCTTGCTTCGGTACTTCTTTCGCGAGAAGTGACGACATTTCGATTTGTGTTTAATATATCTTAATAAAATATAGAAAGATCGTTATATTTGTCACTGTACTTACGTGCGATAATACACTTTAAGTTTATTTTATCATATCCGTCGGCATTGTTCCTATATTCATAAATAGAAAAGAAATAGTAACAATTGATAATAATAACACTAATACGTATCTGAAAGGTACCACTTTCCCTTCATAATCCCTTTATTTGTCGGCCTTCTGACATTTAAACTTGACAACCGATCGATAAACGTGAATAGATAGTCATTATGTGTTGTGTATTACACGACTGGTGCTTTCCGCTAATTTTGACGTTTCCCGGCAAATGCCATATCGCGAACTCAAACTGATTTGACGGTTTTGATAATTTATAACCTGAAATTGAATTTTTCGTGCGTTTAACTTAACCTTATCCGAAGTTTGATGTGTCACGGTCATCTGTATCGATCCACCGCCATTTTAAAATCGAACCTAGTCCATATTTTTTATTTTACACGTAGGCCTTATGGCAAAATACTATGATTCATACTCTTTTTCTGCACGTTCTAAAATTTTCAAAAACTCCTTTCGGGCCCTCGTTCTCTCTTCGGAGACGTGAAAAATGGCCTAAGGCACGTGGGACCGTGGTCCCCGTCGCGTGACACTTTCGTTCCCAGCGTAGATGCGCCAGGTTCTCAGAAAACTGTCTCCCCAATTCGTCAATTTTGGGGTATAGCTTTGCCGTTTTAATCGTTCGTGTTAAAAAGAGCGAGACAATTGGCTTTTAGTATATATAACTAGCTAATACGGCAGGCCTAGAAGGCCCGCTGCCGCCTCTTATTCCGCTTACAGTTGAGGTACCGCTCTCCCATATTTTCCTCAATTTATTGCGGATTTTGTCTATATTGCGATTCAGTTTTTGAAACACCATGTCATTCCGATATATAGCGAATAAGTAAATATAATTGTGTTTTAGATGTTCAATATTGCTTAGTTGTTTTTATACATCCCTATATATAGTTTACAACTATGCAATATTTTGTTCAGAATGCTTATCAGATGAAAAGATTAATAATAGATTTAGTGGTAATAGCAGTTTTTAAATTTAAAATGTTAAATGGCTGGCCATGAAATAAGTATTTTATCGTTTAAAGTTATATTGACATTTTTCACATACTTTTCCTGTGCCTTCACAGTCGGTATTTTTTACTCTATTTTGAATTTTTCTACTATTATTGGTTTTTGTGCCTTGATTGGCCGATGATTTATTTCACTTTTGCCTAATTTATCTATAGTTTGAATTTTGTTTGTGGGTATAAAATTAGAATAATCTCGAAATCTGTGTTTTTTTGTATAAGTTGGAAAATGTGGTTTGATAGTTTTTGATAATAGTGTTTCAGTCACATATGTCGATTCCATTGGTCTTTTTGGTTTAAATGAAATTTCATTAGAAATTTTAAAAAAACATCGGAGATAGCTTTATTAGATGTTTTATTGACGCGAATGTATACTTTTAAATAATTCATTATTACAAATTGATAGTTTATGTAATCATTGTTCTGTAACAAATAATATTTATTTCATTGGCATTTTTTATAATGATTCCCATTCTTATACTTTTATAATTTGCAATGTTTCTTTGTGGTAAATTGTATTACAACTGTCAGTTATGTATAATGTTTAATAATGTTGGTAAAGCCTTGTTCACACTCTACACAATAATTTTCTTTTGCATTGTACACCTACAATTTAAGGAATATATAGATATAATTTATGTATTATGGTAATATTGATTACTTAGTGTTATATTCGAAAATACTGTAAAACATCCTTATAGAATTTCTATTTTGAATTATTGTAATTGACGATGTCGCGGGAGGTACATTTTCATCAATGATAATTAAACAATCTTTTTTGAATACGTATGATATTACTTCTCAATTTGCCTGGCACAGTAACAACATGATTAAGTGCTTGTTTAATCTTGTAGGAATATATTTTAGTTTCTTTTTTCTATTTACAATATCTTATAATATTTTGAAGTATTTTTACAACTTAATTCATGGACGAAATGACTTCAGTCATGTAATGATAATTGCTAAAAATGAGTAGACAGTATTTATAAACAAAAATAAGGAATCGAATTTATTAATTTCTTACCTATACACTATTATCATTGGGCCAATTATTATATATTGCAATATATATTGTGCTGAATGTTTGTGAGCTAATGCTTCAATCTTTGCGAGCTTGAATTCGCCGTTTTCGCGTCCGCTTACAGCTCTTTTACAGTTTCCTGTAAAACGCGATCACTCTCATGGTGGTTTTTAGAATGTACGATTTTATAGACTTTTGGCGCACCTGTATATACATATATTTTGTAAAGCCAATTGTATACTTCATTTAGAATTCTTCTAGAATTTCTTTTTACACAAACTGTTAGACACTGAAGAGCGAGAAAGATAATTTAATGTTAAACATAAGAATGATGTTAAAGTATCCGAAGAAACAATATGCTCAATAAGTGCATCATTTTCATTGAGACAATCGGGATAATACGCTATTGAAAGAACAGTGGAAAATGTAGTATATTAACAAAAAATATGTCAATTGCTCGGAAACAATTTAAGATAGGCATGCACAATATTAATAAAAAAGAACCTAATAATCAATTTGACACAGATATTATCACCCAAATTATTTGAAGTGGAACAGCGCTTTCATTATGAAATTTTGGTCAGCAGATTTGAAATATTCGTCTGTCACATACTCAAAATTAGTTCGCACGTCAATTGAAAATGAAGGACTTGTATTGAACTTTTAAATTTTCACTGAATTACATTATTATTCGTACTGTTCTCTCTCTGACGATAGAAAGAATATACTACTCGCCCGCTATCGCGGGCTCGTCATTTTAATTGACATGCTCAAATATACATAGTATCTGGATAGTGTTTAACATGTTTATAACAAATTTTGTTTGATAAATGGGCGTCGCTTTCAAACATTATTATAGAATGCTAATGAATGCTGATGAACTTCAAACATATAGCTCGCAAACATATGTATGTGACTGGGTAAGGTAAATTTAATTTATAAAGTATATTACTTTCTTACTACCTTTTCGAAGTCCACTATCGTTAATAAAAGAGCACAAAATAATAATAAAAGTAAAAAGCCCAAGCTTAAAATTTAAGCCCTATTGAAGCACCTTTCATTTTCATCAATGATAATTAAACAATCTCTTGTGAATACCTACGATATTACTTCGCAGTAGCTATTTTTCAATCTCTTCATGCTTGAATAGCCTTTTGCGCGTCTGCTTACAACCTTTTTACAGCTTTCAGTAAAACCTGATCACTGTCAGGACCGTTGTTAGAATTTCCGTTTTTATAAACTTTTGACACATCCCTGTATATACATTATGCCATTATATTTTGTAAAGTCAATCGTATATATTACTCAGAATTCTTCTCAAACTGTTTTTAACACAGACCGGTATACGAATAAGAAAGATATTTTAATGTTTAACATAAAAGTCATTTTAAGGTATCCGAAGAAATAATGTGCTCAAAGACAGCACCATTTTCGTTGATACAGTCTGCAATACGCTTCTGATGCGACAATTGAAAAGTTTGACGACTGTTTCAAAGTCTACAGTTTTTAAGAAAAAATCAAAAAGAATGGTAATAACTCAAAAACAATTTAAGATAGACATAAACAATAATAATAAAAATGAACGGAAAATTCAATTTCATCAAAGACTCAAAAGGGGCCAAGTAAGAACCGTCAAATTGCACTCGTCATTTGGCATTTTGAAAGATTGACTTCGGAAGCGTCAACAGGGACCCCAAAAACCCTCAAGTAATAAATTTGAGAAAGATCTAATTATGTTTCGCACATTTCCACCATGTTGGTCGCCCCACTTTTTTTTTGATATTTCGACTTCCAATTCGTTATCAGCGACAATAAGAATCCCAAATATTGAATTCCACGCGGATCCAATACGTTTTCGAAGAACCATTACGCTATATTGGACACGCCATTTTATTTTTAAATATAAACTTCAGATTCTTCATCAGCGAACCTAGAAACCCCAAGTAGATTCCGCTAGTGAATATTATTACATGAAAACCAGTTACAAATATACCTACTCTTTCTATACATACATTTTATTTAATACTTGGCTACTCTGTATAATGGGCAAGCATTTTTGATAAATAAAGAGGGTTTGAAAGACAATTATAATGAACATCAAAAGGTAATTATGACAAATATCATGTTTAACAAATAAACTTATGCAACATCTCAAATTTCACGCCATTTTAAACTACTGGCGCATGTTGGTTGCCAAAGCGACATAACCATATAGAAAATTATTGCAGTTGTTGGTTGTGTTGCTTTTGTTTATGAGCGAATGGAGATTCCTTTATAAATATTTATGGAATGTAGATTTAATTTATTTTATTATTTATTTATTACGTGCACTATATGTGTTATTGAGTATGAATAATTATATGATTGTAACCTAACATGTTAAGGAACATGTTGGTTATAATAAATTATTTAAATTGGACTAAGTGAAAAAAGTATTATTAGACGTGATTAAAAATGTTTGATTCTATTGTATGGAAAATAACATCTCTCCTTTCAGCACAAAAGTAAACAAAACGTGTGAAGTAAATTACAGAAATACATACTTGTAAACTCAAAATACGTTTTCCAATAAACACAACAGACAACTGCATTCACCTTTTGACATGTGTCTTAATTTTATTTTGACGTTTGTTATAATTGTCATCAAAATAATGTAAAATTGTCAACAATGCCTGCCTACTACACAGAATAGCTGTGCATTAAATAAAATGTCGGTGTAAGAAATTTTAAATAGTCAATATTTCTCTCATAATGTTTGCGCCATTTTCTACATTTGAACTTGTTTTTTGTGCTTTTTGCACTTTTTTTTTTGGTTTATATTCTATATAATTAGAATTTTAATTTTAGTAAATAATCTGTCGACATTTAGCACATATTTAAAATTTCTATTATGGAATAATAGTGAAAGGTGAAACAAATTTGAGGGATATTGAAAGTTTCTGAAGAACCTATTCGTATGTTGGATCCGTCATTATGTAAATAAAAAAGGCAAAGTAGGTTGATTTTATTGTGTTTGTGTTGCTACTTTTATCCATAATAAAAATCTAATGATGTCCAAAAAAATGATTTGCAAAAATGAGCTTGAACTTATTGGACATGCTAAAATTAAATAATAAGAAATGCATAAATTAACTGTTTCACACTTTGAAAATTGAAAATTAAAGAGTATCCATCTGGCCATTACCAACAATAAGAAACTTAAACTTCAGCACACGGAGTGTCCTACAGAAGTACATAGATTTCATCAGCACTGAATCATCTTTAGAGCCGCTTTAGAAACTTAATTTTAGTAAATAATCTGTAGACATTTATTTTGTGAATACATCTGAAAATTTTTGTGTAAATAGCACATATTTAAAATTTATATTATGGAATAAATGGCAAAGTACAACAAACTGCAGTGATACTGATAGAAATTTATTGATTACTTACTGCTATTGACAAATACAACAATATAGTAAAAATAAAAAAACTAATGCAACGTACATCCATGTGAAATTAACAGTTACCTACAAATATGTGAAACATGTGACATGTAAAAAGTTATAAAAGTGGGAACAGTTTGTTGAAAAAGAAGACACTTCATCTGCCGTCATAAACTGGATTATCGATCATATTCTTAAGATATGATCAGTAATCCAGTTTATGACAGCACTTTCACTTGCCATATTTGAGACAATTTAACTTGCACAAATTTGTATAGGATGAATAAGGCCAGAAACATTTACTGAAAAATCATATACCAACTGTTTACTAAAAACATTATATTTTACTGATTGTACAAATTTCTTAACTCAAAGAAAGTTGATTGAGAAAACCTTGTCTCCAAATTGGTATACATAATTTTGACTGACAAAATGTTATATTCTGGAGGAATCAGAGTGCCAATAATAATTATAATTATTAATGTAAAATTTAACTACTGAACAAACACACTATTTATCCAAGCCCAGTTTAGTCAAGAGTAATTTATACAGTGTCTGCATAAGCTCTTAACGTGAACATGCCAGCTTCAACTTTGCGTCCGCTTACAGCGGTCCGTCAATCTCCTCTAGTTTGAATCGCCCTTTTCGCGTCCGCTTACAGCTTTTTTACAGTTTCCTGTAAGAGGCAATCACTGTCATGACGCCTCTTAGAATGTTATTTAGTTAGTTAGAATTTTGTTATGCCAATCCTAATATTACTTAGAACTCTTCTTTCCTTCTTACACAAACCGTTACACTGAACACTGAAGAGCGAGAAGGATAATTTAATGGTAAACATAAATCATGTTAAAGTTTACGAAGGAAGGATGTGCTCAGGTCCAAGCACTTTTCACCAAGATTAACGGCATTTTGAAGAACCTTTCCGCCATATTGAATCCGCCATTATGTTTTTTGACATTTCGACTTTGGATTTGTGATCGGCGACCCCATAAACGCCCGTGTCTAAAATTTCCCATTCATACGTCAATTTTAAAAAAACTGGTCCGCCATTTTGATTCTTTTGATATTTTGACTTTGGAATCACGATCGGCGACCCCCAAAACCCCCGTATCTAAAATTTCACATTCATATGTTAATTTTCAAAAAACTCGTCCGCCATTTTGTTTTTTTTGACATTTTGACTATGGATTCGTGATCGGCGACCTAAGACACCCCCGTATCTAAAATTTCACATTCATACGTCAATTTTCAAAAAACTGGTCCGCCATTTTGATTTTTTTGACATTTTGACTTTGGAATCATGATCGGCGACCCCCAAAACCCCCGTATCTAAAATTTCACATTCATACGTCAATTTGCAAAAAACTGGTCCGCCATTTTGATTTTTTTGACATTTTGACTTTGGAATCATGATCGGCGACCCCCAAAACCCCCGTATCTAAAATTTCACATTCATACGTCAATTTTCAAAAAACTGGTCCGCCATTTTGATTTTTTTTGACATTTTGGCTTTGGAATCATGATCGGCGACCCCCAAAACCCCCGTATCTAAAATTTCACATTCATACGTCAATTTTCAAAAAACTTCGGCCATTTTGTTTTTTTTGACATTTTGACTTTCGATTTGTGATCGGCGACCTAAGACACCCCCGTACCTAAAATTTCACATTCATACGTCAATTTTCAAAAAACTGGTCCGCCATTTTGATTTTTTTTTGACATTTTGACTTTCGATTTGTGATCGGCGACCTAAGACACCCCCGTACCTAAAATTTCACATTCATACGTCAGTTTTCAAAAAACTTCCGCCATTTTGTTTTTTTTTTGACATTTTGACTTTGGATTCGTGATCGGCGACCTAAGACATCCCCGTATCTAAAATTTCACATTCATACGTCAATTTTCAAAAAACTTCGGCCATTTTGTTTTTTTTTTTGACATTTTGACTTTCGATTCGTGATCGGCGACCTAAGACACCCCCGTATCTAAAATTTCATTATTAATAAATAATAATTATTTAAATAATTATTTCGTAGGGCACGTAAATGTTAAAAGCAATATTTTTTCCCTTAAGAAAACGACATACCCGTTTTAGAATTATTGTATTTTAAATGGAATTTATAATAATTAAGAAAAAATCATGCTGTATATGTGAATGGTTATTTCATCGACCGGGAAAATTATGTCGAGCAGTCCGGCGTCATGTCTTATAAATTGCCGGTAAAATACACGAAATAAATACACAATATCTCATTCGAAAAAAAAATGTTTTGCCCCGGCCTGGGTTCGAACCCGACCCAGCAAAGTCATTGTATTAAGAAGCCGTCAATCTTGTGCATGGGGCTATCGACCTACATGTAAATAGTTTGTTCAACTGCCATATTTATATGTAGGCATGACTCTATGTTGAAATCTGCAAATTTTTTTTTAAATCTTAGAGAAAATAGACGTGTAATCTTCAAAAGAATACGTTTAAATTGCGTCCAGATAATTAATTTAGTATCTTGTCCTTGTCCTATATTATGTGTGTTTATTTGCCATGAATCTATTCTGACGTTAATAATTAAAAGCAATCCTTTTACTCATTAAGGAAACTGGACTACGCGTATTTTAAAATTCAAATTTGTAATCATTAAAAGATATCAGCCTGTATGTAAAAATGTTAAGTCAAGCTACCGATATATAACATATTCACGGGCCAGTGCACATGAATGTGTATGTGTGTACATAACATGTTATGAGCATTGCACCTGATTTATTGTGTACATTCATTTGTGACGTATTCCAGCCATTTTTTCGAGTGCATGAAGAGTTTAAATTCCTTGTCCTATCAATACCGCATCTGTATCAAGCTGGAATAAGCATGGAAACGCTTCCTAAAACGATATTATTTTAAATTTCAAATCGTTTTCCTCTCGAAAAATCGTCAGAGCTTGGAATTTCATGCTTAAAAGTCAATGTTTGGAAATATTTAGTCCGCCTGTCAGATTTGCGAAAAGTCAATTTTGTGTTTAGTCCTCGTTTTTATTTACGTAAATGGGCTTTCTTTAGGCACGTCATGGCTTAATTTCGCGTGTTTTGAAAAATTCGACGGAACGTATATTTTAATTGCTCACGCGTCCCTCGACCTTAAAATATGCTTTCGAGCGCGTTGAAAAGCAGAAAATGCGGACTTTTTAACCGTACTTTTACCTATACGTGTTCTGGATTCGTTTCCGATGAGATACCTTCAGAAAATCGTGCACGTCGAAAACGCAACGTTTAAATTTGTCCGTAAATATCCGGCGATCGGACAGAGCTATAAAGGCGAAATTTTTACGGTAATTAGCTCGGACTTTCCCCTTCACGGGACGATCGGTCCGGATGCGCTACCTATACGGGGTGTTGCACAATTTAGAGAAACATCATCCGTTGCACGGCCCTATCTCTATCCCGTATTTACTCCCGTGAGAGACAAGGTATCACCTTCAGCTATTAGTAAGGTGAACTTATGAGAGAGTAAATCATTAATTAATAGCAGCAAATACTTATACACATAAAAAAGGCAAATAATACATATTTTAAAGGTTAATTGAATATTGGAAAGTCTCTATATAGCATCAATACATGAAATGCTTCGTAGTTTTAATAACAATCAACCACATAAATATCTAAGGCATACCGCATTTTACAAATTTGTCTGTATCTGTGTACTTTAACATATATTACAAATAATACATTTATGTACGAGTACATTGATATAGACGACTGCTCTTGTCAGTTTAATTTTTAGTCACATTTTCATTTCGATGCATGACATTTAATTAATACTGTGGCTTTTAATTTCACAAATGGGCTAGTCTTTTCAACTATAAATACCTAATAGGTAACTCTATTAGAAAATAAAAATACAGTTATGAGACTTTTGTTAGAATTATGGTTAAGATATTGTAAGAACTCAAACATCATTTGAGAAATTAATATGTCTTCAAATGAACAAATTAATTTTTGTTGCAATTTTTAGGCTTTTGTTATGTATGTATGTATGCACTGAATGATATAATGTCACACAACATATATTTTATACTAAATTTAAATTATATTACAAAAAATCTCTTTTCGGAAACTGATTTCATTTTACATTTGTGCAAGAAAATTTCTGATGTACTCTGTAGTTTCTGGTTAAGTTATACTTCAAACTTTTCATTCGAGTAGCAAAAGTACTATAATTTTCATAATGTCAAAAACATGAATAATTTATTTTGTAATTTCTTCTTTAGATATTACAAACAGGCCGATTCTTATAATTCCTAAAAGAATGATAGCGGCAAGGTCCAGGAAATAAATGGAACTAAAAAAAAGGAAATTGCAATAATTATTTTGATAGCCTTTTAAACAATTATGATGCGTTCTTTATCAAATCATACATTACATCACAGGTTACCAGCTAAGATACATTCTCATTCTATGTATACAGTGTGTCCAGATTTCGATGCTCACCATTGGTATATCGGTTATTAGAAGAGATAGAGGAACGGTTAAATGGGGAATGTTTTGCAGAATTCAATGCTCGCAACAAATCTCATTTCAAATTCATTCGGACTTTTTACAATTTTGAGATATTTTGAAAAAACCGATATTTGCCGATTTCAATTCTCGTCAATAACTCGATAACGCCTAATGCGATCGCTTTTTAACTCTAACATTATTCAGACACTTTTTTAAGACAAATTTTTTGGTGTTAACAGTAACCCCCGATTTTCACTTGTTTCCAAGTTCTTAGCGCTATCTTTTGTTTTTCTTATGGCGGCCATATTGGATTTTTAATTAGTTAGATAGTCCTTAAAAATAGCTTTTCAATAATATACAACATGCCTAATAAATCTTTATTTACACGAGAGATATGAACATTTGAATAAAATTTCACTATAATACGGTATTAGTTGGCTATGAAATTAAATGTTAGTGTAAAACAGACGATAAATAAGCTCTGTCATTAGTCAAATGTAAAAGTGCAGTGCAATTGGTGGAAGATTTAGAACTTTGTATAGTAATTATTGATAAGTAATTCATTTGTTGCCCCGTTCTTAGCGCCATCTTTTGTTTTTCTTATGGCGACCTTATTGTATTCTCAATTAGTTAGATAGTCCTTAAAAAAGCTTTTCAATAATGTACTACTTGCCTAATAAATCTTCATTTGTATGAGAGATATGAAGATGTGAAATAAATAAACTGTTCAATATGGTGACCATTCTGCTCCACACACTTTTGGTACTTTGTTTTAACAGAGTTACAAACTCTACGTAGTGTGTTTTCGTTTAATGATCTGCAGCACATCCAGCACTCGTTGCTCTAAAATTTCTCGATTCTCTGATGGTTCAAAATTGAATACTTCGTTTTTAGTGGCACCCCACAAATAAAAATCAAGGGGGGTAAGGTCGGGCGATCTCGCAAGCCATTGTACTGGTCAATTATTTGAAATAACTCTCTCATTGAAATCTTCTCACAAAAAATGTCGCACGTGACGATCATTATGGGCAGGGCAGCCGTCCTGCTGAAACCAGACGTTTTGCATGTTTTTAGGGTTAATAATTTGTCTTACGGCAGGCATTATCTCATTCGTTAGTAGCTCTAAATACCAGTTAAATTGTAATCAAAGATGAAAGGACCTATTAAGTGATTATCTAAAATGAAAAAACAAAAACTCAAACAACAAAGAAGTTGTCAATAAAAGTTCGTACCAATCAAACCACACCAGAGATTAAAACCAACTCGAATTTGAAACCTTCTTTGATTTGCCAAATGTGGATTATCAATTGACCAGTGATGATAATTATGCCTGTTGAACACTCCACAATTGATAAACCGTGTTTCATCTGTCCAAAGTATTCCTAGGAAAATCAGTATCATCGTCACATTTTTGTTGATATCACCTAAATTGTAATCTTCGCTGATAGTCATTATCGCTTATACCCTGTACTGTATTGTTGGTTTGTATAGGTGGTATTTGTTTTTCCTCAACGTTCCATGAACACTAGATTTCGGAATTCCAGTTTCTCGAGCCACTCGACGTACTGATGTACTTGGATTGTTTATAACATTTTGCAAAATATTATTTTGACGTACATCTGCATTGTTAACTTGATAGATGGATCTTTTTTGTTCGAAGCTTCCATAGTCCACTAAATTTCTGATTATTCTGTTAAAAATTGTCCGGTGTGGTTGTGGTCTTTCCTGAAAACGCTGATCGTAATTTGTGCAAGAATTTTCAGAGTTTCTATTTGCTTTGAAAACTTCTAACATATCAACCCCTTCTACATTTGAAAATGTATGTGCCATTATCAGTTCTTATCTAATCGCAATGCTTAACGGTAATTACTTATCAATAATTACAACACAAAGTTCTAAATCTCCCACCAACTGCACTGCACTTTGACATGTCAACAATGACTGAGCTTATTTATCTATTTATCGTCTGTTTTACAACACCATTTAATTTCATAGCCAACTAATTCCGTATTAGAGTGGAATTTTATTCAAATGTTCATATCCCTCGTGTAAATAAAGATTTATTAGGCATGTTGAACATTATTGAAAAGCTATTTTTAAGGACTATCTAACTAATCAAAAATCCAATATGGCCGCCATAAGAAAAACAAAAGATAGCGCTGAGAACTTGGAAACAAATGAAAATCGGGGGTTACTGTTAACACCAAAAAATTTGTCTTAAAAAAGTGTCTGAACAATGTTAGAGTTTAAAAGCGATCGCATTAGGCGTTATCGAGTTATTGAGGAAAATTGAAATCGGTAAATATTGGTTTTTTCAAAATATCTGAAAATTGTAAAAAGTCCGAATGAATTTGAAATGAGATTTGTTGCGAGCATTGAATTCTGCAAAACATTCCCCATTTAACCGTTCCTCTATCTCTTCTAATAACCGATATACCAATGGTGAGCATCGAAATCTGGACACACTGTATATATATATATATATATATATATATATATTGTACTGAGGGAAACAAAATATGTTTCTTATGTACACAACACGCCATATCGCCTTTTTAGACACTTTTTAGTTAGGGGAGGAAAAGTCCCAAGGACTAAGATCAGGTTCCTCAGCCCCCCGGCTGTGGAACCACAAGGATGCCTTTGATGTCAAAAACTCTGTTATGGAGACGGCCATGTAACATTGGGCGTTGTCATGATGGAGCATTCACTTGTTTGCAATGCCAGGTCTCACACGAATCCCCCATTTTGTGAGTTTTTCAAGGATACTTTTGTACAAAACTTGGTTGACAGTTTGTCCTGCAGGTACAAATTCTTTGTAAACAATACCACTACTGTCAAAGATTCAAATCAGCTTTGATTTGCTCATTCGAGCTTTCTTCGGTCGGGGAGAATTCTCAGTGTGCCACTACTGACGTTGCCGCTTTGTCTCGGGGTCGTATGTAAATATCCAGGTTTCATCACCGGTGTCACATGAGTGAAGAAATCTGGGACTTCGGTAATTCTTTCAATAAGATCAAGGCACAGGTTCGAGTGCTCGTCTGCTCATCTGAGAGGTTTTTAGGCACCATTTTGGCACAGATCTCTCGCATGTGAAAATCTAATTTGATAAACAGTGGAACTGTTCATTTGTAACTGGTTACTCATTATCCTTATTGCTAAACGACGGTGTGACCTCACAAGAGCCCTCACACGTTCCATGTTTTCGTTGATTTTTGAAGTTGAAGGCTTCCCTGAGCGAAGTTCATCTTCCATCTGTTCTCGCCCACCCAAAAATGATTTGGACCAGCGAAAGATATGTGCTCTTGATAATCAATGTTCCCCATAGGCTTGCTTCAACTTTTCAAAAGTTACACTTGCGCATTCCCCAAGTTTGACAAAAAACTTAATGGCATAACGTTGCTCCAAATTTCGTTGTTCCATTCTGTGTGACACACAACAAAAACACAACTTCACTAATAGCGCTCTCAAAATTGACGCGGTGGCAATAGGAAGTTCAAACTCGGACTGAGTGTCAGGAGCAGACTAACAAAGTAGCAACAACTACGGCATTGCCAGATCGCTTGCAATGGTGCCAGTCTCATTACATTTCTAACATACCACGTAAGTTGCTTCGTGGTTTTATTAATAGGAAATGTTAAAATTTTGTGACAATAGAATTGAATATTTTAATATTAATACTCGACGTAAAGCGTTAATTGGTGATATAAATTTCGGTGAAACTGGAAATAAAAACAAAGACACGATGGAGTTAAAATTGGAACAATTTATGCCTTGTCTTAATTAGTCTTACAATCCAACATAATTGGTTTAGTAATAGAAAAGTTACTTCTTGTTACCTAATTTTATTGCTACCCAGTATACCGAACAAAGCTGAATTCTACAACAAAAGCTATTTGCTTCTTTGTTGTCTCGTAAATATTTAAATGACGATGAATTTAGAACATATGTCCTTTTTTATTGTATACACATTTTAATATCGACTAGCACTTGAATTATGGCTGTCTGAAATAGAAATTGGCGTACGAATCAAATTTTAAATTTCCGTCATCATTTTGACCCATCTTGAACGTTTGCATACTAATCCACACACACACACACACTTGGCTGTTCGCCGCAATCGACGTTCCTTGTAAAATATGAAATTTTTGCACACACTTGATTTTCCATTTTAATATTCGCTTCCAGGAATTGCTTCCCCGCGAACGTAATTTTCATATCGCTTTGAATCCGAAATTGAATGTCATGTGTATTTGAAATTTCACTCAGACGCCAAACATTTCATTTGATGTAACTTAGGAACCATGATATGTCATATATGAAATAACGGAACCGAGGCAAAAAAAAAAAGAAAATTAAACGACGACTTACAGGACATCAAATCTTTTCACATAGTAGGTACTATTTCAAAATGCAAGATAACTCGCACTTGATACTTTTAAAAAATTGAGAACTAATGAAGCAGAAACGCATTCTGGCGGCCTTACATAAAACAAAAAAAAGAATTTATAATGATATTATCAGTAAAGTCTATTTCTCATATCATATTGTTATAATATATACACTTATGAGCAAAAAAGGATTGCATATTTTAAATATGTTAAATAATAAAATAACCTTTCCTTACTTCTTCATTCTTTGTTGAGTAATCATAACATCTATGACTCGTCTATTTGATTTTATATAACAACAGAAACTACATTTGATATAAAAAAGTGCCTTTATTAGAAATTAATAAACCAAAACAAGTTGCTTAAATAAATGAAACAGTTATTAGCTGGTTCTTATTTAAAGTTAGATTTAATATCGCGTATTGCCTCCTCTACCACCTAATAACGTATGTCTCAAAAGTTGTCGGAAAAAAGTAAAAGTCAATTTTTTTTTACTTTATTTTTTATTATATTACATTTAAGAACAATATTAATCTTATATAGTCTTAATTCATCTAAACATAGCATTTACACGACGGATAAAGGTTCATGCTCTTCTATGTCACGTAATTTATTTCTTACATGGGCGATCAGTCTTTGGACACTAGTAACGTCGATTTCCCGAATTTTCTGAAAGATTCTGCGTCCAAACAGCTGCTCATGTTTGGTTTCCCAACCCCCACCATATCCTTTCTGTTCAAATGGGACCAAAATTCCTCAATGGACCTTGCGTGAGGAACATTTGGACGGTTATCTGTTTTCGGGATAAAATTGATGCGGTTTATGGCTAACCAGTCTCTTGTTCTCCTAGAGTAATGGTACGAGGCTAAGTTAGGCCAGAAAATTATTTGGTCGTTGGGATGATGTGTATTTATAAAATTTCAAAGTTTTGTGAGGCATTTTCGTATGTAAATATCTGCATTGATGGCTTCACTTCGAACACGTCCAACATGCGGTCTTGAAACACCTGCCTCTGATATGGAACACCACACCAAAATTTTATCTTCAAACTTGACTTTGTTTTTGAATTTAACATTGTTAGGAGCGTCGTGTACATTGTCCGTATAGAAACCATCATTATCTTTGATCTCCGAGTTGGACAGTGAAGTATTTTTCATGGTCTATAATTAAGGGTAGCTTTTTCGCGAAAATGAATGCGTCTCAAAGCACGGCAGCACCTGGGAATTCTTTCCAACTGAACGGCGGTGTATCTTGGAGCCTTTCTTCTTTTACGATATTTTAGATTATTTCTGGGTAATGTTCGACTAACAGACGAGCGTGAAATATGGTATCTTCGAGATAACCTACGCACTGACATTTCCAATGTGTTTCTTGCTCTTTCAATCAACATTCGCTCATTAAGTCGGCTTAAAGCTTTGGGTCTTCCACTTTTAGGTAAATTGATAGAAGGGATACCCTCCTGGCAATATTTTATTGTCTGATAGCTTGTGGAAACAGAAATATCTTGCTCTTGGTAAATCCTAACAATATCGCTTTAGGTATTCGCCCAATCAACTGATAAATATTTCTGCGAGTATCAAGCTTGTACGACATTGTTGTTGACTTTATTTACAAAAATGATGTGTCAAATTAAGCATTAATCAGTTTACTAAATTTTCATTCCAATGGCGACTGGATTGGATCATGTTTACTACAAATTAATTTTATTGAATTTTTTTCCGAAAACTTTTGAGACATACGTTACAGCTTGCATACGCCTTCCCATTCCAAAAATCAAATTTCTTATATGCTCTTGTGGAATTTGTTGCCATTCTTCCTCAGATGCTGTTTGTATGTCTTATAGAGATCTTGGAGGTAGATTGCATTCATAATTTTTTTAGGTAGTCCCCGTATGCGCTCTATTGGATTACAATCTGGGATCTTTACAGGTCAGATCACTCTCTTAATTCCAATATCAGTAAAATCCTCTTATACAACATCAGCAATGTGCGGTTGTGCGTTATCATAGATCAATCTGATCCAAAACCTAAACATGGTCTTGAAGAATATGTTTCAAGTACAAATTGCCAATCATTCTTTGACTGACCTCCACAAGCTTATTAAGTCCTTCTGAACTTACACCTGTCCAATATATCACTGAGCCTCCCCAAAATCCGTCTGGATGATTAAATTCGTGTTTTATCACAAAAGAGCACATGACCCCATTGCTCGGCAGTCCAGGTTAAATGCTCTTGAGCAAAGTTTCGTCTTTCTATCCTGTGCCGTGGAAGCAATTCTGGAACTTTCGCAGGTCGTCTTGCTTTTAAACCACATTCCTTTAGGCATCTCGAGACCGTAAATCTGCTTACGTTCGTCCCAGTAGCTTCCGTAAGATGTCCACTGAGCTCAGATGCCGTTGCAATACATGCATATGCCTAATTTGAGCAGCTACCTGTTCACTGTAATTAGGAGTACCTATGTTCCATTTCAATGACAGTACTAAATAGGCGATTATGTCAACACAGTCTGAAGAGCAATAACCTAAGATTATCTCCGAAGCAACGCATTAAACAAAATGTTTTTTGAACGTTCGTATTATTCAAAAAAAAAGTATAGGTATATTGTATTATATATATATATATATGTTGTGACAAAAAATAGTCATAAATGAACAAATCTTTTCACGTAGCACAAAGGTGTTATAGCGTTGCTTTCATCCAACTTCTTTCTAGGTCATTCTGTCTTCCTTCTCTCTTCAGGTGTTTTATTTTTGCTTTGAACAGTTTCGATGATAACAAGCTCATCGATATGGAAATGAGCTTCATCGAAGGAGATGATTTTCAACGATTTATTTAAATCAACCAATTACCGAAGCTACGACGTTGTAAATTATTCAATGGCTTTAGCAGAATTCTGAAATTTTTTTCTCAAAACGATTAACAATATGGCGAATTTCAGACCCCGAAGGATGTGTAGGTCGACCAAAGCTTTTTCGAAGATTTGGAACGTATTTTTTACAGACCGGGCATTTTCTTAATTAGTTTGAATAAATAAAACGTGCTATTCTGTAGTAAAAACTTATGAATATAATGACACACTCTTAACATATGTCAAACAAAAGACATTGAAGTTTGTTCAGTGTAAATTAATAATAATTTAAAATCTCGATAGCTCAGATATTCATTTATTTTTAAGTTGTTTTTAGTATTTTATTATTACCTATGAGTTATACCAAGTATTACACACTTAGTCTAAAAGACATTACATGTTTGCCTGAGGGTTTATAATAAAATATTACGTCACTTAAATGTAGACATATTACGAACATGTACACCTCGACGATATCTATCGTTTATATAACAGCGTCTAAGTGATATTATGGATAATCAACAAGGCAGATTTTCTACGGCCACTTCATCAAGCTCTCGAGACTTGACACTACGACCGCTCCGGTAAATTAATAGCGAAGACGCCCTCCGTTCTTTTCTTGTATCGCTTCAGGTCGCACATCGTGCGTGCTGCCATCAATCTCGGCCATCGGTGTGCAAGAAAAACACTTTCGGATATTTAATTCATGATGGCACGAGACCTTTTCCCGCTTCCTGATTAAATTCGTCCATCTGTAACTTAGCATTTCTTTAGCCTACCCTGGTGGATAGATTTAATTAATTTAAGTCGCTATATTAGCGAATTATCGCTCACTTTATTTTCGGTGGATGCGCCAGTAAATGTCCTGAATTAGTTTCAGTTTCAGGTTCATCTGTGGATGTAAGTTAGTAATTCTTATAAAGTGACTTCTTTTAAATACTGTATATATATATATATACTTACGAATAGTTTGAGCTGGCAATTCGTTTTCTTTCCAAATGCTACTCATTACTCTGCGTATATCACATTTAATATTAAAATAAACACAATTATTTATTTTAATTACCGTAATACCAACTTTAGTGGTTTTAAAGTTATAATTTTTTGTAATATCTTTTCGAATTTGTTACAAATATACAAAAAAGCTTGTAATCAACAATTCTTAGAGAATAGACTATTGGCGTCATTTTTAAGGAATTTTGATATTACATATAAAAAAAACTTATGCTGCAAACACTTTCATATTACGCTTAAGGCTACACGCCCGGTCTCGAAATCGTTTTTCCCATTTCCTAATCGTATTTTTCATGAAAACCTTACCGAATTTACACGCTAATTTAAGAAAAAAATGTGTTTCAATGGATAAATCGTAATTTCTTCGAAATTGTCCAAAGGGCCCTAAATAAAAATAAAAATGTAAGAAATTTCAAAAAACAAGCCTTTATTTAAAATTATGTAACACTCAACAGCAATACATAAATTTTATTTTTTCTTAATTTTTAAAAATAAGGTCACGAAACGGAAAACAAAATTTTGAAATTTGGGCGAAATTCACTGAAATCAAATAGAGTATGTGGTATGCTCGCACATTGTGTCGAGAAGTAGCTCCGCCTACCATTTCGGGCAGTCTCTACGCAGTTTGTAAAATACTTCTGAGATCGGTGTATGTTAAGAAAGTAATCGTTACTCGGACATTATTTTATCGAAACCGTTGATATTTTCTTTACAATATAGTGTACATATACAGTGTCAGCGTCACAATACTTCCTTATACTACGTATCAGAAAGTAAAAGCAATATCTCTTCCCGTCCCTAACGCTATACCTGCTAGAAGCGCATGCTAGGACTCACACGGCTTGCGGGCAGGGAGTATAATTATTATATTTGACTCGCAATAATTTGCTTCTGAAACGATCTAGAAATTTATTTCTTGCACAAAAAATAATTTCTTGTTGTACATCTGGTAGTAGTTTGTCTAATACTCTGTTTCAATTTCCTAGATTGATGCCAGTAGAAAAAAATCCATTTCATAAATTTCACTTAACACCAGACCCTTCAGTATATCTTATATTGTTTTTACTTTGGACCAGTGCCATCAACCTTTTTATCTAAAGCAAGTTTCAGCATTGATGGGAATTAATTCTTGGATATTCTTGAAATCGATATATGTTTCAACTTAAAATTGACAACACAGTAGGCCAAGTTACTTTAAAGAGCTTAAAGAAAGCAACATATAAATGCTGTAGAATGTGGAACAAGATCCAAAAAGGATATGTAATTTTTTTCACACGTTCCTGACACACACTTCTAGCATTCTGGCATGAGGCAAAACAAAATCAGAAACCAGTCTTCAAACGCAAGGCTGTCCGTCAAACCATATGAGGTACGATAAAATCGACAATCTAACGAGCAGCATGATTTCAGACAAAAAGGTTAACCCTGAATGCTCCCTTCTTTTCAAGTGTTGTACAAATATTCACTTTTATATATAAGGTATGCTAGCAGAAGCGTCGTATCGTCTGATCCACATACCATGATTGGAATATGCGACTTTGAGTAATTTACTATATTTTCTGAATATTTAATCCCTCTACGATAAACTAGTCTCTTTGCTCTAGGATCATCGCCAAAGTTTGTTTCATCATAAATGAAAATATTAGAGGAATGAATTGCTCCAGCTTTAATAATGGTACGGGAGACACGTTGTGTAGCGTCATTTCTGTGTCGCGCAAGAAGACCGAAAGCCCTATTTTTTTCTTTCTAAGTAATTTTTGGATAACATTCGTGTTTCCATCAAATCAATGGGAAGAATTAGCACATTTCCCTACACCTGGATCGGAAACCATTTGAATCTCGAAATTGTAAAAGTTATATCCAAGATCTACTAAATGAAATAATTGAAAGGGTGTCTGATGGTGAACATACAATGAAAGATCCAGCTGCAAGACATAGAATTCCGTTTGACACCACAAATAATAAAAATCACGGGTTATACGGCTGAAATGTTCGTGGCAAATGTATCTTTTCGTCAGAAGAAAAAGAGCTTCATTAGCGGGTGTAAGGAAATGTGCCAATTCTTGCACCATCTGAATGATTACAAATAATGATTATTGTATATTATGATTAACTACTATATTGTTAATATAGATGTTGAAAGTTTGATACTATTAGCGAGCACACGGACGAGATTTATCAAATGTTGGTGGATCAAAATCGCCCAGGCGACTGTATCAAAGTCACACCTCGATAAAAATACTTAATTATGGAAAAATTGTAATAGCTTTAAAGTAAATATTTGAGGTTAAGGATTGACAACTCATGTACTTGTATGGCTCAATACTTACGTATCACTTTTACTTTTGTGTAGGTACTTGAAGTTAGAAAAAAAAAGGTGTGCAGAAAATTACTTCAAATATACAAATAAAATAAATTAATCTAGTAGAGAATAATGCACACACAACAATCTCGACTCCAGAAATCAGTGTCACCTCATTTTAATATATATATATATATATATATATATATATATATATATATATATATATATATATAAATAATAATAATATAAAGTACTATACATTCTCAAGAATGAGAGAAATATCCGCATGCAGAACTATAATTTGTACAGAAATATTAGAAAAGACAAGATTTAGTAAGTTGCCACTAGTGTTATAGTAGGCAACACTGTCGTATTGTACTAGATTTAAGATATCCATAAAATGTGGAAAAGCAATTAGCAACACAACAGTTAAAAACCCCACATATGGACACGTTTATTTAGAAGCTAGAGAATTAAAGCCGTAAAAAGATCTTATAGTCATCACAGGAGATATTAGGTGGAGCATGATCATAAAGTAAACGTATACTGCACCTAATTTACAATATCAAAACCATATATCAATTAAACGAATTACATCCTGCATTTGTATAAAATCATTACGATTAACACTGACCTTATCCTTTTCTGCAGTAAAAATTCACCACCCAAGGAACATCCAACGACTTCGAAGTGACTATGCTTTCGAAAAAACTGAAATGATCGACTAAGTACTTCAGAGTCACATATATTATAGTTAAGCCATATTTATGTGAAACATACAATATCAGATTCCGTGCTATGACTAACGGACTAAATATTATCAAGCTTGATTTGAAGACCATGGACGTATTTCTAATATAGGTGTAAAGACGTGTATCTGTTGGGTCACGTTAGTTTTCCTGCTAAGATTTGAAAGTTTTTTAATTCTTGGAACATTATTAATAAACTTAATAGAAGAGCTTAATTCACCCTTGTTTAGTTCTTTTTTCAAAGATTTTAATTGGTTAGTCTTCATCAATGATATTGTAAAGCAAATGTTTTTCACCCCACGTAGAATGTCATGTGCGGTGCTGTTCAGTGGGCATTCTTAACGGTTAATGGGATGAGGTCTACACAAGCAGGCGGGACGCCAAAAATAGTTCGATATATAAGATGACTAGTAATAGAAATTTTATCTGAAACAATCAGATAGGGTTTGGTTCTAAGTCCCTAACTCAAGCAGGTAAAATATGATTAGGTCGTGTTTCCTCTTATCACTCTCAGATACTTCATCGATAATTTACTTAAAATCAAAAGTTTAAGGTTTATGTTTGGAACATGCATCCGCCCCAGTATTGAACTTATGCTTTTAGGTACACATCTTTGTGTGAAGGGTATTGATCATCTCAGTGGATTCTATGTTTTTATATGCAATTAGGTTTCAAATCAGTGCATTCTGTATATTTTGTAGTTTACGTGCTTCAACTTCATAAGCTGCTCCCCAGTTCGCGATAGGCCGCTGTAAGCAGTATGCAAAACATTATGGCATCAATCACAAGATATAGAACTATTTACGGCAACTATTTCCTGACAAGATGAACAGCTGAAAGATATAATTAAATTAACAAAAGAAGTAGGATACAACAGGAACACTTGTTTCATAGCAGGGAGTTCTCCTGGCTCCTGGTCACGGAGTGAAAGAAACTGGTATAGAAAATATCAATCGCTTTAAATCTATCGCCTACGTCAATGATACCTTTGCTAAATTTTGTGCGTGATTAGTATAATTGCATTATTTGACCTAACAGAAGTTATTAATCGTATAATATATAACATTTTTCTGTCAACTAGATACTGCAATGCACTGAATATTATAAAGCTATACTTGAAAATTAGTTCAACCTAATTTGTAATACTTACCTACAGCTTGCTTGTTTCTCATATTCGACATTACACGACGTAAGCCACTTAGAAAAGTTAAACTCACAATGCATGAACTATATTACTATATTGTAGTGCACATAGCAAAAGTGAAATACATACCTACTAAGAATATATATCAAACTTCCATAACCAGTAATATAATATATTTTACCTAGAATAGTCTGGAATATAGTCTAAACAGACTGTTTTCTTTTAATTAATGTAAGTTGACATAAATATGTTTATGAATTTATCTCTTTTTTTTTTGTGCCTTTCTATAAGGCTTTGATATGTGGGGCTTCAAGTAAGCCTGCGTCGTGTTTTAAAACGCTTTAATATATTTATAAAACGAGATTTTTGATAAAGTTGTGGACATTTATGAAATAATACACATATACATATTGCTGTGATACCTATTTATATAATTGATACAAATAATGTAACACTTTCATTATCGATTTGTTCGTATCAGCATAAATTTAATATTTTATTCGTGAATTCATACAATGATTTACTTCTTGATTTCTGGACTTTCTCTTATTTAGTATAGTTTGGGATAAGGTGAGGAAATTAAATGCACTATCTAGGTTTAATATTAATGGCATATATGTATTTTGAATTATAGTTGCTAACAATATCAACATTTTGTATAATTTTGTTTTTAATTGAAAATATCTATACTCTCTTTTGAGTCGTAATATGTGTGAGATATATATATAATGATGTTTAAATGAATGTTAACTATGTTCTTGTAACTTTAAAAAAAAATTTACTCTTGTTAAATTTATTAATACGATGCCGTCACTATTTTACTAAAACATACATTCTCACATAGTGCTTTAGTAACCTAGAATCTTGGTACTTAAATGCTTTGAAATTGGTTCATACTAACTGCTAGTCGCAAGTATTTTCACATAGTATGTATTTCACATGTTTGAATTTTAATTAAATAATAATTCAATACTTAGTAATGCCCAACAACCCACTAAAGGCAAATATTCGCACATAGTACCTTTGTATAAATATATTTATAATTTGAAATGACTAAACACAATATTTGAAATCAAGTGAACGTTCATTTTGTATTAGATAAACTAAAATGTTTCTATATCATGACTTACTTCATTCGATCATACAATTGATCAACTACTATCTTATTGATATCTTCCACTTTTATTTTTATAACGATAAAAGAGAATTAATTAAATGAATTTGTTCAAAAGAAAATCTTAACTAAAATCTTGAATTCTAATTTTGAATATAAACATCTAAATTATGAATTAATAAGCAGTGCTTATATGCCCTACAATAACTTTATTTTATTGGCTCGGAGTTTCGCTTTATAATTTTCCCGTGTTTACAATTCAAATCACAGTCAAACACTCTGCACGTTTGCATACATACAAATTATTGATTAATATTTCATCTTCCTGTGCTTCTTTGCTCCAGGAGATTATTGAATCTTTAATATGAAATGTCTTATTTTCCATATTCAGTTTTGTACTATATTGACTTAGAAAGTATATCCCTAGTATACAGTTGCTATTCAAATTAGGCACTCTTATGAATGCTGTTAATAATTTTAAATTACCTATCTTAACATTTATACAAAAGGCTTTATCTATAGTAATCGTTGGTTTTTTATTTGCAGTAATCAAATTTATCTTTCTTATGGACATGTAATATCCCAGTTTTTCTATATTCTTATCTATAATACTACTATGTAATAATGATAATTGCGCTCCTGTGTCCAGTAGTGCCTCCACTTCTTCCTTCCCAATTTTGTTTGTAATATGTGGTAGTTCTGTAGTTATTTTCGTTAGATCGTCAGAGTTGAAGATGTTCTGTATCAGGCTTTTTTTTGACTGATCCTCTTAAAAATCCAGCGAAGTTGCATTTGAATAGGTTGAGTTCACCAATTCCTTATTTATTGGCAGCTGTGTCGTGTCCTTCGGTATAGCATCTCTTGATTCTTGCTTTTCCTTAGGACTTGTCTCTTTCTTTTCTTCTTTTGCTTGCACATTATTTATTCTTTTCTATTTTTCAGGAATCCTCTCTTCCTTCTTGTAGCTTTAATAATTCTTCTTAAAATTTTCATAATTTCTTGTCCTGTTATATGTATATTAGTTATTACCATTGTTTTGTTTGTTTTGATTTTGATTATTTCCATAATTATTATTATTCTTGTATCGAGTTGTCACTTCCATTCCAATACATATGAACCACATTGACAGTTACGCAACAATGGCGACGCTTCAAAATTATTCATTATTGAAGTTTGCAAATTTGTTGCTTCTTATCTTAGGTAAGTGTATAATTTCTTCTCTTCCTCTTCAATATAAACCTTCGTTGTATCTATATATAAATGTATTGCTTTTTTCACTGTTCGTCAAATACTTCCTCTTGCCGTTTGCTAACTGTATTCTGATTTTTCTTTTGTTTGCTGATTTCATTTTCATTCGTATTGTGGTATTTAATGAGTCTTTTTGACAAAATAAAGGCTATTGATTTATTTAGTATTTGTATTATACCTAATATATAAATAATTTATATATTTACTCTTATCTATAGCTTCTAATAAAGGAATTTGTACTTAAATGTTGACAACCTTTTCTACTTATGTGTATATATTCTAAACTTATAAAATCTAACTTTGAATAAATATTTAAAATAAATTCTTGCTCTTATTTAATAACTAGATTAATTCTTAAGACTATTATTTTTAAAAATGTAAGAAACACGGGAATATGCTATATATTTAGTTACTTTATTATTGAATGATTTATTGTAATAGTGAAAAATCCTTGAAATTATCTTGCCGTGTTTGTTCTCTATTTTAATTTATATACTTTGAGTCAACGTTCATAAATCGAATTTGTATTGGGGTGAATTTAGACACGCCAATGGCTTTCGACAAGTCACATTTAAAATCTTAGTTAAGCATAATTACCGCTATTCTTCAGTTATTACAAAGGGTCGCCATTAAGGATAAATTAATTAAAATTGCGTTTTAAATTATACAATATTTTAAGAACTAATCAAAATCTTAAATTAAGAGCTTTACTGGGTAATAATCAATATAGATAAAATTTAGAACGTTATTTTACTTAATGTACCCCTGACTGCCGATCACTAGTTATCACTGGCTCAAACAGATAGTCTAATTATCAAAAGTTCCTTAATTTATACAAGTTGTTAGAATTTAAAATGACACTATGTAAAATGTATCTATATTGTTGAATATAGAGTACTATTAATTAAACTAATTTAATGTTTTTTCTTTATTTATCTTTATATATCTTCTTCTCATGGAATCTATTTATTTGCTATATAAATCTGCTATAATTAAGTGTATTTCAAAATGAGTATTGGTATCTTTAACTAATTTGCTGCTTGTTAAATTATGATTAATATGTTATTTTTGGAAAATATGTTTGAATAGGCGCAACAGCCGACTATTATGTAAAAGAGTTAAGATGGTATTAAATGCCTGCTTGTCTTGACAAGGTATTAATTCAGAGAGAAAGCAACATAAAAGATCTTACCCTACTACCGTTGGCACATCTCTTGGAGGAGATTAAAGAAGCAAGAAACATAGTATTGTTGATTCCTCCTTTTTTGAAGGAATATAAATGCTTATTGTTTAAATATTAAATAAAGCACTGATAATATGTCACTATCTTTAATTTATCTAACACTTAAAATGTAAATTGTTCAAGCCTAAAGCAACTGCTTCGTGTGGATGTTTGTATAGAACTTACTTAAATGTGAATTGTTGAAGCCTAACATAACTGCTTCGTGTGGACGTTTGTGCAGAACTTAATATATTTTATCGTTATTTTATCAAAGATTCTTCTCTTTTCCCAGTTAGAGTACTTTCTTTTAATGAATAGGAGGGGAAATTATTTACCAAGAAAAATGACTAAACACATGGGGTTGGAAATTACAATCTAATTTTCGAGTGAAATGTAAATACCAAGTAATAAAATAACGGTTATAGACGGGCTCTAATGGTTTTATTGCGGTCGCGTCGAAAGAGACCCCAACTATTGTACCTTTATAATGATTGGCAATTAATTAGATATTTACATACATTTCTTCACAATAGAAGAGAAATCTGGGCTTTTCTTGTAGTTTTAGAATACATACACATATACAGTGTGAGTTATCAATATTTAAAATTAACGTATTACACATAAACATATAAAACAATTGTCTTTCTTATACAATATTATTTATCGTCCTGAACAAGTATGTTCACTTACACCACTCTAGAAACTGCTCACAATCATTAGCAAGCAAATGAAGATGTATTCATACCCTCATGTACATCTCAAATCCATTTTTTTTTTCTAGCAAAGGTTACTCTAAAGTACGAATTATTAATAAACTCTTTATAAATTACTGAAGTACATTAATTCATTAACTTAACACATGTCGATATTCGTATTACTTTTAAAGTTGTTGAATTTCGAGCTGATATGCAGCATTTCGCCTCAATGCACGATGACAAAATTTTGATAATTTAATTTCACTAATGAACATAATATGTTGCTATTGTAAAGTTCATAATCTTCAATAAGCAGTGAGTACTGAGAAAAATGTTTTAATGAAATTTAATTTAATTCACTTTCTCATGTGAATGTTATTTTTGTTTGTATGTATATAAATGCCTGTCTGTGAATCCAAATTGTGTCCTTTACCGAAAATGTGTGGTGTCTAAATTATATCTTTTGAAACTTATGCCTTTAGTGTTTTACGTGTTTGTACGTAATAAAGTGTCAATACGTATATCTTTTATGAATTATAACAATTATACAATTTCTGATGATATATGTGTCTAGAGATGTATATCCACCAAATGAATTTTTGCTTACCACATAGATTTTCAATTTACATACTTTCTCAGATCTAAATATATTTTAAGATATCTTTATTTAGTTTATATGTATGTATCTTTGAAAACATAAATAACTTGTTTCTTGTAACGGAGAGTGTCTTTTCTGTACATATTTCGTGTTTTAATATAAGTCTCATTTCGCAGTTTGCTCGCGTTGCCTCTTTCAAAATACGCAGCGCTTCCCTTTCATTGCCCCTTCAAAAAATGGGAAAAGCAAATGTGTGAAATATTCTATTCTTCGCGAGGTATGCGCGTGGAAATATGGAAGAGTATTAAATTTGAGTGTCGTTGACTGTGCAACAATCACTTTCGGAAAGAAAATTTACACGAGACGTGTTAGGCAATAACATTAACTTCATTCAAAAGATCCACTGTCAGGTGTGAGGAAATCGCGTGACTCCAACAATACGAAAGCAGAGAGAAATATATCGTTTTATATTAGGACACGCATTGCATTTGTCTTTTAAATATTAAAACGAAATGTTTCATATACACAGTGCGAAATATTTGGCTGAAATAATTCTTTTATCTAATTTAATATGGTTCAATTTAATTCTATATATAAAGGCTTTGCATAAGAAAGTTGCATTTTGAAGGTACTATCAATTTTTAAAACTCAATTGAGAAGAAAACTTAACGTACATTAATGTTAGGAGAGTGAAGATAATGGACCATGTATCTTCTTTTTTACTTTGCTGCCTTGTTTATTAAAAAATAATTTATCAGTTTTGCAATTTTGAATTTTATCCTGCCTGTCTCTATAAAATCAAGCTCTTTACTAATAATTAATTAGTAACAAAGGCACGTTTACTTATTTATATTTATTAAAAATTGGTGTCAAAATGACGTAATCTAGGATATTATTACTGACTATAACCATGTGTTGCGGCTGTAATCAGCCAACAGAGTACTAATTAGTGATGACCTATAAAATGAAATTAATTGCACACACTGTTTGAGCCATGGCGCAATTAATCTAAAGTCCATCAATTCGTGACTTTAATGAGATTATTCAGTGGTCTCTCAAATACCGCTAAATTTTTAAGGTTAGGTTACCCAATACGGGCAATCACAAAATATCTTTTGTCCTCCTGCGAGCTACCCTTGCTTCTCGATGATGAAAGTATGCCATATCTGTCTTTAATTCTCTGCGGAGACGGTCCTAGGTTTAATTCTATAATTAGTCGATAGGCAAAAAAAGGCCACCTACCCTTGATAAATGATAAGCCCCTGATTAGCTGCTTAACCGGAAGGTAATCAAGTTAATTCAGAGAAAACAGCGAAGTCTCGCAGCAAGACCATTCGATCAACAAACAACAAATTTATTCTCAGTAGTAATTAGATATTGCGTACAATAAAATAACATTAGTAAACCCAACAACTAATATTACTAAAAGTAGCGTAAGCGATGGAATTAACAAGCTATTTGTTGACTTTAACACATGTATAATGTAATAAAATTAAATATTGATGGTTGGCGTAAATAATATTGTAGCGTTTTCGGGTTCGCAATAAACAACTCGTGCAATTTATTTATTTAAAACAGTCTGTATATTCACACACGTAAAATTAATTACAATATAAAAATATAAAACTAATCAAAACATAAAAATGTAAAATAAATGTAACGCACTTAAAATTATTACAAATAGATCAACACATGTATTTATTTCACTACTGTTATTTTTGTCGGTATTATTTATGTAACACTGTACCGTATTTATATCACTTCTATTTATATAACACCGCACCACTATATTTATTTTGTATTGTCCGAATACTACTGAATGAATGAATGCATTCCTTATATTTATATTTACTGCGCGACTACCATTGAAGGAATTCAATTCTTATTCCGGAATGACTCATCCATCGGTTCAACTGCTTTTATATACGCATACGAAACATCTGGAACACACCAGAAAAATGCTAGTGTTCTTCTCGATACTGTTTACCAGTCGCGCCGAATATTTGCCTTTCTTTTTTTTTTGTAGACTGGTTTCGTTACAATATTATATTAATTAAGAGTCTTGAATATTGGGCAATAGTAGCACTATACAGTCATAATTAATTAATAAAACAACAACGTGACCATAAAACAACAAATTAAACTTGATGTTAAGTATATTAACAAGGCAAAAATTATTACGACTGAGTCATTACATTCCCTCAAGTCAACCCTGGCGGGGAAGATCATTAGATAACTACTAGTAATTATATTTTAATGTGCAAGTTCAAATAATAATAAATTATTTATAAAAGTAAATTTAATTATTTGCTGAACTAGAAGCTGTAAAGTGTTTACTTAAAACAAGGACCCCGAAAATAACAAGAATTTGCTAGTTTCAAATGAGTAAACACAATTAAGTTAAACACATATGCCATTAAAAATAAACTATTATTTATCAGCGTTTGTTATTGATATACTTCACTAAATGCAAAGCAAAATGTTTCCAGTTTACCTTGACTCAAACAGCTGACCTACTTCTTGACATACACACAAACGGGAATGACAGCGGTTAGATACGCCTGATCAGCTTGCTGCAGACTGATCCAGCACTTAATGCAACACCACATCATCCCTGATGAGCAACATGGTTTCAGAAAACATCATTACATCATCACACAGCTCACCAGAGTGACTGGACACATTTATGACCGATTCTACAAGAACCACACAACAACAGCGGTACATCTGGATGTCTGCAAGGCTTTTGACAAGGTGTGGCACCAGGCTCTCATATACAAATTATACGCAAAAAACTATCCTACTCACTTCATCAAAATCATACAGTTATTTCTCCATCGCAGAACCATCTTAGTCAAAATTCAAAATTCCTCTTCTACCCCATGAACCACAACAACAACAAAAAATAAGAAGAAGTAGAAACGTAATGCGTTTATTTCTGCATAGTTAAGTTGCACACCCTTGCTGCAACCAATGAACAAAATGGTGGAACCTCTTCGGTAACTTGTGTGACCAAATCTAGATCAAATGGGAAAACTCCTATTTGATCATTGCCCTATATCGAGCATCTGCCCTACACTAACAGCTAAATTAAAAAGAAGTGAAAGGCAAATTAGAACAAAGAATTCTGAGGAAAGCTACAAACAACAGCAGGGGAAAAAACTTACCGGAAGAAATTATCATTGCCAGTAGATACTAATATCTATGCGTCTTTAAAAGCAAAACGCCGGAAAATTCCGCCAAATTTCATCCCCTTACTAGAGTAACTAATTTTTAAATTCAAATTAATTATAACAGATTAAAATTTTGTGCTTTTAACGGAATGAGGTCAAAATGTGAAAGACGGAAGATGAACCAATTTCTCCACACGATCAGGGGGAGCCGGGTGGGGGGGACTTTAACCGGGGAGACGGGAAATATTTACATTACAGAATTAATAATAATAAATGAAATTGATAATTACGCAACACAGATACAAATGTGGAAACATTAATTAAAAATAATAATTATAATTTTCTGCTTCTAGCACTGATAATTATTTAATTAGGTAAATAATGAGAATTTTCAACACTGAGAAAAACTAATTTTAAAGTAACTTAAAAATCTAGTTATTAATTAAAAATAGCGCTAATTCCAAATCAAAATACGAAAACAATTACGTTTGAGGATACCGCTGTGCTAGTCTTTATCTAGAATTAGCACACCGATAATTAAATCTTGTAAAATACATAGGGCAAAGTACCTATGTATAAAACCGCGCCAAAAGCTAGAAAACTACAATATTAACATTCAGCTCTTAAATTAATGAAATAAATGGAAATACTCTATACAGTGCAATTCACAAATTAGGCCTAAATAGCCGGAAAAATTAATCATTATCCGCGTTTCGTTAAGCAAGGCTCCCAAATAAATGAAATAAATATTTTTGGGACAAAAATAAAAAATAAAATGAAACACTTGCGATATGCGTTTAGTAATATACAAAGTTAAATTAAAATCATTACAATATTTAGTATCACATTTATAGAATAAGACAGACCCTGAGTAACTTAAAACTGTTAATTTATATAAAAAATTGTTCTTTCTGATCAAATGTAATGTAGCTCCTTAGAGATTTTTGTATTTTGAACATCCGGAGTACTCAGCTTCGACTTACAGAAGTAAGATTACACACGTGTTTTTGAAACATCCGTATACACGTATGGATGCATTGTTCGTGTGAACGTACATTGTAATGATATTGGGGAAATACGATATTCTAATACACAATTGTCCTTATTGCAATTTTGTATTTTTTTATAATCCTGGTGAGTTTGCTACAAACAGAGCGCCTCAAAATATTGATGATGGAATATGATTACAGAAAAACATTACCCTTTAAGGTGTATGATTTATTTAACGAAGTATATTGCAAGAAAAACATTACCCGTTAAGGTGTATGATTTATTTAACGAAGTATATTGCAAACAAATTAAGGGGGAACTGCCGACTACCGAAAACAAGAGATTAGAAAATCAAGTTTTTCTCCGTTATTTTTGCAGCAATTTTATTTAAACGAAAACCGACAAATATTTTAAGGTTTTTCTGAGGTACCAAAAGAATCAAATTTTATAAAACTTATTAAAATATTTATAGATGGAGTCTAGAAAGGAACTCAAGTTTACCATATGCTTTCTATATTACTTTTCCACAAAGGGAAAAAAACATCCTTTAGGTACCTTCAATAAATCTTACTGTAAACATACAGCCTTAATTCAACTTAATTTACAAAATAGTTATTGAGAAAAACTTCAATTACAAACGTAAGTGTTGCTCTATTTCTGAATACACATAGCCTAAATTTTCGGTGTTCCTCTCATAATGAGTCAATCATTAGATATACTTAACTTAAAACACACGAATATATTACTTTTTTTTGTATTTGTTCCACAAAACAGAAAATTACAACTCTCATCAAGAATCTTACTGACGGCGGCAGTTCGCCCTTAAGCAAAATTATCCGTCCTAAATTAAGAAAAGAAGATAAAAATCGGACGAATTGCTCTCAGTTTCGGATAATCGCAATGTTTCATGTCGGCAACTGGTACTGGATTATGAGAAATGTAATGAAGATAACAATAACAAGACACGGGATCACGAGGCAAGCAAAACAAACAATAAAGAACAATCGCCAACTGCGATATGACAAAAGCAAGAAAAATAGCGAATGCGGCACAACCGGTAACGGTAAAGAAAACGTTGCCTTCATCAAGCAAAACCGAAAATGGATATATGCTGACCGTTTCAGGGAAAATTGTACAACAGAAGATATGAGGCAAATATTGAATACTAAATATGCCACAGATGATTTTATTATAAATATTCTTCAAAAGCAGGATTATGAGACGAGAGAAAAATATAATGCGTTTAGGTTAGGTTTCTCAAGCAATATATACAATGAACTTATATTTGACTCTGATCGATGGCCCGAAAATATAGACGTAAGGTTTTTTTGTAAATTCGGGAAAACAAGAAGTAACAGATATAAAGAAACAACAAAAACCAATACAAGAAACTAAAAAACAAGCTCTAAACATAGCAGGTGCAAGAAAAGCATTAGTAAACAAACACTGCACAATACTAAATTTGAATATACAGTCTCAAAAAAGTTGGATGCTTTAGAAATAATTGCCGAGGATCATAATTTGGATGTAATGTGTCTGACAGAGCATTTCCTTTCATATGATAAAATTAACAGTTGTCATCTGCGAGGTTACACTACCGAAGGCGCTTTTTGTAGAGAACACGCAAAACATGGAGGAGCAATGATTATGGTCGCGGATACATTTATAGGGATGGAAAGGAAGGATATAAAAGAGCTCTCTGTTGAAAGAAATATAGAAATTGCAGCTGTGCACATATCACAATTAAACATATTAGTTATTTCAGTATATAGACCACCTTCAGGTGATATGGATATGTTTATGGAAAGAATTCGTGAATTAATGGAGATATTAAACAATGACGTCAACAAACAGGTATTTATTGCAGGAGACTTCAATATAAACTTTGCAATATCTAATAACAGTGCAGATACTATTACCGATATTCTTGATGCATCTGATCTCCACAAAATGTTTTACGAATATTCCAGAGTCACAAGCAACTCTAGTACATGTATTGATAACATATTCACGAATGTGTCCAGACACAGTTGTCTCACCAAAACAGTGGATCTTCACGCATCGGATCACATGAGTCAAATAATAAGTTTTGGTGTGAGTAATACTCCTGACACACGAAAAACCCTATATCTCAAAAGCTTTTCGACACATAACCTTAATGCATTCAAAGACTTAATTACATTAAGATTATCAAATTTACCTGACCCTTTGAATGACGCTAATTCTCTGTTTGACGTTTTTCATGACACTCTGGTTTCGGCCTTTCAAGAATCTTTTCCCCTGAGAAAAATTAACAAGAATTTACCCAACAGAAATATGTATACACCAATAAATAGTGACCTCCTAAATATGAAAAATACATTGGATGCTCTTGCAGTTATAGCTAAGTCGACCAAACATGAAACATGGTACTCGATCTATAGTGGTTACAAGAAACAATATCACGATGGAGTTACAGCAAATAAAAAGTAATATTTCATATTTCTGTACAATACGGACGGAAATGGCAAATAACATAATTACTGGCACCAATCCAATAAGCACAATAAATCGTAATAAAATAAAAAGAAATGGATCTTGTTTCTTGAAACCGGTATCGCAGGGGGAAATACGACAAATAATTAATGATATCAAATGTAAGGACAGTGAGAATATTTATGGGATGAACACCAGAGTCTTGGGGTATGTTTCTAATGAGCTAAGTGAGCCTTTGACAAAGGTAATTAATGCCTGCATTATGGATGGGTACTTCCCAGACCAATTGAAACATGCAAAAGTGGTACCTATATATAAAGAAAATGAAATCAACAACTGTGAAAACTATAGGCCAATAAGTATATTACCCATTATATCTAAAGTCTTTTAACAAGCCATCCTATCAAGGCTATCTTACTTTTTTGAAGAAAATGGTCTTACTAATGACATGTCAACATGCGTACCGTAAGAATAAATCGACAACGACTGCGCTGGTAAGTGTATTGAAATATATAAACGAAGCCCTGGACGAAAAGAAGATGGCAAGCTTAAATTTATTAGACCTAAGCAAAGCATTTGATACGGTGGACCACAGTATATTGATACACAAATTAGAATACTGTGGAATAAGGAGCCAACCCTTAAAATTAATTAGGTCCTACTTATCAAATAGGAAACAGACGGTTCACTGGAAATCTAATACATCACAAGTAGGACATACTACCTATGGATTACCCCAAGGGTCGATTCTGGGTCCTTTGTTGTTTATTGTCTATGTCAATGATCTACCAGGGGTCCTGCCTGAGATAGAAATATGCCAATATGCCGATGACACCACCATCATTTGCAAGCATAGTGACGCGAAAGAACTGATGATACAATCCGATGAAGCAATTGAAAGAATTGAATTGTGGTTTGCAGCCCATAAACTGAAATTAAATGTCGATAAAACGCAACAATTAGTTGTTAAGACGAAAACAGATGATGATAAAAGTGTTAAGTTTCTGGGTCTAACTATAGATAAAGGTGGGGAAAGCATATGGATAAACTGGCGAATAAACTGACTTCGGGGATCTATGCCATTAGGAGAATAAAGTTGATAGCAACACATCAAGCTGCGGTACTTACCTATCATTTCGTTTTCCATAGCCATCTCTCGTATGGAATTCAGTTTTGGGGTCCGTCAAGCGCAGCCAGTAGAATATTTATTCTTCAAAGATGGCATTGCGAGCTATTTGTGGTCTGAGGTATAATGAGTCATGCAGGGGTTTCTTTAGACGAACAAAAATACTTACTTTGGCATCATTATGCATATATCATGCTCTGAATTACGTTCACCAACACCTTCACCAATACGAGACAAATGGAATGGAACACCAATACAACACAAGGGAACGTAATAAATTGCGTATTTCGAGACAAAGGCTAACGATGACTCAGGGCAGTCTTCGCTATTATGATGTAAAGTTATATAACCACCTACCAGAAGACATGAAACAACTTAGTCACACATGCATCTCAAAAGAAATTAAACGAATTTTAACAGAAAAGGAATATTATACCATGGAGGAGTATATGGGGGATGCCTGGTAAATGAAGATAGAGTAGTCCGTTTAACACCTCTCAGCGTGTTTCATTGTTTTTTCTTACATACACATACATATATATATATATATATATATATTTTCAATTTTGTTGTTTGTATGTAAACATTTTATTTGTTTGTCATATACCTACTTTATATTTTACTTTTTATATTTATATTTATGTCGGACCTGTAATTGTTTATATTGCAGTTTTTTATTGACTATTATTGTATTTTTAAATGCAATAATAAAATTTACTACTACTACTACTATGATATTACTTAAAAAAGTGTCAACATAATGAAGTCCTACCCCATTATGACATGAACGTTCGTAATTATTTAGATAACATTTTTGAAATCAGATAGATGGCTAGAAAAGGCTGGTTCGAGTAACCAGCTCGATTTCCGGATTTGAATTTCTCTAGATTATTTTATAAATACCTATTTAAAAAGTTTTGTTTACATATTAACTGGCTGCAAAATATGAAATAATTAAAAATTGGGAACGTATTACAAAGTTTTTTACACCTAATTGTATATTCTCAAGCAGTCACTGAGTGACATTTTTAAAATATGCCATGCAAAAATTGTTCTTTGTTATTATTTGTATGTTATTTTATTTTATGATGAATCTAACATTGTTTAAAACTGTCACGAATAACAGACTTAAATGATGAATATAATTTTTCTGAAAATTTCCTTAGGATTCCTTGATAATTTTATAAAATCGTCAAAGGCAACAAAAAAAGTTTTTTTTGTAAAAATAGTAGTGAACGTTTTCACGTTTTATACACACTATATACAATTGTTGCCTAATATGGGTTATGCGCCTATATACTTAAATTGTTGTATTTCTATTAATGTAAGTTATAATTATAGCTCTATTTAAATATTTAAATTACTTAAATATAATTTCCACCCCCTACTACAGCCAATGCCTACGCATACGCGCTGCAGCTCAGTTAATACGAACAGATCAAATCGTGCGCGTAGGGATTTTATGAGCGCCATATTGGATTCTATTAGCGTTAAAAAAGCTCTTTCTGATTTTATCCATGTATGTGCATATGTATATAACATGTTGGCAAATGTTTTGACATCTGGGGTTAATTTCCGAAATATATATTTGAAGATTCAAACCGAAAATGGTGCAGTTTCGAATCTTCACATAAATATGGTGATCCTGGAATTTTAAAAACTGACGCAGATAAGTCATAAGCTACAGAAACCTGCCGGACATAAAGTAAGATGAGATATGTTGAGTGTTTTTTATTAACTTAATCGAAATAAAAAAAAAACGTTTGTGACCCACTTTCTCTAATATGACAGTTGCCTGTAATTGTTTTATGTTAGTGACAATAAATGAAAATAATATAACAATAAATTAAAAAACAATAAAAAAGCAATTAAAGTAAATGTTCAAAAAACCTGACCATCTTCATTAATGCTCTTATACAGTGCTATAGAATATCCTTCGTGAAATTTTCAACAGCTTTTTGTATAGTTCTTCTAAGAATTGTATTAAAGACATTGTATTTTCCAAAGTTATTCAATATTTTGTGGGACATCATCTTTATAAATATTATTTTTAATAACTGTCCATAAATATTAATTGGGAGCAACAAATCTGGCTGGTTATTCAACAAGTCCATCATTTTGAATGCAATGATTTGGAAACTGTTTAGTACCTATTCCTCAATTTGCATTGTGAGCTATTGCGCCGTTTGCTTGCCACCCAAAATTAATCTCTATGTTAGTTTATATTGTTATCCAGAAAATGAGAGAGTTACACACGTTTGTATAAATACTCGACATATGATCCGGTTTTTCAAAATAGTCATTTAAACAATAATCATTAAAACACACATTTTATAATTTTTATCTAAATGAAATAAGTAAAAATATAGATTCACATATTTAAAAGCATTATTTAATAGTATTTTATAAAAAAGCGTTTTCTACCATTCCTATAGGCATTTGTTTTTACAATTTTAGAAAATTAGGGTACATAAACAGACACAATAAATTGTGTCTGTGTGAGTAGCAGAAATCGGTAGCTAGATTGTGTAAAAACGTACCCTCAAAATATCAAGTCTTTATTCGTGCGCAGACGGCAGAATAAAAATAATAAAAAATTCAACTGGCCTTACGCCGGCCCTGGACTAAATATCCACCTGCTTCACTTTCACAATCACACATTACTTGTGTTAAAAAAAAGGTGGAGCAATAATAATAATAAATATCAAACCATTAATTACTTTAATTTTACACCTGCTAGAAAAAAATAATTACATTCTTAATATTTACTGTAATAAAGGCTAGAAAAACTACGATTTATTGAGTATTCTAAAATAATAATAATGAGCCGTGTCCGACTACAAACACATCAAAGAGCAACAACCTTCCTATTTTAAAAATAAAAACAATCTTTTATTGTCTACAATAAAATGGGTCGCCCATCTGGCAAAAAATATGTTTTTATGAATGAGTACGATGTAACGTTTTTTCCCCGTTTTATATAAATATAAGCGTATTTTTCTATGAATGCCTGTTCGTTTCTATTTACAAATGAGCATTCTTACGTATATTTATAAACATACATTCTGTGCTAGGTCCGTAATGTAATTTTTTTATCTGAAAAACAACATAGAAAAATAAATTTTTAATTTTTTCATTATTGCGGTATATTTGGGCCTGTTTCTGTTCGGACTTTACATACCTGCTACTCCGTCTTTTTATTTCTGGGACATCCTGTATATATTGAACAGAATAGTGTTATTCAAGGAAAGAACTGTGTATATAGTTTCTATTACTCGAAATTGTCATTTAGAGCATAACGTGTTTGCATTTACACACAAATGTAACAACATTAAACATTTTCCAACTTAATAACATAATTAGAAATATGTTGTGTATGTATACATTTCTTTCAAATTTTCTATGTTTACTTAGCAATTAACAAGAATAATTTTGTTTTACATTCAGAAATTATTAAATTTTAAATGTATTAAAACGAACCAATTTTTCCAATGGGAGTGCTTAAACAAAACATAACATTTCTATTTTATTCGGCACAAAATAAATCTTACATTTCTTAATAGGATATTAGGGACGCCTGACGTTTTACCTTAATTAATTACGGCGTCCTTTGTATATTGAGTTTTAAAAATTTCCCGGCGTCCCTTTTAATTTCCAATCTCCTCATCACCTCTGGCATGTCCTCTTGTAAACAGGCATCCTGCTCCATCAGCGATAGCAAAAACAAGCGCCCAGCAACGCCATCGCTAATGAAACCGCAACACAAAACAAATCCCCTCACTCCACGATTAGTCCAATTGCTCCTGGAGAAAATCAAGCCTTGTCGCACTTCCAGCGCCATCTAATGTCAGGGCAATTATTGTTGAGCCGTTATCTAGGCCGCAGTCACCGCTGACAGCGACCGAGATTGTCTTGTCTTTTCGCTTACGAACCCTACTAACAAATAAAAATGTAAAATACACTCTCATACGCATGCACCTAAAAGAAATTGGTCGATGAAAAGTAATGTATACGTCACTAGTGCGCTTTTTCCCTTTCGTGATAGTAATTATAAAGAGTAGAGAGATGTCCGTCTCTGCAAATTTAACAATTATGTTGATGTGCAATATCAAATCAAATAAACATGAAGACATAACTACTTCTACTAAATAGTATGCTACAAGCACATGCTCCTAGATACTTACAAAAGTAAAAATATATTTAGAAGGGCCATAACTGTAGAGGCCCTTTAAAACACTGCACCATTTGGTATAGGATGTAGGAAAAAATCTGCAGAATAAAAAACCTCCATCACAGCGCCACAAAACTAAAGGTCTTTAGTTGTTAAAATCCAATCAACAGTATCTGGAGTTAAATTATGTAAATCTCTGTATTTAAATTCAAATTTAGCCAGAAAACATTCTTCAACAATATGTTTAACTCTTTCAATCTCAGCTCCGCAATCACAATCTGGACTCGCAATCACATTCCATTTGAATAACATATGTTCTATTGTACCTGTCGTGACCCTCCTACGACTATTCAACTTAAACCAAATTTTTCTTGATTGTGTAAAGCCAATCACTTTTATCAAAGGATTGTCTATTATTTGTTTATTAAACATTTCACATTCTAACCAAATTGATTTCCAGAGGTCATTAATCGAAAATTGTTGATTTAGGAAATTTTCCTTCCAAATTGGACTAAGTGATTTCAATCTATGAGGTCGTAAGTTTTGAAGATCTGTAATGTGTCTTATTAGTAAACCTACACAACATTAGCGAGAGTAAGTTTAATCACATGTCAATTATATTTATTATAATTTTTTTTCTTTTTTAAAGTTTGGATTTTGATTTTGTCCTAATATTGATAAGTAAATTTTGTTAAACAATTCTAAATTTCATTATTATACCACGTATGTCTTTTCTAATAAACAGGTCTGAGGAAGGTTGAAAATAGCAGTCGAAACGTCACAAAGCTAAGAGTTGTTTTTATTTAAAGATCTTTCCAAACGCTTATTCCGTTTCCTTTGAAATGGTAAACTAAATTAGTTAATTAATACATAGTGAAATACAGCATCAGTTTAAAACTGAATTTTGTCAAATGTATACAGGGTGAGTCATTAGTAGCCGCTTCCTCGATTGCTCTCTTCTGTTTTAAATAAAAGAAAAAGCAATTAGTGGAGGATCCATGGTTGCTTGTGGCACATATTATAAAAATACTTTAAGCTCTGGCGCACTTCCGGTTTCATCGGAAATGCACAGAACTTCATTTTTTTAAATGAATCACCCTATATATTTTTGGATTTTCTTGTACTACTTTAAATTGCATGTTCAACTGTTTTTTCTTTTTCAAAATTGAGCCAATAGTTTTTGAGTTATTATTTTTTTTTTGAAAATATTTGACCAAAATACGTGTTCAGAAAAAAATCGTTTTCACATTGTTTTTAAAAGTAAAAACATTGACTTTGGTGGTGCTTGTAGCCAAGAAAATTCTGCATCATTTGGTAAAGTTGCACTCGACAATACCTCAAGAAACTTTGTTTTTTCAAAGCCTACTTCCTGAAATTTTCACATACCAAAAACTTATTTTTTTTAAATGGAACACCCAGTATTTTATTGAGTAATTTTGTTCCTTTTTTTATTCTCTTTCATTTTTGTTAACAATATCCTATACCTATCTTTTCTAATTTTTGAGATAATCACTATACGAGCAATTATCGGTCAATTAAAGAACTACGAGCGCTGTTCTCTGCACCCAAATATTGGTCCAATAAAGGCTGGAATGCGGCTGACTGCCTGAGTCAACTGTTAAAGAAAGTCGGTATACATTTATGTCAAACTTATAAAAGCATCGCTATTAGTTATCATCCAAATGAATTATTCTTATGAAGAGTTAATAGATATGATTGACATTTTGGGTGAATCTGAAAGAAACTCTTTACTAGCATCCAGACTTTATGCACAGCGATCCCTGGTAGAAGTCAACCGAAGCCAGAAACCTTCGAAAATATAAAGTGGATGGTTTGAGTGAGCAGAAAGCATTAGATATGAAAGAAAAAGCGGAAAAAGCAATAACTGGTGAGGATAAGACGTTTATGGTACTTACAAGTGTAGTTGAACACCCCCATACACGTACTACGAAAATTAGTCGGCAGCTAGATGTAAGTCAAATTTGAGAATCCAGAATAATTAGGAAATACGAAATTCGCCCGTAGCATATTCATACACAGGGTTAGATAAAAGAAATTTTCAGAATCGCTTACATTTTTGTCAATTGGCAGCAGATAAATTATCGCGGCTTTCTCAATTTTTTGTTGTTTACTAACGAAGCCACCTTCTATTAAAGTGAATACGTGCATCGTCACAATTTCCGTTGTTATAACACATAAAATCCGCCACTTTATCACACCTGTAAACTTTCAAAATCGTTGGTCATTAAAACTGTGGGGAGGAATAGTGGTTAGTTACATAATTGGACCGTATTTATTTGATGAAAATGTTAATGAAGGTGGGTATCTTCGCTATCTACGAACGGATTTTCAAAACGTTTTGAAGACATCTTCAAATATGTCAGTAAACATAACCTTTATTTTATTTTGATGTTAACCAACAGTGTTAAAAATGAAATACTGCAACTGGACATTGCCGGAATTAAAAAATTGAAATGCGATGCTCTTCATTCTATAAAATTATTACTTTTAGGATAGTTGGATATAACATTTACTTTGTTTGACAGTTGACTAGGGAAGTCGGGCGCCATCCCTGCCTGCCATTGGTTGAACGAATATTTTGGTGCATAGAAAAACAGCGCTCGTAGTTCTTTAATTGACAGCTAATTGTTCCTATAGTGATTATCGCAGAAATTACAAAAGATAGGTATAGGACATTGTTCACAAAAATGAAAGAGAATAAAAAAAGGAACAAAATGCCTCAATAAAATACTGGGTGGTCCATTTAAAAAAAATAAGTTTTTGGTAAGTGAAAATTTCAGGAAGTAGGCTTTGAAAAAACAAATTTTATTGAGGTATTGGCGAGTGCAACTTTACCAAATGATGCAGAATTTTCTTGGCTACAAGCACCACCAAAGTTAATGTTTTTGCTTTTAAAAACAATGTGAAAATGATTTTTTTCTGAACACGTGTTTTGGTTAAATATTTTCAAAAAAAATTAATAACTCAAAAACTATTGGCTCAATTTTGAAAAAGAAAAAAGAGTCGAACAGACAATTTAAAGCAGTACAAGAAAATCCAAAAATATATAGGGTGAGTCATTTAAAAAAATTAAGTTTCGTGCATTTCCGGTGAAACCGGAAGTGCGCCAGAGCTTAAGTATTTTTACAATATGCGCCACAAGCAACCATAGATTTTTCACTAGTTGTTTTTTCTTTTATTTAAAACACAAAATAGCAATCGAAGAAGCGGCTACTAATGACTCACCCTGTATATATGCATATAGAAAAATAAACTTTTGTGACTTTAATTAAGCGTTCGTATGGTTTATACTTCTTAAGGACAACTTACACAATAATTTACAGTGGTCTTATTTCATGTGTAGCGGTAGATTATCTAATGTTATGTAGATAGTTCAAATTATACTGAATCAATTTTATTCTATTTAAAGCGGTTATTTAATTTTGTTTCAAATACTTTACAAGGAGTACAGGAAGTTTACGCTTTAATCTTTTAAATATTAAATGATTAAATATTTATTTTCGATATTTCATATACGATTATTTTCAGACAAACATGGAAGTAAAAATATTTTGTTTCATTTTTATTTTTAAGATGGCAGGATTGGAAGAAGTGTATCAAGAACTGAGGTGCAGTTCGTAAGTTCTTTTTCGTTATGTCATTGTTATTCCTGCAAGCGTGTAACGAGTATATAAATATATAGTTTTTTTTGTGTTGATGCAGTCAGGTACATAAAGTTTAGTATTATTAACAAATTTCATTATTACAATCTTGTTAGAATTTCTCCTGTGTGCAGGGTCTCAATTGGGGATATGTTCAACGAGTTCTTTATAATTGAATTCGTAGAATGGAACCTTATGTGATTCACGGGTATGTATTTGAGCTGAAAATGTCATTTAAAACCATGATTATGCATTTAGATGGGATTAATGTCTGCACAAGGTCATTTTGTTTTAATACGAAAACTGTTATATATATATTTTTTTATTTTATAATTGTAACGGTACCTGAAGTCATTCATTACTGTTATATATTTTTTATGTGTAGGTACCAGTATCAGTTCAACACGTACTACAATTTAAGGAATTTTTGATTTATTTTTCTTATTTAGATATAGACTTTTTACCATTTAAGTGGCTTCTGATTATATATGAACATTGTTTACAATTGCAATAGTAAAATACAGAATTTACGAACAAAAATCAGTATTTACAGTAACTCTTACATTACAATGTAAACATAGTATTATCCGATCTCGATATGATCATACGATTTGAACTAGACTAAGAAGGTCATTCCAAATGTTCTGTGTATGAATACAAGATTTCTGGAAAACAATTTACTGTTTGTATAAGACTTGTATAAATTGAAAAAAAAAATGGAATATGCAAAACAGCAAAAAACAAGAAGAGCAGTTACAAATAGTAATGTATACATAAGAATACAAACCAGAATTGAATATTTTAATAATAAAATCATAAAAAAATAATTGCTTTATTGATATTTTGTCTAAATTTATTTATTAATTCCTTGTCAGTAACAATACTATGATTGATAAATTTATGTGATAGTCATAATTATATTTTATACTTATCCTTTTCAAGTGAAGCAGTTATTGCTGCAGCAGGTGTCTCCTATAATCCAAGTAAAGGAAAATGAAATTTCATAAATCTCAGTTTTGGATGAATTATTACTTTAAAGGAAAGTAATATATTTTTCTGGTAAAGTAGATTTATTAGATATTTTATACTTATAAAAACTACAACATTTATAGCTAATTTTAGGCTAAATATTCTCAACTAATCAAGCACAACAGGAAATCCTAGTAGGTTAAATTTACCATAATTTAAATTTCAATTAAAAACCCTGCCTAAACTGGCTTCTAGTTTTCAAAATCAACTAAGTGATTACATTATTTTGTTAATTTCATTCAAATAGTTCCAGATGGTTTATATAATTCCTGGCATAAAATGAGTTTGGAATTTAATAAAATTGACCAAACATTACTGCGTTCACTTATGAACAAAACCAAGGCAATTCTGAGAAGAGGTGTCGGAGTCATTCATTATTTTATATTCGTCAACTGTCTATATTTTAATGGCTTCTATGCCTTAGTTAGCTTCTTTTAATTCTCTTAATATATTTCACTGAGTATTTGACCATGATTTGTATCATAACAAAATAAGATCATACTTTTAATGTACTATTTCCTGCAGTTCTAATATTCTCTTTCGAATTTTCTGAAAACACTGTTTCTAAGTGCGTTATGTATTACATATGCATAAGACAATTAAGAAATTTCTCCTATAATCCAAGTAAAGGAAAATGAAATTTCATAAATCTCAGTTTTGGATGAATTATTACTTTAAAGGAAAGTAATATATTTTTCTGGTAAAGTAGATTTATTAGATATTTTATACTTATAAAAACTACAACATTTATAGCTAATTTTAGGCTAAATATTCTCAACTAATCAAGCACAACAGGAAATCCTAGTAGGTTAAATTTACCATAATTTAAATTTCAATTAAAAACCCTGCCTAAACTGGCTTCTAGTTTTCAAAATCAACTAAGTGATTACATTATTTTGTTAATTTCATTCAAATAGTTCCAGATGGTTTATATAATTCCTGGCATAAAATGAGTTTGGAATTTAATAAAATTGACCAAACATTACTGCGTTCACTTATGAACAAAACCAAGGCAATTCTGAGAAGAGGTGTCGGATTCATTCATTATTTTATATTCGTCAACTGTCTATATTTTAATGGCTTCTATGCCTTAGTTAGCTTCTTTTAATTCTCTTAATATATTTCACTGAGTATTTGACCATGATTTGTATCATAACAAAATAAGATCATACTTTTAATGTACTATTTCCTGCAGTTCTAATATTCTCTTTCGAATTTTCTGAAAACACTGTTTCTAAGTGCGTTATGTATTACATATGCATAAGACAATTAAGAAATTTAAAATCAGCAATTTCAAATGATGACAATCTACATAATACATTCTCCTTGTCTGAATACACTTAATTGGCGCACATATATACATATATGCATACATATCTGCTCAGATCTTCAAAGGAATCATCCGACATACATCAATGCATTCGATGTTTACAGAAGCGCACTTTGAGTGTAAAATATTACGTCCTAAGGCGCGAACTATATTAGGGAACATTTTCTGTTTAGTGGCATTCATTAGATATGCGATTGTCTGATCAAGGCGGAATTCCCACGTTTGTTAAAGAGAAGGCCAACTGTATGTGTACTACGTCTGCATGTATCGACTGGAACACGTTTCCGTTTCTGGTACGTCGAGATAGCGGAGATGAGGAGTCGTTTGGGAAAGGGCCTGATTAGCTATTTACGAAAGCACCCCGATTCGTTGAAAATATAGTATTAGGTACATACCAGTAACGTATCTCTGCATACATAATAATATGATGAAGTGATGCTGTTCTTCCAATGATATACATTAAGCATTAATGACCTAAGGCTCTGATAGTTGTGGGTTCTAGTATATTAATTTTGGAGTTCTACAAATAAAACATGTTTTTGTTGAAAATCAACAATGAACCAGCTTCTATTATGAATATTTCTGACATGCTTCAAACGGTACATAATTTGATATATATTATTACAGTGTACTCTTTCTTAATGTAAATGTAGAAAAAATATAAAAAATAGTTGAATTTTGAAACGGGGCAATTAAAACATAATACCCAAGAAAATGGAAATTATTAATAAATTAACAGTTAAAAAAGCTATATGGGATATAATTTATTAATAATTTGTTATAAGTAAGATTTATAAGCAACCAGGTACATATGATTTTCTAAAATAATTCATAAAATCAATAGATTTATGTTATTTGTCCACTAGATTGTACTTTATTAGAGTAACATCAATTTTTAAATACCTTACAAAATATTAAAATTATAAAATACGATTAAAAATAGATCAGAAAGGCATTTTAAGATTTATAAAAAATTAAATTTCATTTACTAACGTACTTAATTGCTAATTAACAGTTATATATTATAAAAATGAATAGAGAGAGGATTCAGGAGTATAAATTTGCCATAAATGATGGTCTGTTATTTGATGAAAAACACAACAGTTTAAGGAAATAAATAATCTCCAAGAAGAATTTCGGTATCGTTTGACGAGGACGCATAGTCAAATATCGTGCCTACGCCATCTTGAATTTTAAACAATCGAAAACCCGTAGTTCACATAAAATTAGTCCACGGGAATTGATATATTAAAGTACAATTTTTTTCAAGATTAAACGAACTTATGTTTTAAAAACATAAATTCAAATAAATGTACATACATTGTAAATATATTCATATTATGTTCAACATGTAATCTATCCTAAAAATTTCTTATTAAATCCGTTACATGGTAATATCGAATTAAGTAGGAAATCGACGTTAAAAGATATATTTTCTCTCTCTATTGTATTATGTGTTTTATCTACATAAAGTATAACTAAACAATATTTATATGTACATTATTATCTTTAAATATTGTTTATTACATTTGAATGTAAAAGAGGAGTTGCACTGGAACACATACATTGCTTTTATAAGTATTCGTATAAAAAACAATTTATCAAATAAATAAAGCAACAATCACAGTGGAAGAGAGAGTGCTAATAAAATAAAATAACCTTTTAATGCTTGAGATAAAAGAATTTGATAAAATATTCTTGGTATTTAATCGAACATCCAACTGAGTTAGCCGTACGCATTATTAATTTTAATTTATTATTATTAATATATATCACCCTTAATTTCCTCGTATACATATTACATAGATGTCATGTAAACAAACTTTTGAGAATATTTAAATTATTATTGTTTTAAAAGTGTGTTTATTTTTAATTGCGTTAGAAAGTTGACATACAAGCTGAACTTGACATCGTCAACAATGTTATTTCCATCTAATGGATCACTTCTACCTACACCGAAACTGTGGAATCCACTAACACGTCTTTAAATTTCTTCAAAGAAACTTCTTTCACTTCTTCAGCTGCTCTTTTTGGTGTTGTGCAGCATTTTCCCTTTGATCTTTATGCTCTCTTCTTTTTGACATAAATAGCATAGAGTTTTCGATCCATATCTCTTTTCCTACTGTATTCCCACATATTGGGTGCACCGGATATTTACAAATGTCACATGAATGGGCTCCTGTAGATTCCATTCTACAAACACCATAACATACTCTATTGTCGCTGATAGCTGTTTCCCCTTCTGATGCAAGTAACACTACATATGTTTTAACTGTTGAACCAGGAGTTGAACTAGAGTTGTTAAATGGGTCGAGTTGTTTTGGTGTCGATAAAGAAATTGATTCAATTTCTGGCAGATCCTCTAAATTTAAAGCCTTTTTGGTGAGTAAATCAGCTGCCGGTAGATCGTGTGACATTGAAGTGTTATTGTTGGTTGATTTAACTATTGATAGATCATTTGAAGTTGAAGCATTCTAATCAATTAATTCATATGCCGGTAAATCTTTTAAAGTTGAAGCGGCGTTGTTGTTCTCTAAGGAAGCTGCTGGTAATCCTTTTGGTGTTAAAATAATGTAATGGTCCTGCTGATAAGACGTAGATCCAAGTGCTCTTCAGTAGCAAGTTTTTCAAGCAACTCCTTCGAAATATGACAAAGCACGTCAGCCTGAGGGGAGAGGTGAGGTAAAGGGGAGTGTTAACAAACGAAACATAGGGCTGTGCGAGTCCTGACTTGTTTATTTCATCTTTCCACTAAAACAGGTACGGAATTTGATCAAATCACTTACTTTCTTTAGGGAAATGACCTCACAGAGTTGTTGTTTATACATCTTCCGTGAATTGATCATCTACCTTACGGATTTGATCAAATCTCCGTTTTCATCATCTCTGCGAAATATATAAATCAAGATCGACCATTAGTGGACAATTTTACTGTATAGTGAGGATTGGTTCGTATGTCAGAAGGCGAGGGAAAAACAGAAAATCGTCAAACACAGTCAGAGATTATGGTGTTGCAAACTTTGAGCAACAGGTATGAGACAGCAGTGCAGAGCCGACATGCTTTGAGAGTGGTCCAAGGAGTGGAGTTAAGTAAACAAACAGTGGGGAGAAGGCTGACGCAAGTCAAACTAGGCTCATACGCATCAGCAAAAGCGCTTAAACATGAGGCACGACTAGCTTTAGTTCATGAACATGAGAATTGGAATATTAACCAATGGAGTCAAGTTTTGTTCACCGACGAAAACCGTTTTTGTGTCGATGGGATAGAAAGAATATGGCAACGTCAAGAAGAACGATATTCCTAAAGCAGTTTTACTTCAATTCTCTTTTGGCGGAGCCTCAATTATGGTTTGGGCTGGAATATATATGGGAGTGTGCACAGAATTAGTGATCATTGACAGAGGCTCTTTGACTGGTGATCGGTACATAACAAACATTTTACGAAATTATGTAGCACCTTTTGCCCTACATATTGTGGATTATTTCATTTTAATGCAGGACAGTGCTCGCCCGCATATCGCACACTGTGTAACAAACTTGATGGATGGCCTGCTTGATCTCCCGACATGAATCTTATCGAACGTGTCTGGGAAATGTTGGGCAAAGAGGTTAAGGCCAGAATTCCTGCCCCTTAAACTACAGAGGGTTGCAAGTCATGTTATAGGATTTGCCTCAAAATAGCATGAGGAGTATGTTGAGGTAAAAGACCGCATTAATACGAGTTCGTGGAGGAAACACGCCTTATTAAAATTAAATTTCTTAGTCATAACAAAAAATAAGAAAGAAAAAAAATTGTTGAAACCCATTTTTTTTTGTTTTTTTTCATTAAATTGGTGTCGCTCTGTTTACTTATTGTGTTCACTTAATTTTTTTTTTGATTTTTTTTTGTAAAATTTGCAAATAGATTGTTTTCTTTTTGAAAAAAAAAACAATTTTTTTTGTCCCTTTAATTTTGCGTGTGAGTGTATTTCAGTATTTGAAATTCAATAAAGGATCTTATGACATATGAGAAGACAAAAAAACCAAAGATCAAGTGGGAACAGCACTGTGGAAAATGCATACTGGAATCGTCTAGAGAGAAAAAAAGTCGTTTGTTTTGTAAATATCAGGTTTCACAAATTGCTCTTTCTATGCACGGGCTTTCAAGGTAACAGTTTTGAAATAAAACAAAAAGCGCACACAAAAGAAGAAAAGAAGAGAAAAACTTTTCTAATGCGGTCGCATTATGCGGGAGACATTATGCGCTACATCCTTGGCCAGGTAGTTTAGGAAAGACGCAATAAAAGTGAGCCCATAACCGGAATAATGTATGAAGTAGGTCCCACAAGACGCAAATCAAAAGCTCAATGTTAATATTGGGGTAATTTTATTGCCTGTCGGAGATTTTCGGGCCACTAAAGAAAGGACAAAGACATATAAACGCACATGGAAAGGAAAAGTATTCGTTTCTTTTCATTTCGAACAGAACATAATACGTAATGGTCGAGGAAGGCAGTTGCCGCTCATTATATCCAGTCCATAAATAAATGGTGGGGTTATTTATAGTTCAGTTATTTATTAAGCGATACATTGGCGATTGATTTATCGAAACATTTTCAAAATGTGTTAAAGTCTAATTCATTATGAATAAAGCCAATGTCAATTTGTGATTTGAGGAATTAATTGTTATGTGGTTAAGAACTACTATTGATTAATGAATTTCTACACTTAATTGTTCTAGTATGACTATCCAAAACATTAGTGTATCCTTACGTATACGTCCTTCAAATATCTGTCGGGTTACGTATTATTGGGCATATCACGAGGTTAAGACAGTGATCCACCCACCTTAGGATTATTTTGCCTTATTCAATTAAAATAATTGGTTAACTGTGAGCGGCATTTTTCAATACGACAAACTCTAGAGATTAATTTGATAAGATTTGATAATTTCATTGCTTCAATTCCTTTTCATTTGAATATGTTTTTTGTGCTTGTTCTCTTCATTTTCATAACATTTTTGTTTTAGTAAATATATTTCATTTGTAAATATAGAACATTTGAAATGACTTGAATGACAATGAAAAAATTTTATTTATTAATCCTATTGTCAAACACAAAACTATTTTGATAAATAAAACTAACAAAATATATGTGCTAAAGTTATAAGATAGTATACTCCCAAAATTCAAGGTTTTCGACTTATTGCCATTTTTTTGAAAAATTCTGTTTTTATAAAATTATAATTCTCGAAAACGACGTATTAGATGGACATAATTTTTGGTAGCTCTGTTCATAATAAAATGTTCTAACACAAATATATTTTATTTTTACCCAATTACTAATTGAATTTTCAGAAAACTGGATTAAAGTTAATAACATTTTTTTGTCTAAAAGTGTTTTTTTTTCAAATGGAACATCCTGTATATCGGTTTTCATTTGTGAATTGTTTACTAAATATCGCACCAAAAACATGTCAGACGTTCTTACTTTAAAAGTGACCATTACGAGCTATTGTCGTTTTTTGATATAATTTTGCCATCTTTACCTATGTTTTTTATTGTAATACGGTCTATATGTAATGAAGAAATGTCAAAGAAATTATTTATTAGCCCAAAGAGTGTACCAGCAGCGTTACCCTGACAGAATATGTCCCAAAATAGATGCATTTAGAAGAGTAATTGATGCTTTCATTACTACTAGTAGTATTGCTAATTCAAAACCAAGGAAACTTAAATATGTGGTTAATGATGAAAATTTTTTTTTTAATTCTTACGGCAATAAGAGAAAATCAACACGTCAGTATGCAAACCATCATTACAAGGGCCTTAAAATGAAATATCGTCCATAATGAATATATTTAAATATTGAGTTACGCACCCATCATTTTAAAGCTAGAAAAATGTTTGTTGGCTATGGGCAATAATTAAAATGTATGCCGTCATTCATTCAAATAAAAAACATTATTTCAAAAAACCACAATAGCTCAGTAATAGTCACTTGTAAAACAATAACGTCCTACATGTTTTTGGTGGGAAATTTACTAAGTAATTCAAAAATAATCCGATATACTGGTGTTCCATTTTAAAAAATTCTCCGGACAAAACTATGTTATGTGACTTTAATCCAGTTTTCTGCAAATTCAATTAGTATGTAAATGCAACAAAATAAAACATATTTTATCACGAATGACGCTACCAAAAATTGTGCCCATCTAATACGTCGTTTTCGAGAAATATAATTTTATAGAAATATTGAATTTTTCAAAAATATGGTAATAATTCGAAAATCTTAAATTTTAGGCCTATACTATCTTATAACTTTTTCACTCTGTATAGGAAGAAAGCCGTTTCAAAATATTTTTTCCATAAAGTCACAATCTGCCTTCCCCGCGGAGATGACTCACCCTGTATATAAGCATTGAAAAATGTTAATACTAAATAATTCATAATAAGAACAATATTAAGTTTGCTTTTTTATAGAATTTATTTTATCACTGGTGGTGACCTCATAGCGTGTGTGAATAAATTTTAAAAAGGTTCAATTTTGTACGAATAGTCGATTTTAAGTTCCAGCTTTTTCCGCGCCAAATCTTGAGGACGCTGTAGTAGACTCTATTTGTATATCTGTATAACAGCAATCCTGAAGCATGTGGTGGTCCCCGATTTCGCAACATTTATATGTTAGTATGCCTGGCGTAATTTAGTGTTGAAGTAGTGTTCTCCAACAAACTTTCTGAAGATTTATTGTTAATCGTAACTATTACATACTTATATCATGTGACGATATCAGGTTTTTCGGATTGATGGTCGATGACAAATTGGACTGAAGTCACACGATTAATTAATTTTTACTCAATCGTTTGGGAGGAGGGTTGCTATGTTCTGATAAAAAATGGAAGAGTAAATACTCAACCAGTGATGAACGCCTGTGAGTTCTCGCTTGTCATGTGGAATCGTTTTTTGAGGAAAGACTGCGGATGTTGGGCGTCTATTTGTGCTACAAAAAGGGTGCATTAAACAATTAGTCAAATTAAGAGGTTGCGATTGTTCTAGGCCAACAGTTATCGACAATAACGTACTTACTTACACCATTCCTGAGTACATATTGAATAAAATTTTAATATCAGTTTTCAATCAGTCTGATAACATTATTGTCATTTTTATGTAAGCATCTTTTTATATAACAATGTTTAATATATTTCCTATGAGTATTGTTTACTGACAAAGTCTATCTTCATAATGAACTTGTGACTTAGAAAATATTGTTATAAGAGAAACAAAGCTTACAAAAATCTGCACTATAGAAATAATATTCAAATAAATCCTAATCAAGAGATTAAGAAACTGCCAAGAAACCTATAAAAATTACTATAGGTCTGTTAAACCTTTGTACAGATACACAATTTAACTACCTATAATAATTCGATTAACAATATATAATAGTCTCAGATATTTTACTATATATTAATTCAAACAATGGAAAAGAGTTCAATTATTTCGAACGTCTTTTAATGGATTTTTAGACCCTTTACTTTCAAAGTATGAATGGCTGTCCTTTTGTGTGCCAGTTTTTATTGCAACCGGTCGTAACCCGAAAGTTCTGCCGGATTTGTCAGCGGATCCGTTTAATACTGTTTTCGTAGAAGGATACCCTGCGGATTTGTGCTTCTGAGACGTATAACATTTATCTCATATTTTCAGGAGATTGCGTTTGTCATGTAGAACGTAATCATATGTAAAAGAGGAGGAGTGGCACTAAACTATTTTTTCAATGAAAGTGCTATACGTATTTCAGGACATAAAACGGAATTCATTTTTTTTTCGGGTATTGTGCGAATTACGAATATTGTATTTCATATTCACCGATTAACTTGAATACATATGAACTGACTGAATTTTGTTTCTGAAGTATTAAGAAAAGTAACGATTTAAACTAATGCGTGTTGCCATTTAGTGAATGGATCAAAATTGTTTGTCGAAAAATTGGTTTCAATTAATTAATTAATAAGAAGGTGACACATATTTTGATAATATGAAAACTAGACAATGTTAAACTAAATTTTAATGACTTCTTGTTTTATATCAATGAAAATATAATATTTAAGTATATATTAATTGATCAGTATAATTAAAATGTGTTCTTATATCAGTTATTTTGTAGTGTTAGGTTTCTTTTTATTGAACTCAGAAATGTCTATTACTATTACATGATTTACCGATCTATACACGTCAATAACAATGTTTATATTAACTGTAGTTGTATTATTAAATACGTATAGTAAAGAAATCATTTCGGTTATTTATCTTCCTATAATTCACTGTCAATATAAAGATCACTTTAGCTTGGAATGGTTATTATAATAAATAAACAATAGGTTCGATATTTATGTACTGTACTGGTTTCCTACGTGCGAGGGCTGTGCTAGGTGGGTTATTATTGCATACATTAATCTATGCGTATTATTATTTTAATAGATTTCTACGTAATTATTTATTTCTAGTGATAACATCAATCTTATGATCAATTATGTTTTGTAATATCTTTCATTATGTTAATTATTTGTTGCATAATGTCAGGTAGATACAGTTGAATCACAAAATATTAATGATAAATGGTTACATAGGAATTATTCTATTATAAATGTACACAATGCATTCTCTTTATTTTAGGCACATTTTCGGTTTATTTTGATTTCGTTTTTATTAATTCACTGTACTTGTAAAACATGTTAATATTTAACCTATACATTTTTAATTAAATCTTTCTTTTCTACTATAGTTTATTTATTTTCAAATAGGTAGGCTTACTTTACTATAATTAAGAGAGTCAATTTCATAAATGTATTTCTGTTGTGATTATCTAATTTTGATAGCTAACATTTGTTACTTATCTACTTACTTTCGTTTACTTTTAATAGATAAATTATTTATATTTATATACCTAGAAGAAAGGTAATATTTATAGTGGATGCTGATAATGCTCCCGCAGTTGATATCAAGTACTGTAAATGTGTGCTAGTGATATCTCTCTTGCACATTTTTATTCTAGTTTTAAAAACGAACATTTTTCAAAACCCAACTCCTAATATTTTCAGGTTTAATTTGATTTGAGTTATTTTAAGGGACATTCTGCTATTACCAACCTATGTTACTTCACACAATACATATCAGAGATAGATGATCATATCCAGAAGGATATTACATTTGTCAACATTTCAGCAGCGTTTGACCTTGTTCAATTTTTTTTAATTTTAAAAAGACATGTTTTCTTAGGAATCAACCATCACAAAATTAATCTTTTGGTATGGTATCTAAGAGAGAGAACTAATTTTGTTTATTACAAAGCGTATAAATAAACTCGTATATCAGTGATCTAACGAAGCTCTGCAATGCTCTGTGCTCTGAACCCCCTTTTTTTTATATTTACTTTTGATTTAATATGTGGTTTAAAACGTATCGACATATACTAATGATAAAAATTATATACTAAAGTATGTTCAACAATTGCGTTATTCTGCAGCAAGGCCTGAATTACCTCTTAAATAGAGTCTTGAAAAATTACTAAACCACATTATTCACAAATGCAAGTTTGTGGTATTCACTCACTCAATTTAAATATTGAGGAAATAGCTTTTAACAAAGTCAGAAGTTTGAAAAAAATTGTGTTAGTTTTGACGCATATGACTTTTATTTAGACTAAATTTAAATACTAAATATTTTCACAATAATTCCCCTCTGATAATGTTTTATAATGCATATATTCTAACTATAATATTCAATTATTCACTCGAATCTTCTTGAGCGTGCTCAGATGAGATTTCTTATTGTTGCATATTATAGCATGCATCGTTATTGCTCTTCCTTCAACATTAATTTCATTGAGTGGATTTATATAATGACATTGCCCAATTTGGTACATTTCATGTTTCTCGCTTGAATTTACATTATGTGTTATATTAAAGAGCCTTGTAACACTCGTAACCATTATTATTTTGGTTGTCGTAGCACTAACAGCTATTGCTCCTATTTCAATTTATTTATTATTAATTTGTCATGTTTAAACAATGATTGTTGTTCTTCACTAATTTTCATTGTTCATTTTGTGGTTTATTTATTTAAATTATTTGTCAATTTACTTTTCTATTTCTTTTTTTCATCCTGGATGTACTTTAGTAATTTCTATAGTTATTATTTTTAATAATAATATCTTGTAATTGGTTTGTTTACACTTGAATAATAAACATTATTATTAGTTAATTAAAACATTGCAACACTTTAGAAAATTTAACAAATAGGCGTGTTTATATGAGTTCTAAAGTGTTGTGAAGTTTAATTATCAGTATTAATCTAATTAATAACAAGAACAACAAAAAACAAGGAACAGTAGAAAAAAATAATAACTATAATAAGGCTTCATCTTGGTAAGTCGTTAGATTGAAACCGAGGATACGGATATTAACCATTTGGGGTAACGAGCGCCGTTTCTCCCTAACGTTATGACACCATTTAAGTGAACAAATAACCACAAAATGACAAAATTACAGGAACCTGTACTGAAAGTAGACGCACTATCGCCATATATACACAAACACGACCATATATAACGATATAAATTGTAAGGAAATTTGTACCTATTCGGTTATCGTACAATATGCGGGTAGGAAGTGCAGATCGTATATTCGGCAAAATTACTGGTAATTTTTGCTACATTGAGATATAAAATACTTTATCTTTTTCTGTGTGACGTACATACTCTCTACGATGGTCATTATTATACATAATTTATGATATTATATACATGAGTTGGAAGACATAAAATCCGAGAGGTCTCGTTCGCTCGATGTTTACATTTTAATTGCTCCGTACCCTTTTCTCATCTGATGCCAGTAACCAGTACGTACAAGATCACATTCTAACATTTTAATTTTAATTTATATTTAATAACTTCTCGTACGAAATGTCGGATGTTTTGTAGGATATGAATTTATGTATATATACAATTTGAATATTATTAGAGAACGAAATTTACCCTAGAGTATTCCCAACGGAAAAATAAATAATTACGTGTATGAATTAACATGTAAACAAGTAATATTCCATTTTGATAAGTTAATTTTAACATTGGTTGCATTATGTTTTTATATATATACCTACAGTTCTTTTAACAAGAAGCATGTGTTTAACACGTATATCATTGTTACGTTTATAAAATGATGATTTGAGTTTTATCGAAATCATTTTTAAAGCAAAATCCAACCACACATATACCACTTATTAAACTAACAAAAGCAGGGCAAAGGATGACTGTCCTTAAACTACATATTTACGTGTCAATTAAATTTATTTTATTAGATACTAGCTGGCCCGGCAGACGTTGTTCTGTCCTTTCCGGTACGTGGCGAGATTGGTATTCTTCCAAAAATATAGCGCCATCTATCGGACGACAGCATATACCAAAACGATTTTGTAAACCACGCGAAGATATTGTGTACTTATAAATCATGTCGGCTTATAAATATTAAACTTATTAATAGATAGATAGATAATCGTTCTTTATTGTATTAAATAATACAAAATAAAGGTCAGTTTATATAAAATGAGTATAATCATACATAGTTAAATTAACAAAGAACTAACAAATAAGGACAGTCTGGCTACACCAACTCATCACGCAAATACTCCTCGACTGAATAATATTCTTTTTGTATAAGGGCACTTTTAACTCCTGTTGCAAATTCCTTGGTGTCTAAATTTGTTATGCTGTTGGGCAAATGATTGTACAATTTAATGCCCCAATAGTGCATGTTGTTCTGAGTTGTTGCAATTCGATGCTGGGGAATGCGCAGGTCTTCTCGCTGCCTGGTGTAGTAATCATGTTTGTCGCCATTCGAAGCATAATCCCGATTGTGTTCATGTATATATTTCAGGGCACGATATATATACACAGATGCTAAGGTAAGCCGAAAATGCCCCCTACACGAGTCACGACATTTTAATGCATATAATACTCTTATTGCTCGCTTTTATAGAACAAAGACACGTTTTGCAGCTGTTTATATGCCCCGCAAATGTATACCATATGAGAGATGGCCGTGAACGAAGGAAAGATAAGTAAGTATAGAAGCTTCTTGTGTAGATATGGTTGCTATTCTCTTAATGCAGTAAATTCCTGATGTTATTTTTCTTGCTAGCTGATCCACGTGATTGTTCCACTTTAATCCTTCATCTACATGCAATCCCAGAAATTTTATCAACATCCCTTCACCAGGTCATGTCTTCAGTATTAGGTGTTTTGTTTTGTCTGCGTTAAGCTGAAGTTTATTGGCGGCAAACCAACCTTTTGCTTTTTCCAAAGCTCTGTTTGATTGTATAGCGTGCTCACTTTCGCATTCACGTTTCACCAGAATAGTAGTGTCATCCGCATAGAGACACATTCCGACACCTGGTATATTGTCTGATATGTAGCTGGACACATGGTTCACATATATAATGAACAATAATGGTCCAAGTATCGATCCCTGTGGTACGCCACATGTTATTGTGTTCATTTGCGATCTTTTTCCATTCCACTCTACTATTTGTTTCCTATCAGTTAGGTAGAATTTTATTAATTGTAGCGAAACATCCCCTTACTCCATAATAATGCAGCTTGTTTAAAAGTATATCGTGGTCAACTGTATCAAATGCCTTACTGAGGTCAAGAAGATTCATTTTAACAACTTTCCTATCATCTTGGGCTTTGCGAATATATTTTATTACTTCAAGCATTGGTGTCGTAGTTGACCTATTTTCCTTTGTAACCGTGCTGTGCATTTGTAAAGCAATGGTTCCTTTCAAGGTATTCTGTCAATCTGATGGCAATCACCTCTTCAAAGGGCAAAACACTTATCGGCCTGTAATTCTCGCAATCCTTTACGTCATCATTCTTGTGGATAAGTATTACCCTTCCGATCTTCAATTCATCTGGAAAGTTTCTCTCTTCGATGCAGTGGTTTACGATTATAGACAGAGGCTGACACAGTTCGTCCTTGGCATATTTCATTATTTCAGCAGTCATACCATATATATCCTGACTTTTCTTGTTTTTAAGTTCTATGATTATTTGACGTACTTCTTCCTGTGTTACAGGCTTGAAAAAGCACGAATTGGAGTTATTCAGGCGCAGAGATTTTTGTAGTGTTAGTGGAGATGTGGTACTAACAATACTATTCTCAGTCTCAGGGCCTACTCTACTAAAGTAATCATTCAATACATCGCCTGTCAGAATTGAGTAATTTTTCAAATGTTTTTTCGATTGAAGTTCATTATTTATAAGTTTCCATGTTGCTAATATTTTATTGTCACTATTTCTTAATATATCTGTGTTTTTTACTTCCTTATATATTTGTATTGTTTTCATGTAAACCTCCTTCTGTTACATGTATGTAATAACTCGACGACAGCGCTACCTATCAGGACCAGATTTTGTAATTTTCTTCTTTTGGCACTAAACCAGTATATATCAGGAATATGGGTTATTTTAGTCCACAAACATAGACGTCGGATCCTAGCATAGCTATGAACCATCGTCTCGACACAGCAAATATATTGCATGAATATGAGCTCAATCGGTTAAGTCGTTTAGAAGTAACACGATCACTAACAGACGCGCCAATTTAGTTGGAATGTGTTTTTCCAGATCTTTCAGATTTTTTTGAATTAAAAACATTCAATTGAGTTATTTCTATCCCGAGAGCACAACGATCAAACAAAAAAGATTCAACCAAATACGTCATTCTTATCGTCATTTACGATCGAGAGTGCATACAAGAAATATGATTTTTGTAGTTTGTATGAATTTTCCGATTTTCCTTTGTAATTGTCCCTAAAAGCTTTTCCAGGACTATAACGAACAAAATAAAAAAAATCACTCATATCCATAGTTCGAATCGTGAGTTATGATCTTGAGTTCATACAAAAATCCTATAGAAACACGGAGTTTCAGTTTTTTCGAATTTTCCAATTTTTCGGAGAACTTTTCCAATTCTTCTTTCTCTAAAACCAGATTCAAACTACTACGAACATTTTTAAAAGAGAATTAGCCAAATCGGTCCAGCCGTTCTCAAGTGATGCGCTTTCCAAAGAACAGCAATTCATTTTTATTTATAGGTATATATGAGATTCTGAATATATTCTAGTAAAAGAAATACTAAATAAATCAAATTTCATATATCGCACAATAAAATAAAACATATTTTATTTGTGTATCAACAGTACCAACATAATACTCAAACAATATAGAATAACTGTTTGTAACCTTTTTATTTATCTGGAAGGAAGTGCAGAAAATATTCTTTTTCTATTTTTTAATTGGTATGATTAACATATAATTAATTTCAAATAAATCCGCTTTTTATTAAAGGCCTAGAAGACATACTAACGAAAAGTACAGCATTCAGCAAAAGCATATAAATTATTAGTATTATTAGAAAATAAGGAAAAGGAAAGTACCCACAAAAAGAAAATAACAAGTGGTGAGAAAAAACAATATTTTATATTTTCATATTGTGTTTTTACGATATTGTTAAAAATAATTATATTTCGACTTGAAAGAGTATATAAATATATATTGAATAGAATATTAGAAAATATTTTGTATTAAAGCTGCATAAATTATCTCATCGCGAAAAAATCCATATGAATTTAAAAAACAGGTAATTTTATGGGAAATTCTCCAGAATTGGAACAACATCTGAAATGTGTTTATGCTTCTAGAATTTGCCAGACACACTCAAGATTCGCAGATGCGGTTGACAAAAATCTGAATTATTATTTTAAACCAAAACTCAAACTTCCACATAATCTTGTAATTATTTTTTGTAGAATGTACATAATGTCATAATTATTTTACAGTTTAATATGGGGTACTGAGTAACATGATAATTCATTCACTATAAAATATTTTGCAAATTTGTACAAGAAAGCAGTCGTCAAAAATGTACCACCATTTCCAAAAATCTAATTCTCAAGCCACGTAGAAGAGAACATGAAAATATTATAATTTTATAAATATCTACATGATTTTCTACGTCGTAGTATATCTATATCAATAAGTAATTTGAAATACACTTGACTGGAAAGAAGAAGAATAATTAAACATATTATATTAATATTAACCCGTTAATTAGAAATCCAGTCTTATAATGTACAGGCAATTAAAACAATAATAAATATAACTGAATTATACGTAGGATTAGTAGGATATAGTTTGATACTCAAACATTTAAAAACTTAGCTTTTTTAGCGTAGCCGAGAAGTTTGTAGAAAAGAAAGGTATAGATAAATATTTTAAAATATTCAAAATGTAGAATTATTAATCAATTTAATATATTGAAGCAATTGTCATTGCAGAAGCTAATACCTGCTTCTGTAATTATCCAAAGAGTTGGGTTGGGAAATTGTTGAAGATTAAGGATGTTTGGGATTTTAGTAGTGGTGGGTGTATTTCCTGGCTGGATTTTTTTGCATTGAGGTAACCCGCGTAGATGGTTTTGTAATTATTAAAGAATAAATAGTTCCGGTTCGGTGATAAGCAGTTGTTTATTCAGCTTTATCAATAACACAATAACATATTACACATTATATTACGTTAATTCAAATAACTAAATACGTAGGAATCATTATTTGACTTCCTACAATTACTTTGAAGCTAGTTTGAAAGGGGTTACTATAATGTATTTTGCAAATTAGCAAATTGTTTCACTTTCAATCCTAAAGTCTGTATGACGATTACAACATCATTGATTTTACAAATTATTAATTATGAAGAATATTACTTTCTGTTGTAAATTAAAGCGACGAATAATTATTTCATAAGTAAACATTAAAGGTTTGAACACATGAATTACGTAATACATTCTTTTCAAAAAAATTGTCTCAAGTGTTTGATGTCGATGCACGTAAATCAAACAAAACGTTTGACAAAAAATGTAAACACTTAGGCAAAATTAATACTTATAAGTTTAAAATATCTCCTACACAATAAATAACTCAAGAAATATTACTGAACACATTCCAGTAATGTATAGTCTATTTTTTAATTCGGAGGAGTAAAATGAAAAGGCGCGTTTAGACAATGGAATTTCGAAAAATTCCTTTTTGGCGGCAGTTTTAAAACTAGCGACGATTTTAATACATATAAATTGTAGTAATAAATTAAAAATTCATTTAAAAAATTAGATAATTTTAATTTGAAATAAAAAGGAATCATCATCGTAAGTGAAATGCTTAAATCAAAAGTTTTAAAGGTGATTTGTATATTTTCAAATTTAAAAAGAAAACACAGATGGTTCTTATTCTTATATGATTATTTACAAGTGAACAAAAATTTGGACAAATATTAATTATAGCATATACATATAAAACAACTATATAATTATTCACTATTTTTTATTATTATATACAAGTGAACAACAATTTATACAAATGTTAATTATAGCATATACATATGAAACAGTAACAATTTATAATTATTCACTATCACTTTCCATTTCACTTGAACTGGAATAATAAATGACTCGATTATATCATCGACCAACCCATGTAACTCACACATTCTTCTTTCTTTATTAATCACATGGCGTACAAATTTCTTCCAATTGTCCGTAGTGATATTCTGGATTGCTTTTAGTAAAAGTATCCTTCGACTTCTTATATTGCCATCTACCCAAACTCTTTGGTTGGTATGACCTTCGTTTAGCCATGTTTCATCTAAATAATAAATTGACCGATTTTGACGATGATAATCTTTAATTGTCATCAAATATCTTCTTCTCCACCTAATTATATCATCACGTTCTATCAAAACACTCTTTGGATTTCTCTTCATATACCTACAATAATATATCATATTTATTCTAACATATCAAAGTATGTAAAATATAAATTTGAGTACCTATATACTCAATTTTTACTTTCTTATACGTAGTATAAGGAAGTATTGTGATGATGAAAATTTTCGACCTCGAGATTTTTGCAAATGTCCACGTTTTGAAGTCCCCTGATACCAAAAAAGTGGTTTTTAAAAAATGTCTCTCTCTCTCTCTCTCTCTCTCTGTGTGTGTGTGTGTGTCTGTGTGTCTGTGTGTCTGTGACCACGATAGCGCTCAAACCGCTGTAGATATCAATTCCAAATTTTATATTTACGTGTATAATCTGCCTCTTGAGATCTGATTAGTTTTTCAGTAAAATCGGTAGACCGGAAGTAGCAGTTTACTTCAGTTAAAAAAAACGAATTTTGCCAATATTTCGTCAACTACTAAGTTTAAACAAATTTATCAAAAATCAGTTTTTTGCCAATATTTTGCAAGTAATGCTTTTTAGACAGGTACGCTACGAATATAAAAGTATTTAGAACTTAATTTCCAATATCTTTTGTATAAAAAAAATTTCAAAATTCGGACCGGAAGTATCACTTTTACTCTTACCGAATAACGATTTTTTGCAAATATGTCGTAAATTATGCATTCTATATATATTTATTAAGAGTACAAAAGTATTTAGAATTGGATTTGCAATATTTTTGGTATACATGAAATTTCAAAATTCGGACCCAAAGTAGCACTTTTATTCTTAGCGAGTAGCATTTTCTTCGAATATCTTGCAAAGTATGCATTCTATAGCGATTTATTAAGAGAATGAAAGTACTTAGAATAGGATTTTGAATAAGTTTTGTATAAAAAAATTCTTAAAATTGTATAGTTTGAAACGCTCATACGTATAAGAAAGTCGTGTGGTGGCCACACCTCATTTTTTACTTTCTTATACGTAGTATAAGGAAGTATTGTGATGATGAAAATTTTCGACCTCGAGATTTTTGCAGATGTCCACGTTTTGAGGTCCCCTGATACCAAAAAAGTGGTTTTAAAAAAATGTCTGTGTGTCTGTGTCTCTCTGTGTGTGTGTGTGTCTGTCTGTCTGTGTGTGTGTGACCACGATAGCGGTCAAACCGCTGTAGATATCAATTCCAAATTGTGTATTTACGTGTGTAATCTGCCTCTTGAGAACTGGTTAGATTTTGAGCAAAATCGGCAGACCGGAAGTAGTAGTTTACTTCAGTGAAAAAATCGAAATTTGCAAATATTTCGTCAATTACTAAGTTTAAACAAATTTATAAAGAATTCATATGTACTTAGAATTAAGTTTGAAACAAATCGTCTTAAAAAAGTTTTTCGAAATTCCTACCGGAAGTAGGTCTTTTACTCTAATCGAAAATCAGTTTTTTGCGAATATCTCGCAAGTCATGCTTTTAAGACAAGTACGTTACGAGTATAAAAGTATTTAAAACATAATTTTCAATGTCTTTTATATAAAAAAAATTTCAAAATTCAGACCGGAAGTACCACTTTTACTCCTATCGAAAAGCGATTTTTTGCAAATATGTCGTAAGTTATGCATTCTATATATATTTATCAAGAGTACAAAAGTATTTAGAACTGGATTTGCAATATTTTTTGTAGAAATGAAATTTCAAAATTCGGACCGGAAGTAGCACTTTTACTCTTAGTGAGGAGCACTTTTTTAATAATATCTTGTAAAGTATGCATTCTATAGCAATATATTAAGAGAATGAAAGTACTTAGAATAGGATTCTGAATAAGTTTTGTATTAAAAAAATTCTTAAAATTGTACAGTTTGAAACGCTCATACGTATAAGAAAGTCGTGTGGTGGCCACACCTCATTTTTTTGCATATTAATTAGAACATTGGCACTGACCTAAAGTGTATCATTTTCAACAATTTGTATAATGTTGAACGGCTCATCTGTGGCAAATCATCACGCTGTTTGATTTCATTCAGCACTTTATCAAGTGTAGGAAGCTCATTTTTATAAAAAAATTGTGAATTATTTGCCTTATAAAATTCTTGACGGTTTCACCATAATCAGCAATTAAAGAGTGTCTTCCAGAACTTTGCTTGGGTGGGATAACGTGTCCTTTCTGCTTATATTCTTTTATGGTACGATAGACAGTAGACCGTGCTACTCCTAAAAACAAGTTAACATAATAATATATTCCTAATGATGGTAATGTATTATAATACTAACCTATCATATTCGATATTCTTGCGACAATAGCAGTAATCCTCGCACGGAGAGCATATCAGTCGATTCAGTTCTTAAAAGAACTATTTTACTATTATAACGCAAATTGAACAGAAACGCACTGACAAAATTAACGATGTATACAACAACAGCTGTTGTAACAGTATGGCGGCGGTAAACATGTAAAATTTCCATACTGTAATTCTTCCCGAAAACTGACAAATAGCAAGCCTCCTTTTTGGCGCTTCAATTTAAAAACACTCCTCCTAATTAAAAAATAGACTATAGTAAGTGTTTGATGGCGAAGCACGCCAATCAAACAAAACGTTTCAGAAAAATTTTAAACACTGTTTTGGCAAATTAAATTGTCTATTATTTTTGTTTTTATAAATTGAACTGTACATTAATTTTGAAGTTGCCATATGTAAAATTATCACTTATAAGTTTAAAATATCTCCTACACAATATATATAACTCAACAAATATTACTATCGAACTACTAATCGAACATTATAATATTTACATTTTTTGTATGAAATATAGATACTATAACAGTAGGCAAATAAATATGAACAATAGTATACTTATATTTGCATTGCCATTTTATTATACAGGTCATATTTACAGAGATTCAGACTCAATTACGTTTTGAATTCACCGATAATTAGATGTATGAGAACTTTTAATGATATTATATCTAGATATCCGAATATAAATTTAATAAAATACTACGTAAAAGCATTTGGCACTGCTACACTGACAATATATACTTTTGCGTTCTGGTTACATATGTTTCATTTTATCTCTAATAACAAGCTCATTTTTCTTTTGTTTAGTTGTTAAGTATTTATATAATGTTAAATAACATACTTTCACTATATTAAGCAACCTTGTAATTTGCTGTCTTCCTATAGTTGGAATTAGTTGTCTCTTAGAGTATCTATTCCCAAAATTAAAACAAATAAAATATTTATTGAAAATAATGCAGAATATTAAGATAAAATACTGAAGCAATGTTCATGACCTTCCGACCTAAAACTAAGCAGACATAATCTGTTATAATAATATCGTCTTGATATTACGTCATAATAATGGTTTGTCCATTTATTTAAAGAAGAAACAGTATACATGGTGAATCATATTCAATACTTTTTATATAAAAATGTCTTTATATTAATATTTAATATCGGTTGTATTTTCTCATCTTTAAATAAAAGTGTAATTGGGAAAAAAGTTTTTTACGGATCTTCAGACAGCGACTGGTTTATCTAATCAACTCTATTCCCAAATTATTCCAAATATGGAGTTCTAAATTTTAATACAAAATAAAGAGATATTATATTCATTTCTTTATACGTAAGTTTGAGTAGAAAATAAATTGGTTGTAAGAGAAAGTACGTTTGGCATGTACAAGTAAATATATTTCAAATATTTCTATTAAATAAATTTTACGACTTGTTAATTTATTTCTGGTAGTGTGAGTTCTATGTACTTTAAATGCTTTACATGATGAAGCAATATTTTAGAGAAAACTATGTGACAAAACTATTAATTAGTGAAACTGAATTATAAAAATTTTGCTGCCAGCAAGAGTCATAGTAACGTACCATAGGTTTGCCGAGTTAACCACCTGTTCAGCGAAAATCTAAGTAGGAATAATTTTAAAGTCTTAAATTGTATAAAGAAATTATGATGTTAGAAATGACGTATGTCCATAAAATAAAACATTTCTATGAGTGTGTAAGAAATATTGAAAATATTTTTTTTCCAATCGACACTTATTATTAATTAGGGATTTATATTACGAAAATTTCGCCATCAGTAAGATCCGAACTTACGTCTGTAGCTGACCAACGTAATTTATAAGTTACTAGAGCTTCCACATTATTTTATTAAAAATTACCAAATATATTGGATAAATATAATAATAATTGGTATGTTATTATATGAGCGATTATGACAGCTATTACTCATGATGATGTTTGAGTTCACAAGCCGTAGGGTGTAGCGCAGATCATCTGAGTGAAAAATAACCATAAGCGGGATGTAATTTATACTTTTTCTACACCTACACAACAAAATTAGACTAAAATTTGATTAATTTAATATAGCACATTTAATTAATTTTTATTTTTACATAATTGAATAATTAGAATGATAAAGATGATGAAGTATGTATACTGAAATTTGTGCAGTTAGTAATACTTCAATTTGGAATGACCATTTGCATTGGTTGTTGTTCATATATGAAACTAGCAATTCAATAAACTTTGGTATTGAGTGATGCCTTCTTGTTGAATTAATAGGAAATGGCACCCATAATTATTAAAACGTCACAAATTGGATATGACGATGGTATTGCTCTCTTGCAGCTGGAAATCTGTATCCATCGGTCTGTGTATATGGTAGCATAAAGTTCACAGTGATTTCATTTAACTGACAGCTGATATTTATAATCGCTGCAATCACAGTCATACATAGATACCACATGCATCCCTCCTTTTTAGGTTGTCAATTTGTATATCCTCCTATACTTTCTGAGATCTTGGTTGGACAAATCAATTTTCTTCTTTCTAGCTTTTAAAAGTTTGTGCAATATAGGTTCGCCCATTGTTGTGAGTCAACATATTGCCGCGATCCTTGCATATTAAAAATAAGAATAATATTAAGAATTAGTTTAAGTGTTAAAGAAAATATTAAATTTAAGTTTAAAAAAATTTTTACTGTAAATTTCAACATCATGCAATACAAATAACACAAGGGTATGATGGGTTGCGTATATTTAAATATGAAGAATTCAAATACCAAATGATTTTATTGTTACATTATAGGTTAGATAAGTATTAAAATTAAGTATTATATAATTACAAACTAAAAATAAAAAAGTACTTAAACCTAATAAAAGAGAGTGAGTCATTTAAACACTATAAAACTATATGAAGAGGTTCACATTCGTCTTGCACAAGACGAAAATATTGCAGAATAAATAATGTGAAATAAACGTGCACAATGTGAAAAATTCTATAAGAAAGATCTTAATAAATCATGCTTAAAAAATATAAAAGTTACCTCAAACTTATGACTATAAATAAAAAAAAAGGATATAAGTTAAATATTCTAACACGAAATGGTCAGCAATAATGTTTTATACAAACAACAGCTGAATGAATAAAAATGTACATTCATGAACTTATATGTGTAGCACAGAAGTTTAATAGACTGTGGAAATCCTGTATGGTTTTGAGACCTACAAAGAGAAATATAGTATAAAAACTTGTTTATAATTTCTTGCTGATAAATGTATTACCGAGGGAAAAATCCTGGGTAGAAATGAAAGACGACGTGGTGGAACCGACTAATCGTTGTAATATAAGTGATATGGGAAAAAGAATTCCTGTCATCTGCAATGTGTTTCCGATTTTACCAGGTCCAGACATTTCTAAAAGAAAATTAAGGATTATGTTAGCGAATGGGAGAAGAAAGTATCTAACAAATAATGAGAAAGGCAATAAGTTTATAAACAAATACAAGGAGGAATTGTATTAAGAAAAGTACACCTACCACCTACACCGTTGGAGATACAGAACAATTTAGGGTAAGACTTTTAAATAAGAAAACGGTTTAAAGTGTTGACGTTTGGTGAATGAACTGTCAAAGACAATAAGTGCGTGTGTGTTAGTGTGACAACGACAACTTGCAGAAAATGAACAGCAGAGATTTCACCGAAGATGATTAATCCCAACCTAAAGTTTAATTAGAAGGAGGGCGCTATCGACAGTCGTTGTTCTTTTGTTTCGGGTATAAAATTGGAAAGCAGGAATGAACATGAATTAATTCTTATTTCGACTTCGAAGGAAAAAGACAATTTTTGAATGCTAACAAAGAATTAAAACGTAGGGTTGAATACACTACGATTAGACGTATAAGTATTTAGTTTGTAGTAACACAAACCGATTGTCGTACCCGATTTTGGAGTCCATTGTTACAGGGGATGAAAGAAAGGTTCTGTTTTTCGATTCTCTATCGAAAAAGGAAGAATGGCGGCGACCTGATGAACCTCGTCCCAGAAAGGCGAAAGTCGTTCAATCAACAAAAAAGGTGATGGTCACAATATTCTGATTGTGAGAATATTTTGCTAATTGACTTTAAAGAGCGTAATACAAGTGTGAACGGAACATGTTATGCGTCTTTATTGTACAAATTAAGGGACAGTATTTGTGCAAAACATTGTGGAAAATTGACAAAAGGTGTGCGAATATTGCACGAGAATGCTCCCATCCATACTGCCATCCGCGAATGCGGCTTTCAAGAATTGGAACATCCACCGTATAGTCCGGATATGGCTCCTTGTGATTTTTGTCTTGTTTTCTAATTTAAAAAAAGACCTTAGGTGACGTAGTTTTAAGGACGACAGTGAGTTGCAAGCAGCTGTTATAGAGCATTTTGACGGGAAAACTTCAGATTATTTTTACAAGGGTATAGAATTATTAATTAATAGTTGTAATAAATGTATAGAAGTTAGGGGAGATTACATTGAATTATAAAAATTCTTATATTGTTTCAAGTTTTTTTTTCTATATCAGACCGAGAATTTATTGTGCCTACCTCGTATTTGTATTTATAGTTGGTCACATACGATTAACGCTGATTCATTAATTCATTAGAGTTAATTAGAACTAATTAATAATTATAATGATTTACCAAAAATGCTAATAATTGCATCATAATTAGTGGGTGTTTTATTACTCAATATCCGTAAAAAAAGACGATATGATGATCTAAGAATTTTGATAAATAAGACGGAGACATATAAGTATTTCTTTTGACGATAACGACTCATAGCAAAGAAAACAGTGGTATTCACTTTGTCCCAGTACTTTTAAAATTTTACGTGTTGGCATTTAATATCTGCAGTTGAAATGACTTCATTGCATGATCTTTTGACCTTGAAAAAGCAAGTGTTTTCAATTGGAAAGCGTAGGTACTTGAATATCATTATCAAGTAAACAATTGCATAAAAGTTTAAGAAGTTGTCAGTGTTAAGAACGAAGTCTTTATAAAAGAGATTTATTAAAACTTACCATTTATTGAAGAAATTGGGTCCAAAAATGAAGGTGTTTATTATTATTGTGGTGCTAACTATTATCTTCGTGGTTGTATTTTCGGGTAAATACATATCGATTATTATATTATATTTATTATTGAACAGGTTTTCTTTGAACTGTATATTATGTAGTGAATCTTTTTATTACAGAATGTCCAACAATAATATCAAAGACTGGTTGGGGTGGGCGAACGGCTAAAACTATACAATACACCAGTACACCTATTAGATATGTAATTGTTCATCATAGTGTAACATCAACTTGTTTAACTAAAAACGAGTGTTCAGACCGGTTAATTAGTATCCAGAATTATCACATGAATGTACGAGATTTCGATGATATTGGTTACAAGTGAGTAACAGTTTTAATATCAATTATAATATTTAAATTACTTACTTGTTTATTATGTAAGCCCTAATACATATATTTTGGGAATGTAAATCTTAAAGTAGAAACTTTTTTTACACTTTCTATATATAGCTGTCTTCTTTTATATAATGATCAGGTATCTTAATATATTTTCCGAAAATGTTTGTTTACTTGCGGAATAAATTCAGTGGTTTTTCCCTAGACTATTTTCAGATTTTTTTGTCAATAAATGATTTTCGAAAGTAGAGTTTGTTTAGAAGATACAGGTTCTACAAAGCATCTCAAAAAGAAAATAAACATTAGTACTTACCACTATATACCTACATATACAGATTCGTAGTATACAAAAACTTATGAAAATTACTATAATCGAATAAGAAACAACCTTCTCATCAATCACAGCCCAAGTCTCTCAAAAACAGTACAGTTCTTTCTTATTGTATTATATGCATGATCCATCCAATTTCTCCAAAACTTTATTTTTTGCTAGTTGAAGTAGTAGTGTATAGTAACGTCAAACAAATTTTAATGTCGCACAGGAAAAATATCTAAGCGATTTAAGTGTGGGAATCTGACATTCCATAAGTGAAATCCATCTCGACCAAACACAAGCGAAATAAAAATTTTGTGTTAAAAAATTCGAGGGCAACCATATAAAGTTTTCTGGAACACCGTCGTGCACAAATCACATTTCATATCTTATTACCAGTTGCAAATCTTCTGGAAACCCAGGCAGTGATTCTTCCAATGTTTTCGATGAAGGCCTCACCGGTTTCTATTTAGAAACCCTAGTTAATTGACCTACAATTTCTAGCCAAATGTTTAAAGAAAACTGATGTTGAAGACGATCTTTCTTTACTGCATATGCATTTTGATCAAAGCACACATACTTATTATGAAATTTTCTAAATATTCTTCATCTGTAAAAGGGAAATCATTGCCCGTTCTTAATGGACTTGAATAAATGTATGCAGAAGGCTTTAACAAAATTAAATACGAGTTTTTTTTCTGAAAATTATCTCAGAACAAATCCTAAAATAAACGAAGGAACAACACCTTCAAGTTTTGACGCATGTTTAGTAACCAGATTGTATATTTCAGATATTTTTTTCAAAGCTAAAACTGGCTTATTTACTGTGAATGATTGCCTTGTTTAATTTTATCGTTCTCTTGTCCCAGTTTTTTACAGATACTTTCCTATAATATCAGGTATTTTGTTTTGATATTTAAATAGCAATAATTTAGACAAAGAAACAAATATATTTGAAAGATAGAGAAATTCCATCCGTAAAGATCAATTAATTTTTATATCAATGATTTTAAATGAAAAAGTATAATTAGCTCGTTGTTGATTTGGTTTTGGATTACAAATACTAGCGAATAACATGTAATTACTGATGGCCTGATTCTACATGCAACAGACTATGAAACTATGCAAATATTTCTATTTTGAATAGTGAAACATAATGGTATACGATATTCAAACATAAATGGCAAAAGACGCTGCCGAGTATATATTTATGTACATAGCTGTTCTTTTAAGTTACATTTAGACGACTGTCATAATATTCAAAATGAGATGAAATAGCTTTGATATTCCAATTTCTGAAGAAGCATTTATAATATATACTTCTCATTATTGATCTTTTGTTATTTTTTTCGATGTTAGTTACTTTGCTTATGGTGAAATGGTGGACATGTAGTCATATTTATCTTTGTGATTTTAAGACATATATATTATGCTGCTAAGTTACAGTCCTTGATATAATAAATAAATTATACCTTCTTGGAATTATGATCATAAATCAAACTTTTCTTCTTAATTTTAGTTTTATGATTGGAGGTGATGGAAAAGCTTACGAAGGTGCCGGCTGGCATAAAGTAGGTACACATACCAAAGGTTGTAATTCAAAGTCTATTGGAATTGGTTTTATTGGTAATTTTACAAGTTAGTTTAACATTATTTTTGTATATCAGGAATGTATTATTATTAATACCTATTCTAGCCTATACACCATCCTCTAAACAACTGGAAGCTGGCAAAAAGTTAATACAGTGCGCTATTGAATTAGGAGAATTAGAAGCAGATTACAAACTATTAGGTGCAAAATCTGTGGCTAACACCGAGAGTCCTGGAGTAGCACTTTTTGGCGAAATACATAATTGGAAAGGATTCGCGACAAGTCCATAGCATTTATCAAATTTACACAAAAATTTGAAATGTTAGATATGTGGAAAACAATAAAATTTAACCCGTTTGAATAGACAAATTAATCATCCAGTGTTATAATTTGTAGAACATGATTGATAGAAGTTATGAACATATTGCAAAGTCTTTATTTAATTAAATGAAAAACATTTTGTCATTGTGAAAGAATTATGAATTTTATTCTAGCACCAGTATTATCTATTCCAAGTCTTCTTCATGCAGTTTAAATTAGTTTCTTTTCTATCTAAATTTGAACACGTAAGTTAGATATCATGGACTCCTATATCAACTGGTAGCTTAAAATTAAAGGCGACAATCTTCATTCAAACAGTAATTTCTTAAAGTGTCAAAAGTCCCTGGGGTGCAATTAATTATTTAAAACGAAACTCAATTAATTTAAATGAATTCTAAAATTATTATTCGAGTCTTGAATAAATTCTAAGGTTCATTAATTTATTCTTTATCGGTATTATAATAGTAGGACAAAATAATTAAGAAATTAAAACTTTCAAATTTTAATATTTATACAATGCGTTACTCTAAATAAATTTCACAATTACATTTCTAAGATGTAATTACATGGATGCTGATGATCTTAAGTTCTTGATGAATACTCATGGTTTGAAAAATTGTTATAATTTACAGTCACGCTTGTAGAAGTTTCACTTGTGATATATATGGTGACAGCAGGATTATTTTAAATACAAAATAAAATGTACAATAGTGACAAGTACAGGTAATACAAAGACAGTTATGATTATCATCTTAGGTTGTACTGCAATTGATTAGTGTATATATAAGTCTTCTACTTTCTTATACGTAGTGTAAGGAAGTATTGTGATGAAAATTTTCGACCTCGAGATTTTTGCAGATGTCCACGTTTTGAACGCCCCTGATACCGAAAAAAGTGGTTTTTAAAAAATGTTTCTCTCTCTCTCTCTCTCTCTCTCTCTCTCTCTCTCTCTCTCTCTCTCTCTCTCTCTCTCTCTCTCTCTCTCTCTCTCTCTCTCTCTCTCTCTCTCTCTCTCTCTCTCTCTGTGTGTGTGTGTGTGTGTGTGTGTGACCACGATAGCGGTCAAACCGCTATAGCTAGCAATTCCAAATTTTGTATTGACGAGTATAATCTCCCTGTTGAGAACAGATTAGATTTTCAGTAACATCGGCAGACCGGAAGTAGTAGTTTACTTCAGTAAAAAAAATCAAATTTTTCCAATATTTCGTCAACTACTAATTTTAAACAAATTTATAAAGAATTCATATATACTCAAAATAAAGTTTGAGAAGAATTTTATTATGAAAGTTTTTCAAAATTCCTATAGGACGTAGGTCTTTACTCTTATCGAAAATCAGTTTTTACTTTCTTATACGTAGTATAAGGAAGTATTGTGATGATGAAAATTTTCGACCTCGAGATTTTTGCAGATGTCCACGTTTTGAGGTCCCCTGATACCAAAAAAGTGGTTTTTAAAAAATGTCTGTGTGTCTGTGTGTGTGTGTGTGTGTGTGTGTGTGTGTGACCACGATAGCGGTCAAACCGCTGTAGATATCAATTCCAAATTTTGTATTTACGAATATAATCTCCCTCTTGAGAACTGATTAGATTTTGAGCAAAATCGGCAGACCGGAAGTAGTAGTTTACTTCAGTGAAAAAATCGAATTTTGCAAATATTTCGTCAATTACTAAGTTTAAACAAATTTATAAAGAATTCAAGTATACTCAAAATTATATTTGAGAAAAATTGTGTTAATAAAGTTTCTCGAAATTCCTACCGGAAATAGGTCTTTTACTCTTATCGAAAATCAGTTTTTTGCGAATATCTCGCAAGTCATGCTTTCTAGGCAGGTACATTATGAGTATAAAAGTATTTAGAACATACTTTTAAATATCTTTTGTATAAAAAAAATTTCAAAATTCAGACCGGAAGTACCACTTTTACTCTTATCGAATAGCGATTTTTTGCAAATATGTCGTAAATTATGCATTCTATATATATTTATGAAGAGTACAAAAGTATTTAGAGTTGGATTTGGAATATTTTTTGTATAAATGAAATTTCAAAATTCGGACCGGAAGTAACACATTTACTCTTAGCGAGTAGCACTTTTTTTCGAATATTTTGCAAAATATGCATTCTATAGAGATTTATTAAGACAATGGAATTACTTATATTATAACTCATGTATAATTTTTTTTTTAAATTGTATAGTTTGAAACGCTCATACTTATAAGAAAGTCGTGCTGCTGTCAAATTGTTTAGCTTTAACGTTCGTAACGCCTTCATTTATTTGGGACCATTTAGATAATAGTAATTTACTCTCACTTACATTAGAATTACCTTCCTGTCTTTCAAATTTAAATGAAAACAACGAAGTTATTTAATCCGACAAGTATAAGTGGATAAAGTATTTACAATTTTGACCGTTTCGTGTTTATGCATCCGATAGGGATCTTCTCTCGCGATTTTCTACTGACCACGTTTAATATCAGATCTTTGGAAAAGGAAGGTTAAATGTTGCCCATAAGTTTTTATGTAATTCAATAACATTGCACAATATAGAGTTATTTTAGACAGCTTCATAATTTCGGGTATTATCTCCCGCATTATCTGAACTTTACGTACCCTATATTAAATGCTAAGCTATTAATTAAAGTAAATTATCCAAATAAAAGCCTTCATTTCTACACAAACGTGTGTTTACATTCTTAAACATTTACTATTGTAGTAATAAGAATTTAACACATTGTAGGGTGGTAATACTGCCACCCTAGTAATTCAAAATCCATTGTGTTAAATACATGTCACGTTTCACGTAAAAAAATATTCTGATACATTGAAATCTAAATTTTTATTCATGTATCATATGGAATATGCACTTTAGGATATGCTGATCTTCGTATTGGTTCAATGCTTCACGACCACTGCTGGTTGAGAACTTATCGAGAGCTTGTTACTTTTACTTCTATAGGTTATAATTGTGATTTATTTTATTTTATCCTGAAATATATTTTTTTTTTAATTGATGTTTCAGACACTTCTTGGTGAAAAATTTTAATAAATTAATTTAATTGTTGAAAATAATACCTTTAAAAAATCTAACACACAGTTAGATTTTTTAAATACTCCCTTTATCGACACAATTATAAATATCCATTACCCAGCACCCGATATCATTAAGAGCTAAGTATATAAGTTGTACCCTTACTTACTTTAGGTTAGTTTAGATAAGTAACTCTTTGATAATAGCATAATAGCCGAAACATATGTTAGATAATTAAAATTATTTTCGACAATTAAATGAAATATATTTTTTCTTGTTGAATTTGATTTTTGCGTTTGATTTGCATTTTGGGTTATTTAGTTTTTTCCACTTTATTGCATTGGTTATTTAGTTAAGTACTTCATTTATTTATGTTTAGTGTGCCTTTGTAGTATTATCATGATTGGCTAATCATTAATTTTAAACCGTTGGGCAAATGTAATAGTTAATGATAAATACCCATCGCAAAATTAAATAATTTATCATGGTAAATATAGAAAAACAAAGCAATATATTTGCTCCCTAATTATGTAAATTAATTGTCATAAATAACAACGGACAAAATGAAAATGTATTACTGGTAAGTAGTAAATAATAAGCCAACTTTTGGGAATATATACAAATTTAAATCCAATTACACATCTGTAATTATTAGCAATTTGTCGGTTAGTCAGTGCGGCTAACCGACAGTCTAGATAAAGGGGTTTTTGGCAACATCTTTTCTCGTACGTAACTAACAGAACCGGTACGTGAAAAACATTAGTTAAACTGTCCGATGTCTTGGTTTTCCGCAGCATGCACCTGCCTTGACTTGGCCAGAACCAATGCAATAAAAGCATCGGATTGATGCTGAGGATAATTATATCGTTTATATAACAGCACTAATGAAGTGTATGCTAAATTGTATTATTATCTAAAAAAAAAAAATATTCACAAATTACTCCAATGAACTAAAACAAATTAAAAATGTATAAATAAACCTGTCCTTTGAATGTGCCGTCAAATTTTATAATAATATTGAATATATTAGTAAAGAATATAATAAAATCCCATGAAATGAAAAATATTTTCAGTGCAAAAGAATAATTGAAAATTATAATTTCCAATTGCAACTGATACTGTTAAGTAACATAAATAATTCTAAGGATTTTGTGGTCTGTATGATTTCAAGATACGTTTCAAAGCCTTGCCGGTACTGCGCGCTACCATATCGATTCATTTTTAACGTTTTAAATTGTATTAAGCAACGTATATTAGATAGACAGCATTAATTGCAACTAACATTATAGTTTGCAATAGTAACGCGAGATCAAAAATTATATTGATAAAGGGTTGCCATGGAATGTAAAACGTCTGTTTTAAGTTATATCATTAAGTGTCTTACTGTCATTAATATAATGATAAATATTAATGACAGTATGGCACTTAATGATATAACTTAAGACAGACGTTTTACATTCCATGGCAAATTTTTATCAATATAATTTTTGATTCTTGCTGTATAATAAGAGTTTAATAAAATAATATTTTCAAAACTTAAAAACCGTATTCACTTAATATTAATAAAAGAAAATTAAGAGTTATTAAAGGTTATTATTAAGAATCACCAAAAGTGGCAAATTTTGAATACGGAAAAATGTCTCTATCATTTGATTCTCAATTAACTGGGGCCAGCAATCAACTTTTTTACATGGTAGATAAAGCCGATCTATACGCCATATGACTCACCAGGGGCAAACCACAGAAGGGGTAAATGAAGAAAAAAGTATTACTTCTACGAATAATTTAATATTTATATATAATTCGACAAAATAATTAACGCTGATACATAAAAAAAGTAAGAAAAAAACATTGGGTAATTACCGCTCTAGATCAATCGTAAACAAGCAACAATGACAAACGTGTCGATCCTCAGTACGGTGTTGCCAAAAAATAAGGTAAAGACTGTCCTTCGCATTTATTTAGTCCCCTGATAACGAAAAAGGGGTTTGTACAAATATGCCTGAATGTCGGTCTGAGTCTGTGTGGGTTTATGTTATCAATACCTTACATTTACGTGGTATTCAGCTGAATTAAGGACCGGCAGTATTAGTTCCAAATTTCTAAGGAATAAAAATATACCCAAAAATAAGCTGTGGAAAGCTTGAAAAAGACATTTTTTCTGATGAAGGTTTTTACTCTTACATGAGAAGCAGTTTTTTAGAAGCATCTCAAAAATTATACATTTAATGTAGATTTATTAAAATTACGAAAATATTTTAAGCTTAATTTGGGGAAACTTCTGTACATTTTTAAAATTCGGATGGGAAGTAAAACTTACTTTTACGGGGAAGCAGTTATTTGCAAATATCTTGCAAAATGTGCATTTTATGTACAAAAATTATTTGAAAATGTTTGTCCTTCATTGTCATTCAAAATTTATTCCGAAATTTACAGTTTAATTCTTATCTAAATTTTTTAGTTACGAAAAAGTTTTGTGTACAAGGGTCGGCCAGCAAATTTGTATAGGAAAGTTTTGTGGTGCCCACATCTATTTTTTTTATCTAACATCTTTTGAAAACCCTTTCTGTTAGATATTTTGAGTACTATTTCTGAATGAGGACATTAAGCAATTACACACTGGCGTACAACAAGCTATCGCTGGTGTACGGACAATATATTAGCCATTGTCCATGAAAAATTCTGTCAAAACAATCATACAAAAATGTGTAACGTGTTTCAGAGCTAAACCAGCAAATACTGTTTACTTGTGGACGATCTTCCTGGTGCCAGAGTAATATGTACTAGAGCATTTCAAAATGTAGGGGTGGATTACTTCGGTCCATCTTATATCCTTGAAGGAAGCCGCAGAATATGTATTGTAAGAACTACTTACGGTGCTGTTTTCGTATGCTTGACAAACAAGGCAATACATCTGGAAGTTGTGGTAAATTAAAAACATCGGATGCATGTATTGCTGCGTTAAGGCGATTAATTTCAAGAAGAAGAAACGTTTTCAATATATACTCTAACAACGAAACACAATTTGTGCGAACAAATTCCAAATTAAAGAACACGTCAAAGAACTGAATTCGCTTTATAAACACGCCCATAACCAAATAAAATAGCATTTTATTCCACCGAGATCACCATATTTTGGAGGTCTGTGGGAGGCAGCAGTGAAATCAGTAAAAATGCATCTCACCCGCATAATTGATAATAGTTTTTTGAATTACGAAGAAATGTGCACCTATACGTCCAAGTTGAAGTCACACCCAATGATCGTCCTAAAACTGCCTTTCTGACATATATGAATGGTTTCTTTTGATTTTCAAGCATTATTATATTTTTTGTAATATATGTTATGTTTATCACCGTTAATTATATTAATGTTTTATATATGTTATATTTGTGGATTTAAATATATTTTTTTTTCAATATACATGGCATCTTATCGGCCGAGTTCATTGCCTCCCGGCCCTGCTAGAGAGTTGTGTTTCGAGGCGATCTGAGATTTCCTTTGTATGCTTACAAATCGCAGTGTAGGATATCTGCGCATACTTGGTGATCAACAGCTTCTAAATTTTCATATGTATACTATACATGTTGTATGTATTGATACAGAGTGACCCCACATATCGCACACAGAATTTAAAAAAACGGTATGTGAACGTAATTTTTGTTTTATTGTAAGACGGCAAGGAAGATTCATTAACAGTATGTTTAAACATTCGCAAAAGTCTTTCAATTTGAAATTTGGGATTGGCTAGTGAGATTGCTATATCTCATTTCTGTCGGCAACCTGTGTTCGAGTATTATTCCTTATTGAAAAGACTTTTGCACCCAACCTGGTCCATTTTGACGCAAATTCTACCTATTGGCCGATTTTGTAAATTCCAACTTGGGAATTTTGTGTCACTGGCCTCATTCAAATTGTAGTGTGGAATGGGTTTGAAAAACATTTTCGCTGTTTTAAAGTCAGCCCTTCTCTTTGACTTAAGTCTATGGTATGTCTCAAAACAATTATTAATAACCTTGAAAAATTTTCTAGTCGATGCATACAGTTGCATATTATTTATTTCTTCTTTAGGAAAATTTGTCTTGCAATGTTCTCCTTCCGCACTCCGCCAAGAAAATTCTTACGACGCTAAAAAATACCTTAAAGAAATATAAAAGTTATTTCTGCATATAGCTGCTGACTAAAAGTTGCAACACTGGTAGTCTGGCTGGCTGGCTTCTCTTGCACATTTGAAAATAATCTAATTAAATGAATTAATTCAAATATAGCAGAGAAATCTTTGTTATGTATCATTTAGGAAGTTTCCTTCCCTTAACTCCCCTCTTGTAATGTGTTATCTTTCTTTTATAACGTATCCAACTTTTAAAATAGTATTTAACCCAACAGTGTACGTAGATTTTTCAAGCTTATAGCTTTGCCTTTGATGAAAATTACCGGTAAACTAGATAAGATATATTTGTTTCTTCAGGCATTGTTTCTGTTATATCCGCATCAATTTTCTACTCAACTTATGATATAATGTTACTGTGATAGTAACGCAATTTTGAATGGGATTTTTGTGTGGTGTATTACTCATGGCAGCAGCGCTTTCAATTGAACTAGTGCAGGCACTCGTCAAATTCATATTCCACCATCATTAGCATTCGTTGCACTACAACAAAAATAGTTGGCATATCATTAACATAGTATTATAAATATTATATAAATTTTATAAACATGTTTTTAAGTATTCCCTCTATTTTCAATGATACTCCATTGGTAAAGCAACCATTTTTTGTCTCATTGACGTCGATTGTGTCTACAGTATACATACTCATATCATATCGTATAGTTAAGGTCTCAGGTATTTAGAAATCTATCAAAAAGTCTGCGTCTTTAAGTTTGTTATATACATTGTAGCTGTGTACAAAGGGGCAAAAATTCCTGGTTTAGGATGGAATTTTATTACGGTAGGAGGAAAGAGTTGCCAAAATCAGTTGCGCCGACAAATCGAAATTATCACCAAACTGATGAAATTGCAAAGTTGTTTATTTCGTTTGCCGGGCGCGAATTTGTTCGTAACGTAAATCTCAGAAAAGTAAATAACATGCCGATCGAAGGAAAAAGAACCACTCTCGGTACACACTTACGTTACTGCATTTTCTCTCTCAATCTCTCTTCAAATTGTTCGCCAGCCAGCAATACATAGACATTTAACGTTGAGAACTTCGTGTGTTAGTAGTAAGTAAACACCAGTGATGCAGTGATTTTCTTTTAATTAAAAAAGCACTTGAATGAATTAGATATTTTGGTTCGTTACTGATTTAATTTGTAAATAATTATATCACACCATCTACAATGCTTTTTTTTATGATATGCGGTCCAGTTATTTTAAATGAAATCAGTCTTCCTGAAGATAACTTCTACCGTTTATATATATCCCGTGCTGTAATAGCAGGTTGTTCGGACAACATTTCAAAAACATTTAATTGTCTTACCAGTATTTTAACTGCGATTTCTATAGGTGGGTCATCTCAGCTGGGAAGGCAGATTGTGACTTTATGACAAAAGATATTTCATAGCGGTTTTCTTCCAATGATAGCCACTTATTAGGAGCACGTTTTAAAATTATTTTTTGTTATACAGAGTGTTCCATAACTTGGTGGCAGACCAAAGTTACAGTGTTTTAAATGGTACAGCCTGTATAGTATTATATTTTTGTATTCCCCGAATAATTCTTAGTCAAAAAGTTATAAAATAGTACAGGCCTAAAATTTAAGGTTTTTGACTTATTACCTTTTTTCTGAAAAATTCAATGTTTTTATAAAATTATATTTCTCGAAAACGTGTTAGATGTACACAACTTTCGGCAGCATTGTTCATAATAAAAGGTCCTATTAGAAACACATTTTACTTTTTTTCAATTACTAATTGAATTTTGCAACTAGATTAAAAATTACATATTTTTGTCTGAAAGTGATTTTTTTTCAAGTGGAATAGCTGTATATCATCTCATTTTTGAATTTCTTTCTAAATTTCGTACCAAAAACATGTAAGGCGTTTTTATTTTATAAGTGACTATTATTGCTAAGCCATTGTCATTTTTTGATATAATTCTGTCAACTTTATGTTTTTTATTTAAATACGGTATATTGAGCCATGATATTTACTATGAAATTGACATTGGATAACATTTAATAAGTTGCCTGTCAGTTGACAAGCATGATTTTATAATGAATTTTTCTCAAAATGAGTTTATAGATATGAATTTTGTATATATTTCATGTCTATACCAACCTATTTTTATAGGAAAATTGATGAATATATTTTATTTAAAATAATGTAGTGCAATGTATTTCATAAAATATATAGAATTTGGTACAGCAAACAAATTTTAAAACAAAACAAATTAATAACTTGATTATAGTAGGCGCACTGAATGAAACTGTTTCATGAATGAGGAATTAGTGGAACAGGAACTATAAAATAACAATGAATATGAACACTAAAATAAATATTACAGCAAATATTTAAATGAATATTCATTCACATTTAAATATTTTTGAGCACACTACCGAAATGATGAATCGACATTAATAAGGAGTTGAGCACCTATATTTCCAAATATTTGTGGAATATATTCCTGCATAGCTTCTTTTGTGTTTACAGGTACACTGTATATATGCTGTTTCACCTAGTCCTATGAAAGAATCTAATTTTGAGATTTACGAAGACCTAGCAGACTAGTGAATAGGGCCTCCTCGAATTAGCCACTTCCCTGGAAACATATCCCTATACCTTTATGCACCACCTATGTTGATGATCTATCTACTAGTGAAGTAAGGCTTTCATTTGCACAATAATGAAAATTTTTTCTAGTGTCGAAAGAAGTGTTACCCGTAAATAACACATTATCAAAAGGAATTGCCTGGAAATTAACTTTAGTTATTACCCAATGGCAAAAGCTTTAAAATGATGGATGTCTAACTTAAAATTTAAATGTATTTACAACGGATGAACTTCATTTATTTTAAGGTCCTTGCAATGCTAGTTTGGCTAATATCTTGCAAACGACTTACTTCACGGGTATTGACGATTTTCTGTAGTTGGTATAAGTATTTGTAATTAATTTGCACCATTTATCATATATGAATTTTGGTTTCCGCAGTTTTGAATATGCAACACCAAGAGTAGGAATGAAAGTGACCATTACTAGTCAAAAAGCATCTGTCCTGGAAATCTACTTCCAGGGTAACGTTGCTAGTTCTTTTATCTAATAAATGATTTCTTTGGCATTCGGCCCGTATCAAAATACCGTATTCAAATAGAACATAAAATTGGCAAAATTTTATGAAAAAATCGCAATAGCTCAGCAATAATCACTTTTAAAGTAATAACGTCTTCTATATTTTTGGTGAAAAACTTGGCAAGCAATTCAAAAATGATGCCATTTGAAAATAAATGACTTTTAGACAAAAATTTATCACGTAACTTTTCTCATCAAGCAATCAAGCAATTAGTAATTGAAAAAAAATGGAACATACTTGCATTAGGTTCCTTTATTATGAATAACACTTCCACTACTGTGATTATCTGTTGCGTCGTTTTCGAGTATATTTTAGTGAAAAATGGCAATAAATCAAAATCTTTAGATTTTAAGCCTATACCATCTTACTACTTTTTAACTAAGAATTATACGGTGACGCAATAACCAGTGAACATCAGGGTCATGTCACGTTTTTGGACGTGGGTTGGTGGGTTATGTACGGCAGCTATTTTTACGCTAAGAATGTTTTCCATGGCAGTTCTTACGAAATAAAACCGCGTGTCTAACGATTGCTTACTTCTTTTTATTATAGAGGGTATGTAGAGATCCCTTCTTCAATTTCTTAGAAATAATCTACGAGGATCACTTTTAGAGGCAATTTGTGGATTGTTTTCAGAATAGATGATGTGCGCTGCCAAAAAAGCAATACCCAAAATGTTAAAGAAAAAGCCAGATGCCCACAATTTGTTCGTCTCTTATTCATGTATTGCGTTACCATTTGATCCAGTTGATCAACTCCGGCTTTGGTAGAATTATAATACATAATTATTTAAGTTTTGTTTTGAATTTATGGGTAACCCGTTTTAGAATCAGTTATCCAAAAAACTTTGATGCCGTACTTCCCTGGTTTCGATAGGATGTATCGAGTAAATTTCTTTCTACCCCTGTATTGAAAAAACTATTCATCGATGGTCAGATTTTCATACGGTTTCAAGTGACTATGTAGGTTATGGTATAGCACCACCCAAATATTTCGTATATTTGGGATGCCTTGTCCCTTGTTTGTCGCTCCGGCCGTGTATGCAAGTTATCAAAGCGGATGTATTTCTATATGTCTTGGAAGTTATTGAGGAAGAAAAAACTCTATTTGACTCTGCTGACTGGAGTAGTGAAGACGACGAATCACTTTGGCATTTTCAGAAAGAGAGGCCGTTTTCAATCTAAAGTAGATCCTGAAGATGAAAATGTTCCAAGTAATTGTAAAATGCTGTCACCTTGGCAATACTTCAAAAAATATTTAGATGATGACTTTTTCCAAATGGGGGCTGAATTTTCAGGTAGATATTATGTTCAACAGACGGGAAAGACTGTAAAAATTTCACCCGAAGATATTAAAAAAATGTTTGACTTGCATGCAATCATGGGAGCTACTACCTTTCCCCAATTCATATGTATTAGAATGCTAATTTTAAGTTTCCTTTGATAGCCAACGTTATGCCTCGAGACTGGTTTTATTTACTAATAGTAAGTTTTCACGTAGTAGACAATCTTGCTGTCACTGACGAGATGAAAACAAACAAAGTTTAGAAATTGCAGCCCATGATACATCGAATAAGAAATAGATGACTCCAGTTACCAAGAAAGATGAATGCAGCCATAGATGAACAAATGATCCTTTTTCTTGGCAGATGTCCTGTGCGTCAATACGTAAAAAATAAGCCACGACCTGTAGGATTGAAAAACTTGTTTCTCACTACGTGTACAGGACTTGTACTTGATTTCGAAGTTTGTCAAGGAACAACAACAAATATAAAAAACAGGGAACTAGGTTTAGGCCCATCGGTAATTTTGAGATTGGTAGAAACTGTTCCAGATGGAAGCTTCGTATTTTTTGATAGATATTTTTGTACTCTACCGCTCATGGAAAAATTGGCTGAGATTATCATCAATGGAACTGCCACAATAATGTCCAATAGAGTTAAGGGTTGTTAGTTCCGGAAAGATAAAGATATGAATCGTGGAGACAGTGATCAATTTGTTCGAAATGATAAAAATATCTGTGTTACCAAATGGATGGATGACAAATCTATACTTATAATGTCTACGGCATACGGATCAGAACCTCAGTGCGTGGTTCAAAGCTGGGACAAGTCAAGAAAAGAAAAGGTAGACATTTCTTGTCCAAAAGTTATCAAAAGGTATAATCAGAAGATGGGAGGTGTCGATATTTGTAATCAAATGCAAGAATATTATAGATCTTTTTACAAAACTAGGAAGTGGCCTTTAAGAGTGATCTTACTTCTCTTTGATTTAGCTATTGTTAATAGCTGGCAAGAATATAAACTAGACCATGCAATGTCTAGAAGTAAATCAAAGAGGATTAAATTACTTGAATTCAGGTTAAAATTAGGAGAACACCTTGTAGGGGGTAAAAATATTCCCGGGAGGCAAAGGGATATAAGTACAAGAAGCCTTTTTCCTAAATTATGTTTTGTATACTTCATACTAATGCAGATATCGAAGAATGTAAGCTAATGTTATTTATACCTTGTTTATTGCCAATTTGAAAAAGAATTATATTATTTTGCAATTTGCATTATATTATTTAAATAGAATTAATAATTTAGGAGAATATGACTTAGAATTGCTATATGCAATCTTACATATCAACTCTCTAACCATTTGAGCTACCGGGCACCGTGCGGCAATAGCAAATTGTCCTGAATACATTTCAAAATTTTACCAGTATTTTAATTGTGATTCTTATAGGCATCAGTAACTTGTATGACTTGAAACAAATGCTGATTTATTTTCTTTAATGTGTGTTTGTGTAAAATTTTTCAATATCTTTCAAACAATTAAGAAAACTTAGTCACTAAAATCATTTATTTATTTGCAGGTGAGGTGGAAAGACTTCTTAGGGAGTACACGCAGAATCAGGAAATGGTTCGAAACATCGGCTCGCACTACTACCAGATCATATATCCAGTCCAGCTACGGCAACACAAGAAGATGGGTATCTCCACTAGAGAGATAGGGTCGTCTAAGGTACGCAATGTGCGGAGTACGGTATGTCATTCACATTTCACCTCATCTTACACCTCCATTTTTGTACATTATTGATGCGATGTAAAGAAGTTAATATTTATCACAGATATATTATGATGCTTCATAAGAAGATAATGTGTTCAGTAAAACTTATAATTAGCATGGCCGTGTAGATAATTTCTAATGCATTTGAGAATTTCATGGTGCAAAACCATTATACATACGGAAAAACGCAAAAAATATACTGGGTTGATGTTAAACGGATGTAAATTATCTTTGGAAATTCGCTCTTTCTCATGTTTTTGATCTGCAATCAGTAAACACGGCACCCATCTGGCAGAGAGCTTAGACATGCAATATATTCTACTTTCACTATTCCATCACGTAACACAATATGACAAAGTTTTCATTCATTTCTGGAATGGTAACATGTTTTAATGGTAAAAGACGTTTTTCATCGTCAGTGAGTTTCAACAATGAAAAACGCCACATTTAATGTGCAACCTTGCGGGAAATCATGACCTTCAAAGAAGCATATCTTTCAAAGTTCTGTATTCATCTTGTTTAAAAATAGGCTCCTGGAATAGCCGTCCATTTTACATGGTTTGCTAAGTAAGTCTTGTTTAAGCAACTGTATCTGTTAAACTACACGAGAGGCGATATTGAAAATTAAAACATCTTCTGATAAACGCATAGCCTAGTCGAGAATAATATCTATTTCTTCACAAACTCTAATAAACGGCTGTAGAGAAAAAGTGACATTTTTTCGACAATGATTCTCTTAATACATACAATATGTCAGACTTTTTCTATATAAAGTACGGAGAATATAGGAACCTGCCACTGTATCATAAGCCAGCTTGACGAGCACTTACAAACCCGATACTAGAATTTTGGTTTAATACAGTGGGAAAAATGTTTTTTCAAAACATATTGCCGCGATCTTTATATTTTTAAGAATTATAAAATTTATTAAATAGTTGAGTTATAGAATAAGAACATTAATTTTTTGTTTAAAACGTATATACTGATATAATAAGCATAAGTTAAAAGTATAACGACAAGTAAAAATGGGTTGCCTAACCAACTTATATTACTCACGGGACGGGTAGACGTGAGGGGGTGTGTGTAGGTGGAGGTAGACGATATTCGGTTCTGCCACAGCGCACATACTATAGATGGGAAACATAATGTATAATGAATGACTACTTACAAAACTGTTGATGTTGTTGATGTTTTATAATAAGCCAATTTTTGCTTGCCCATAACTGTTATATTATTAGACACTCGAATATTTTAGGTATATATGACATTTAAATGCGAGTGACAGTTTGTAATTAAACTGTCACTCGCATTTAAGTCTGCAATAACCGACCGATTCCGATAGATTTTCGTCTTCGCTAGGACCGGTAGAGAAACCGTAAAGTGGGGATAGACGACGCGAAAAACCTCGTGTAAAATGTGTGTGACAATGATTACTGTTTAGTGTTTTTTGTATCTTTAAAAATAATTACATAGATTTGATTTTTTCTTTATATCGTATATCAAATGTGCATCTGGCGCGTAGAGGTCGTTCTTTTTCTTTTGTGTAGCAGCCTTAGTTAGTATACATTAATCAAATTCATGCATTTTTGTGGTTATTTCTAAAACACATAACTTTCTTAAGAAAATAAATTAGTACAAAAACTGACCTTGACATTATAAATTTATGCCTTTAGCATCACTAACCCAAATTTGAGATTCTAAAATTACAAAATGAGTTTAAAAAACGCGAAACGGCGATGCCTTAATTTTCGATAGGTAAACGCCCCTCTTAGGAGAATAAAGAATAGAGCTAGATTTAAAATAATTTCTGTATACAAACAATTTCAAAATTCGTACCGGAAGTAACCCTCTTTACTCAGAGGTTTATATTATTAAGAAGATACAGAAGTTAAAATGTAATTTGGAAAAACTTCTAGATACACATTTCGGAAGGCACATACGGGTAAGAAAGTCGGCTGGTGCCACATATAATTTTTTTCATTACTTGTTATATGTGATGTGTATTGGAATTTTTATTTACTAGCATGGCACTTCTTCTCGAAAGTTAAGTATTTTCAATTTCACATTTTGAAATTTTCTGTTTATATCTGTATAAATTAAATTCTTCTACTTATGGAATTGTTTTTCTCGTATATTTGTTATTACCTAGTGAGCTAATTAAATACTTTTAAATTACCTTTCACGATTGTTTAGAGAAGTTTCATTTGAGTTGTAAATTGGTGAAAAAAATAGAGCAGTGTGAAAACACCAAGGAAAAGCATCTAAAATAGCGTACTTATATGTAAAACAAAATTGAGGCAGTGAGATTGCTGAAAAATCAATACAGTAAATGTCGGCAAGTCGCAGGTAGATGTCCCATTCCCGGGTCTTGAATGTCTTTGATGTTTTCACCGTAACACAAAAAAGGGGAACTTTTCTTAAAGCTCTTGAATGAATAGCCGTCAGACTGAAAGGGAAAGTGTTACAACAGCGATAACAATAACAATAAAAAAGGATGACTAGCGTTTTTAATAATGTTTCGAAAGCAATTTTCTTAATATAATTTTTGATGCTGTTGAAGTGCTGAAGATACTGAAAAAGATTAAATAATATAATTGTGAATTTTGTTAGTTGATAAGTAGATTCCGAAGTTCTTTTTTAATTGTTCGCTTTCGCTCAGCTTTGTATCAAAATTCTAATTAATAGTTTCACTTCATTTGGTGAATGGACAAGAATTGTTACGAGGTGTTCCAGGACTGGAATTTTCTGTTTTGATAAAATTGTTCGTTAGAAAACATTGTCAACCTGCGTACCATCCGAACCCATTTGTAGCTTCTAACTGCAGCTGAAAATGGCTGTCAGCTGATGGTCTTACGTGTATGCTTATATCTTCAAGGTTATCCCATTTTATTCCTTGGCTGCACACACTGATGATACCAATGAGTTAGAAACACGTGTCTCCGGTTACTCTAGAGCGTATATGTATATGTAATTAATTAGCACTTGCATATCGATTTTAGGTCAAATGTATCGTTTATGCATATACTGGCTTATAGGTTGTTATAATAATTTGAGTAGTAGCGGCAAAATGGCTGACCTTGCCCTAGTATCATAACTGTGTTCAGAAAGTCGTGAAAAAATAGTCTATCCATTTTAATAGATGTTGGACCTGAAGAGGAAATAAATTACCCTTTCGAAAGATGAAGTAGGAAGATTATTCATGTTTAATAGGAACTTGAAAATATACAAGGTTTACTTAAACTTACTACAATGCAGTTTAAAACTCTGCTGGATGCATTTATAACCTTATCACTAAGCTTCGGATAAATATGCATTTGCATAACTGCATATTCTAATGCATAATTAAGTCATTTTTGAGCTGAAGTGCATATTTTAGTCATTTTCAGTTTTATCTGCAAATTTCCCAGTTCATTTTGTTTTTAAAACATAATGTAATGGTTTTTATGGGTCCGAAAAATAATAAACAATTCCCTCACTATTTATTTTTAAAAGTCTATATTTAAAACACCAAATAAAAATATAATTGAAAATGAAATTAAAGAATACTCTTGAAACAAACGACTATATATAAACTAAATTCAATAAAACTATAATTATTAAATCACGGAAACACAATATACTATTTATGTCCAAACTTATTTAAGAATATTTATGATAGATTTATGGAAGAGTATTTATTTGGTACATAACCGACTTTGAATGAATGAATGAATGCTTTTTCTGTCCGGCTGCCTTTTTATAGAAGCCCTATTATTCTGGAATTACATTAGAACCGTCACCGTCCTTGGAAAATATATTTGGTAAATCCCAAACAGCTTTTATGACCGATTATCAGGTACCCAACCCGCCAGGAGTAGAATATTCCATAACTTTGTTGTTTGATTTTGAGAAGCGAACATCCCAGTGTTAAAAATGCCGAAAGAAAAACGATCAGTTAGCGCAATTTTAAACCAATTTGTCAAAGACTTTAGCGATTTTACAGTGTGCTGTTTTATAAATACTATGAAGTGAGTGTAACAGCAACAAAAAAGTGTCAAGTGACGCAGCATTTACAAACCAGTAAACACCAAAAAAGAAGAACCGAAGCTTAGGAAGTAAACAGCGGATGTTAGTACCAGCTATATTAAAACCTGGTTGCAGTCGTTCACCATTTAACGAGGAATTGTGTGAAGCTCTAATTTCTGCGGACATACCGTTGACAAAATTAAAAAATAAAGCATTTAAAACCAAGCAACATATTCCAGACGAATCTACACTGCAAAAAAAACTGTGTTCTGCCATTATATGTATAACGCCACAATACAAAAGCTGCGGCAAAAAGCAAAAGATAAAAATATTTGGGTATCTTTAGATGAAACAACGGATGTAGAACAAAGAAACACAGCAAATTTTGTTTTTGGTATTTTGGGAGTTGAAGAAGAAAGAAATAAATCGTATCTGTTAACAACGAAGGTGTTGGAAAAAGTGAACCATACAACAATTGCCACATTTTTCAATGATGCGCTAAATTCTTTGTGGCCAGCAGGCATTTGCTACGAAAAAGTGCTCGTTGTGTATACGGATGCTGCTTCATACATGTGTCGAGCAATGAGTGGTTTGAAAATAATTTTTTCCAAAATGACTCACGTTACTTGTGTGGCGCATGGCTTACATCCAGTGGCCGAATTAGTGCGTTGCGTTTATACACATATGAATTTGTTAATATCATCGACCAAGAAAGTGTTTTTAAAAGGACCTTCTCGCGTTGCCAAGTTCAAAGAAATTGCTGGTGGTGGGATTCCACATCCGCCGTCCCCGATTCTTACAAGGTGGGGCACCTGGATTGAAGCTGCAAGCTATTACGATCAACATTTTGAGCTTATTGCCCGTATTGTGATCGATTTCGATCCTGAAGAAGTGAAAAGCATAGAGGGCTCAAAACGCTTTAACACGAAGAGGATTGCGCGAAGATTTGATTTTCATTATATTAAATTTTACTTGTATTTCCGAGGCTATTTTGAAATTGGAAACCAAGGGACTTCCTTTAGAAAACAGCATAAAAATTGCTGAAAATGTTTTTGATAGGTTAAGTAAATTAAAAAATTGTAGTTTTGCAAAAAAATTTCGTCAGTTTTAGATAAAAATACTGGATATCAAATTTTGAAAAATATTTCTAAGATTTCACAAAATCAGGAAACTGCTGTTGCTCCCAGCAATTTGAATCTCACTGGCATAGTGGATTTATCATTCGCTACTATTGTATCATGTGACGTGGAACAATGCTTTTCAGAATTTAAAAATATTTTAGGTGATAATAGGTGTAAATGTATATTTGAAAATTTATTACATGATGTCATAGTGAAGTGTAATAGTAAAAATCTGTAAATTTATTGTAAATAGACCAATATAACCTACCTACTTATCACAATACTCTGTGATTTTCTGACATCTATGATGTGTATTCAATATGTAAATTCTTTAGTTGATATGTATGTGATTTGAGTTTCTAGATACATCTGGCACTCAGCATTAAAGATATTAACGAGAATTTTTATATTCTGTGAATTATAATTCCTGAATACTTACAAATTATAAATATATTTACATATACGTTTGATGTCATTTCTCAGGCGAATGACTAAATTTAGTAGGACAACATCGCATTTATATTTAATAATTCTGAAGGCAAAATCAACTGCTGATAGTCTCATTATCATCCGATTGTTGCTATAGTAGATTATGGTCAGATACATCAGGAATGTATATTAATTATATCCGGTTTAATTTGTAATTAATGCACACATGGCAGCGACAGAATAGACAGGACATTGATTCTCAGAGAGGGCGGGTACCGACACAAACCGATTGACACGCTACAATTATATTCAATGCATTTCCATACAACTAGGCACCACCTGCGATGTTTTAGATGAACTAATATGTATTGCCATTGACATGAAGTGTAACACATGTGTTAGAATCCCGCAGACAATTTTGATCATTGACAAATTTTGTCAGCAAAATATTAATAATGTTATAGAAAATTGTATTCTATTTATAGATATAGCTGTCGGTTCTTGGTGAAACGTAATTTATATATACTTTAAGGTAGATAAAATTAAAAAACACTTGATTTTGTTTCACTTAATTTATTGGAATATCTCTAACAATATCGTTTCGGTATGTTCTACCATTCTCAAAGAAATAAATTTGTGTGTCTATTTCTTAACTTTATATATTACTTGAGGGTGTGTTTACTGAACCTACTTTGACCATTTTATAGACACAGTAATAAAATGGTCAAAGTAGGTACAGTAAAAACACCCTCAAGTAATATATAAAGTTAAGAAATAGACACACAAATTTATTTCTTTGAGAATGGTAGAACATACCGAAACGATATTGTTAGAGATATTCCAATAAATTAAGTGAAACAAAATCAAATGTGTTTTAATTTTATCTACCTTAAAGAAAATTATATTAAAACCATCCATATTATACCCTAACAAACAAAAGGATTTCCATTTATTTTAATATTATGTATTATTTGTTCATATTTTCTGATAAAAAATCATATTCATTGTCATATTATTCTTTCAAATAAAAGTACACCGTTGGAAATCTTACGTGTTCTCACAAATTTGTGTTCATATACAAATTTGTTGTTTTAAAATACTCACAATACATTCATTGCTTATTAAATAGGTTATATAAGAACACTTTACACAATAATCCGTGAAATATAATACAAAATTTTTGTCTGCCTATTTTATTTATATTTATGTACTTTGTTTCTATTACTCTTTACATTCAGAGGTTAATGAATGTTAGTTTTTCTTTTTCCACCGTGTGATATATATATTTTTTAGTATTGCATATAATATTTACATTATCGCTATAAATATTTCTACCATAATACAGTCTAAGCAAATTAATAAAATGTGCAGAAGTATTTAAAATATTCATATAAAAAAATGCAAAATTTGGACCAGAAATATTATTTATCGAGAAACAGTGCTACAACTTTACTTTTTGAGGCGCAAGTATAGCGCTATCGCGAGAATGATCATCTGTTGTTTATTTAAAAATTTAGTAAATAGGGTATCGAAATGCAAATATATACCTATCGGTATTTTATTGTACCCCATACCTCTCTAGTGTTCACACTCAACTTGGTGTGCAAGTTAAATTTTACGATTAAATGAATAAAAAGTCTAATTTAGGCACACGAGTTAATTAGATAAATGAAATTTACTAAATTATGCACCATACTGCAAAGCGTAACCTATATTTAAATATAATTAAATATTCAATAAATCAAGCTTAAATTACAATTATAAAGGAGATATGTGAGACTTAGAAAACAGTAATCGATACTTAAATTGAATAAAATGTTCACTAACTTAATCCTAAATTATCAGTACAAGGGAGAAGGTGATTAATATAGCTTTTTAAACCCTAACAGATAATTAGCAAATACTTAATTCCGCAAATAGAATAATATTCGGATCAATTAAATATCAATGTTTTTTTTAGTTAATCAGAAACTTCACAAAATAGGAAATTGCATGTCAAAATTATTTAATTTAACAACGGGTTTAAAATAAACAAGACAATTGTTATTGACCAATTGCAATAGATGTTTTATTCAATGAATATTAGGTAGAGCATCCAAACAACAAATAAATATTCAAAGCGTAAATTCATTATATGAAGTGTTGGTACAAAAAATATGGAGAATTTAAAATTAAATAACTCAAAGAAAGTGACTAATTGATTACGTACTAGCCGAAAACTTTAACATAACCTTAACCAACAACAAAATAAATAAATTAAAAATGTTTATTATTAAATTACTAAATTCTAACACAGAATTAAGCCGATATATACCTATATTTTATCTCCGTTGGATCACAAAAAGTAATTTCACCAAAAATCGTTCATCGGTTGATATTTGTTTACGTGTCAGTATAATACGCAAATTACTTAGAACATCAAATTAAACATCTAACAAAATTACATGAAAGAATCCAAAACAGCTCAACCAAAATGGACAAACCACATGAGCTTAAGTTAAACAACAATCAGGGAAATAAGCAAATTAAATTGAAAACATGCCTTTCCTTTGACTTATCGTGAGGTTTCTCGTAATTAATACCACGCCGTTATGCCTCAACAAAAAAAAAACAGCTAAGAAGCAACTTTCTTCTTCTGAATCAAATTTCTGTAGATCTCGAAATTCCAATCAATAAAACACGTATGACCAATTATCCTAGCTAATAAGACTAAATGAAACGTCATACATAACTATGTGCCAGAGTGTAGTAGCAAAAGAGGGAAGTTAATTACCTAGCCGAGTATCTTTAATAATGTAGAAATTAAGAAAGAACGAAAATGCATGTGAAGGCAAATCCCATTCGATCGAGAAATATACACACTGCGACATCTCTCTGTGACCGGTCAACACCAATAATTGTTCAATATATACAGATATATAAATATCCAGAACCAATAAGAGGTTGCGAAAAATAATCAAATAGGAGTGTGCCTACCTAAATACATATTCAAAAACAAAGAAGTTAATACAATTAGAAGAAAATTGTAAGTATAAAAATAACTATAACATCATTTTCTTGCGAATAAACACTAATTTGCATTGAACACAACTTGCGACAGTACAAAGTATGTATCTACATAGTATACAGCTTGAGCGCGCGGGGTATGATCACCCGTTGCCAGTCGATATTCTTCGGACGTATATTCCGAAAAATGATCTCCGCCAGCTGTGTTCGGCAGATATAGATATTTACATCAGTTGCGTGCTGGCTGCAAAGAGGAATGTACGTAGGTTGTAGGTTTATACTTGGCACTGTTTGCGTATAATATTTCATAATATTATTTTTCTTAGTGGTTGCTCATTTTATAAATTTAAGTATGGACATTTTATCCATCGAAGAACGAAAGTTTGTTGTAAAATGTTATCATCGTGGTCAATCTATTCGACAAAACATGCTTTCTTTTCAAACGCAGTTTGAAAAAACTATTGCTTACGGGACAGTGCGTCATATAATTAACAATTTTGAAACGCACGGTTGTTTATACCCTATAAAGCATAGAAAAGAAGCCACACAAAATGAAGAACGAGATGTTTTAATTTGCGCTGCAGTGGAGAGGGAACCACAGTTGTCGAGTAGAACACTTGCTCACCAACTTAATATAGCACATACCACTGTTCGTAAAGTTTTAAGAAAAAACAAATATCGTTCGTATAAATTAAAAAAATCTAACGAAATATTTTCAAACGATAAATACGAAAGGTTTGATTTTTGTGAGGTCCTCCTAGAACTTTGCAATAATAATGAACATTTTGTTAATCATGTATTATTTACTGACGAATCCTCTTTCCCCATACATGGGAAACACAACTCGTCTGTTACCCGATATTGGTCGAAGAACAATAAACATAGGGGACCATATAATTGGGTCCTTTTTTTATTGATGGGAATTTAAACTCACAAAAGTATGTAGCTCTTTTGCAAAATAGTGTTATACCTTGTGTGCAAAGCATACAAGGCATTTGCGCATAACGCTGCACCAGTGAGAGAATATTTAACTAATATTTTTAATAATAAATTAATAGCTGGCTGGAGTGCTATTCGTTGGCCCGCTAGGTCCCCCGATTTATCCCCGAACGACTTTTTCCTGTGGGGCTATGTAAAATCTTCTATTTACGGTTTCCAACATTACAGAGCTCAGACAACCGACGAACTTCGTGTAAAAATTAATCATTGTATGTGAAACATATCACCACAAATAATGCGAAATGTTCGTAAAGACTTTGTTAATAGATTGGGATATTGTGCTTTCGAGTTAGGAGGTCGTTTCGAACATCTAGTTCACTAACGGATCAATTATTCTTTTATTTAGGAGTTTCTTTTATTTCTTTTTCTCCATGAGATTCATTTATTTAGTTTTCGTTTTTTTATTAACTAGAGTAATTATTTTATTTTTGAATGCATAATTCTGCTATAAATGTATTCAACTTATTTTTCCAGAGTTGTTACTTCGTTATATTTACTGGAGAGAATCTCTAATTTTAATTTCTATTTCAAGGGTCGTTTTTATGTTATTTTATGGTATTTCTGTTATACTTATTTATAGTTTTTTTACCATGAAATTTCTATTTATTTATTTTTCTCTAGACATCTTAGTTTATTCTGCAGATGTTTCAGGCGGGTTGTTTTTATTTCATTCTAAAACCCAGTTGTACTGCTATAACTTTTTACACAACTACATTATTATTTAATTTCATAAGGATAATCATAATTAAGTTATAAGTATTACAATCTTCGCGTTATTATGGACTTAGTTATCTAAGCAATCGTCATCACTTAAAGAGAAAATTTAATTTGTTCTCTTTGTCAATCTGCGAAAAAATAATCAGTTCGAATATGAGCAGGCAATGCTAGTATGTTGTGCCGTAACTCTAATATGTATTATCGGACCACGTTTAGATGCGAGTTTACGTATACCATCGGGTGATCATACCTCGCGCGCTCTTGCTGTATAAATAAGAAGAATATTTATCAAAAACCTTTTTTCGAAAATAACATATCGATGGATTTTTGACAAAACATCGTAAGCGACAAATTTGCCGAAAATGGAACTTGGCTACCAAACTGTTGCTTACGATGTTTTACATGTGATTCCGCATAAGATTTACACCTATCTTTGTTCTAAAAGTGGTCGAAATCGTTATCGTAAGCGCCGATTGTAACCCCATCAAAAGCCCAGTTACTGTTATTTTATCGTAAACGCCGTTCTGTTACTTACAAATAATCGTAAACGCCAAAAAATTTTGCCGGTTACGATACTGTTTCTGTCGTTTACGATAATATTTTGTTCCCATTATGACTGAATAGCAACTCAAAAACAAAGAGTGCAGTGCAGTCGTGAACTTGTCTGCGAGGGAAAATGATTATTAGTTAACCTAAAAAGTGCATGGTGTCACGCTGCGAATTGTTTAGGCAATTTCTTGACTTTTAAACAAATCGGGTGATTATTTTCATTTATAATTGTTGTGATTCGTTGCAAATAATCAAGCTTCTGGTAAGTTATGCACTTCAGTTTTTACTTTTGTTCTATTATTGTTGTTTCATCTTTACAGATGGATGTTTCAAGGGGACAACGTATAGCTTTAATGGCAATTAATAAGCAAAATGAAAGTTTACCGGAGAGTAATAAGATAGATAATATTTTGGTTTTACAGACAGTAAGTAATTCGGTAAACTGTTCCGAAATACTTACAAATACACAAGATGAATATAGTTTTCAAAATACGTCTACTATTTCAAAAACGGAAAAGCAATGTGGAGTACCACAAAGTTCATTAGACGCTTCATTGTTTGATATTAATAATATTCCAGTAATAATTGTTGAAGAAAATAAAGAACATGATCTAGGAGCAGTAATTCTTACTGAAACACTAGATCAATCATATTTGGATAACAGTGATATAAGGGAAGTAACCTCGGAAGAAAATCTAAATGCGACTAAAAGTACCATTGTTGAAAATGATATAATACATAACAAACTCGTTAATTATTCATCTAGTTCAGAATCTGAAAATCATAATGACAGAGAAAACAGTCTTCTTAAAAAGAAGAAATTGAAAAGATTTGATTCCGATTATTCGTTTTACGAGGAAAAAGATTCTGACTTTTTTTATTCGAGTTCAGACTCAGAGCAAATGATCGAAAATAGTACAAATACAGTAGGAGAGTCTGGTTTGAAAAAAACTAAAAAAGTGTCAATGAAGAAAATTAAGAAAAGTGAAAAAACATTGGGTATTTTAAAAACAGTTCAAGAAAATCCATGCAAAAACAAGCGTTGTCAAAATGCTTGTGCAAAAAAATTCACAGAGCAAGAGCGACACGATATTTTTGATTACTATTGGGGACTAGGCACTCATCAGAGACAGAGAGATTGGCTTTTGTCGTGTATTAAAGAAATAGACGTAAAACGAAGACGAATAAATACGGAAAACAGCAGAAGGAACCGAACTTTTAAATACTTTATTACATGGAATGGTAAAGAAAATGAAGTTTGTCAGCAATTTATTCTAAAAACACTTTGCATCTCACAAATGACTTTGAGGTATACAAAGAATAATGCAGGAGACAACATTTTTGCTAAATTAGATCAAAGAGGCAAACATGATCCTCCACACAAAACAAGCATTGAAGATAAAAACCGTGTTCATCAGTTTATCAAAAAACTACCTGCTGTTCCATCCCACTACTGCAGAGCGAGCACGACAAAAAAATACTTACCGAGTGAATTACGAAATGTATCGTTCTTATATAGAATTTTTGTGAGAGATCAATTAGAGTTCCATAAAATAAAGACCAAGGTATCCCTGAAAGTTTTCCGGCACATTTTTAATAACGATTTCAATATTGGCTTTCACCTTCCAAAAAAGGACAAATGTACTATTTGTGAATCTAGAAAGGATGAAGAAATAAAGTTCACTCAAATAGAAGAAATTACATATCAAAACCATATGAGAGACAAAGAAGAATGCAAACAGCTATTCCTCTCCGATCAAAATATTGCAAAAGAAGATAACAGTTTTGTATGCGCGAGTTTTGATCTCCAAAAGATGCTCAACACTCCTCATGGAGACAACATGCTCCTCTATTATTCCCGCAAATACGCTTTCTATAATGAAACAGTTTACGAAAGTGGGACAAGAAATGTATATTGCTACCTGTGGGGTGAGACAGACGGCAATCGTGGCACAAATGAGATCTCTACCATTATTTATAAGTATTTAGAGGAAGTGGATGACCGTGTAAATGTAAAAACTGTATCACTGTATTGTGACAGCTGCGCTGGACAGAACAAAAACAGAGCAATGCTGGCAATGCTACACACATTTTTGAAGAAATCTAAAAATATTCACAATATTAAAATAACGTTTCTTCTTTCTGGTCACACATATATGCCCGTGGACGCAGTCCACGCTACAATTGAAAGATTTATTCGAAAAAGAGTGGTTTGGGCGCCATCGGAGTGGTCAACAATAATACGCAATGCTAGGATAAATCCTAAACCTTTTCACGTTGTAAATATGAAATATTCAGACTTCCTGTCTTGGAAAACGATGACACAAAGTGTGTTACCTAGCACTGTTAATAAAACTAAAGAGGGAAGAACTTTTCAAATAAGTAAACTGAGAACTGCCTTTTTAAAAAAAGGCGAGGACATGATAAAGATTAGATATTCCTATTCTAACTCAGCCGAGGAACTGATGTTGCCCGTGTTTTGTGGATTGGCAAAAGGTTTGTAAACTAAATTTTAATTTTTAATGCTTTATAAAGAAATTTACCTAACTGTAACTGTTTTGGTTGCAGGTAGGAGATCGAAAACTGTTGTAACAAGAGAGCCAGAAATTCTATATCCAAGCCCTTTGGAAATTTCCTCTTTGAAATTTGCAGATCTTATGGAACTATGCAATAAACATGTCATACCACAACAATTTGTTAATGAATATAGAAAGTTTGAAGGGAATAGTAACGTTCAGGATACATTAGCTGAAACAGATGCGGAAGACCAACAGAGTGATAGAGAACTTTCTTAATTATTTTATTGTGGTTCAATTAATGACAATTCTGAGTAAAAATTTTGTTTCGAATAAAGTCGGTTAAGCTTTGTTTTTGTTGCAATACCAGACCTGTTACTCACAAAATATCGTATGTATATCTTAAGCGACAGATCCAGAAAAAATAAAATTTCAACTGGTTTTGACAAACTATCGTATGCAACAATATTCAATGAAAATATAAAATTTTACTCAATTTTATTTTCATTAACGATTTTTTGACAAATAAATTTGCGTCCTACAAATTTTCACTGTTCTCGAGTTGAAAATAAAATTGCTGTAAGAAAAAAACGCATCCTGTAAAATTTGACTTTTGTTGCTTACGATGTTTTGTCAAAAATCCATCGATATGTTCTAACAATAGTGAATAATTTAATTGTATGGTTTGTTATATTATTTTGTTTCTGAAAATTTGCTTATTGATAGTGGTATAATATCTACTGCTGATATACTTTGAAATATTGAACAACTTTCAAAAAATGCAAATTAAAAATACAATTGGATAGTACTCGAAACAAGAAAAAAATTAACTTTGAATAGTAACTTATATCAGATACGTAAAACAAATCTCATGTATATAAGATTCATTATGTACTTAATAATTATATTATAGCTATGTTAATAATAACGCTAACGGATAAAAAATAACGTAGTCTATTTTGATCATTTGTAAGCGTGTGTTATCAGAATGTTAATAGCAGATTACTACAGAGGGAAGTAGAACTTGGGTCTAGATATATATCAATGAACATTTTAATCTTTTGCGACTACATAAAATAATATCTAGTAACAAAATAACAACAGTACAAACCTTGCTTCTTAAAAAAGGAAGGCCTCCGGTTATTTTGTCCTTTATAGCACTCCCCTAATTGGTTTCACCAAGTAAAAAAAAGGTAACAGAAAAACTCAGGGCTGCAAACAGTTTTAAAAGGCACTCAACAGCCTTTCGAGTTAGATTATGCAAATCTCTAAATGCGAATTCAAACTTGAAGGACAATGCATAAAATGAGGTATTTTAACTGAAACCATTAAGATAATTTGATTTAAAAGGACCTTTAATTAAAGAAGGTAAATTGAGAGGATTTTCTTTCCAAACTGATTTACGTTATTTCAAAATATATAAAGAGTATTTTGAAGATCTTCAGCAATTGAAAACACATTCGTGGAATTTTTATATTTATCCTAGCAACGCTTCAAAGTTAATTTTGTAATAATTCATAACAGAAAAAAAGTTAGCTAATACTTGAAGCTATGAGTTCAATTATAAGAGCTGGTGCCTGTAATAATTCTTAGAGAAGTATTTAATATTATTTCAACTTTAAAAAGATGTTTACTATTTACTTAAATTGCAAAATAATACTCAACAGTGGACTATATCAAAGGAATGCGCATTCATGTTTTTGATGTACTTATTGATGTTGGATTAAATATCGTGTCCATAAATTAATATGGTTGTTTATAAACTTCTACAGACAAAAAATACATAAAAGGTATAGATTTCTTTGGAGAATCCTACTAAATTGAACCACTAAGTTGAAATTTAATACGATTATTTGTTATCGGAAATAATTGTTACTTGAATCGGATAATCAAAAAAAATTTAAGCATTAGCTTGTCTTTTTCCACTTTATCACACAAAAAACAAAAATAACTGTACAAAATGAGTAGATCAGTAGATATAGTAAAAGAATATAAAGCTCCTTTTAAAACTGTTGGAATTGTTAAATAAATATAAAGCGAATAACATTTTTCCACAAGATAGGGAAGAACAAATCGAATTTTGCCAAACTATTATTGTCAGCAAGTCAAGAAATAACAATTCCTTTCAAAATATAATACTTTCCATACAAGTTCGACATAAATTATCCGTAATTTAAATTTAAATATCGTTGATAGTGCATTCGCTTATTTTCAGAACTATGCTGTACTTTCTCTGTACTGTATTCAAGATATGTATAGATATCAATTACCTATGTATGGTTCTGGCATGATGATTGCCCCGCATGTTATTCTAAAACCGCAAACTAGTACGAATAGTGTTTTCCCCAACAGAGTAATATTCCAAGAGAAAATATACAATGGCCAGTCGAATCACCTGACTTATCACCCAACGGTTTCTTATTGTGGGGATATGTAAAAACACAAATTTACAACATATTGCTGTGACTCTTGGAAATTGAGATTTATATAAAAATAATTTAAATTATTCAATCAGTAACTAAAAGCAGAATCAAGCATACATCTTAGTTCTAGTAGTATAGTAGGTTAGGCAATTTTACATTTAACTAGCTCAGTTTAAAATTATTAAAAAAGAAATTTCTCTCAGGGGCAGAAAATATAAATAAACTCTCCACATAAAATTATGCATGTCATGATCAAATAGTCAAAAACAATAAACAAATTATAATTAATAAAAAGAATAACATCGAGTACAAATTTATATTTTTTTTAAAAATAAATATATTTATCATTTTCTTTATTCGTCAAAGATACATGTAAACAATCAACATTTTAAACAAAATATTTTATTGTATGTTGTGAGTTGTACTGGAATATAAATTAATTACAAAAAAAAAATTATGTAGCCTATCGTTTGCAAGTATATAAACATTAAGGTGATGGCTCTGCCTTTGCTCACTCCCAAGACAGTACCATCAGAAAGCAACTTCGCACTGGTAGGTACTCCAAACTTCCACCCTACGAGTATGCTTTTCAACTCGTTGGACACAACCCTAACATACACTACTATGTGCTACCCCTTAAGGCATATATTTATATTTGAGTTTAATTCAAAAATGTCTTTGTGCATTCAACTAATTGACTCAGCCCTGATTAGTTCTGCTTGGCGCCTTTGCTCGCTCCCAAAACAGTACCACCAAACTCAAGATCACTGCAATATGTAATATTAGACCTAATACATTAAATAAATTTCGTAATGAAATTCAAAATTCTTTGACAAATATAACACAAGAAGATTAGGTTAGAAGCAGATTTGGGTATTTACTCTGACATTTTTCTGTTTTCTATAAGCAAATTTTTCTCAAGAAACTTCTTTAACCCATAAATTAATATGAAACTTTAAGACAATTTTTATATATTAAAATATATTTATATATTATACAGGGTTATGATAAAGTAACGCACAAAATTCATAAAACGTACAATGTTCATTTTTGAAAAAAATGCAAAAACACGTCAAACAGTTTATTTTATTCCGCGTCTTTTAACATAAGTCAAAAAATAAAACGTCAAATTTGTCAAAGTTATGACGTCATCAATATTTTTTTTAAATATGAAGCTTGGTTTTTTTTTACTTTATTTGATAAAGCTTGTTTTTTTGCATGATAAAGAAATAATTGAAGTAGGGGTCACATAAGAAAACACTAAAAAAAAAAACGAATTAGACATGAAATGACTCGTGTAACTCCGCAGATGATCGAAGACTCTGTAAATCAGGTCTACCATCGTCTTGGCCTATGTCAGATAGTGAACGGGACACAGTTTGAACAATTCCTGTAAGAAATCGTTTTGGTTTAATGGACTGTTTAGTTAATTTAAATGTTATTACTATAATAAAGTTTATTTTGTTTTATATTAATTCTCTCAGTTTTTTCTTATGTGACCCCTACTTCAATTATTTCTTTATAATGCAGAAAAACAAGCTTTATCAAATAAAGTAAAACAAAACCAAGCTTCATATTTAAAAAAAAAATTGATGACGTCATAACTTTGACAAATTTGACGTTTTATTTTTTTGACTTATGTTAAAAGATGCGGAATAAAATAAACTGTTTGACGTGTTTTTGCATTTTTTTCAAAAATGAACATTGTACGTTTTATGAATTTTGAGCGTTACTTTATCATAACCTGTATATGATATATTAAAAATATTATATATTAAAAATGCAAACACATGTTTAACCATCAAGTGCAAGTGCAACTTGTTTTTGTCACGTACGTATATTGATGGTGTGCAATGCTCGTTTACAAGGCTTCTTCGAATGCTGTATAATTTGCTAGTTAGTAAATAGATGTTTGTATTGAAACCCACTTAATTCCTATACCAGTATACCATATAAATTGAAATTAAAACTATTCTCTTTTCAGAATATTATCATTAAAACAATAATTAAAGCAAACACTGCTGATATTCTATTACAGGAAACTTTTATACTATTGACGAGTATAGGCGCGGACATTTTGAAATTTGTTTTAATTATGGTATCTTTTCCATTCTATCGAACAGTCTCTGTATCATCATAATAATATGATTATAAATTCTTATTATTGTTATAATAATAATTGAATATTTTTATTGTCCAACAGATATTATCTATTAAAGGAAAACAACAAAAAATAATTTTGACAAATCGACTATCTATACATTAACGAAAAGACACTGTTATATATTGATCAATTAAGATATAATTTATTTTCGCCAATATCATTAAAATAATTGCTTGCATTTGAATATTAATAGTATATCACATACTAAGGTTGAGAAGATGACTATTATTGCCCGAGTGGCGAGATTAAATTCCGAGGCAAGCAGCGCCGAGGAATTTAAGCAACAAGGGCAATAATAGTCTTCTCAACCGTAGTATGTATACTATTTTTTGTACCAGTAGTATATTGGATCTTGAAACCTTAATAATTATGAATAAATTTACTTATATATGCAAGCATGCCCTTGTAATAAAACTTCATATAAACAAATAAGTAGGCTATATTTTGATGTTGACAAATAAGTTTTGACATAAATGCTGAAACTAAAAGCCAATATTTATTAGGTTATTTTTCATTCCATTTATAACGTCTGAAGAGTTTAGATGTACACCACCTAAAATGCGCGAGATTGCAGAACAGGCAGTTGGGAACTTGCTTCCTCATATATCTAAACACTTATACTTGAAAACATATACAGAATTCAAAAAATGGTGTAATTCTATAAATACAGTAGTAACTTCTGAAAGCATACTTCTGGCTTATTTTCAATAATATTCAAAAAATAAAAAAGCCTCGACTTTATGGGCGCATTATTCAATGTTGAAAGCTACACTTGGCCTAAAAGAGGATATTAACATATCAAAATGTTTTAAATTAGTTGCCCTTTTAAAATGAAAAAAATTAAGCTTATTAGTATTTACTCCAGGAAATTATAAAATTCCTTACTGAGGCACCCGACACATGTTACATTGCAACTAAGGTAGTATGTTTATATATACATACTTTGAAATTATTGACAATTTATAACCCTGTAGACTGCTCTTGTAATTGGTGTTGCTGGTGCATGCCGAAGTGACGAGTTGTGTAATTTATTAATTTCTGATGTCATCATGAAAGATGATTTAATTGCTGATGTGAATACCGCAATAGCAAAAATGGTTCGTCTCGAAAGTTTATAATAATGGAGCCACTTTGGATCAAAATAATAAAAAACTATTTAAAAATTAGACCAATTCCAGATATAGCAAAACTCTTCATTAGTGTATGTAATGGTAAATGTACTAGACAAAACATTGGACATAACACAATAGGACAAATGCCAAAAAAAATTGCCTTTCCGTATAACCTCGGCTACAATTTTAGCTGTCAATGGTGGTAATATTCGTCATTTAAGACAACATAGTGGTGGAAATCTTCTAGTGTAGCTGAAGGTTATATCGAAGATTCCCTAGTAAATAAAAAAAATATAGCATGTATGTTACAAGGTCTATCTACATCTACGTACTTACGCAACCACACCTGCAATAAATACAGGAATTTTTGATATGAATCAAATTCCATCAACATCAGCAGTACAATCAGGATCTATTTCGACTGAAGATATCGTAAATACTTATGGAATTAACTCAAGTAATAATACTATCATTAATATGCCCACAGGTCTGCACAATCCTGGTTTTTCAAGTAGAATTGAACCATTAATAAATTTGACATGCCATAATTGTACTATCAATTTTGATAAATAAATTAAATAATTCCTTACATCTGTAATAGTTACGTGTTATATTGTTTCCATATTATACTATTATACATATTTTGCTATTATTTTCCTAAAATACAGTTATTTATTTTTTACCTGACAGGTCGAGCATTTATAAGTTTTAGATTTTAGGTATGATTTATGGTATAAATCGACGATGATATCCCGATATACGATTGTGAAGCTGGCTAAAAACTACAATGAATTTTGACGGTTGACATAGTACTGTTCGCTTTATTTGTTCACCTAGGTCAATAATATGCTCATTATTTACCTGTTATTAGTTCAGGTGGAGAAATGACATTTCATGGCATTTTATTATGTCTAAAAATGCTATGATTTTTTACTACTGGTACAAAAAATACATTGAAGAAACTGAAAAATACAAAAAGAAATGTTTCTAATAAAGTAGGAGGATCAATATTATCATGCTATAACCTGAAAATTAACTTCATGTCTGTTCTATGGCTTTGCGGTTCCAAATGATCAATGCTAATAAATTCTACTGGAAAGTTATAGAAGTACATATTCCTTACGAGCCAGTCTTCATTAAATACAGATATTTTACGAAACGTCCACTTCTGTAAGAGTTTTGAAATATATAGGGGACCAAATAAAGAAAGCATATTCGAGACGGGGATCAACAAAGAAATAATACACGGAAGGAAGGTATTGCCTTGATTGATGCAAACTGCTTTTTAAACTAAGCAGCGTTTTCAATGCAAACGAAACAATGCTATTGATTTGATCTCAGAACTTCAAAATGGAGATTAGGAATCCCATCAAAGGTACAATGACAACATAGGGCATCATGTTTCCGACAAATAATCATTGCATTACATTTATAAATAACAAATATTAACAAGCCCGTAAGATATCTATAGGAAACAAGCAATTCGTAAAAATACGAGGTTTCTGAAGATTTTTGACATCATCCCCAACGACACTACAATCCAGAGACGATATCATTAATAAATTTCAAAAATAATAAAGTAACAAAATGACTACCCTTTGGAACTCTTGAAGTGGAAGTAATGTGAACTAACTAATTGCCAGCATAACTCACACATTAAATCCTATAAAGTTAGTATTGTAAACTGGATCAATCAGTTAACGATAGAGAATGTCGAAGATTGCTACGAAAGTGTATATAGTGCGCTTTTTAATATTGGTAATGAAATTTGCCCATTTACGTTTAAGCAAACTAGGAAAGAAAACGAATCTATGGCAAACTGAAGAATTCAAAAAGAAGTTTGGAATTAAAACGAAATTATGCGTTGGTTACATCGAAAACAGATTACCTAAAGAACTCTATAATTATGCAGATTATGTCTAGAGTAAGATTAAGAAGGCTAAAACGGAATGCAATTTAAATTACATTCTGTTATGGGATAATAAAAGGAAGGCAACGTGTGCATTGGTGAATAACATAGCAGGATGAAATAGGGGTCAAAGGAATTTTCTTTCTGCTGTTAACGTTGATGGAATAACTGACCAAAAAGAGCTCTTAGACTACACAAATAAATATTTTCTAAATATAGGTGCTAATATTCTTAAAAAAAAAGACAACTCAACTTAAAGAAATGTGCCTGGTAAAACTGAGTCTGAGTGACTCACTCTTACTAGGAGTATACCACAAGGATCCATACTGAGACACCTATTATTTTTAATTTACATAAATGGATTAACACTAGTATCCGAACATCCAATGGAATTATTTGCGGATGAAGTTTCATTACCAATAAGATTAACTGAAACAGACGACCTAAGAGAAACCTTTGTGCGTGTATTGTCCTCTATTAGCGCGTGGTTTAGAGAAAGCAAATTTAAGTTGAACGTGGGCAAGACTCAAACCATCAATTTCACAGTTTTACTGCGCGAAGATCTTGTTCTAAACTATGGGGAATAAATGTTTCTCGGTGTAAAGGTTGATTCACAACTGAATTGGAAGTCCTATGTATATATACAGGTCGATTCACAACTGAATTGGAAATCGTATATACAGATTATAAACCACTCCTAAAGTCACTGCATCGTATGTCGGAATGATTCGGAAAAATAGTAGCGGGGCGACGTGACGTAAGCGCTAGCATCAGTTGCATATCAGTTGCATTCTGTTGATGAAATAGAGTAGTTGATGTTTTCGTAAAAGTTTGAGTTATTTCTTACGTACATTAAATTTATTTTCTTAAATTTCATAATAAAGTACGCAAGCAAATGATTTCGATAATCACGTGAAAGGAACTACATTTTTATCAGATTTTGTTAGAACATTTTCCTGTTTTGATAAATTTAAACAGGTAATGAAAATTGTAATTTCAGTGTAGTATTTAAAACAAGTTTTTAATAAAAAAAAAGCATACACATCTAAGTAGTCTTCAGAAGTTGGTTCACTCTAATAAAATGAAAAAAAAACATTACATCCGTACCTAAAGAAGCCAGTAAATACTGGTAATAAAGAAATAACGTAAAAGCAGTTCAAATAATCGCAAATATGCCAAAGCGAATATAGAAAGTACCAGCGTGTTATATTTACGAAAACATCAACTACCCTACTTCATCAACAGAATGCAACTGATGCTATTCTAACGGTAGCGCTTACGTCACGTCGCCCCGCAACTATTTTTCCGAATCCTTCCGACATACGATGCAGTGACTTTAGGAGAGGTTTATAATCTGTATATATACCGGGTGTCTGTTTAAGCTCGACCACCGGCCATATCTCGACAAGCGTTTATCGTTATTATTTTATTTCAATGTCTAAAAAGACAAGACATGAAATTTAAAAATAACTAGAGAAAATTCTCTAAATGAAAACATTTAAAAGGAGAATCTAACGCAGCATATGCAATGAATTAAAAAATCGGTGAGAAGATTGAAATGAACACATTTATGGAAGAATATGATGAAAATTCAAGTGAAAACGAACTATACACTGTCTAGAGACTCTCCTAAAATTAAAATAAAACTATTACTCCCAATAAATAAATAAATTTATATTCAAATATTTTTATTTTTCTGGATTGTCTTTGTATGACTATATCTTCGTCAACAAAAGAGGTAGCAACTTCCGGTTTTCATCACTCTCTTCAGTTTTTTATGTACGTTAATATTACGATATTAAAAATTCCATTTAAAATTTTAAAGAGAAAACACGTAATGTACGTAAATTGAGAACAGCGCCCCCTGTTACTTTTTTTTACAACCACGTAATTTCGTACTACATATTCTTCAAGTCCTTGTAAATTACTCTATCTAATGAGCCCAGAAACATTCAAATCCGTTGTGGCAAACCGAAATTATACCTACGCAGACATAACTCTCTCCACCCTCCCCTTCGTATGGGACTTAGATCGAAAAGTTCCAAATGAAAATTATATCAAAACGTCTAAAAATGTTGCTAGTAAAAATTTTAATCTATCTTAATCTAGAATTTAATGAAGAATTATCGAATTTTTAATTCATCTTGAAAATTACGCCCCCTTGCGATCATTTTGGAAACTTAAAATATTTTGGTTGAAATTCCTATGGTCCATTTTTTATCAAGATTTTTTCCGCCAGGTTGTACGACAAACGGTTGCCGAGATACGGCAGGTGGCCGAGCTTAAATAGACACCCGGTATATAGGACTTCCAATTCAGTTGTGAATCAACCTTTACACCCAGAAACATTTATTAAGTCTCCATAGTTTAGAACAAGATCTTCCCGCTGTGAAACTATGAAATTAATGATTTGGGTCTTGCCCACGTTCAACTTAAGTTTGTTTGCTCTTAACAATCGATATAATCGGATTAAAAATATCGTTTAAAACTATTCACTTTTATTTTATTTCATGTCAATTACCATTATCCATTGAACTCGTTATACCCGAACCTTGTCGTTTAGAAACTATGAATGACTAACACTGCTGTGGATTTTTTTTCATGTTCAACATTTGCAACATAGTTACAATTCAAGATTTATGAATGAAAACTTTGGTATGAGTAACGGCGTGTAGTAATACAGGGTGTCCCAGATAGTGTGCTCACCATTGGGATCTCGTGAACGGTAAGAGAAAGAGAGTTGGTTAAATGACACAAAATGTACGTGACACCTGGGTTTATTTTTTTAAGCAAAAAAACTTTTAAAAAAATGAACGATACGTGCGCTATAGGGGAAAAACTAAAAATCGGCAATTTTAATTTCGTCGTTTAACTTATTTCATGTAAAAGATACCGAAATACTATTTTGACATTATGAAGGTACTTTTTTACGCAGAATTCAAATTTGGTATTGCAACCTCTGAAGCTTTTATACGTTTCGAGATTTGTATACAAACTTTCTTATTTTAAATACAAATCGTAGGCGGCTTTGACTGTATCAAAAAGAGCATAATTTGCTGATTTCAATGATGTATAACACTTTGGGTTTATTTGTAGAAATAACAAAGTTACAAGAATAATTAGCATATTTTTTTGTTTTATACTTACCTATTCCTGGAAACAAAATACAAAAATGGCTGAAAAGTAAATAAAACACTAACTTCACATACCTAACTATTTATTTACTACTAGTAAATAGATAAATTACATTAAATGCTCAAAAAGTCCTCCATTGTTATTGATACATAACTGAGCTCTTCTTAGTGTGGAATTAATCACTTTTTCTAAAATACGTCCATTTATCCGATGAAACTCTCTTAAAACACAAGCTTGCAGTTCCTCCACATTATTAAATTGTGTTTTATACACCTTATTTTTTATGTAACCCCAAAGGAAAAAATCCATTGCGGTTAAGTCTGGGGAACGTGCAGGCCAATGAAATGGGTCCTCGATTACCAATCCACCGATTACCAAATCTATTATTTAGGTAATTCGTAATAATGTGAGCATTATGTGCTGGTGCCCCATCCTGTTGGAAATACATATTCGCAGTTAGATTAAGCGGAATATCGTCTAGAAGATCTTCTATTTCACCTTGAAGTAAGTTCAAATAGCGTTCACTCGTTAAATTGTTATTGAAGATAATAGGTCCAACTATTCTTCTGCCGATAATACCGCACCACACATTGAACCCAAAACGTTCTTGATGTCGAGCTTCATGTAGAGCATGGGGATTTTCTGTCCCCCAATAGTGAATATTATTTCTGTTAAATAACCCATTGTTCGTAAATCGAGATTCATCTGACCACAACACATTAAACAGAAATGTAACATTGTTGTTATTCTGATTAATGTACCAATGACAGAAACGAGTCCGCCTCTCTGCGTCTCCTGGTTGGAGTCCTTGGCTAATGTGGACTTTGTAAGGATGATATCGATGCTTTTTTAATATTCTATGGGCTGATGTTCTAGGGATTCCGGTGTTGTTTTCTATTTCTCTTGTGGAAACTTTTGGATTTTCACGCACCTGATTTAATACAATAACTTGGGTTTCCTCATCTAATCTTTTTCTATTTCTTTTCGGTTTACTAAAGGCACCGTATGTTTTTAGATTTACTTCTAATCTTCGAAATAAAGTTTCGTGTGGTTGCCGTCGATCTGGGTACAACTCCAAATAATGATTAGCTGCATTCCTTGAATTTTTGTGAGCCAATATGTAACTTTGAAGCATATCATATTTCTCTTCATTATTAAATTTCTCCATAACGTGAACAACAATAAACAAGTAATAAAACGAACCAAAACAACAAATGCGGTGATTTTTAAATAAACGAACAAAATAGCAGACTAAATAACACAAAAATAAACCGATACGTAACTTGCTTGTAAATAAATTTGACAGATACTACTTATTGTCTTAATAATTCAATGCTGCCTCTGATGTATAGCCTATGCATTCATAAGGATACCAAAAATTGCACAAATATCATTATAACTTTGTTATTTCTACAAATAAACCCAAAGTGTTATACATCATTGAAATCAGCAAATTATGCTCTTTTTGATACAGTCAAAGCCGCTTACGATTTGTATTTAAAATAAGAAAGTTTGTATAATAATCTCGAAACGTATAAAAGCTTCAGAGGTTGCAATACCAAATTTGAATTCTGCGTAAAAAAGTACCTTCATAATGTCAAAATAGTATTTCGGTATCTTTTACATGAAATAAGTTAAACGACGAAATTAAAATTGCCGATTTTTAGTTTTTCCCCTATAGAGCACGTATCGTTCATTTTTTTAAAAGTTTTTTTGCTTAAAAAAATAAACCCAGGTGTCACGTACATTTTGTCTCATTTAACCAACTCTCTATCTCTTACCGTTCACGAGATCCCAATGGTGAGCACACTATCTGGGACAGCCTGTATACGTATATTTTTAATTAGTATTACAACAATCACAAATAATGCACGATAAGTTCAGAGCGATGCTTAAAAGGATTCCACGAATATAAAGAAAATTTAATATAAGTACAGGAAGAACAACCTGCAGTACCATTATAGCACGTAACATATACTGAGAGTATATATCACTGAAGATTGACACACAATACACTTTAATATTACAACACAGCACGTCCAGTTTATAACATAAACTTGTAACATGATTGACGAACGATGTAACATGTGTGTTTGATTTTAACGATAGCAGTGTGTTCGTTCGATCTTCAATTTTATGTTCTCTAGATACTCACGCTGAAGCATTTTGTTGGGTTTCGAGTGTGTGTAATAGTTCGCCCAAGTTATGCAGCGAAAATTTGTCTTTTTATTGCTCCAACTTTTGTCGTAAATTCTAAAATGTGTATTGAATATCAACGAAGAAATAAACTCACTATTAGCAAGGTGATCATGTATATACGTTACAGTAAATATGTTGACAGGTTCTAACATTTTGGAGTTTATTAACATTTAGCTATATATTTCGGGATTAAACGTGAATGTTAGTTGCTGTGAAAAGACATATTAGCAAGTCAGAATTTAAAAAAAACGGTAATATTGATAAGGAAAAGTTTATATAAATCCGCAGGACTTAAATAAATTATTAGGTAAATCTAGTAAGAAAATATCAACAATTTTATGAATTAGTATAAGCAATATCTTTAGATGAAGGGAAAATATTTAATATAATTAAATGGGTAAGTATACCGGGTGTTTGTTTAAGCTCAGCCACCAGCCATATCTCGACAAGCGTTTTTCCTTCAACCTGGCGGAAAAAATCTTGATAGTAAAATGGACCACAGGAATTTCAACAAAAATATTTTTAAGTTTTCAAAATGATCGCAAGGGAGCGCAGTTCTCAAGATCAATTAAAAATTCGATTATTTTTCAATAAATTATAGATTAGGATAGATTAAAATTTTTACTAGAAACATTTTTAGATGTTTTTATACAATTTTGATTAGAAGCTTTTTGATTTAACTCCCATATGAAGGGGATGGTGGAGGGGTATATGTCTGCGTACAAGAGTAGGTATAATTTCGCTTTGCCCCAACGGATTTTAATGTTTCTGGGATCATTAGATGGAGAATTTTACAAGGAACTGAAGGATATGTAGTACGAAATTACGTGGTTGTCAAAAAAAGTAACAGGAGGCGCTGTTCTCAATTGATGTATATTACTTATTTTTTCTTTAAAATTCTAAATGGAACGGTATCTTTTTAAATATTGTAATATTGAAGCACATAAAAAACTGAAGAGAGTGATGAAAACCGAAAGTTGCTGCCTGTTTTTTTGACGAAGATATAGTCATACGAACACAATCCAGAAAAATGCTTATCCATAAGCAGAGTATAAGGACTTCAACAATGCCACATCCGTAAAGCATTTAGAAACACGCATGAAAAACCCAAAGATCAGAAAGCTGATGTACAAACTTTCATAACATGGGACTTAAAGCTTAGGCTGGGCTCGAAAGCAACTCCAAGATCTTTGAATTCAGTTTTACTCATTAACTTCTTGCCGTCACTGTTGTAGCAAGAAATGTATGAAGTGAAAGACCGTGTGTAAGTAACTGTACAACATTTATATACATTTAACATGAGGCTAGAACGTTCACAACATGCAGACAATACATTTTTATATTCTTGAAGATTATCAATACTGGTAATCACAGAAAAAGTTTAATATCATCAGCATCTTCAAGTACAATGCATTGGACCTGTTAGAGAAGATTATTTATAAGATAAGTAATATGAACAACTATGTAGGTATAAGAAAGTAGTACATCCGTTATATACGGATAACTTTAAGTTTAATGCCGAGCTTTTATTGAAAATTATAATAGCTATTTTAGTAATTTCCATTCAGATGAACAATTAAGTTTGCTCTAGCACCGTAATATTTTGTTTCCATAGAATAAGAAAATGTTCCTTGTATATCATCCTGTTTTAAAGTCCTCGCATATTCACCCGATATGCAATGGTGAAATTTCCCTTCCTATACATCTGTATATACTAGTATATATGGGTATATAAAGAAAAACTATCACGAAACAATGAACGATGTATGAAGGCATTGTTCGCGGCGCTCTGTCTACTTAACTTTGGTACGTGTCTTTCTTTGAAGAGAACGTGAGACCCTCGCCCTTTGTATCATCTTCATTTTATTTCAGACTTTATGCAACGTTTACCGAGCATCCGACATAACTCTTTCTCTGTCGTCGCCTTTGCTAACATATTACGTTTATTATTAGTACACTACATCTTGTTCATCAAGACCGATGCGAGTTGTTTTAGTTTCTCGTGCAGACCTAAAATAATTTCCTTTATGGATGCACGAATTAATTTTCAACGATGACACTTTGTCATATCAGATGAGAGTTTGAAAATTGCAATCAAATATACGACCAACTTTAAAATATTTAATTAATAATATTGTACTTGTATGTATGAATGTTCTCATATGCATAATGTGAGACTAAAATAAGATGCAATATGCTGTATATTGCAACTTAAGAAAATGAGACAAAGAAAGTAAATAGCTACAATGGCCTTCTGTGAGATATAATATTACGCTCAATAAATAAATAATATATATAAACATGGTAGAAAACGTTTCTCTATAGGTAGGACGTAGGACTACCGAACAATTATCACTAGCGGACAATTTTTTTTTAAACTGCTTAAAAAATGAGTTGTGGCCTCCACACGACTTTCTTATACGTAGGAGCGTTTCAAACTATAAGATTTTAAGAATTTTTTTATACAAAACTTATTCAAAATCCTATTCTAAGTACTTTCAAAAATCGCTATAGAATGTATACTTTGCAAGATATTCGAAAAAAAATGCTACTCACTAAGAGTAAAAGTGCTACTTCCGGTCAGAATTTTGAAATTTCATATATACAAAAAATATTGCAAATCCACTTCTAAATACTTTTGTACTCTAGATAAATATACAGGGTGAGTCAACTATACGCGGGTAAGGCCGATTGTGCCTTTACGAGTAACGATATTTCGAAGCGGTTTTTTTCTTGTGGTAGCTGTTCATTAGGGGCACATCTTAAAAATATTTTGTATTATACAGAGTGTTCCATAACTTGATGGCTAACCATAGTTATAGTTTTTAAAATGGAATACCCTATATATTATTGCATTTTTGAATTCCCCGTATAATTTTTAATCAAAAAGTTATAAGATAGTATAGGCCTAAAGTGTAAAGTTTTTGACTTATTTCCATTTCTCTGAAAAATTCAATGTTTGTATAAAATTATATTTCTCGAAAACGACGTATTAGATGGACAAAATTGTTTGCAGTATTGTTTACAATAAGAGGTCCTAATAAAAGCATGTTTTATTTTTTTACAGTTACTAACTGCATGTGCAGGAAACTGGTCTAAAATTAGATGACACGTTTTTGTATAAAAGTCAATTTTTTTAAATGGAACACCCTGTATATCAGTACATTTTTGAATTGTTTATTAAATTTTATGTCAGAAACATGTAAGACGTTAATACTTTAAAATTGACTATTACAGAGTTATTGTCGTTTTTTGATATGCTTTTGTCAGTTTTTGCAAAAAAGTCATTTTTTTCAAATAGAACACCCTGTATATTATTTAATTTTTGAATTTATTATTAAATTTTACATCAAAAACATGTAGGACGTTAATACTTTAAAAGTGACTATTACTGAGCTATTGTCTCTTTTTGATACAATTTTGTCAGTACTATACTATATTAATTAAAACCTCAAAACTGACAAAATTATATCAAAAAGAGACAATAGCTCAGTAATAGTCACCTTTAAAGTATTAACGTCTTACATGTTTTTGATGTGAAATTTAATAAGAAATTCGAAAATGAAATAATATACAGGGTGTTCCATTTGAAAAAATTGACTCTTTTGCAAAAACTAACAAAAGCATATAAAAAAAACGACAATAACCCTGTAATAGTCACTTCTAAAATATTAACGTTTTACATGTTTCTGACATGATATTTAATAAACAATTCAAAAATGAACTGATATACAGGGTGTTCCATTTAAAAAAATTGACTTTTATACAAAAACGTGTCATCTAATTTTAAACCAGTTTCCTGCACATGCAGTTAGTAACTGTAAAAAAATAAAACATGCTTCTACTAGGACCTCTTATTGTAAACAAAACTCCAAAAAATTTCGTCCATCTAATACGTCGTTTTCGAGAAATATAATTTTATACAAACATTGAATTTTTCAGAAAAATGGGAATAAGTCAAAAACTTTACACTTTAGGCCTATACATAGTTATGGAACACTATGTACAATACAAAATATTTTTAAAATGTACCCCTAATGAACAGCTACCACAAGAAAAAAACCGCTTCGAAATATCTTTACTCGTAAAGGCACAATCGGCCTTACCCGCGTAGTTGACTCACCCTGTATATAGAATGCATAACTTACGACAAATTTGCAAAAAATCGCTATTCGATAAGAGTAAAGGTGGTAACTTCCGGTCTGAATTTTGAAATTTTTTTTATACAAAAGATATTGGAAATCATGTTTTAAATACTTTTGTACTCGTAACGCACATGTCTAAAAAGCATGACTTGCGAGATATTCGCAAAAAAATTGATTTTAGATAAGAGTAAAAGACCTACTTCCGATTGGAATTGGGTAAAACTTTTTTAAGATAATTTGTCTCAAACTTAATTTTAAGTACATATGAATTCTTTATAAATTTGTTTAAACTTAGTAGTTGACGAAATATTGGCAAAATTCGATTTTTTCACTGAAGTAAGCTGCTACTTCCAGTCTACCGATTTTACTGAAAACCTTATCAGATCTCAAGAGGGAGATTATACACATAAATACAAAATTTGGAATTGATAGCTATAGCGGTTTGACCGCTATTGTGGTCACAGACGGACAGACAGACAGACACACACACAGAGAGACAGACAGACAGACAGACAGATATTTTTTTAAAATCACTTTTTCGGTAGCAGGGGATTTCAAAACGTGGACATCTGCAAAAATCTCGAGGTCGAAAATTTTCATCATCACAATACTTCCTTATACTACGTATAAGATAGTAAAAAATGAGGTGTGGCCACCACACGACTTTCTTATACGTATGAAAGTGTTACTTCCGGTCCGAATTTTGAAATTTCATTTATACAAAAAATATTCCAAATCCAACTCTAAATACTTTTGTACTCTTCATAAATATATATAGAATGCATAATTTACGACATATTTGCAAAAAATCGCTATTCGATAAGAGTAAAAGTGGTACTTCCGGTCTGAATTTTGAAATTTTTTTTATACAAAAGATATTTAAAAGTATGTTCTAAATACTTTTATACTCGTAATGTACCTGCCTAGAAAGCATGATTTGCGAGATATTCGCAAAAAACTGATTTTCGATAAGAGTAAAAGACTTACTTCCGGTAGAAATTTCGAAAAACTTTATTAAAACAATTTTTCTGAAATTTAATTTTGAGTACATTTGAATTCTTTATAAATTTGTTTAAACTTAGTAATTGACGAAATATTTGCAAAATTCGATTTTTTCACTGAAGTAAACTACTACTTCCGGTCTGCCAAAAATCTCAAAATCTAATCAGTTCTCAAGAGGGAGATTATATTCGTAAATACAAAATTTGGAATTGATATCTACAGCGGTTTGACCGCTATCGTGGTCACACACACACAGACACACACACACAGAGACACACACACACAGAGAGACACACAGACACACAGACACACAGACATTTTTTAAAAACCACTTTTTTGGTATCAGGGGACATCAAAACGTGGACATCTGCAAAAATCTCTAGGTCGAAAATTTTCATCATCACAATACTTCCTTGTACTACGTACAAGAAAGTAAAATGGGTTTACAGTTCTTACAGTCTTTAACTGAAGGCATAAACAAAAACCAATTCTTTCCACCACGTCTAGTTTTAGAGTTATAATCATACTCCGCTAGTAGATAAACGATAATATTGTATTTAGAAAACTTGTTATATAGAAGTTATCAAAAGAAATAGATAGTAGTACAAAAATCTTGACATAACAAATACTTGAATGTTTAATTAGTATGAAAAATACAAAAATATACTGCACACAAAGGAAAATAGCTGACATATCAAAGTTTTGCGTAAATAGAGTTATTTCTTCCTATTATGTTGCCTGTTGTCTTCTCTAATGAAAAACCACCAAAAATCTCCCTTCATGACAAGATCTCACCACATATGTCGGTTCTCCATTTCTGCAATCTCTTTATGGAACCTTTTCCGTCTTTCATCAAACTTCTTTCCTAAATTAGCGGGAAATATATCAAAAAGTTAATGCAAAACATGAATATTGAGCGACATCGGCACTCTATTTTTTATAGTTTTCTCGCAAATTAGCCACGATATCTTGGTAGTTTTCACTCTTTTGATTTTTCCGAAAATATTTGCAAACGTTTTTAAAACAAGTACATGCTGCCAGCTCTAAATCATTCATGGTACGTTCAAAATTTTCATCTTTGAATAGCTTCCTAACTTGTGGACCAACAAATATTCTTTCGCGAAGTTTCGCATCAGACAGGTTTGGAAATCTATCCCTTAAGTATTCAAAACTGTTGCTTTCTTTTTCTAGTGCTTTGACAAACACTTTAATAAATCCTAATTTAATGTGTAGAGGGTGTAGAATCACCAAATTTGAATCCACTAACGGCTCAAATTTTATATTAAATTCTCCAGGAACAATGCTGGTCCGTATCTGCCATGCTTTTGTTTGGTAATGATGCTGAACTGCTCCGCCATCCCACATACACAAAAAACAATAATATTTGGTAAACCCTCCTTGCAATCCAAATAACAAGGAAGTAACCTTAAAGTTACCACAAATTTGCCAGAGATGATTTGAAAATTTAATGACACTTAATATAGTTGACATATTGTCTGTCATGCGTTTCCTATGTGTTTGTAGAATGAGACATTGGAATTGATGGTTTTGAGTTACCATTATAAAGTAAAACGGCTTTGATACTTGTTTTCGACGAGTCGATAAACAATAGCCATTCTACAAGGTCATATTCAATAGACATTTCAAACAAAAATTGAGTTACATCAATGAAGTAACAGAAATTTCTTTCAACTTTGTAAAATGAACTGAATTTTTTGTGACGATTCTTCAATAAAGAGACTGTTCTAGTGGAATGTAAATGATTCCTTTCTTTTAATCGAGTTCCCAATACTTGTGATTTTTCTTTGGTTAAACTCAAATCCCGTTTCAATCATTCAGATCCATTGAGGAAAAATATTATGGTGACGCTGTAAAGAATTTTTGCTGTACTCTCAAAACGGGAGCATTGGGCTGGGCTAAGTGTGGGACCAATATGGCTGCCTCACCTAGTCCGGACTACTCAAAATTATATCCTGTCATGAAATGTTACACCATACGAATTCTTCTTATCAACACCGTCTCTGCTGTTGCAGCTACGTAGAGCACAAGAAACCATAATGTCTTTTAATATTTAACTTATTATAAAGGGTGTCTCAACGGGAGGTTTGTTTTTGAAGTTGCAATTAAACACATTAGATTGTTGAAAATTGTCAATGTTTTCAATTCATGATAAAGTACAGACATGGACATTACACGTGGAACACAATATCTGATAAGTGGCCGCCACGACTACGTTGACAGATGTCCATTCTGTTGACGAAATTTTGTATGACTCTTGCACACAATTGCGCCACCATCTCAGCAAACGCGTTTCGAATCGCGTATTTCAGCTCTTGAAGTGTTTGAGGATTGTTAGCATAAACCTTTCCTTTCAAAAATCCCCAAACAAAAAAGTCCATCGGCGTGATATCGCACGATCTTGGTGGCCAATTTTGATCGCCATGACGAGAAATTACACGGCCTGGAAACCTTGTGAGCAATAACTCAATTGTTTGGTTCGCTGTGTGGCTGGTGGCACCATCTTGCTGAAACCAGAAGTTATCCATATCCATACCATCCCACTCAGCCCACAAAAAATTGGCTATCATGTCACGATAACGATCACCAGTGACGGTTACCGCGGCACCAGCAGCGTTTTCAAAAAAAAATGGTCCAATTACACCGCCGGCCCAAAATCCGCACCAAACAGTGACTCTTGGTGGGTGCATAGGTTGTTCTTCAATCACACGAGGATTCTCAGCGCCCCAAATTCTGCAATTTTGTTTGTTAACGTAACCATTAAGTTGAAAATGCGCTTCATCACTGAATATGATTTGTGCTGCAAAATCGGGATTATCCTGTTGCATCGATAACACCCAATTGCAGAACTCACGGCGCTGTCCATGGTCGGCTGGTTTCAATGTCTGCGTCAATTGGATCTTGTATGCGTGTAAGTGCAAATCCTTGCTCAAAATACGTTGCACAGTACTTCTGGAAAGGTCTAATTGCTGTGCACGACGACGAATCGAGGTGCGCGCATCATCGGCCACATTTTCTACCACTGCGGCTATGTTTTCAGCCGAACGACCGCTACGAGGACGCAGGGTTGTTTTTACGTCTGCCACAGAACCAGTGCGTTCAAACTTTTCAATTAATTTCGTAATCGCGGTCTTACTTGGGCGATTATGAATACCAAAATGATCACGTAAATTGCGAAACGTACCCACGATAGATTCTCCATTTTGGTAATAGGTTTTCACAATAAGTACACGTTTCTCGTTTGTATAGCGCTGCATTCTTGAAATGTCAAGACTTCACAATGCTAACTGTCAAATCTAAGCGCTGTAGTACCAACTTAACCATATTTCGCGCGAATTTCAAAAAGAAACCTCCCGTTGAGACACCCTTTATAACTCTAATACACGATGCACTTAACAAACACTCCACTTTTTACCAACACTACCTGTTTGACGTAAGTGTAGCATCAGTATGACGGATCTGTACCCTGTTTGATCACGTGACGTCATCTCCCTACCTATAGCTACTATATTTAGGACAGCTGTATGATAGTTGTATCCCTACCTACAACTACTATATAAAGCATAGCTGACTCGTCCGCCATTTTGGAGATAACTGCGTCAAAATGTAGCCTATATGAGAACTGTCAATCTGTCCGCAATGACGTCATTGACAGCTAAAGTGAGCATACCGGTATAAGTGTATCGTGATATGAACTGACATTTATCTCCAAAATGGCCGACGAGTCAGCTGTCCTAAATATAGTAGCTATATCCCTACCTACAACTACTATATAAAGCATAGCTGACTCGTCCGCCATTTTGGAGATAATTTTAAGACGGTAAATATGTATGCTAATTGCAAATGTTGAATAGAACTTCGAGTAATTGACTTTATTAAGCCGGTTTAGGACGTGAAATAATGTAGGTATATTTTTTTACAATAGTCGTATATTTGAGAAATATCCAGAATATATAATAATAACTAAAAATAAGTACGTAATATAACTGACATTTATCTCCAAAATGGTCGACGAGTCAGCTGATATCCCTACCTACAACTACTATATACAGCATAGCTGACTCGTCCGCCATTTGGGAGATAATTTTAAGGCGGTAAATATGTATGCTATACCTTGTCTCAGAATAAGAAAGAGTGACTCAAATTTCGCGCCAAAATGGTGTATATTTTTAAAGTATTTCATTGGTTCTTGCGTAGGCAAGCTTAACATGGGAAAATAAGTTTGACAAAACGTCATTTTATGTTTATAGACAAGCCATAACCTAGTCCCTTACATTTTTACTTTGGTTTATTATACTATATTGTGTTATTAAATAAAATCCGTACTTTTATGTACAACATGAGCATGCGTTGATCAAACGGCTTAAGACCTAAGGAACAAGTGATCATGCATTTGAAACTTTGAATTTGATGAATCTGTCAAAAATACCGTACGCCAGTGCAAAAACCAAACATTCAACAATTAATATCATTGCAAAAATAACTATAGATGAGTTCATACCATAAATGAACTGGACAACTGACACATATTCTAGAATTGACTCATTAATTTCAAGTAAGTGTTAATTAAATACTAATTATATTACCTACCACATGTTCATATACATGTTATATTTCAGATATGTCAAACGTAAAGAAACCTGTACTAATAGAAAAAAGTGAAAATATCTGGTGGAGAATATGGGAAAGAGTTTGGATTGCCACAAGTATAATCAGTGCACGACAAGCTTTGATGAAAACCTGTAGGATTAAATAGCCATACCGATAAAGATAGGCAATTAAGAATACTTCATATTGGATCTGAATTGATACATAAGATGAAGTTGCTCCAAAAAAAATCCCCTTTCAGAATATCACTTATATGAGAACTTTTGACAGAAGCAATTACAAATGTTACAATAAGTATTTGGAAAAATTGTGCCTACCATGTACATTTTTAATCTTTTTAACATGATGTGAACACTAAATTATTGTTAATTTCCAATATACCGGGTGGTGCAATAGTGTGTCGGCGGAGCTTAGTGTGAAAACTAATAACGCTGCAGCAATGAGACTTTACGTACGTATGTAGTATGCGACTGTGCATTTTCTAATTTTATTTACAAATGTACACGGTGTTCCAAATTTTCGCAACCACATTCAACTTTTTTATTTTAAATACATTGCTATACTTTCTAGATATTATAATGATAGCCATTCAAATTATCTTTGCAATGATATATGGATATGTGCACTTCAGACTGTTCGTTTTGATTTTATTGATAATATTGTTAAAATCTTGACAGTTGCAGCATCTAGCATTTTAAGCTGTAGTCTGTAAATGGGTAGAATGCCTCACGTAACTCTTGTGTCTCTAATTTATGGACTAACACGTTATTTGTTTTGAGGTTGAACAAAGTGAATAAATATACAGGGTGTTAAATATGTCGTGTCTAAGTTATCAATCTTTATTGGTTATTTTCTCGTTTTTTTAAATCTAACCTATAATATTTTTATAAGTCAGCATATTCCTTGTAAAATCGCCTTTAAAATGGTACCAATAACATACTACTTATTTCTAGTATTTTCAAAGTTATAACCCTTTAATGGGATATACTCATGTTTATAACATGCAAAATGCGGGGCATCTAATAGTTGGTTGGCCATGAAAATAAAACAAAGTAATTTTAACAAACACCTGTTTTTTAAATGGTTTATCATTGGTTTTAGAAATACATTTTGAAAATTTTCGATAATAAAACAATCTTAATTTAAAATGTGTTCAAATATATTTCCATTCTGCTCTACACATGCTCTCAACCGTCTCTGTATCGACAGATTTACATTCTCAGCTAAGTTATTCTCACTTAATTGAAGAAAAGCGTTTCTTATTCGTTGCTGCATGTTCTCTGCCGTTGTAGGAGGTGTTGCGTAAACAATGTTTTTTACAGTTGGCCACAGAAAGAAATCGCAAGGTATGAGATCTGGTGATCGTGGTGGCCAGCTTATCAAACTTCCTCTCCCAATCCACTTATTGGTGAATACCCTATCTAAATGTGCTCTTGCAGCAGCACCATAATGTGCTGGTGCACCATCATGTTGGTACCACAATCTCCTGATGACGTTATCTGGGAGGCCTTCTAATAGCAATGGTAAATTATTTTGTAGGAAATTTGTGTAGATTGCACAATTTAAAGTATTATCAAAAAAGAATGGACCAATAATAGTGTTTCCTATGATGCCTCCCCATGTGTTAACACTCCATTTTTGTTGATATAAAATGGGCTGAACAAAATGTGGGTTTGTAGTGTCATAATAATGGGTATTTTTTCTGTTTGTGGTTCCACAATTAGCAAATGTTGCTTCATCTGTGAAAAGCACATGATCTAGAAAAGTTATATCGTGTCGTAATTGTAAAAGTAGCCATTCACAGTACACTAGTCTCCTTTCAAAGTCCGTTTGTAATAAGCCTTGATGATTTTGAATTTTGTAAGGGTGAAACTTATGTTTTTTTAAAATCCTTTTTACAGCAGTGACTTCTATCCCGTGTTGTTTGAAATTATCCTTGTAGATACGTGCGGATTTTCCACAATGGACTGGACGACTATCACTTCATTATCTTCTGTAATCATAGTCTTACTTCTTTCATGTTCGACGTAATTCACTGAACCCGTTCGAAGAAACCTTATTAACAAATTTTCAAACGTTTTACTATCCGGTGCTCTTCGGTCGGGATATTCCATCGCATATGTTCTTGATGCTAAAAATGGATTTCTGTTGCTAGCGCCAAGAGCAAATACCACGTCTATGAGCTCCTCTTTCGAAAAATTCATTTTAAAGCAAAAGCAACAATAAACTATTATGGTATCTAAATGAGAAATAATGTCAATAAAGCGATATAACTGATAACAAGGTAAATACAACACGTAACAACTACTAACAAACAAACGGAAATTAATAATTCACTAGCCGAACTTAATTTATAACAACAAAACGCAATTACAGAAAAGAGAAAATACAGAAAACGACTTTTTATGGACTTTTGAAGTAGAGATTTGACGTTTGGTTGTACAGCCATTTTTTTTTTAAACCAAGGCCAACCAACTATTAGATGCCCCACATATTGCATATTATAAACATGAGTATATCCCATTAAAGGGTTATAACTTTGAAAATACTAGAAATAAGTACTATGTTATTGGTACCATTTTAAAGGCGATTTTACAAGGAATATGCTGACTTATAAAAATATTATAGGTTAGATTTAAAAAAAACGAGAAAATAACCAATAAAAATCGATAACTTAGACACGACATATTTACCAGCCTGTATATTTATTCACTTTGTTCAACCTCAAAACAAATAACGTGTTAGTCCATAAATTAGTAACACAAGAGTTACGTGAGGCATTCTACCCATTTACAGACTACAGCTTAAAATGTTAGATGCTGCAACTGTCAAGATTTTAACAATATTATCAATAAAATCAAAACGAACAGTCTGAAGTGCACATATCCATATATCATTGCAAAGATAATTTGAATGGCTATTATTATAATATCTAGAAAGTATAGCAATGTATTTAAAATAAAACAGTTGAATGTGGTTGCGAAAATTTGGAACACCCTGTATATTTGTAACTAAAATTAGAAACTCTAAGCTCCGCCGACACACTATTGCACCACCCGGTATAGTAGAAATAAATATTTGTTATGCTTTATATATTTTCATAATAAATAAACTTTAATAGGGACTAATAATTAGTAATGTGTAGGTATATGTAATTATCTTTGCAGTTCGTGTAAAAAACTTCAGCCGATGTAAATTTTTCTATTTATTACTGTTGTATGTAAGATTCACATTTCCAAGACGTTGCATGAATTTACCTCCTCAAGGTTTGTATCAGTAATACAAATGATTTATCTGTATACGTTCTTTATTGATATTTAAAATAGAAACTAATAAGCAAAACCTTTTCTGAAACTTCTTAAGGACATTTTGATAAAAAGTTTGAATCATTCTTGCTCTCTGATACAAATATTTAATAATAAATAGACTTGATTCACAATTTTCATGTTGATATAGCACATTCACTAAAATGTGCAGTAATTATATATTTATAACGGCAATCCTCCTCAAAACGCTCAGAATAAAGTCTATGCTTTCATTTGTAAATTGGGCCTATATCTTTATCCATAGATTCTTCTAATTTTTTTTGTAAAACTAGAATGAACAGATTTGAATATTAAGAGATTTGTATTCCTCAAATTATAGATGTATGCACCTACTTGCGTTTATAACTTTACTCTCCTGTTTCCAATTGCCGTGCACTCGTATTGCTGCTTCGACTAGTAGAATGAAACGCGGCACATCCAACTATTTTAAAGAAAGTAGTAAATGCAACACAAAACAGCTAAATCCTTAGTTAAAATTAATACAGTTCTTCTAACCTCAATTGTCATGATGTCATGTCAAATTGTCTACTAAATTTTAAGCTATGTGTTCCATGTTTTGGCGGGATATTTGAATCACTCCTTCTTATTCTGAGACAGGGTATAATAGCAAATGTTGAATAGAACTTCGAATAATTGACTTTATTACGCCGGTTTAGGACGTGAAATAATGTAGGTATAATTTTTTACAATAGTCGTATGAAATACCCAGAATATATAATAATAACTAAAAATAAGTACGTAATATGACTGACATTTATCTCCCAAATGGCGGACGAGTCAGCTGTCCTTAATATAGTAGCTATATCCCTACCCATTCTTTCTCAATGTTCAGATCTGATTCAGTAATGGGAAGTGGTTGGTCAGAAAAAACATACGTCAAATCATTTGAAAATGACACATTCAAAACATCGTTTATATCTTCTTCGTCCGTAGAATTGTCAGAAGAATTTGAATGCATTGTGGTTGGAAGCCTACAGATGGATGTCTGGATGCATTACTTTGTGTTTATTTTTTTTTTTTTTAAAGCCCTTCAATTTTAACAAGACAGAAGTAACAGTCGGTGACGTGATCTACTGATTCACGCCAAATCATTGGCCTTTCTGACAGGACTTTAGAAGTTTTTTTTTGTTTCAATGAGTTAATTTGACATAACACGGAATACAGCATATATGTAGTACCCATGTTTTGCCTTGATTTTTAATTTTGAAGCCAAAATATTCTTCATAACATCTTTCAATTAACTCACTTAAAGGCTTCTTTAAGCAT